>OY755253.1:52157423-52876357 GCA_963576725.1 Azorinus chamasolen | reverse complement strand
TTCAATTAATTAATATTCGCGGTGCCATTGTTTCTTGCATGCGATTTTGTGCAGTAATAGATTTCCGTGTTCTTTGATTATTCCGAATTTCAATACCTGCAGAATATTCATTGACAAAATAGTTATTTTGAAATATGAAAGGTGGAACACTGTAGCCATTTTAGAAAGTAAAGAAACACATCTCTCAAATTCCAATATCAAACAAAGCAGACTCTGATTAGACGGCTGCTATATATAGGAGCCGTCTGATCTGGGGTCTACTCTGTTTGTGAATGCGTGAAAATGTGTTTATATGAAAGAAAGGGTTTATATGAGGGACATCATGAATTTTATTTCGATCATTCTTTATAATGGCATGATATGAACACTGGAATGATTGACCTTGATAGAAACTCTAGAATCAGATCTATATCATCAGATAAGCAAACAGAGTAGACCATGATCTGATTGTATCTACAGGGGTCATCTGATCAGGCAACCACTCTGTTCGCAAGGGCGTCAAAAGACGTCGCTGCCATGATAAAAACTGTAGAATTATATTTATATCATTAACTAAACCGGATTTTGATGACAGAACAAAGTAGGCCATTTAGGTATAGGTGGCGGCTTAATGCAAGGCGAAAGTCATGCAGAAAGCTCCTAGAGGAGCTTTCTGCATGACTTTCAACCTGCATTTAGCTGCCACCTGTCTGTAAGACCGGCCCTGATGCTTATTTTGATGTAAAGATGTAAAGTACCTAGTTATAGTCTACTTTCGGTCTGAATGACCGCTCAGCCGACTGTACATTTACTCCCCTGGCCATTGAGTCATTGGCCTACAATATTGAGCACTGCAAACATATGACGCAATCATGCATCCACAGTACCGGCGAGTGACCCTTATAGCAGGTTCCCATTTTAACCCATGGGTGGAGAGGAGGTGCGGGAGGGAGACACGAAAAAGCGTCTCTGAAATTTTCAGGAGGGACAGGGATTTGAACCCCGGACATCCGAACTGATAGTCAAGCGCGTTACCGCTAGACCACCGCACACCACATGTCCGGTTTAGAGGTGTTTTGCTGTATTAGGTCCTACAGGAGCCATTTGAAACTGGGTCTACTCTATTTGTAAATGCGTCAATATGCGTATTGACGGAATAAACACATACGCCATGTATACTGTACAATCAGATCTACAATATTACGTAAGCAAACAGAGCAGACTCTGATCATACGGCTCCAATGAGAGTTGTCTGATCTGGATCTACTTTGCTTGCTAGGCGTCAGAATGCGTAAAATCTATGGAGTAAAAGGTAAAATGAATGCGTCTATACATGACGTGTTTTATAAGGTTTTAACCCATTTGCTCCTAGTGGATTATTCCACGTTTATATATTGGATTAGTCCATTTTTATCTAAGGGGTACATGGCCTAAATTTTTCAATTGCGTTTTGTTTTATATTCAAATTCCTATCAGCAAACAGTGTAGACCCTGATTATATTCTACACTGCTTGCCTACGTCCCATTTATGGGATCGTGGGAGCAAATTGGGTTAAGATAAAAAAAATAAAACTATAGTTTGTTTAACGAAAAGTAGTAAGGCGTAGAAATAGCTTACGAATAACCGTTTAAAATTTCGAAAGATCGATGTGGCGTCAATCGGAACACCTCAGGTATTTTCTACAAATAAGATAGCATTCCGAACCTTGACGGAAGAAGGCGACTATAGCTACGGATGATGTCACGTGTGCTTTTCGGTTCCGATTAAATCGTAACTACTCGTCAGTGCTCCGAATATTTTCTCGGTGTGTTCTGATTGGTTCCGTATTTGTTCACTACCTCGCTCGCCATTAGTCGTATTCGACTGGGCTTTTTCATGCTATTCTATGGAACGCCATTCTTCCGTGCTAATTGCTAAATACAAAATGCGTAATGCTTTTTGCCATTTGTGTAAATTGCTAGGGAATGTTCCAAGTGAAAGATGTAAATGACAAATGCGAATTGCGAAATGCTTATTGCTTAATGCATGTTTGCACTATTGGCACTGAACTGCGCGATTTTTAAAGTGACTG
Organism: Azorinus chamasolen; assembly: GCA_963576725.1. NCBI lineage: Eukaryota > Metazoa > Mollusca > Bivalvia > Cardiida > Solecurtidae > Azorinus > Azorinus chamasolen. The sequence goes on along the minus strand of OY755253.1, from coordinate 52,874,306 downwards.
TACATTTGTTAAATACATGTTTATTTGCATTAAAGCTTATTGCTTATTGCACAACTAAATAAAAAATGTCGCTGTTCAATGCTAGACTGCTAGTAGTGCAAACATGCATTTAGCAATAAGCATATTGCATTTCGCATTTGTCATTTACATCTATCATTTGGAACATTCCATTTCTTTCCCTGGCAATTTCCACAATTGGCAAAAAGCATTTCGCATTTTGCATTAAGCTTTTCGCATTTAGCATTCAGCAAATAGCATGGCAGAATGGCATTCCATACTATTCCGTCACATAAACTTCTCCCACCTATTAAATGTTTTCCGTTGCTGAACGTTTATTGTTTTCATTGCTTATTGATACAGGCCCACTCGAATACGGCTATTATATTTTGCTCCATACAAGTGGCCATGAAAGCCTTTATCATTAATATATAAATACATTTCACGATATATGATATTCAGAGAAATCTTCATAAAATGCTCCGAGCTGTATCATTCCAATAGTTTGCTCTGATTGCTTATGGGATTTTATAGATCTACTTTTTATAGTTTCCACTATGATAAAACCAAACAATCCATTTTCCATGTTCCATTTGATTTAATACTTTCGGCGCCAAATTTCAATTATCGTCTGCAATCCAAGTTTGTTAAATCATTCAGTAAAATAAGGAAATTAGATAAATAAATGCAAATTTCAAAGGAATAAAGCACATAATACATAGAAATAGAGATTGAGACAAATAGTGTAGTCCCTGATCAGACGCCGCCTTGATAGGCGGCCTCTGATCTGGGACTGCACTATTTGTCGTGGTACATTTATGCGAATGCGGTGGTGAAAGGGTTAATCTGTCCACGAGTATTACCGGTAATGATGTCATAAAATATTGATAGATGGTGAACAGGAAATTAGTTAATTCATTTGGGAAAACTTTTAATAAGAGTAGTTTTTGTATCTTCACAAAATCAGTGTCATTTGATGTTCATATTTCCAATACGTGCAACATCAGTTTTATATGCAGTACGATAAAAGCAATATACAGCAAACTTTAACCCTTTCGGCGCCAAATTTCTAATTGTCGTCTGCAATCCAATTTTTGTTAAATCATTCGGTAAAATAAAGAAATGAGATAAATAAATACACATTCAAAGTTAATAAAAAACATATATTGAAATAGAGATTGAGACAAAAAGTGAAGTCCCTGATCAGACGCCGCCTTTTCAAGGCGGTGTCTGATCTGGGACTGCACTATTTATCGTGGTGCATTTATGCGACATTGGCGGTGAAAGGGTTAAAGGCTGATGGATGCTTAACTCTTTATCTGTTCTATATATGTTTATTCCAAAGTTGATAGCGACACAATTCAGATTCAGAGACAAAATGGTTGTAACGATATATGGAAGGTGGAAAATCGTAGACATTTTAGAAAGTAAAGACACAGGTTGTTCAAAATTCATTAGCAAACAGAGCAGATCCTGATCTGGGTCTTCTCTGTTTGCTAATGCGTGAAAACACGATTATATGAAGGAAAGGGTTCATGCAAGGCGAACGTCCCACAGAAAGCTCCTTCGGGAACTTCCTGTATGCATTTTACTCAGCTGTATGCTGCCACCTGTCTTAACCCATTCCCTCATATAGGCTATTCTAGACCTAACCTCTTTGAATACGTCTACATAAAGGAGCATTTACTAGAGAAAATGATCTTTTTAGAATTCTATAGTTTTTAAACCATTGTGATGAAATAGAGCATTTGCTCCTGTGTAACAAATGCTCTTTTTATCACAATGGTTTTAAAAAGTAATAATTTATTACAATGGTTTAAAAAATGACCTTTATAAAGACGCCAAAAGGCGTCAGTAGGAGGGAATGGGTTAAACCATTCCCTCATAGGCTAGTTTAGACCTAACTTCTTTGAATACAACTACCGAAAAGGAGCCTTACTATAGAAACCCTAGTCGTTAGAGTAAAACATCACAAATGTATTAACTCGTTACCCCCCGGTTATTCATGGAAGATATGAGGACACCAGGCATATTTATTAGATCATTTTTTTTAAAATGGGTATGATCACATACTCTTTTTGCTGAATCAGAAACTGTAGAATGATAACTATATTATAGTGTAAGCAAACAGAGCAGACCCTGATCAGACGGCTCCTATAGGAGCCGTCTGGTCTTGGTCTTCTCTGTTAGCAAAGTCGTATTTATGAATAAAAGGGTTAACCCATTCCCTCATATTGACGACTTTTGACGACCCTGTAAATGTCACTTTGTAAACCATTGTGATAAATAGAGCATTTGCTCCTATAGGAGCAAATGCTCTATTTATCACAATGGTTTGAAATTACAGAATTCTTAAACTTTCCTTTCTCTAATTAATGCTCCTTTTCGGTAGATTAATTCAAAGAGGTTATATCTAAAAATAGCCTATGAGGTATTCGTTAATTCTGATATTACTGAACTGATATTACAAACAGTGTGGATACAGACACGTTGAGCTGAATTACTAAATACAGTAAAAACCTCTCTATAATGACCACTAAATTATGTTAATTAGTTGGTATTTAGGAAAGATGGTTGCTTAAAGCAAGGTGAAAGTAAAACAGAACGCTCCTTTCACCTTGCTTTAAGCAGCCACCTGCCTTTAAATAACACAAAATACTTGATGTAATTTAGTGGTCGTTATAGAGAGGTTTTACTGTACTTATTACTACATGAACCTGAATTACTAATTACAAATGTACATGTTCTATAACGACCATGAAAAGGACGTGTCTATCAGAGCAAGTGGGTGCTTAATGCAGGACGAAAGGAATCTGCATAACTTTTGTCAAGCATTAAAGCGCCGCTTTTCTTTAACCCTTTTCCTGTTCAGTATTCATCAAAGAAAGAATGCCACCATGAATATAAATTAGGCATATGAACACAAATGGTTTGGCAGTGACAGGAATTGTTTTATCGCATAATCTGCCGTGTTGGAGTGCCGAAATAGAGTGCCGTAAATCGCGAAAATGCACTGGTGCATTTTTTGTGCATTTGAGCAGTTTGAAACTGGCTGTACTACGCTTTAAACAATGGCAGAAACAGCCGTCAGATATAGTCTGTTTCACTTTCTATGGCACATTTAAAGGGTTATCCGAAATAATATGTAAAAATCTATGGTCACATGAAGTCGAGATATCGAAGTTCAACTAGATATGGAATATACAAGGGAAATAATTTGAAACAAACGGATCTTTTAACAAACATGAATTATCTCCCTTGAAATATAATATCATTTTGAGTGCCCTATACCCTAACGATTGTTTGATTTTGGGTCAATACAGTGTGTCAACATCATTTTGCGTGTTCTTCTTTACATGCTTATAAAAAATCATTTTTACCAGGGGTCCTGGGTTCGACCCCCGCCCCCAAGTCCCTCAGACGAGACATTATAAACCGAGGTCCAATGTGTATCAGTGCTCTATACTAGGAATCTAAAAGAACCAGAGAAACTATATCGATAATAAGAGTATGGAATCGGGCCCGGGTTTCTCTGTATCCATTCCAACCAACCTATTCACGTCTTTGCAAACAAAGTAGACCCATAACAGACGATTCCTGTAGGATCTGTCTAATCAGGGTCACTGGCACTTGATCGAAAAAGACTATAGTTTATTTATAGCAACTATTACATTAATACACTATATGGTGCCGCAGCCATAACGTCATTATTTCTTAACACGTTACCTTTGAATAAATCGATCGAAACAGAGCATTTACTGCAGAAATTGTGTAATTATGAAACCACTGTGAGCTCCATAGGAGCAAATGCTCTATTTATCAGGAATTCACTTATTCAATTAAAAGGTATTCACGAGTTTTTTTTGGTATAATCTAGTAATCTACTGTTTGACACTTTCCTTCATATAAACGCATATTCACGCATTCGCAAACAGAGTAGACCCAGATCAGACGGCTCCTATGGGAGCCGTCTGATCAGGGTCTGCTCTGTTTACTTATCATGTTATGGTATAATATAGATCTGATTCTACAGTTTCTTCCTGAGCCAAATGCCTTGTGTTGGTGTACTATTATAAGAAACACTCTAATTAATATTCATTATATCATTATTTCTTACATGAAAAATCAACACGGAAAGGGTTGAAAAAATCATACAATTTGTAAAAGGATAAGCCTGTTGAGAAGTTCATTGTTTAGTAGAACAAGTTCTAAAGTTCAGCAATTCAAATTGAATTAAAGTTTCCATAGTATGCGATCGTAAAGCGTTGACAAAGTCTGTATAAAATTGATACAATTTAAGATTAACGCTGATCCAACCATCCGCGACTGCTTTCGCATTTTACAAACAGTTTGGATCCATACGAAACACCGAGTAACTCGGCGCCTCATCAGGATCCAAGCTGTTTGACATTAGATCCGTATTTTCTCAAACTTTTAATCGAATCGGAAGTAGTCTAAATCGATCAAGATCCAGATCTGAGCAGACTTTTTTTTTCACTACGGACTAAGGGTTTAAGCAGTATCTTATTTGCATATGGCGGCACACTTTATTTGATTGATTTATTTGTTGCATTCTAAATACATACATTTAAATGCCTCTAAAAGTTGATATCAAAACCGGTCTTTCAGATAGGTTAAAGCTTAATGCGGGTTGAAAGTAATGCAAAAAGCTCCTAAAGGAGCTTTTTGCATGACTTTCACCCTGCATTAAGCAGTCACCTGCATAAAAATACACGAATTATTAAACTTCCGGTTTAGAGGAATTCTACAGTATACTCTTAATTTCCTCTGTTAGAAAACAGCTGTATGTCCAAACGCAAACAAATATTTATATAGAATAAACCAATTATTTGCATGGCAAGTAAATAATGTAAAAACGAACAATATGTATCCCACTTTATCCCACGGTTAAAAAGATACAATGTCTGCCCAAATTGGAATATGTAGACTATTCCGAATCGATCAAGGTTTTGATAAACGACAAAATACGTGTATTGCCAGTATTTGAGAATCTACATGTATTGACTGATTGGACAGTATTTAGAGAACTACATGTTTTTACCGATGGTCAAATATTAAATTTTGATAAACTACGTGTTTTGACCGATGGTCAAGTATTAAATTTTGATAAACTGCATGTTTTGACCGATGGTCAAGTATCAAATTTTGATAAACTACATATTTTGACCGATTGTCAAGTATTAAATTTTGATAAACTACATGTTTTGACCGATGGAAAAGTTTTAAGTTTTGATAAACTACATGTTTTGACTAATTATCAAGTATTTATTATCAAGTATTTCTACTCATGAACAGACTCAATAAAACCGAGTCTGCAATTTTCTCTTTTTGCATTTCTACTTTTGCTTTCGAAGGATCACCATTTTCAGATTAGTTGATAAACTACATGTTTTGATTGATTGTCAAGTATTTGACAAACTACATGTTTTGACTGATTGTCAAGTATTACATTTTGATAAACTACATGTTTTGACTGATTGTCAAGTATTAAATTTTGATAAACTATGTGTTTTGACTGATTGTCAAGTATTTGATAAACTACGTGTTATGATCTAGTATCAAGTATTTGAGAAATTACATGTTTTTATTGATTGCCAAGTATGTGAGTAACTACGTGTTTTGACCGATTGTCAAGTAATTGAAAAAACTACATGCACAGATTGATTGTCAAGTATTTGATAAACTACATGTTTTGACCGATTGTCAAGTAAATGATAAACTACATGTTTTGATTGATTGTCAAGTATTTAAGAAACTACATGTTTTGACTGATTGTCAAGTAAATGAAAAACTACATGTTTTGATTGATTGTCAAGTATTTGAGAAACTACATGTTTTGACTGATTGTCAAGTAAATGAAAAACTATATGTTTTGATTGATTGTCAAGTATTTGAGAAACTACATGTTTTGAGTGATTGTCAAGTAATTGAAAAACTACATGTTTTGATTGATTGTCAATTAGTATTTGAGAAAGGACGTGTTTTGATTGATTGCAAGACTTTGAGAAACTATACTTGAGAAGCTTACTTATACTTTTGTGATCAATAGAGCATTTGATCCTATGGGGAAAATGCTATACAGTAAAACCTCTCTATAACGACCACTAAATTACACAAAGTATTTTGTGTTAAAGGCAGGTGGCTGCTTAAAGCAATGTGAAAGTAAAACAGAACGCTCCTGTAGGAGCGTTCTGTTTTACTTTCACCTTTCTTTAAGCAGCCACCTGCTCTAAATACCAATTAACTAACACAATTTAGTGATCGTTATAGAGAGGATTTACTGTATTTAATGCAACGGTTTCAAAAAATGACTTTGTTTTACAGAGGCGTCAAATGGCGTCAATATGAGGGAATCGATTAAATCAATTTCATACATGCATTTTCTTACATGGATACACATAGAGTAAATGATTAGACTAAGCATTTGAATTCTTTATATACGACATCCAAGTTAATGACAGAGTTTGAAACAGTTTTGATCCTGATGAAATATGGAATAAGTTGGTTTCCATAGTGTTTTACTCTCCGGAGCGCGTTTTGAAAGTAATGCAACTTTGTTTTGTTTACGAAACTGCTTAACCCATTTGCGCCCAGTTGATTCTTCCATTTTTATATATTGGATTAGTCCATTTTTATATACAATGTAAGGGATGCCTGGCCTAAATTTTCAATTTAGTTTTGTTTTATATTGAAATTCCTATCAGCAAACAGTGTAGACTCTGATCAGATGCCGCATAATGCGGCGTCTGATCAGAGTCTACACTGTTTGCCTATGACCCATATATGGGATCGTGGGCGCATATGGGTTAACATTTTACTAGTGAATAGTCATATCATAGTTAAGAAATATGTGAGTGGTATTTAGTTGAATTATATCACCATGAACAATATTTGTAACCATAGCGGAATTTGAAGAATCAAATCTATATTATTTCATAAGCAAACAGAGCAGACCCTGGTCAGTGACCATCTGATCTAGGTCTACTCTGTTTGCAAAGGCGCGAAAAGGCGTGCCAGTTATTATTCCCACGTGACGTTAATCGGATATTCAAAGTCACCCCGTCTTTTCCTCCAACTCCCACACATACCCATATTAAGCATTGACTGCCAAGCACGAAATAAGACACGTCAATCTGATATCAAAGGACTTCGTGAGGTAAATAGTACGTGCTCGTGACAAAATATTTGGATCAAAATACAGTCGAACCCCTTTAATGCGACCACTTCATAAATAACCATGACTGTCTCTATAAGCAGGTGGTTGCTTAATACGGGACGAAAGTTATGCAGAAAGCTCCTATAGGAGCTTTCTGCATAACTTTCGCCCTGCATTAAACTACCACCTGCCTTTGCCACTGCGAATTATGCCCCCTGTTTCGTGATCGCATTAAAGGGGTGTTAATGTATCAGCATTGTTGTCAATTCAACCTTGGGCTTATTGGGTCTTATTTCGGCCTCTCTAAATTTAGCTGACTTTGTATTTTGTTTGTTTGTTTGACCTTCTGCGCTCAGTGGGCGTACTTCGGATTGCCTTTGCACTCAGAGTAGATCCAGATGAGATGCCGAGTAACGCTACGTCACACCAGAATCGAACTGTTTGACACCTGGGCCACCTGTTTGACACCCGGACCGACATTGTATTTTCAAAAAAGAAACTGAAGAAAAATGTACTTTAGAATTGCTAGCAGACGACAATATTTGCAGATGACAATTGCTCGAAGTGCAAAATGTAAATGCAGAGCGTATTATGTTCTTCTATAATTGTTCAAGTGTCGAACAGTTTGGATCCTGATGAGACGCCGAGTGGATCCAAACTGGTTGTAACGATTGTTTTAAATTCTACCGTATAGCAGATTAAAAGTTGACCAAAATTAAATCCATTATACACTGCTCGAGGCAGTGAATGTACAAATCCGGGTTGGGGTACCTATTTTTAATCCATTTATCTCCTATCTTGCTGATCGCAACTTGATTTTCATTTGCGAACAGCTTGAATCCAGATGAGATGCCGAGTAACTCGGCGTCTCATCTGGATCCAAACTGTTTGACACACCGTCGATAGTTTCTTATAAGCTTGAATGAATCTGACGCAAGACAAAACCTGCCCTGGATCATATTTTAGGTAGACTGTTTTAATCCTTTCCATGTTCTATGTTTATTGTAAATTTCAAAACCTATTGAATAGCCATGGACACAATAGGTATAATGAAATATGGAAGGCGGAACATTGTAGCAATTTCAGAAAGTAAAGAAACATATCTATCAAATTCCATTGGCAAACAGAGCAGACCCTGATCAGACGGCTCCTATAGGAGCCGTCTGATCTGGGTTTGCTCTGTTTGCAAATGAGTGAAAACGCATTCATATGAGGGAAAGGGTTAAGAATGGTAAGGTGTAATCCTTCGAATACAGAGTCTTTCGTCCGTAAACATAATTATGTGTCATTCAGTAAGCCTCGTAGCTAGCCTACAAATCGGCCATATACGTATTTCTCTAAACGTATACGTATTTCTATAAAACATGTATATATTTTCTTTACACTGAGAACCTGAAAGAACCAGATGACATAAAATAGTATAATCGCGTTCATTTGACTGATATTATTGAACCCTTTACTCCGTAATTACGCTATTTAAAGGCCTCTTATCAGGGTCTGCTCTGTTTGCAAGTAATATGATTTAGATCTGATTCTACATTTTCTGCCATGGTCAAACTTGCATGTATTCATGTGCCATTGTAAAGCTTGATCTCATTAATATTCATTGTGTCATTATGGTATACATGAATATCCATGGAATAAAGGGTTAATCCTTTCCCTGATGAATATTCGTGTAGGATATAATTACGTCATGACTATTAATAAGATTATTCTTATAATGGCATATGAACACATGACATTTCGGCTCAGACAGAAGCTGAAGAATCAGATTTATATTACACCATAAGCAAACAGAGCATACCCTGATCAGACGGCTCCTATAGGAGCCGTTTGATCTGGGTCTACTCTGTTTGCAGATGCGTCAAAATGCGCTTACATATGGGAAAGGGTTAATCAAATATTATAAAACGACTTCGATCACAACGGGAAGCGTGCTATATTTGATTAAAAACTTTAACCCCTTTAAAATGCTGAATTTTCGAAGTGGAATGGTCCACTATTGTTTAAATGTAGAGCCCCATTTAGCATGGAAGGGTGTAATTTGGAAAAAGTATTCTACATGAATAGTGCAGTACAGACCCTGATCAGGGGATTCCCCTAGAAGCCCTTTGATCTGGGTTTATACACTGTTTGCAGATGCATCGGTGCACACGTTTTCTCACACACTTGTTTCTACGTTTTATATTTTTGTAAGCGATTGATATAGCCGCGCTGAATGGACTTATTTAACCTTTTCCTTCATAAAAACGCCTTTTCACGCATTTGCAATCAGAGTTGACCCAGATCAGACGGCTCCTCTAGGAGCCCTCTGGTCAGGGTCGGATCTGTTTGCTAATGTAATTTGTCAGGTTTGTTTCTTTAGTTTCTAAAATAACAATAAAAGTTTAATGGTCTGTGCACCTTCCACATTGCATTATAACTATTTTGACCGTGAATATTCAATAAATACTGACATTTGGGGAAAAGACATAGAACAGGGAAAGGGTTAATACAAATATTGTTTTATTAAGGAAACTCTTAATATTGATTTGAGGAATTTTAAGACCAGGCGAGAAACACATTAAGAACTATTTTGTCAATGAAAATAGTCCCGGGTCCGGTTTACTAAGATCATACGACCAAATTGTCGTAAGCCGTAATTTACGACAGTCGTTAAAATCATGTATAGCCGAAATTATCTCACAGTCTAGTGTGGAGCACTAAAGGCTAACTCAGTACGACTGAAATAATCGTAAGTCTAATCAACATACGACGATCGCAACTGGAAGTTGCGATCGTCGTATGTTAAATTTTACGATAATTCCAGTCGTACGATCTTCAGGAAAAAAGAGAGGCAATGGTGTCGGCATACGAAAACACATATTTGAAATTTAGAAATAATGTAAGAAAAATTGAAGATACAGTAAAACCTCTCTATAACGGACAGTAAATTGTGTTAATTAGTTGATATTTGGTGCAGGCGGTTGCTTAAAGCAAGTTGAAAGTAAAACAGAACGCTCTTATAGAAGCGTTCTGTTTTACTTTCACCTTGCTTTAAGCAGCCACCTGCCTTTTTACTTTCACCTTGCTTTAAGCAGCCACAGGCCTTTAACACAAAATACTTAATGTAATTTAGTGGCCGTTATAGAGAGGTTTTACTGTAGAAACTGTTTAGTTTTTGTGGAGGTTATGTTTAGGCCAACAGGGCTAATGAATCATCTGGGTCCATGCTTATAAAGCTTTTAGTTGAGTCTGATTTTCGTTCTCAAGCTTTTGATTGGTCAGATTTGAGTTCTCAAGCTTTTGATTGGTCAGATTTGAGCCAGAGGCTCAAATCTGACCAATCAAAAGCTTGAGAACGTACTCAGACTCAACTAAAAGTTTTATAAGCATGGACCCTGATCAGGGTCTTTGCTTATGAAATGATATACAGTAAAAAACCCTCTAATGCGACCACCTAAAAGAGGTATAATTCTGGGCGGTAGAGGCAAGTGGTAGCTTAATGCATGACAAAAGTAATAGAGAAGGGAGCTTTCTGCATTACTTTTGTCCTGCAACCACCTACTTATTACGACAACGAGCATTTTCATATTTGCTTGTCGAGAAATAACTTTTTATTTACTGATTCAATGTTTGAAAGTAGGTACTAATACCATTCAGGTGGCTATGTATATACCATGGTCAACCACACCATGGGTGGGTGGGGTGGGGAGAGTGGAGGTTTTTTTTTCAGTCCGGTGGGGGACTCATGTCTTGCAACATGCCCTTGTTTTGATAGTCTTACTGGTGTAAGGGTGTAGCGTTAAGTTGGCTGCCAGTTCGCAGTTCGCAGTTCGTTATTCGAATAACGAACTGCGAAATATTTCGCAGTTCGTTATTCGAATAGCGAACAACGAAATATTTCGCAGTTCGTTATTCGCATGTGAATAACGAAATAGTTTGCAATTCAATTTACGAATAACGAAATGGTCAATTAAGCTATAAATTAACTGTACAGTAGAACCCCTGTAATGCGAACACTAACAGAATAACCATAGGTGTCTGTATTAGCAGGTGATAGCTTAATGCAGGATGAAAGTAATGCAGAAACTTCCTATAGGAATTTTCTGCATAACTTTCGTTCTGCATTAAGCTACCACCTGTCTCTGCCAGACAGAATTATGCCCCATTTTGGTGTTCGCATTAGAGGGGTTTTACTGTAATTATATTCTAGATACTGCAGAACCGGATTATCGTGGGTACATAAATAAAAGTCAGGCCACTTTGCAGTTTTCATTCGAATAACAAATTAGTTCCTAGTTCAATATCCGAATATATTCAAGACACTGTAGACCAAACTCATATGTAAATCAAATCATATGTATACAGTCCGGAGCCATTTGAATAACGAAATGTTTCGTAGTTCTACCTCTGAATAACGAAATGGTCAAAGTAAGTCATTAATGTTCAATGATGATATTTTAGACACTGTACACCCCAGTCATAGTGAAATCAAAGATTTATATATTAATTCCGGAGCCATTTTGCAGATCATTATTTGAATAACGAAATATTTCGCAGTTCGTTATTCGAATAACGAAATATTTCGCAGTTCGTTATTCGAATAACGAAATGATACAAATTAGTTATAAATTATCAGAGATAATATTTTAGACACCGTAGGCCCCAGTCATAGTGGAATCAATGATTTCTATATAAAATTCGGGATCATTTCGCAGTTCGTTATTCGAATAACGAAATATTTCGCAGTTCAACCTCCGAATAACGAAATGGCCAACACCAGTTATAAATGCGAAAAGATGATATTTTAGATACCCTAGACACAAGTCATAGTTGAATCAATGATTTCTATATAAAATCCGGAGCCATTTCGCTGTTCGTTATTCGAATAACGAAATATTTCGCAGTTCAACCCCCGAATAACGAAATGGCCAAAATAAGTTTTAAATGTTTAATAATGATATTTTAGACACACTAGACCCAATTCATAGTGGAATCAATGATTTCTATACAAAATCCGGGACCATTTCGCAGTTCGTTAATCGAATAACGAAATATTTCGCAGTTCAACCTCCGAATAACGAAATGGCCAAAACCAGTTATAAATGTACAAAGATGATATTTTAGATACTCTAGACCCAAGTCATAGTGGAATCAATGATTTCTATATAAAATCCGGAGCCATTTCGCAGTTCGTTATTCGAATAACGAAATATTTCGCAGTTCAACCTGCGAATAACGAAATGGCCAAACTAAGTTTTAAATGGGTAATGATGATATTCTAAACACACTAGACCCATGTCATAGTGGAATCAATGATTTATATAATAAATAATGGGATCATTTCGCATTTCGTTATTCGAATAACGAAATATTTCGCAGTTCAACCTGCGAATAACGAAATGGCCAAAACCAGCTATAAATGCGCAAAAATGATATTTTAGATACCCTAGACCCAGGCAATAGTGGAATCAATGATTTCCATATAAAATCCGGAGCCATTTCGCAGTTCGTTATTCGAATAACGAAATATTTCGCAGTTCCAACCTCCGAATAACGAAATTTGCCAAAACCAGTTATAAATACGCGAAGATGATATTTTAGATACCCTAGACCCAAGTCATAGTGGAATCAATGATTTCTATATAAAATCCACAACCATTTCGCAGTTCGTTATTCGAATAACGAAATATTTCGTAGTTCAACCTCCGAATAACGAAATGGCCAAAATAAGTTTTAAATGTTTAATAATGATATTTTAGACACACTAGATCCAAGTCATAGTGGAATCAATGATTTCTATACAAAATTCGGAGCCATTTCGCAGTTCGTTATTCGAATAACGAAATATTTCGCAGTTCAACCTCCGAATAACGAAATGGCCAAAACCAGTTATAAATGTGCAAAGATGATATTTTAGATACCCTAGACCCAAGTCATAGTGGAATCAATGATTTCTATATAAAATCCGGGACCATTTCGCAGTTCGTTATTCGAATAACGAAATATTTCGTAGTTCAACCTCCGAATAACGAAATGGCCAAAATAAGTTTTAAATGTTTAATAATGATATTTTAGACACACAGATCCAAGTCATAGTGGAATCAATGATTTCTATACAAAATTCGGAGCCATTTCGCAGTTCGTTATTCGAATAACGAAATATTTCGCAGTTCAACCTCCGAATAACGAAATGGCCAAAACCAGTTATAAATGTGCAAAGATGATATTTTAGATACCCTAGACACAAGTCATAGTGGAATCAATGATTTCTATATAAATTCCGGAGCCATTTCGCAGTTCGTTATTCGAATAACGAAATATTTCGTAGTTCAACCTCCGAATAACGAAATGGCCAAAATAAGTTTTAAATGTTTAATAATGATATTTTAGACACACTAGATCCAAGTCATAGTGGAATCAATGATTTCTATACAAAATTCGGAGCCATTTCGCAGTTCGTTATTCGAATAACGAAATATTTCGCAGTTCAACCTCCGAATAACGAAATGGCCAAAACCAGTTATAAATGCGCAAAGATGATATTTTAGATACCCTAGACACAAGTCATAGTTGAATCAATTATTTATATATAAAATCCGGTGCCATTTCGCAGTTCGTTATTCGAATAACGAAATATTTCGTAGTTCAACCTCCGAATAACGAAATGGCCAAAATAAGTTCCCCTTCCTTTTGTTTGCCTTGCGTCTTTGTGCTTGTGGTTTGTTCATGTTGTGGAACGTTTGTCCCTGGTTCTTGTGTGTCTTTTGGTGTTTTCTGTGTTCATTTCGTGTGTGTGTGTGTGTGTTTGGGTGTGTGGTTGTGTGTGTGTGTGTGTCATGCTGTCTATCGGTGTTTTGGTGGTGGTTGCGTCTTGCATGTGGCTTTGCCTGCTTGACTTTACTACTTTTCCATTAATTGTTTAATAATGATATTTTAGACACACTAGATCCAAGTCATAGTGGAATCAATGATTTCTATACAAAATCCGGGACCGTTTCGCAGTTCGTTATTCGAATAACGAAATATTTCGCAGTTCAACCTCCGAATAACGAAATGGATAAAACCAGCTATAAATGCGCAAAGATGATATTTTATATACCCTAGACCCAAGTCATAGTGGAATCAATGATTTCTATACAAAATCCGGGACCATTTCGCAGTTCGTTATTCGAATAACGAAATATTTCGCAGTTCAACCCCCGAATAACGAAATGGCCAAAACCAGCTATAAATGCGCAAAGATGATATTTTAGATACCCTAGACCCAAGTCATAGTGGAATCAATGATTTCTATATAAAATCCGGAGCCATTTCGCAGTTCGTTATTCGAATAACGAAATATTTCGCAGTTCAACCTCCGAATAACGAAATGGCCAAACTAAGTTTTAAATGGGTAATGATGATATTCTAAACTCACTAGACCAATGTCATAGTGGAATCAATGAATTATATAATAAATACGGGACCATTTCGTTATTCGAATAACGAAATATTTCGCAGTTCAACCTACGAATAACGAAATGGCCAAAATCAGCTATAAATGCGCAAAAATGATATTTCAGATACTCTAGACCCAGGCAATAGTGGAATCAATGATTTCTATATAAAATCCGCAGCCATTTCGCAGTTCGTTATTCGAATAACGAAATATTTCGCAGTTCAACCTGCGAATAACGAAATGGCCAAAACCAGCTATAAATGCGCAAAGATTATATTTTAGATACACTAGACCCCAGTCATAGTGGAATCAATGATTTCTATATAAGATCCGGAGCCATTTCGCAGTTCGTTATTCGAGTAACGAAATATTTCGCAGTTCAACCTCCGAATAACGAAATGGCCAATACCAGTTTTGAATGCGCAAAGATGATATTTAAGATACCCTAGACCCATGTCATAGTGGAATGAATGATTTCTATATAAAATCCGGAGCCATTTCGCAGTTCGTTATTCGAATAACGAAATATTTCGCAGTTCAACCTCCGAATAACGAAATGGCCAAAATAAGTTTTAAATGCGTAATAATGATATTTTAGACACACTAGCCCCAATTCATAGTGATATCTTAGACACACTAGCCCCAATTCATAGTGGAATGAATGATTTCTATATAAAATATGGCGACATTTCGCATTTCGTTATTCGAATAACGAAATATTTCGCAGTTCGTTATAACGAAATATTTCGCAGTTCGTTATTCGAATAACGAAATATTTCGCAGTTCGTTATTCGAATAACGAACTATTTCGCAGTTCGTTATTCGAATAACGAAATGATCAAAATAAACTATAAATGAGCAGAGATAATATGCTAGACACTATAGACCCTAGCCATAGTGAACTCAATGATTTGTATATTAAATCCTGCCATTTGGCGGTTCGTTTTTTCGAATAACGGAATATTACGTAGTTCAACTCCGAATAACGAAATGGCAAACGTGCCTAAATGCTATGTAGGGGTCGGTCAATCGAGTGGCAAATATACCGTTAACCATTTCCTTCATATGAACGCCTTTTCACGCATTTACAAACAGAATAGACCCAGATCAGACAGCCCCTATGATCAGGGTCTGCTCTGTTAGATTTTGACATGATCTAGATCTGAAACTATAGAAACTATAGAAACTATAAAAAACTTTACATTTTTTGTAAAGTTCAGTAAATAAATATTCATGATGTCATTATTTCTTACATGAATATTAAATAGCGGAAGGGTTAAACAAGTTTGCCGAAATTGACTGCCGGTGTCGGCAACCGAATTTGTCTTTATGAAATTGGAAATATAGTACATATAGGCACATACTCGAAGAAATCTTTCGCCTTATGTCGAATATTACGAAGGAACAAGTGCCGGTATGAGGCGGGTTTTATGTATTATTTATTTAACTGTATTTCCATTTATTTTACATTTTAACACTGATGGCTCGCAGTCCCATATTCTATAAAATAGCCTTATACTCCTATGTACAACTATCAAGTGTTCTGATCTAAACATTTATTCTGACATTCGAATATCGCGGTAGCGCGTGCTGCCATGTTTGACTGGGTAATGTTTTTCTTCTTTTTTTTCTTTCTTTTTTTCAAATGGGCATGTACTTACTAATTTACTGGGAAAACAATTCTGTTCCTAGTCCGCAATCTTTCGTTTGCTTTGTTCACCAGAAACCGTGGTTGCAAAGTTCAGAATCGCATGGATTATTATTCATTAACCCTTTACCTGATAGGGATGCCATTGACGCCTTTGCAAATAATGGTAGACGTATATGAGACGCTTTTTGTAGTAGCCGTCTGATCAGGATATGTTCTCTTTGCTAATGAGTAATATCGATCCGGTTCTACAGTTTCTGCTATGAGCAATTTTGGTATATGCATAGGCCAGAAATAAATATATTCTTATTAATATTCACGATGTTAAACATTATTTCATGAATATCCATCAGATAAAGCCTTAATTTCGGTAGTAAGACTACTGGCGTGTATTTGAAACTGTCAAATTTTTCTACAAAATCGAGAAACACCGAAAGAATTTGCTGACTCATCAAGATTTGATCTAGTGCGACCGCTCCTTTGATGACGTCGAAGTTAACCGTCATGTCCTTCATTGTGTAGAAAACACGAACGTTGAGGATTTTACCCTTTCTGTGCAAGGGTGACTCGTAGGACTTGCTGTATTGTGAAACTATGTGGTCACCTTGGAAAAAAGATTAGATCCAGGTGAGATGTCGAATAGCTTGATATGTATCTAGATTCAAACTGTTTGACTTCAATTATGACTTGAGAAACACCGACGACAACTAGTTGGCTCCTAAAGGGTAGATGTCTTTTTTACACACCCCGTCATACATATGTATACGTAAAAACACTTCTGACGTATATAACTCTTTCACCGTCATAGGTGAATCCATGATGACCTGTGAAACAGTTCGGATCAACGTCGCCCAGTAACTCGACGTCTACTCAGGATCCAAACTGTTTGACACTGAGTATAATTTTGTAAACAAATGAAAAAAAACACCCCACATTATAACCTGTAGCAGACAATTATCTACCCAGATAAATTCTGAAGGTGGGAGATCCTTCGAAAGTTTATGTTGGCACCGAAAGGGTTAAGCATGGTCCATGTTTGCATTTTTCCATCTATGTTGCGATAAATTTATTAGACTAACAATCACCGTCGGATGCAACGTTTAAAGGCAATTGCTATGGCAGACCATTGCCACTTGCCATTATGAAGGCAATGTCAATAATTCGATTTTGTTTCTTCGAGGGTTTACAGAAAATAAGCAAAGCCTTTTATCTAGTACATGAATTTTAGTTTACCCTTTTACATTGGAAACCTTCATTTAGTTTGAGGTGTAGATGGAATCAGCTAACATTTGATGAGGAATGAAACCTCAATAATCAAAATTGGCATGAATGTCTTATGAACTTTACCAGACAATACTAATAGGTATTGAATATTTCTTTTCTCAGAGATTTTTTTCCCAACAAACACCTTACAATTGAATACTGTAGGGATCGCTCAGAATAGACAAGTGAGCCTTCTTTAGACTTTGGGGGAGCTATTTGTGGTGTATAGAAAAGAAAGTGGTCTAAAAATGCTTTTCTACTAAGGGCCCAGTCCTACCAGGCCTTACGACCCCTTAAGACCTGTTTACGATTGCTACCGACCTCTGGTCGCCGATATTCGTACGAAGGTCGCACGACAAATCACTGATAATCGCCCGTGGTCTTCAGTAATCGTTGGTAATCGTTTACAATCGTGCGACCAATTTCAGTCGCATTTAAGTCGTAGAGTGGTTGTTGACCATGTACAACAACCTCAGGACCCAGTCCAACTAGGCCGACGACCACTTATGCCCTGTTTACGATTTCTAGCGACTTCTTGTCGCCGATATTCGTACGAAGGTCGCACGACAAGTCGCTGACAATCGCCGGTGGTCTTCAGTAATCGTTGGTAATCGTTTCTTGTCGTGCGACCAATTTCAGTCGCAGAGAGGTTGTTGATCATGCACAACAACCTCCTTACGATCGAACTGGTCGCCAGTATTCTTTAAGATGTAACCTTAGAGAGTTCAGGTAATCGTGCGATCGTCGTACGAAGGTCTCCAATAATCTTTAACTGGTCGTTGGTGATCTTCCCTACAGTCGTACGACTATCAGCGACCTTTCTACAATAACCTACGACTGTCGTGCAATTACCAGTGACTGCCTAAAGATTATCCGCGACTAGGCATAGATCACGTGACCACACAACAGATGAGAAGTGATTGTGGAACCTTCGTACGAATATCGTAATGTCGCAGATGCATCGCCAATGTGACTGCGAATGTTTTTGGAATTTAGTCGCCGACAATCGCAGACGATCGGCGGTTTCAGAGGTATCAGAGGTCACCAGTGGTCTTTAACGATCGCAAGCGCTAGTGGGAATGTAGCCTAAGTAATTCAACGTGGTTGATTCTCTATTAATGAAAAATATATTATTAAACGAATAATTATTTAAGCCCTGGTCACAACCCGCGTTACTTGCAAGTGCGCGTTGTCTACTTGCAAAAAACGTGGTCATATTTTGGGGATTCGTATGTGGTGAGTACCGCCTCAATGTGGATTTGGGGGCACGCAGACACGTCGTAGATATTTTAGTGCATGCATGAGGAACGTTTCTTGCGTTCAGGCTGCATTCGGGCTACGGATCAACCCAAGTACGGGTGACGCGTGTACCTTCTACAGCCAATCAGCACACAACGCACTGGTTATAGCACACAGAACGCACATGGACCATACCGAATAAGCACACTCTCCGCAGTTACAGCGCACGGTGTGCGTACTGATTTCTGCAGTACAGTACAACCTCTCTATTACGACCACATAAAAGAATGCTGATTGATTGCATCAAAGACAGGTGACAGCTAAAACAAAATGCAAGTAAAACAGGAAGCCCCTGAAGGAGTTTTCTGCTTTACTTTCACATTGCTTTAAGCACCCACCTGACTTAAACACAAAATAATTAACATAATACTCGCATAGTGGTCGTAATAGAGTGGCTTTACTGTATATATAAAAGCCGAACCCACGGATGAGTCCTAACATTTCGTCTCCAAGATGCCTAATAAGGGGACACAGAAGAAGGGTCAGCTGCATCTGCAGCTAAAAAGGCAGCGGATGTATGCTCGGCACAAACATAAACTTCCGTAATTTAAAAAAAATCAGGACCCATAACCAAGTCAATGTTAATCGAAATTCGTTAAACGAAAATACCCAGGTGCACACGTGCGTACCCTGAAAATATATTCATGAAGTTTTATGTTGTAAGACAAGTGTTTTAAGAGTTATACACTATATATACAAAACTTCGGAACGGACCTACGTACGTACGTACAAACAAGCGGACGGACAACGGCAAATGTATCCCATTGACACGTATAAGTACAGGGGCATAAAAAGTAGCCAAAGAACACTGCATATTAAGTATTTTAACAGATGTCAGTTTAAAAATGCCGTATGAAATTGGAAAATATGAATTCGGATGGGGTGGGGGCTAAAGGCCCGGTCACAACACACTGTGCGTTTTTTAGTCCGTGCATATTTTTGGGGTGGCCACGGCCGCGACGTTTTTCTGTAAACGTTGAGAGGGAGTTGCAAGAGCAGGGAGGGAGTACGTCAAAGCACGTCACTCCCACTGCTGCGCAAAGTGTAAGGTACGTGGTCCGCACGCCACACCTGACCGTCAGCGGCTGCGTACATTGAACGATGAACACGTGGTACATGTAAGTGTGTTGTATGTGCTAACAAACAACGTGCTTACAACATACCGTCTCCGTGCGATTATCTAATTATCGTACGGAGGCCGTACTTACACCTGCTGCTCACGTACGGTGTCCTTACTCGCTCGCATGTTGTAAGTGCGTGCAAGTGCGATGAACGTGAGCTTTTCCGCCCGATGTCTGGGTGGTATATATAGGACAACGAGGTTCTTCTCTCGGAGAAGTCCCATCAGCACTTTCCTTATAATCAGACTCTTTGTCGTCACTATCTGAGTCTTCTCTCGTCTACTTCTCTGGCCCTCTAAACTTTCGCGGCCCGTTTACGTCTCTAAAAGCAGGTGGCCTACAGTTCTCCATCCTCATGATTATATTATTCAGGGTATGTACTTGTGCATCGGATTATTTTTGTTTTACCACAATTAGTGGCGATTTCGAAGTTTGAACTGCGAACTAGTTCGTTATTTAGATGACGAACTGCGAAATATTTCCTTATTCGAATAACGAACTGTGAAATGGCTCAGGATTTTAAATATCAAACATTGATTCCTCTATGACTGGGTTCTAGTATGTCTAAAATATCATCATTGCGCATTTCCAGAGCTACAGATAAAGGTGCGTACCCCATTACTTAAATTGCCATTCTCCACCAAACCCTATACTTTGACCACTCTTTAGAAATGTCTCTTCGAGAAGATTCTAAAGAGTGGACATAATATAAGGTTTGGTGGAGAAAAATAGCAGCTATTATTGACAATATTTAAATTTACTCATCTTTTTTGGACCTCTGCATTTCTAACATATTTTGGTTATTTCGTTATCTAATTAACGAACTGCGAAATATTTCATTACTCGAATAACGAATTGCGAACTATTTCGTTATTCGAATAACGAACTGCGAACTGGCGCCGGATTATATATAAAAATCATTGATTCCACTATGACTTGGGTCTAGGGTATCTAAAATAACATCTTTGCGCATTTATAGCTGGTTTTGGCCATTTCGTTATTCGCAGGTTGAACTGAGAAATATTTCGTTATTCGAATAACGAACTGCGAAATGGCTCAGGATTTTATATAGAAATCATTGATTCCACTATGACTTGGGTCTAGAGTATCTAAAATATCATCTTTGCGCATTTATAGCTGGTTTTGGCCATTTCGTTATTCGGAGGTTGAACTGCGAAACATTTCGTTATTCGAATAACGAACTGCGAAATGGCTGCGGATTTTATATAGAAATCATTGATTCCCATATGGCTTGGGTCTAGTGTGTCTAAAATATCATCATTACCTATTTAAAACTTAGTTTGGCCATTTCGTTATTCGGAGGTCGAACTGCGAAATATTTCGTTATTCGAATAACGAACTGCAAAATGGCTGCGGATTTTATATAGAAACAAATGATTCCGATATGGCTTGGGTCTAGTGTGTCTAAAATATCATCATTACCTATTTAAAACTTATTTTGGCCATTTCGTTATTCGCAGGTTGAACTGCGAAATATTTCGTTATTCGAATAACGAACTGCGAAATGGTCCCGGATTTTATATGGAAATCATTGATTCCGATATGGCTTGGGTCTAGTGTGTCTAAAATATCATCATTACCTATTTAAAACTTATTTTGGCCATTTCGTTATTCGCAGGTTGAACTGCGAAATATTTCGTTATTCGAATAACGAACTGCGAAATGGTCCCGGATTTTATATAGAAATCATTGATTCCACTTTGACTTGGGTCTAGAGTATCTAAAATATCATCTTTGCGCATTTATAGCTGGTTTTGGCCATTTCGTTATTCGGAGGTCGAACTGCGAAATATTTCGTTATTCGAAAAACGAACTGCGAAATGGCTGCGGATTTTATATAGAAATCATTGATTCCGATATGGCTTGGGTCTAGAGTGTCTAAAATATCATTATTACCTATTTAAAACTTATTTTGGCCATTTCGTTATTCGCAGGTTGAACTGCGAAATATTTCGTTATTCGAATAACGAATGGGAAATGGCTCCGGATTTTATATAGAAATCATTGATTCCACTATGACTTGGGTCTAGAGTATCTAAAATATCATCTTTGCGCATTTATAGCTGGTTTTGGCCATTTCGTTATTCGGAGGTTGAACTGCGAAATATTTCGTTATTCGAATAACGAACTGCGAAATGGCTGCGGATTTTATATAGAAATCATCGATTCCCATATGGCTTGGGTCTAGTGTGTCTAAAATATCATCAGTACCTATTTAAAACTTAGTTTGGCCATTTCGTTATTCGGAGGTCGAACTGCGAAATATTTCGTTATTCGAATAACGAACTGCAAAATGGCTGAGGATTTTATATAAAAACAAATGATTCCGATATGGCTTGGGTCTAGTGTGTATAAAATATCATCATTACCTATTTAAAACTTAGTTTGGCCATTTCGTTATTCGCAGGTTGAACTGCAAAATATTTCGTTATTCGAATAACGAACTGCGAAAGGGTCCCGGATTTTATATAGAAATCATTGATTCCGATATGGCTTGGGTCTAGTGTGTCTAAAATATCATCATTACCTATTTAAAACTTATTTTGGCCATTTCGTTATTCGCAGGTTGAACTGCGAAATATTTCGTTATTCGAATAACGAACTGCGAAATGGCTCAGGATTTTATATAGAAATCATTGATTCCACTATGACTTGGGTCTAGAGTATCTAAAATATCATCTTTGCGCATTTATAGCTGGTTTTGGCCATTTCGTTATTCGGAGGTCGAACTGCGAAATATTTCGTTATTCGAAAAACGAACTGCGAAATGGCTGCGGATTTTATATAGAAATCATTGATTCCGATATGGCTTGGGTCTAGTGTGTCTAAAATATCATCATTACCTATTTAAAACTTAGTTTGGCCATTTCGTTATTCGCAGGTTGAACTGCGAAATATTTCGTTATTCGAATAACGAACTGCGAAATGACAGCAGATTTTATATAGAAATCACTGATTCCGATATGGCTTGGGTCTAGTGTGTCTAAAATATCATCATTACCTATTTAAAACTTATTTTGGCCATTTCGTTATTCGCAGGTTGAACTGCGAAATATTTCGTTATTCGAATAACGAACTGCGAAATGGCTGCGGATTTTATATAGAAATCATTGATTCCGATATGGCTTGGGTCTAGAGTGTCTAAAATATCATTATTACCTATTTAAAACTTAGTTTGGCCATTTCGTTATTCGGAGGTCGAACTGCGAAATATTTCGTTATTCGAATAACGAACTGCAAAATGGCTGAGGATTTTATATAGAAACAAATGATTCCGATATGGCTTGGGTCTAGTGTGTATAAAATATCATCATTACCTATTTAAAACTTAGTTTGGCCATTTCGTTATTCGCAGGTTGAACTGCAAAATATTTCGTTATTCGAATAACGAACTGCGAAATGGTCCCGGATTTTATATAGAAATCATTGATTCCGATATGGCTTGGGTCTAGTGTGTCTAAAATATCATCATTACCTATTTAAAACTTAGTTTGGCCATTTCGTTATTCGCAGGTTGAACTGCGAAATATTTCGTTATTCGAATAACGAACTGCGAAATGGCTCAGGATTTTATATAGAAATCATTGATTCCACTATGACTTGGGTCTAGAGTATCTAAAATATCATCCTTGCGCATTTATAGCTGGTTTTGGCCATTTCGTTATTCGGAGGTCGAACTGCGAAATATTTCGTTATTCGAAAAACGAACTGCGAAATGGCTGCGGATTTTATATAGAAATCATTGATTCCGATATTGCTTGGGTCTAGTGTGTCTAAAATATCATCATTACCTATTTAAAACTTAGTTTGGCCATTTCGTTATTCGCAGGTTGAACTGCGAAATATTTCGTTATTCGAATAACGAACTGCGAAATGACAGCATATTTTATATAGAAATCACTGATTCCGATATGGCTTGGGTCTAGTGTGTCTAAAATATCATCATTACCTATTTAAAACTTAGTTTGGCCATTTCGTTATTCGCAGGTTGAACTGCGAAATATTTCGTTATTCGAATAACGAACTGCGAAATGGCTGCGGATTTTATATAGAAATCATTGATTCCGATATGGCTTGGGTCTAGAGTGTCTAAAATATCATTATTACCTATTTAAAACTTATTTTGGCCATTTCGTTATTCGCAGGTTGAACTGCGAAATATTTCGTTATTCGAATAACGAACTGCGAAATGGCTCCGGATTTTATATAGAAATCATTGATTCCACTATGACTTGGGTCTAGAGTGTCTAAAATATTATCTTTGCGCATTTATAGCTGGTTTTGGCCATTTCGTTATTCGGAGGTCGAACTGCGAAATATTTCTTTATTCGAAAAACGAACTGCGAAATGGCTGCGGATTTTATATAGAAATCATTGATTCCGATATGGCTTGGGTCTAGTGTGTCTAAAATATCATCATTACCTATTTAAAACTTAGTTTGGCCATTTCGTTATTCGCAGGTTAAACTGCGAAATATTTCGTTATTCGAATAACGAACTGCGAAATGACTGCAGATTTTATATAGAAATCACTGATTCCGATATGGCTTGGGTCTAGTGTGTCTAAAATATCATCATTACCTATTTAAAACTTAGTTTGGCCATTTCGTTATTCGCAGGTTGAACTGCGAAACATTTCGTTATTCGAATAACGAACTGCGAAATGGCTCCGGATTTTATATAGAAATCATTGATTCCGATATGGCTTGGGTCTAGTGTGTCTAAAATATCATTATTACCTATTTAAAACTTATTTTGGCCATTTCGTTATTCGCAGGTTGAACTGCGAAATATTTCGTTATTCGAATAACGAACTGCGAAATGGCTCCGGATTTTATATAGAAATCATTGATTCCACTATGGCTTGGGTCTAGAGTATCCAAAATATCATCTTTGCGCATTTATAGCTGGTTTTGGCCATTTCGTTATTCGGAGGTCGAACTGCGAACTATTTCGTTACTCGAAAAACGAACTGCGAAATGGCTGCGGATTTTATATAGAAATCATTGATTCCCATATGGCTAGGGTCTTGTGTGTCTAAAATATCATCATTACCTATTTAAAACTTAGTTTGGCCATTTCGTTATTCGGAGGTTGAACTGCGAAATATTTCGTTATTCGAATAACGAATTGCGAAATGGCTGCGGATTTTATATAGTAATCACAGATTCCGATATGGCTTGGGTCTAGTGTGTCTAAAATATCATCATTACCTATTTAAAACTTATTTTGGCCATTTCGTTATTCGCAGGTTAAACTGCGAAATATTTCGTTATTCGAATAACGAACTGCAAAATGGCTCCGGCTTTTATATAGAAATCATTGATTCCACTATGACTTTGGTCTAGGGTGTCTAAAATATCATCATTACCTATTTAAAACTTAGTTTGGCCATTTCGTTATTCGCAGGTTGAACTGCGAAATATTTCGTTATTCGAATAACGAACTGCGAAATGGCTGCGGATTTTATATAGATATCATTGATTCCCATATGGCTAGGGTCTTGTGTGTCTAAAATATCATCATTACCTATTTAAAACTTAGTTTGGCCATTTCGTTATTCGGAGGTTGAACTGCGAAATATTTCGTTATTCGAATAACGAACTGCGAAATGGTCCCGGATTTTTATATATTAATCATTTATTCCACTATGGCTTGGGTCTAGTATGTCTAAAATATCATAATTACCCATTTAAAACTTAGTTTGGCTATTTTGTTATTCAGAGGTTGAACTGCTAAATATTTCGTTATTCGAATAACGAACTGCGGAATGGCTCCGGATTTTATATAGAAATCATTGATTCAACTATGACTTGGGTCTAGGGTCTCTAAAATATCATATTAAAAATACAAACTATTTTGTGATTCGAATGAAAGCTGCATAAACTTTCACGATATTTTTATATGTACCAATGATAATTCGGTTCTACTTTATCTAGAATATAATTAGAGTAAAACCCCTTTAATGCGAACACCAAAAAGAGGCATAAGTCTGGCAGAGACAGGTGGTAGCTTAATGCAGAACGAAAATTATGCAGAAAATTTCTATAGGAGCTTCCTGCATTACTTTTACCCTGCTTTAAGCTACTAGCTGCTTATAAAGACACCTATGTTTATTCTGTTAGTGGTCGCATTAGAGGGGTTCTACTGTACTGTTAATTTATAGCTAAAATTACTATTTCGTCATTCGTAAATTGAATTGCAAACTATTTCGTTATTCACATTCGAATAACGAACTGCGAAATATTTCGTTGTTCGTTATTCGAATAACGAACTGCGAAATATTTCGCAGTTCGTTATTCGAATAACGAACTGCGAACTGCGAACTGGCAGCCAACTTAACGCTGCCATATTCTGCCTATTTTGATATAGCCTCATGACGGTCATTCGTACGCTGACGCCCACACTGCAATTCAAAATTGTCCAAGCGGACCAAACATAAATAAACATATCGCTTGAGCAATGACCAGTCACGGCCAAGGACATATCTTAGATAATTACAATGTATTTATCTACCCCCGGACTGCTAGAGCGTTGTGACACACTTTTGCAAACAGTTAAGAATCTGATCAGAAGCCAAGTAAATTGGGACCTGATTAACCCATTTGCTCCCACGATCCCATATATGGGATATAGGCAAACAGTGTACATGTAGACTCTGATCAGACGCCGCATAATGCGGCGACTGATCAGAGTCTACACTGTTTGCTGATAGGAATTTCAATATGAAACAAAATGAAAATTTATACCAGACATCCCTTAGATAAAAAATGGACTTATCCAATATATAAGCATGGAAGAATCCACTGGGCGCAAATGGGTTAAGATCCCCTAATTGTTTCGCACTGTAACGTGCGAGTCTGCTAGGAAATTGTCAGATAAATTGTAGTTTAATATATATACATGTAGATATCAATTTTGAAGAAGATGACATTAGTTTTGTGTCGTTTTAAAACTTTGGTGGCCAAAATGTCTAATGGAAGTGTAGGTATTATACTTGATGTGGAAGTACCTTCAATTTACGCATATTTTCAACAACATCATAAAACTTGGTATTTGTTATGTTCAATCATTATTATTATTCGAAAAACTACAATACAAAATAAACCGTTTTCATCGATACAGATGACGCATGTCCAACGGCAAACTAGTATTACTCGGCGTCTCATCTGGATCCAAACTGTTTGCATTGGTATTCACTCATCCGCCCATAGCAGGCTAAAGGTTAAAGAAACTAAAACACAACCCGAATAAAGACTTACATAAATACATTGACGAATAACATCGGATCTTCGATTTTAAACACATGAAAGTGGTGTCTTCTTTATTATTTGTTGGGATGTTTTTCTTGCACTATACATCTTTTCGGCATATAAACAAATGATTTATGTAAGTGTTAGGCATTTTTAAAACAAGTTGCATGTAGAGATTATCACTTTATTCCATGAATATTCATGAAAGAAATAATGATGTAATGAATATTCATGAAATAAATAATGACGTCATGAATACTGATTAGATCAATTTGCTATAATAACACATGGACACAGGAATTTTTGCTTTGGCAGAATCCATGTTATATTATAAGCAAACAGTTCAGACCCTGATCAGACGGCTCCTCTAGGAGCCGTCTGATCTGGGTCTACTCTGTTTGCAAAGGCGTAGAAAGGCATATTTAAGGAGTAAATGGTTAACCCTTTATTCCACCAGTATTCATGAAAGAAATAATTACAGTGGCATACAAACCCAGACTGGTTTGGTCAATGTGGAAACTCTAGAATCAGATAATATAATATTCCATTAGCAAATAGAGCAGACCCTGATCAGACGGCTCCTGTACAGGAGCCGTCTGATCGTGGCCTGCTCTGTTGCAAATACGTTTAATAGTTTCCTTCATTAAAACGCATTTTCACGTTTTTGTGTAGACCTGTATTAAGCTGTGACATTGAGAAATTGTTCAAATTAGAAATCGGATGGCTCGAGTTTCTGTTATCTCGAACTAATTTGTATGGTCCCTTGAAGTTCGAGTTATCGAAGTTCAACTGTATATAATTCCATTAGCAAACAGAGCAGACATTGACCAGACAGCTCCTACATTAGCAGTCTTACATGTATATGTGCCTTCTCTGTTTTCAAAGGCGTTAAACTGTTTATCTATGTACTTATTGGTTAATGTCAGTTTTGAAATAGGAAACGTTTTGTGTTATTCTAGACTTTCGTGGCCAAAACGTGACACAGAATTATAGGCGTCTACATAAGAACAACTTTAGACTGCGAACTGTTTGTCGTCTGCTGAAAATTTCAAATGAAGCTTTTCACACCCGTGTATCTTACTTTCCAAAAAATCATTAGGGTGTGGAAGAGTTCGGATGCTACCGAGAAAACTCGATACTTAAAAGATGCTGAGTGGTATTATTCGGCGGCTCAATTGGATTCAAACTCAATTTTGCAAACATTGTCATTATTTTTGTTTTGGTTGAGACTTCACCGGCTTGTTTTTATTCAATATCGTACAACAATAACACCCTAAAAGCGTGCCAAAGTCTTAACCCTTCGCTTGCTGAATGTGAAAATACATGTCGCCTTCTTTACCCATGCCCTGTTGTATAATTACATCTATCTTCACTGTGTACAAGTATATCGCTATGCAATCACTGCTGTGGAGTGCACTGGTTGCACAATCAACTTGTAAATAGTGCAGACCCTGATGAGACAGCTCCTGCAGGAGCTGTCTCATCTGGGTCTTCAGTATTTACAGGTAGGTATATTGACGCGAATAGCAAGCGAAGGGTTAAGTCAACATTTTCTTGTACTTTTAAAGTACACAAATCATAAAACATTGCAGAAGACAACAATAGTAGGGATACACTTTCAATTAAGCCATTCCCCTTTAGTCTATTATTTAGATCTAACGTCTTTGAATAAATCTACCGAAACGGAGTATTTACTAGAGAAAAGGAAAATTTTAGAATTCTGTAGTTTTAAAAACCATTTTGATAAATAGAGCATTTGCTCAATGGGAGCAAATGCTTTTATTGTCACAATGGTTTCAAAAAGTGACGTTTACTGCACCAGAGGGAATAGGCTTACAGTAAGTTGCCGACCATGTTTTAGAATAAATGCAGTATGCAAAAAAAGACCATCATCATCAAAGTAATGAAGGGTTTGCATATGCTCTATTTATCACAATGGTTTCAAAACATTACTTTTACAGAGGCGTATAAAGGCATAAGAAGAAGGAAATGGTGTCACTATAACGAAATGGGTTAAATATAAGGGAATGGGTTAAATATAAGGGAATGGGTTAAATATTATCTTGTCGACAAATTAACATCTGCTCAAATTCTGATATGAAACATGTTTGTATGTACATGTGATTCGTTCAATCCGTTGAGAAGCTACCGACCCATTATCAAACAGTTTGGCTCCAGATGAGACGCCGAGTTACTCGACATCTCATCTCGATCCAGGCTGTTCGCAAATCTAATTTCTGGGTTAATAAACATGTATGTACGATACTTTAACCCGTTACTCCATAAATACGCCTTTCTACACATTTGAAAACAGAGTAGACTCAGATCAGACAGCTCCTATAGGAAGCGTCTGATCAGGGTCTGCTCTGTTTGCTTATTACATAATACAGATATGATTCAACTAGATCTGCCATGGAAAACAAAAACATGTGTCTATTTGCTATTACAGTAAAACCTCTCTTAACCGGCCGTTAAATTTAGTATGAATATCGGTCTTGGCGACAGGTGGCAGCTTCATGCAGGGTGAAAGTCATGCAGAAAGCTCCTAGAGGAGCTTTCTGCATGACTTTCACCCTGCATTAAGCAGTCACCTGCCTAAAAGTATCTCAATTCTTATCTACTAGAATTCCGGTTAAGAGAGGTTTTACTGTATTACAATTATATTTCTAATTAGTGTTCAAGGTGCCATTTATTTCTTACATGAATATTCATGGAGGAAATGGTTAAAAAAAGAAGTAGAGTTGAACTTCGATATCTCGAACTTCGAGGGACTATACAAATTAGTTCGAGATAACAGAAGTTCGAGTTATCCGATTTGTAATCTGAACAATTTCTCAAGTTCATAGCTTAAGGCAAGTCTACAGTAATGTTGAAAGCTCCTGCGGGAGCTTTCAGCATTACTGTAGAACTGCATTAAGCTGTGAAATGTGTTTCTAGATATGCGTAGTGATACATTTTAGAGCAATTCTGTATTGTAAGATTTTGGAAGGACCGAAATTTTAGTTCGAGTTATCGCGAAGTTCAAGTTATCCGAGTTCGAGATATCGAAGTTCAACTGTATATTGTCTATGCACATGTCACAACGTATGTATCATACGTAGCAGACAAACGTTCTTCCTTTTGGGACTCCATGGTCTTCGACTGAAAATTACTTATAGCTCCTCTAGGAGTTTTCTGCGTGACTACCATCCTGCATTAAGCAGCTACCTGCCTAAAAAGGCATCAAATCTTCATAAATAAAATTTTCGAAGTATCGAGTTTTACTGTATTGTACAACGCACAAACCACACTATTAAAACGTAACCCTTTCTCCATGAATATTCATGTTAGAAATAATGACATCATGAATATTAATTAGATTACTTTTTACAATGGCACATGCACCCAGGAAGTTTTTGCCATGGTAGAAACTGTATACAATAAAACCTCGCTATAACGACCACTAGATTGTGTTAATTAGTTGGTATATTAAAGCAGGTGGCTGCTTAAAGCAAGGTGAAAGTAAAACAGAACGTTCCTGTAGGAGCTTTCTGTTTTACTTTCACCTTGCTTTAAGCAGCAACCTGTCTTTAACACAAAATACTTGTGGCCGTAATAGAGAGGTTTTACTGTAATTATATATGTGATTTATTTATAAGCAAACAGAACAGACCCTGATCTGGGTCTACTCTGTTTTCAAAGGCGTAGTAATGCCTATTTATGGAGTAAAGGTTACTCTTATCTTATTAATTATTTGTATTTGAGAAAACTATCTTTGGGTGAACCAATATCAAAAGTTTATGTTCGTATGGTTCGCCTGTTGTGGTCAGTAGTCAAGTGTTGTTAAAACATGTTAAAAGTCGCAAGAGATAGATAATTGGGACCTTGCGTCCGTTATTATGACGTCACATCGTGCCTATATAAATACCCCGGCTAACCTGGTTGGTTGTGCAGAGAAGGCAAATTGCAGTGGCATTCTTGCAGACCTTTGCAAACCGATACAGAAAACAATGAAGGTAGGAGTTGAACATTTTATACGCAATCACAATATATATTAACCGTTTACTACATCAATATTCATGAAAGAATTAACGACGTCAGGAATATTAATTAGAATTATTGTTGTAATGGCGGGAAATGTGCGCCATGGCAGAACCTATCATCATAATTATTTTATTTCATAAGCAAACAGAGCAGATCCTGATCAGACGGCTCCTACATGAGCCGTCTGATCTGGGTCTATTGTGTTTGCTAAGGCATATAAAGGTATAGTAAGGCATACTATTCGACCACGCTTTTAGAAACTACATGTATTAGTCGAATGTGAAACAACCAACATTTGCAAATGCGATGTATCATTTTTTTAAAAAAAGATTTTATATGATGTGGGCCTAATTAGTTGAGTGGTTCATGTTATAACAGTAGCATATACACTGTACATTGGATTCAGATCAGACGTCGAATAACCCAGTATATCATCGGGATCCAATCTGTTTGACATTAAAATTATATTTTTGTGGAACAAAATAACGTAAATTCTGAAAGAAGAAGATCCTTCGAAAGCAAGAGCAGCAACGTTTTATTGAGTCTGTGAATGAGCAGTTATTCAAAGTGCAACACTACTCACTCCCCTAGTACCGGCTTCAGCGGCATTCAGTTTTTATAACTAAAAGCATTGAAATTTATGATCCCGACGACCAAATAATATAACAAAACAGAAAATAAAGTGCGAGGCACTCAACATTCTTTTAACTAAAATAGTATTTTATGTTTTAACCTTTCACTTGCTGAATTTTAAAATACATTTCACCTTCTTTACCCATGCCCTGTTGCGTAATTACATATATCTCCACTGTGTACACGTATTTCGCTGTGCAATAATTGCTGTGGAGTGCATTGGTTGCACAATCAACTTGTAAATAGTGCAGACCCTGATGAGACAGCTCCTGCAGGAACTGTCTCATCTGGGTCTTCAGTATTTACAGGTAGGTATATTGACGTGAATAGCAAGCGAAGGGTTAACATTCTTTTAACTAAAATAGTATTTTATGTTTTAAAAATATGCAAATCTTTAAAGGAAAACAAGCCGTTGTCTGAAAAACAATATATATCAAAGTTTAATAAGAAAAACAATAAAAAATAATATTTTGAAGAAAACGGTTTATATTGTATTGAATTGGCCAAGTTTGAAGTGGGCGTAGCATTACTATATCCATATTTGGCGATGAGAGAGTTGAGTTGGTCGGTACCATCTCGGAGGAATAATTCTCATTGTGATTTCATCTATGGAGTTAGAAAATATGAAATAACAGTGCATAGATAGTAGATTATTATGTTATCGTGTTTTATGTATGTTATCGCATTTCGGGACAAAAGTCTGTATGAATAGTAAACTATACCGATTTGAAAATTACAACATTTGAAGGTTTTAGCTAGGGATAAACTGGAATCTGGTTGTCTGTCTGTCCTTTGCCAACCCATCCGTCCGTTCGCTCGTCTGTCCGTGTGACAGCCCGTTTGCACTAAATGAAGAAAGCTTTCAGAATTTGTTTTGACAGAAATATTGAAACGTAGGCTATTTTCTTGTGTCTAAAATGTTAACTCTTTCGCCGCCAATGTCGCAAAAATGTAACTGAACCCTTTTGGCTCCAAATTTCTAATTGTCGTCTGAGATTAATAAATGCAAAATTCAAAGGAAAAAAGCACATAAATAGAAAATGAGATTGAGACAAAAAGTGAAGTCCCTGATCAGACGCCGCTTTGAAAAGGCGGCGTCTGGTCTGGGACTGCACTATTTGTCGTGGTGCATTTATGCGACAAAGGCGGTGAAAGGGTTAAACATCCACATTCTTATAACAATTATGTATTGTTTGTATCACTTTTGTACCATTTTGTATCATTTCGAGTTATTTTGTATCATTTTTGTATCATTTTGTATCTTTTTGTATCAATTTTATTTTTGTATTATTGTTTAATCTATTTTCCTGTCGTGTTTATTCTTTTCAATCTTAGGTCATTGTCGCCATTTTGGGCGCCATCTTGATAACCGGAAGTTATGGCATTCCCTCTAAAGACCAGGTCCGCAAGGCAATCACACGTGCGAAAGAAATGAACACACTCAAGCGTGGACTTGATGTCATGGAACAAAGAGAAAGTTAGTGTTACTAAAAGTCAGACTTGTATATCATCAAACTTTATCAGGTACAGTAAATTATGACCACTCCAAAGAAGTCTAAATTTGGAGTTTAATTCAAGTGGTACATGTAATATGATACAGGACAAAAGTTATGCCGAAAGCTTCTACAGAAGTTTTCTGCATTATTTTTGTCCTATATAAAGCAACCGTCTGTATTTTAACCCTTTCTCGGTTCAGTATTAAAGTAAGAAATGATGTCATCATGATTATTTATTAGCTGAAGTTTTATAACGTAAAACTTTTCAAGGGAATTGTATTGCTTTGACCAAAACTATAGAGTCATATCAATATCATGTCAAAAACAAACAGAGCAGACGCAGATCAGACGGTTCCTTTATGAGCCGTCTGATCTGGGTTTACTCTGTTTGCAATTGCGTGACAATGCCTTTACATGAAGGAAACGTTTAATTAACCATTTTCCTCCATAAACACGCCTTTCTACGCTTTTGCAAACAAGCAGACCCTGATCAGACGGCTCCTGCAGGAGCCTTCTGATCAGGGTCTGCTCTGTTTGCTTATGACATAGTATATTAAATATAATTCTACTGTTGCTGCTATGGCCAAAACTTCCTGTCTCCAGGTGCTATAATAACAATTAATCTAATTAATGTTCATGATGTCATTATTTCTTACATGAATATTCATGGAGTAAAGGGGGTCAACCATGTATCATTTAAGATAATCACTCACAAACCAGGCACAGCAAACCTCTCTAAACCGAAAGTCATGTAGAAACCGCCTATAGGAGCTTTCTGCATGACTTTCATCCTGCATTAAGCAACCACCTGCCTTAGAGTATCTAAATTCTTCTCTACTAGAATTCCGGTTTAGAGGGATTTTACTGTACTTGTTGATAAACTACATAATATTATATAATGCTGGTACCAGGAATTCCAACTTACATGTACATAGCATACATTTCAATACTTTTCAACCATCCTTTAATTAATGTTGGATCCCTATTAACCCTTTCGATGCCAAATTTCTAATTGTCGTCTGCAAACCACTTTTGTTAAATCAGCTGGTAAAATAAGGACATGAAATAAATAATGCAAATTTCAAAGGAATAATGCACAGATATAGAAATAGAGGTTGAGACAAAAAGGGAAGTCCCTGATCAGACGACGCCTTGAAAAGGCTGCGTCTGATCTGGGACTGCACTATTTGTCGTGGAACATTTTTGCGACTTTGGCGGTGAAAGGGTTAAACTATTTTCTAACACGAGCAAAACCCTGAGCGCCAACTTTAATTCCCTCATATTGATGCCTTTTTATGCCTCTGTTAAAGTCACTTGTTGAAACCATTGTGATAAATAGAGCATTTGCTCTATAGGAGCAAATGCTCTATTTATCACAATGGTTTCAAAACTACCCAATTCTAAATTGTTCCTTTTCTCTAGTAAATGATCCTGTTCGGTAAATTTATTCAAAGAGGTGGGGTCTAAAAAGCCTATGAGGTAATGGGTTAAAGCAGCAACTTGATCGTCTACAGATCGCATTAATAGAACAAACTCTGGTTGTCCAGCCATGGTGAAACAATAAAGTGAAGGAACATTTTCTTAGTGAATAGTATAGAATTGCATTTTACCAAATAAGTAAGAAGATCCTCTTGCCGTCCGATAAAGCCGGAGATGCGAGTGAGAGACGTATGGGGATTCGGCCAGTTGAGCCGTTCAGATAGTTAGTACAATGCGCCTGAGAGACGAGTGGGGGTTTCGGCCAGTTGGATCGTTCAGATAGTACAATGCGCCTGAGAGACGAGTGGGGGTTTCGGCCAGTTGAATTGTTCAGATAGTACAATGCGCCTGAGAGACGAGTGGGGGGGTCGGCCCACTGATTCGTGCAGTGCGCCCGAGAGTAGAGTGATAGTCAGTCTGTTGAGTAGTACAAATAGTACAATGCGCCTGAGAGACGAATGGGGGTTCGGTCCACTGATTCGTGCAGTTACTACAATGCGCTTGAGAGGCGAATAGGGGTATGCGGTCTATTGAGTCGTGCAGATACATGTAGTACAATGGGTTATGGTATATATTTGTATGAAGTCATTTGGGTTGTTGAAGTTATTAACATGTTAAACCAGTGGATAAGATGCATAAATTAAAATATTTTCAAGAATAGCTCCTTTAGATAGATAGAGAGTTTGAAAAAGAAAGGACGATTTTAATATTTGAGTACACGCCTCTTATCTGTTAGCTCTGTAAAACATAGACCGACTTATCACTAACTTCACTTTGTTGTACAGTGGTAAATACGCTATTCCTACCCATTTACCCGTTTTTCTACGCGCAAGAAACGGGTAGTGAACGGTTAACGAACGGTTAACGAACGGTTACGAGATAAACGGTTTACACGCGTTAAACGCGTAAAGAAACGATTATACCAGAGAAGTTGCGGTAGGTGCATAAGTTTTCCGTTTCATGCGGAGATTTCGGATCTTATCGATGATAGCCGTTTTCAAAAAAATCCGAATGAAACGGGTTAGCCATAATAAGAATCGATTCGTCACTCAACGAACGTATAAAGGTTCAATCCCGGCTAGTGTCGACGAATTGCTCATTTAGGTAACGATATGTTCTTAAATTTTGTTTGTACAAAGCTATAATATCAGATATCCACTGTATATCAAACAAATGGATTGAAGAGTTAGTTCTTTTTGAGTAGGTTTCTACATTTCAGATAAAAAACTGTCACAAAGTTAACCACCGAATTTTGGATCTAGAATGAAGAAACCTACTAAAGAATTCAGATCTATTCTATTTCTTAACCCTTTCCCATTTGCATATTTCTGTCAGAAAAAAGACATCATGAGTATTTATTAGATCATGCTGAATTTAACAACGGTATAAGTGCACACGCCTTTTTGATATTTGTAGAAAATATAGTCAGGTCTATTAATTTATAATTTCATAAGCAGAGTGGGCCCCTACAAGAGCCTTCATGTCTAGGTTTACTCTGTTTGCAAAGGCGTTAGAGTGTTATATCCATGTGTATGTAATGGGATAAGCAAATAGTGCAGTCCCAAGATCAAACGGCTTCCACGCGAGCAATCTGATCTGAACCTATTACGTTTTCAAAGATGTTTTCATCATTATGAGGTAGATCTAAAGCGTTTTAAACTAATAAAGCATATTTCATGCTCACATATATCTATGAAAACGTTCTTATTATTGTGTTACTTTGTGAAGATTAAACCTTTGTATGCCGAAATTAAAAGTGGAATGGCCCATCATTGTTTAACTGTATATTCCATTCATTATTACCAGGCTTAAATTTGCTAGATGATTTTTAATTAGGCCTATGAAAATACCAGTGAAGACCCTGATCAACACCCTGATTTTGGAGCTATATTGTCTGTGTTTACACTGCTTCCAAATGCCAGTACTTTTATTCCCCGCATTCAAATATTTAAAAAATACTAACTATATAATTGTTATGAATGCATGAAAATAAATTGTCTTAGTTGAAGACTATTATTTACCCAGCCTAAATATACGATCAAAGCTGCCAGATGGTCAGTAAATCCCCTAGCTATTTTCTCAGCAGGGGACAATGGTCTTGACAGTGATCCCACCACTGCCTTCTTATCAACAAAGTTACGAATTATTACGTAACAGAAATACCAAATAATGTGCCCAATGATCTAAAAGTATGATTTGTTAGCTTCTCCAAAAATACAAGAAAACTATGTTTTGAATAATTGTAGATCTATGGCTCAGCACAAGTTAAATCCAAACGTTTTAGACCATTTTAAAAATTAGATTAATATAAATTCTAGTTTTATAGATAGTTTAGATTGATATGATCTAGATCTATTGTAAAATACTTCTACTATATCTGCTACGGTACTGTACGTACAGTAGCAAAAAAGACATTTTACAACACATAGATGAACACAATGAGACTGTAGATCTATATTTTAATATAGATCTAGATCTAGCTAGATCTAATGGAAATGAAACGAGAATTAAAAGTTTAAATACTGTTGATCTTAATTTTACATTCAGGAGTGCCCAACAGGTAAATGAGAATGTCTCCCATTTCAAAGAAAGGCCATATCAAGGATTACCTCCCTTTCGTCCATGATTACCCCCCTTTCATCCGGGCTCTTAAACGTTTAGGAAATGCGTTAAGAAACGCGTAAACAAACGGTTAGAAACCCGTTTAACGAAACGGCTAAGAAACGGGTAACGAACGGTTAGGTAACGCGTAAGAAACGCGTTAAGTGGGTAGGAATAGCGTATTTACCACTGTAACTAGACATGTGGCAAACGACAAGGATGTTACTCTGCGTCTCGTCTAGATCTACACTCTTTGCACATGTCAGAAGTGATGAGTTTTAACACTGTAGAATCGTAATATGTTAAACGTCGATATCGCGAACTTGGATAACTCGAACTTCGAGATAACTCTAAGTAAAAGTTCATAATCCTTCCAAAATTCAGAATACAGACTATTTCTAATGAGTATCACAACGCATATCTAGAAACACATGTAACAGCTTAATGCAGATCAGATAAAATGGTGAAAGCTCCTATAGGAGACATGCATTTAGATGTGAAATTGTTCTGGTGACTCGAACCTCTGTTATCTCGAAAAAGTTTGTATGGTCTCTTGAAGTTCGAGATATCGAATTTCAATTGTATACTGTATAATTCAATAAGTAAACACAGTGTCTATGTCAGGGAAAGAATTTAGATTCAAACAGTATAATTAGTATATATAAACAGAATTAAGCTCTCTCTGAAGTCAGCCCTTTGCCTGCTTATACCGAACTGGCCCGCACTTGCAAGCAGTCTGGATCCAGATGAGACGCCGAGTAACTCGGCGTCTCATCAAGATCCAAGCTGTTTGACACTCGATCATAGTTTCTTAAAAGCTTGATAGGCCAAATTGCACCCGATTCAAATTTGAGCAGTTAAGGGATAAGATCAGTTAAGGGATAATATCAATGACAACAATAGGATCATACCTCTTCTTCCGACCCACTCAGAGGTTCGCCACAAGTTGTAAAAGTCTACAATGGCCACTCACTGGAAAGTACAAAAGTCCGGTCACGGTCAGTCTTCAGATTATATATAG
This sequence comes from Azorinus chamasolen, assembly GCA_963576725.1. Taxonomy (NCBI): domain Eukaryota; kingdom Metazoa; phylum Mollusca; class Bivalvia; order Cardiida; family Solecurtidae; genus Azorinus; species Azorinus chamasolen. Next base: position 52,835,851 of record OY755253.1, on the reverse strand, counting down.
GCCATAACAATACGAAATTATTGTCTAATTTCGACACTGTTTTATATGACCTTGGGTGTGTCTAGTAAAATTACTTTTATTTTGTTACAGTTAAAATAATATAGGCATACAGTTTGTAACATATGGGCAATAAGATTAAATCTTTTAACCCATTACTTAATCAATATGCCTTTCTATGGCCTTGCAAACAGAGTAGACCCAGATCAGACGTCTCCTGTAGGAGCCGTCTGATCAGGGTCTGCTCTGTTTGCTTATCATTTACCATAGAAATGATTGTACAGATTTTGCTATCCATGTGTCAAAGTGATATTCCAACAATTAACCTAATTAATAATTATTATGTCATTATTTCTTAATCATTAATAATCATGGATTAAATGATTGATAAATCACAAGGTATATGTAGTTGGACACAGCTGGTTGATGTTGCTAACTACCCATCTGATACAGGTGCCTTTTCATGTTTTTGCAATCAGAGTAGACCCAGATCAGACGGTTCATGTAGAATTCGAGTGAAATGATATACAATGTAGATCTGGGTCCATGCTTATATAACGTTTAGTTGAGTCTGAATTCGTTCTCAAGTTTTTGATTGGTCAGATTTGAGCCTTTGGCTCAAATCTGACCAATCAAAAGCTTGAGAACTCAAATCTGACCAATCAAAAGCTTGAGAACGAAACTCAGACTTAACTAAAAGCTTTATAAGCATGGACCCAGATTCTACAGTTTCTGCCTCGGCTGAATATTCCTGTGCTATATGTCATTATGAAACACAATCTAAATATGCATGATGTCACTATTTCTTGCATAAATTTAATGTCCATTGTATATGGTTAACCCATTCCCTGATGTTGATGCCTTTTGACGCCTCTGCTAAAGTCACTTTTTGAAACTATATTGATAAATAGAGCATTTGGTCCATAGGATCAATTGCTCTATATATCACAGTGGTATCAAAACTTCATAATTCTAAAACCTGGGCGCGATGTCCTGCTCGTCTCTGGTTCTGTTAGATGCCCAGTGTAAAGCTAATACATCGGACCTCGGTTTAAAAAGTCTCATCCGAAGGACGTGGTCCGGCGGAGGATCGGACCCTTCGGATGAGACTTTATAAACTCAGCCTCTTTGAATAAATAATAAACAAAGAAACTAACGAACAGATCAGAACACAGGTAAAGTTTTGAAAAACAATGTACTATGATAATATGTGTTTATTCTTTCGCTACCTCGACTCACAGGGTTTGTTGCAATGTGGAAATACAGCAAACCCCTCTAAACCGAAATTCTAGCAGAGAAGAACTTAGATACTTTTAGGCAGGTGGCTGCTTACTGCAGGGTGAAAGTCATGCAGAAAGCTCCTAGAGGAGCTTTCTGAATGATTTTCACCCTGCATTAAGCTGCCACATGTCTCCAAAACCGATATCTATACGTTTGGTGTAGATGGATTTTACTGTTTTGATTACCAGTTCAAAGAGTATCGATCCGGAAGAGATAGCGAATACATCTCCGTCTCATCAGGATCCAAACTCTTTGACACACGACTTAAGTTTGCGAGAAGACACTGTTAACCCTTTCTGTACCTGCATTATCGTCTTCTGGACATATTTTCGTCTGCTCCAAGTTTTAGAGTTGGCGCTGGTTCAAATAATTTAATATAAAAAAAGATAGTGTGTCAAGCAGTTTGGATCCTGATAAGACGCCGAGTTATTCGACGTCTGATCTGGATCCAAAACAATGCATATTATACATGTATCACAGACCCGGTCTCATGGCACTGATGGGGGGGGGGGGGGGGGGGGGTAAGGAAAATCTACTCCGAACTAATATGCAGACGACATAATTTGCTGTCAAAAAATATTTGGCGCCAAAAGAGTTAAGCATAATATTTTATGTTTCATGTCAAAATAAACTTTTAGGATTAAATCTGGCGTAATATGTTTATTTTGTGAACGAATTGACACGTAAAACTTAAAGTAAATGGATACCTTTATTTACGCTGTTTTAAACCCTTTCCTCCATGAATATTAACCCTTTGCTTGCTATTCACGTCAATATACCTACCTGTAAATAGTGAAGACCCAGATGATACAGCTCCTGCAGGAGCTGTCTCATCAGGGTCTGCACTATTTACAAGTTGATTGTGCAACCAGTGCACTTCACAGCAGTGATTGAACATCGAAATACGTGTACACAGTGAAGATATATGTAATTATACAACAGGGCATGGGTAAAGAAGGAGAATGTATTTTAAAATTCAGCAAGCGTAAGTTTAATGTCAGAAATAATGACGTCATGAATATTAATCAGATTAATTTGTTGCAACAGCATATGGACACAAGAAATCTTGACCATTGCAGAAATTGTAGAATTATATCTATATTATATCATAAGCAAATAAAGCAGATCCTATAGGAGCAGTCTGATCTGGGTATACTGTGTTGGGAAAGGCGTTGAAAAAAACGTATTTATGGGGTAAAGTTTTAACTTTGAGATAAATGTGAGGTTAGGACGTCCGTAAACCGTATTAACCCTTCGCTTGCTGAATTTTAAAATACTTTTCTCCTTCTTTACCCATCCCCTGTTGTATAATTACATACATCTTCCTTTAGTCTTCCGTTTGTGTACAAGTATATCGCTGCGCAATCACTGCTGTGGAGTGCATTTGTTGCACAATCAACTTGTAAATAGTGCAGACCCTGATGAGACAGCTCCTGCATTACAGGTAGGTATATTGACGCTATTAGCAAGCGAAGGGTTAAAACCCAGTGGTGGTTTTGCCACTGGTCGTTTCAAGGCGGTACTCCCTTGGTCACCCTTACTTTTATGTTTGTCGTGTGTATTTGTGTCTTTGTACTTGTTACATGTATGTGGGTAAAGAGAATGCCGTTCACCAAAGGTTTGACAGTCAATTTTGCAGCGTACGATCAAGCAAATGTAATGTATATGTACAGTAAATCCCCTCTAATGCGACCACCCAAAAAGGGACATAATTATGGTTGGCAGGTGGTAGCTTAATGCAGAACTAAATATATGCAGAAAGCTCCTGCATTAAGCAACCGCCGGCTTATAAAGACAGCTTTGATCATTTTTAAGTGGTCGCATTAGAGGGGTTCTACTGTACTTGAAAATTACTTTGAGTTAAGCAAGAATGGCTTACTCTTTCAATATTAAGCTTGTTTTCGAAAAAGAAATTACACTTAGACGAACTCAGACATTTTCAGACGCTTTTATTTGCTTGTCTTGTTTAAGTGGAAAGCGTGGCCCCCAAATGTCCATTGAGTCAATTCCACGGACGGAGGGAAAACAGCGGCATAGAGCAAGAGCGAAGGGCAGTTGATCTTTTTGACGCCCAAAAGATACTTTTGAATGAGTAAGTAGCATGGAGGTATTGAGAAAGGGTTGGAAATAGTGAGCCACACGGAGATAAAGTTGAACTTCAATATCTCGAACTTCAGTGGACCATAATAATTACTTCCAGATAACAGAAGTAATAGTCATCCGATTTCTAATCTGGACAATTTCTCAAGTTCACAGCTTAATGCAGGTCGAATGTAGTGCTGAAAGCTCCTGTAGGAACTTTCAGCATTACTTTCGACCTGCATTAAGCTGTCACATGTGTTTCTAGGTATGTGTAATGTTCACTTAATAACAATTGAGCACTGCTAAATTTAGAATGACTGAACGTTTACTTTGAATTATCCGAAGTTTGAGTTATCCGAGTTCGATACATTGAGGCTCAATAAAAATCAGTACAAAGGGAGATAACTATTAGACGAGCCGCACCAACATATTTATTTGTTGATACATATGACAGTCGACTACTTGACCGCCTTTGTCCCCCATTTACAAATCAATACAAAGAGAGATAACTATTAACCTCTTTATTTGTTAGCTCGTCTGTTTCTAAGAAATCACGAGCTATTGTCGTAACTCCGGCGTCCGCGTCGTCTTCGTCGTCGTTGTCGTCTGAAATCTTAACATTGACCATAACTTCTTCAATTTTTCATTTACAACCTTCAGTTTTGGTATGCATGTTCATCTTGACAATGACGACAGACGAGCGTTTGCACCCGCTTGCGATGCTCTTGTTGATATTTATGATAGTCAACGTCCTCCATCTGAAAATCAATACAAAGGGCGATGGTTATTTATGTACTAAAGAAGCAGTTTGATCTGGGTCCACAAGCTTTGCTACTACATGTATGTCAGCCTAATTCAAAATTACCAAAATGCTGTCCAAATTGACTAACGTAGTTGTACGAACCCATGGAGAGGAGATATAGAGGATCTGTTGCGAGTTGTCTTTTAAGATCACATGTTCCCAAACGAGCCTTAGAAAATGTCATTGGTGAGTTTAGGAACATTTTCTTGGTGAGTTTAGGAACATGTGATCTTAAAAGACAACGAGCATCAGATTCTTTTTCTCACATATCAAAAAAGTGTATTTTCGCCGTTTAAATGACATGTAAACATAGGTTTCCATGGTTTGACGTCATATATGACGTCATGTATGTTCTAAAGTGATCTTACACGTGTTACACATAAGGGAATCTTAACCTGTTGTTCTAACTCGGAGATAAGGGAAGGTATGTGAGAAATAAGTGTCCGAATAATTAGGGTTGTAGGTAAAGATAAAGAACAAATCAAAGGGTATACATGTATTATCATTACGTAAATATTCAGTGAATATTCAGAGGTCCAGATATAAAATGTGTAAATTAAAACATCTTCAAGAATAACTTGTTTCTCCACCAAACCCTTTATTGGGAACATTATTTAGAATCGTCGCCACGAGACTAGTCTAAAGAGCTGTCACAACACAGGGTTTAGTGGAGAAATGGCGATTTCAGTACAGTTGAACTTCGATATCTCGAACTCCGAGGGACTATACAAATTAGTTCGAGATAGCAGAAGTTCAAGTTATCAGATTTCTAATTTGGACAATTTCTCGAGTTGACAGCTTAATGCAGGTGTAAAGTAATTGTGAAATCTCCTGCAGCAGCTTTCAGCATTACTTTACACCTGCATTAAGCTGTCGCATGTGTTTCTAGATACCCGTAGTGATACAATTTTGAGCAATTCTGTAGATCTAGTGTAAGTTTTGAAAGGACCGAACTTTTAGTTCGTGTTAATCCGAAGTTCGTGTTATCCGAGTTTGAGAAATAGAAGTTCAACTGTATTTGTAGCGCTGGATGCTGTAGCACAACCATTTCCCACTAGTATGTGTCTACCGCTTCACTCTGTTATACTATCTACTAAACGTTCATTCCTTCCAAATTTTACAATACATAATTGTTCTAAATGCACCATGCATATCTAGAAACACACGTGACAGCTTAATGCAGGTTGAAAGTAATGCTGAAAGCTCTTACCTTAAGCTGTGAACTTGAGAATTGTTTAGAAATCGGATAACTCGAACTTCGGTTATCTCGAAGTAATTTTTTCGATATATCAAAGTTCAACTGTATTTTTATACAGTTCGCGGATAGCGTAATATAGATTAACATTCCGAGGGCTTGGTGCAAAACTATTGTAACTCCTTCACAAAGTGAAGGAATTACAATAGTTTTGCACCAAGCCTTCGATTCCCTGTACAAAGAATGACAACAGGTGACGGTTGCTCTGGCTACACCAATAAATGGATGATTCAACAGGATCCAACCTGTTTTGACCCTTTAATATAAATTGGTCAACAAGAAACATGGACGTTAACGCATTGGTTGATTTTGTTTATGTTTCAGGGGATTTTCGACCCAAGATCTTCAACATGAGTCTGTGCGTAGTGAGTTCGCTCGACAGCTCGTCGCGTGCCCAAGTGCAGGCACCTGTGATCCATCGAGTTCCATCAGAAAACCGGATGGGAGCTGCAATAACATCAAAAACCCCACTTGGGGTATGGCCGGTCAGCCCCAGCTGAGAAGGATTGGCGGATCCCAAACAACATACGGTATGGATACACATTGTCAAACCTTTTACTCAGTACACACATATGCTTACGCCTTTCCCGGCAAACATGCAGTCCATAGTGTGAACCAATCCTGCAGAGGTCCAGATAAGACGTGTACATTAAAGAATAACTTTCAAGAATAACTTCTTCATTTCTACATTACTTTACACCTGCATTAAGCTGTTTCTAGATATCCGTAGTGATATATTTATGAGCAATTCTGTAGTGTAACTTTTATTTCGAGTTACCCCGAAGTTTGAGTTATCCGAGTTCGAGATATCGAAGTTCAACTGTACATGTATATAGTTTTACCAATTTCATCCTTTGACTATTATTAACTAAATTTGGTCACTTTTTTGTCGTCTGCAAACTTTGTCGTCTGCTACAATATTCTTATTTTTCTTCAGTTTTTTTCCAAAAAACATAGTCATGGTTACGAACAGTTTTGATCCTGCCGAGACGCCGAGTTACGCCGAGTTACTCGGCGTCTCATCTGGGTCCAAACTGTTTGCATAGGTGATAACAGATGCGACATTGGCAGTGAAAGAGTTAACACCAAAATTTCTTGTTTTTCGAACAAATAGAAAGAAATTTAAAGATACAAAATGAAGCAGACGATTAATTTCACAGACAACAATATTCCTCGGCGAAATGGTACGTTAACCCATTACCTCATAAGCTATTTTTAGATCCTATATATTTGAATAAATCTACCGAAAAGGAGCATTTACTAGAGAAAAGATAAGTTTTAGAATTACGTAGTTGAAACTATCGTGATAAATAGAGCATTTGCTCCATAGGTGCAAATGCTCTATTTATAACAATGGTTTCACAAAGTGACTTTTACAGAGGCATCAAAATGCGTAAATATACGGAAATGGGTTAAGCGGCAATAAAAAAGTCTAAATATGGCTCTGTAAGGCAGATGGTAGCTTAATTCAGGTCAAACGTAAAGCAGAAAGCTTCTATAGGAGCTTTTTATATTACTTTTGCCCTGCATTAAGCAACCACCTGCTTTTTATGACTCCTGTGTTCAATAAATGATTGGCTGCTTAATACATTATTCTACTCCACATGCTCTTATGGGATCAATCTCTTTGAAGATGACGGAGTTGGTACTCCAAGAAAGGGGAATCACCTCAAACAGGATTTACCGAATCCCCGCGTCATCAGCAACGCGGTGCATGCCGGAAATGCAGACAAACCGGAAGTTCGCAGTGAAAGGCTTACTTTACACGCCTCTCAGATGGGACAGTTCTTTGCTCATGATATCTTAGCCACGCCTGCCTCAGGTACATTTGCTTATTGAATACTTATTAAAACATTTTTAAGAATAACTTCTTTATTTCTCAAACAATCGCTATGTTGTGACCACTCTTTAGAATTGTCTCGAAGAGACGGTTCTAAAGAGTGGTCACAACATAGGGTTTGGTGGAGAAATGACGATTTTAATATTTGAGTACGCACAGGTATCTGTTGCTCTGTTTATGAGTATTTATTATTATCATTATTTATCTATTTATTATTATTATAATTATTATTATTATTATTATTATGATTATTATTATTATTATTATCATCATTATCATCATTGTTATTATTGTTATTTTTATTGTTGTTATAATTAGTAGTAGTAGTAGTAGTAGTAGTAGAAGTACTATTATTATTATTATTTATTTTTATTTATTATTATCATCATCATTATCATTATTATTATATTATTATTATTGCTGTTATTATTATTATTATTATTATTACAATTATTATTATTACATGTATTATTATTATTTACTACATTTATAACGGATTAATATTTGTTCTTCAATTTCTTTAACCAATCAACTCCCATGATCCCATATGGGACAAATGCCAACAGAGAAAACCCAGATCAAAGGACTCCTGAAGGGGTCGTCTGATCAGGGTCTCCAATATTTGCTGTAGCAATTTATGCCAAAGGCGTTCTCCAATACCCAGATCAGCGGAATCCTGAAGGATCAACACTGCCAGGAGCGTAGCTGAATCCAAGTGTAACAGGGTTGCCTCAAACCAGAGGAAACAAAATTACCTGACAATTCCCTGACATTTCCCTGCCATAACTTCAAATTTCCCTGACACATTTCATCGCGAAATATGGTCTTTTTGTCATGATTTCTATAATACGTTATGGATTTTTTTAAAATATATAACCTTCACTCTCATGTTTTCAAAATTCCCTGACAATTCCCTGACCTTGAAAAAAATTAAATGTCCCTGACTTTTCCCTGACGCGTGGCAACCTTGTGTAATGTAAACACCGTGGCTATAGGGGTACGGGGGCATGCTCTCCAAGAAAACTTGTGAAGTTATGAAACCTTTGTTATAAATAGAGCATTTCGAGGGCTTGGTGCAAAACTATTCTAACTCCTTCACTAAAGTGAAGGAGTTAGAATAGTTTTCCACCAAGCCCTCGATTTGCTCCTATTATGCTTTTTATCACTCTTACTTTTCTAGAAGTCGCACGCGATATTGTTATGAGGTTAACTACAGTTGAACTTCGATATCTCGAACTCGGATAACTCGTACCTCGGGGTAACTCGATCAAAACGTCCAGTCCTTTCAAAACTTTATAATACAGAGTTGCTCTAAAATGTATCGCTACAGATATCTATAGGAACGCATGTGACAGCCTAATACAGGTCTAAAGTAATGCTGAAAGCTCCTACAGGGGTTTTCAGCATTACTTTAGCCCTGTATTAAGCTGTGAACTCAAGAAAGTGTTCAGATTAGAAAGCGGATAACTTCTGTTATCTCGAACTAATTTGTATAATCCCTTGACATTCGAGATATCGAAGTTCAACTGTAGTATAATATGCTTTGAAATGCACTTTCATCAATGGGTGCTTCATGAAACTTGGCACAGTATGAACAGAAACTGACATGAATATTTGATAACTTAACCCTTTCCTTCATATAAACGGGTTTTCACGCATTTGCAAACGAATAAGACCCAGATCAGACGGCTCTTTAAAGAGCCGTCTAATCAAGGTCTGCTCTGTCTGCTAATAATTGAACCTGATAGATATGTTTCTTTACTTTCTAAAATAAATTGTTCCACCTTCCACATTTCGTTATAACTATTTTGTCCATGAATATTCAGTAGGTATCGAACTTTGGAAAAAGAGAAACACAGAGCAGGGAAAGGGGTTAATGGAACTACACCCATAGCAAGTCACATATTGTTCATGTATACCTGTAAAATCTAAGAGTAGGTTTCAATTAACCCCTTCCGTGCCACAATGACGGGTTTATGATATCACATGCAAACAGTTTGGATCCAGATGAGACGCCGAGTAACTCGGTGTCTCATCAGGATCCAAACTGTTTGACACTCTGTTTTACTGTTTTATAAAGAATATGGAAGAAATGCACACACTTACACTAAAAATAAACGAAACTGTGCCCAGCATAAGACATTGCTGGCACCGAAAGGGTTAAAGCCATGTCGCCAATGTCATGAGATCGACAATTGTTGTCAATACCTTTCTGAAGTAATGTCGGATTTCGTAATTGCTACAGCTGCAAGAAAATGGAAAATAATTGCAATATGTGTGTTAAGTAGTTGTTTTATTCTTTGCGAAAGCAAATGAACAGATCGTATTCTCGCGTCGGTCACATGCTAGTCTCGCCGACCTGACAACTGCCATTCCGCATGGCAGTCTAGTACAAGTTATTGACGTGCATTCGATGGATTCAAAAGGCGTTCATTAACATGACATCCGGGAACAATCAAAGTATACTATTTCTGATATGAAAAGGCTTCGTAGCATTAGCTGTGGTTTAGTATGCGTAAGAAAGTCCATAAAATATAGCCATGTGCAAGGAGAGCGCACGAATATACAAATATCAGGCTCATGACGAAATCACATGATCATAATATGAATGAGAGTATTCTCCCAGAGGATACTCAATGAATAAAGAAGTGCACGTCGGATGAAGCGATTAGGTAATCACACCTATTATATAACTTCGAAAGCAACTCTGAGTGATCACTGTCTCATTTTGATAAGCATAGCGGTAAACGGCCGAAATGTCAGCTGCAACTGAAGCGATTACTAGAAAGAGTGTTAGATCTAATCTTTCTCTTCTAGAACCGCTATTGTATGCCAAACATCAGAAATTTGATTTTCAAAACGTTGTTTCCATGCAAAGAATACTGCAGCGTCTGCAACGCTTTGATTCTTTTAAAACTGTGTTCAGTTTTAATAATCATTAGTTGACGGAAGTGCATTTCAAAGCATATTTGACAAGTAGTGGTTGATTTAACACTGTTCTATGCTTTCTCACAATTTCAATACATACTGCTTGAATATTCATGGACAAAATGGTTATAATGAAATATGGAAGGTGAAACATTGTGATCATTTTAGAAAGTAAAGAAACAGATCTATTAAATTCAATTACTAAACAGAGCATGCCCATATAAGACCGCTTCTACAAAAGTCGTCTGATCTGGGTCTTCTCTGTTTGCAAATGCGTAAAAAGACGTTTATATGAAGAAAAAATGTTAAATTAATAACGGCATCGCGTCCGACGTGCGGAAACTCATTTTAAGTCTGAGTAAATCATACAAGCTATCTATTCAACAAAGTTTCTGCCTATAAAAGAATACATTTTCTGAAAGAATAATCACTTGTCCATACAATGAACTTCTTGATAACGTGTAAGTACGATTTGCATCTTAGAAATACATGTACATGTAGTAGGAACGTCAATACATGAAACAGACGTGTTTATTATACCCCCCCCACACACACACAACGATGTTTGCGGGGGTGGGGGTATACTGGAATCAGGTTGTCCGTCTGTCTTCTGTCTATCCGTCCGTCTGTCTGTTCGTCTGTCCGTCAATGGACACAATTTTGTCCGGCCTTCTTCTTCTACAGTTTTACATCAATTTTGTTGAAAGTTTATATACAGCTTTATGACCATATAAACCTGTGCACCGCATATTTCCATTATGGTCAGACCACTAATTCAGGAGTTATCTCCTTTTTTTTTACTTAGACTATGAGAAAAATATGCTTATCCAGCTTTCTTCTTTTACAGTTTTACTTTAATTTTGTCGAAAGTTTATAGATCTATACAGCTTTATGACCATATAAACCTGTGCACCGCATATTTCCATTATGTTCAGATCACTAATTCAGGAGTTATCTCCCTTTTTTACTTAGACTATGAGAAAATATGCTTTTACAGCTTTACTTCAATTTTGTTGAAAGTTTATATACAGCTTTATGACCATATAAACCTGTGCACCGCATATGTCCATTATGGTCAGACCACGAATTCAGGAGGTATCTCCCCCTTTTTACTTAGAATATGAGAATAATAATACTAGTAATAATTATTATTTTGAAATTTCATACTCAAAGTTGCGACTTATGGTAGGCATGGGCTCAAAATATTAAACATGGTTTTTTTTTACAGATTTTAAATGTATTGTTAAATCTGTCCATGTTTCTGTATGTACATACAATCAGATTCATGTTAGGTGTTCTTACAAGCAGCCAAGTGGGTGGGGGTATTCGTTAGCCTCTGGCTTACAGTACATGAAACAGGCGTGTTTATTTATAGTACAGTCATGAAACGGACGTGTTTATTTATAGTACATTGTACATGAAACAGGCGTGTTTGTTTATAGTTTATTTATAGTACATGAAACAGACGTGTTTGTTTATAGTTTATTTGTAGTACATTAAACAGACGTGTTTATTTATAGTACATGAAACAGGCGTGTTTGTTTATAGTTTATTTATAGTACATGAAACAGACGTGTTTATTTACAGTACATGAAACGGACATGTTTATTTATAGTACAGTCAGAAAACAGACGTGTTTATTTATAGTACAGTCAGGAAACAGACGTGTTTATTTATAGTACATGACACAGACGTGTTCATTAATACATGAAACACGAAGGATTAACCATGTCCACACTACCTATGTATGTTCAACCGTATTATGTTTCAGGTGCAACCGATTGCTGTTCCGACAATGCTGAGTAAGTAACAATAGTCTTTAGATCATGATAAACATGATAGTACAATGTATTCCAGATATATTATACCCTGCCTTAAACCGTAATTCAAATGAAATTTAATTATGGGTTTGTACTGCAGGTGGTAGCTTAATGCGAATCAAAAGAAAGGAGCTTTCTGCGCTATTTTTGTAATACTTTAAGCAACTCCATGTACCTGCTTTTAAGATTTCCATGTTCTATGTATGAATTGCCACATAGGACATTTTCTACGGTATACAAATCGTGCAGTTTACTTAACCCTTCGCTTGCTATTCACGTCAATGTACCTACCTGTAAATAGTGAAGACCCAGATGAGACAGCTCCTGCAGGAGCTGTCTCATCAGGGTCTGTACTATTTACAAGTTGATTGAGCAATCAGTGCACTCCGCAGCAGTCATTGCACAGCGAAATACTTGTACACAGTGGAGATATATGTAATTATACAACAAGACATGGGTAAAGAAGGAGAAATGTATTTTGAAATTCAGCAAGCGAAGGGTTAAAACGTATATAAGGTGTATCTGTGGTTTAACAATCCAATCATACAGACAAATAAAGTTAGCAAACCAATCATACAGACACATAAAAGTAAAATTAGCATTCCAATCATACAGACAGGTAAAGTTAGCATTCCGACCATAAGAACAAGTAAAGTTAGCATCCCGACCTTAAAGACTAGTAAAGTTAGCATTCCGACCATAAAGACAAGTAAAGTTAGTATTCCGACCATAAAGACAAGTAAAGTTAGCATCCCGACCTTAAAGACAAGTGAAGTTAGCATCCCGACCTTAAAGACAAGTAAAGTTAGCATCCCGACCATAAAGACAAGTAAAGTTAGTATTCCGACCTTAAAGACAAGTAAAGTTAGCATCCCGACCTTAAAGACAAGTAAAGTTAGTATTCCGACCATAAGGACAAGTAAAATTAGCATCCCGACCTTAAAGACAAGTAAAGTTAGTATTACGACCATAAAGACAAGTAAAGTTAGCATCCCGACCATAAAGACAAGTAAAGTTAGCAGTCCGACCGTAAAGACAAGTAAAGTTAGCATCTCGACCGTAAAGACAAGTAAAGTTAGCACCCCGACCTTAAAGACAAGTAAAGTTAGTATTCCAATCATAAAGACAAGTAAAGTTAGTATTCTAATCATAAAGACAAGTGAGGTTAGCATTCTAGTCATACAGACAAGTGAGGTTAGCATTCCAGTCATACAGACAAGTGAGGTTAGCATTCCAGTCATACAGACAGGTGAGGTTAGCATTCCAGTCATACAGACAGGTGAGGTTAGCATTCCAGTCATACAGACAAGTGAGGTTAGCATTCCAGTCATACAGACAGGTAAGGTTAGCATTCCAGTCATACAGACAAGTGAGGTTAGCATTCCAGTCATACAGACAGGTGAAGTTAGCATTCCAGTCATACAGACAGGTGAGGTTAGCATTCCAGTCATACAGACAGGTGAGATTAGCATTCCAGTCATACAGACAGATGAGGTTAGCATTCCAGTCATACAGACAGGTGAGGTTAGCATTCCAGTCATACAGACAGGTGAGGTTAGAATTCCAGTCATAAAGACAAGTGAGGTTAGCATTCCAGTCATACAGACACGTAAAGTTAACATTCCAGTTAAATAGACAAGTAAAGTTAACATTCCAGTCAAATAGACAAGTAAAGTTAACATTCCAGTCAAATAGACAAGTATTGTTATCATTCAAATCATACAGACAAGTGTAAATGCGGAAAACAGTCATACAAGGAGTGCACACACACAAGGGCACGGTACCCGAACATCACCAAACATGAAATAGCGCAACTATTAGACAAACTGCAATGACACGCACAGAGACATAAGCCATTTACTACATAAAAAACGCAACGACACGCACAGAGACATAAGCCGTTTACTATATAAAACAAACCGTGACGACACGCACAGAGAGACATAAGCCATTTACTATATAAAACAAACCACGACGACACGCACAGAGACATAAGTCATTTACTATATAAAACAAACCGCAACGACACGCACAGAGACATACGCCGTTTACTATATAAAACAAACCGTGACGACACGCACAGAGAGATATAAGCCATTTACTATATAAAACAAACCGTGATGACACGCACACAGATACATAAGCCATTTACTATATAAAACAAACCGCAACGACACGCACAGAGACATAATCCGTTTACTATATAAAACAAACCGTGACGACACGCACAGAGAGACATAAGCCATTTACTATATAAAACAAACCGTGACGACACGCACAGAGAGACATAAGCCATTTACTATATAAAACAAACCGTGACGACACGCACAGAGAGACATAATCCATTTACTATATAAAACAAACCGTGACGACACGCACACAGAGACATAATCCATTTACTATATAAAACAAACCGCAACGACACACACACACACAGACATAAGCCATTTACTATGTAAAAACCTTGACGACACGCACACAGAGACATAAATGAAAAAGTAGTAAAGTCAAGCAGGAAAAGCCACACACAAAATGCCACCATCACCAAAACACCTACAGAAAGCATAGCAATTTATACTCATACACACACATACAGTAGAAAGCCACACACAAGACGCAATCACCACCAACACACCAACAGACAGCATGCCACAACCAAACACACAACCAAACACACGCAAACACACGAGAAGAACACAGAAAACACCAACAAATACACAAGCACCAGAGACAAACATGAACAAAAGACAAGCACAAAGACACAAGACAAACAAAAGTAAGGGTGACAAAGAGAGAACCGCATTGGCACGGTCAGTAACAAAATCACCACCGAGGGTTTAAACCGGTTTACGGACGTCCTAACCTCACACTTATCTCAAAGTCACCCTAGCTAAACAAACATTGTAAATAAATGTATCCCCGCCGGACTTCCCCACAACGTTCTAATCATACAGACAAGTTCAGTTAGCATTTCAGTTACACATGTATACAAGCAAGGTTTTACGCAAGCGTAAAATGGCTGCGCAATATGTATTTAAGCAGGATAGAAGAAAAAGAGGGAGCAATATTGGGAAAACATGACTGTTATGTATGAATTAATACATGTAGCAGAAACGGGGGAATGTTTTAATGAGCCATGATGCATAATACCTGTGTTTGACACTATTAATACACATTACATCAATGTTATTCATTTGCTGAAACACACTGACGTAGAAACCATTATCACATTAAGTGATGTTCACAAGGCATACAAACTCCCATACTTACAGTCTACATGAAATTATTCCAATAGGTCGACGCAATGCCCATTAACTTTTTCACTTATAGTGTCCCCAAATTAAGAACATGTTAGTATAAGATGATTATACATTTAAGTTGAAGCAAATTCATGCACAATGGTGAAATATGCAAAACGGTCAACAAAACCACGAGTAGAAGGTCTCAGCTAAATAACTTTAACAAAGCCAAAATGCAAACATGGACTTATGGACTTATATTTTTATGTACAAAATGGTTTTAAACCAAAAGCACGTATACTAAGGGTGCTAAGAAAATATGAGAGAAAAACAAAATAATTCAGCTTCCACCGAGGATCGAACCCACGACCTCACGTTTCCTAGTCCATCGTTATAGCCCTTAGACCACGCTGACAGCTGTGCTTGAGAATGTGATTTTAATCAGTTATACCTAATTCACTAGCATTTTCACTGAAACTGGATCATGGCAGAAAAGAAAGAAATAACCCCGACAAAAATATGCTGAGAAAAATATATGAATGAAAATAAATAAAATAAATGAATATATATAAATAAAAACTTGTCTCACAGTAAACCATATTTATTAAAAAGATTGGCTTTTATAGAAACACAGGACCGCAGAAACGCATGGTCAAAATTCAAAGCCGTATAAGTTTGGGCTGCGAATAAAATTAGTATTCCAACCATTCAGAACAGTAAAGTCACCATTCCTAACATACAGACTATAGTTCGATTTCGAGAGCTGAGCCATGACTGCACATTTCTATTTATAGAAGTTGCAACCATTCTAACTGATGGGTAAGTGGACAATGATTGTCACAAGAAGCTCGTATTAATCGTGCAGAATTAGTATATACAGTAAAACCCCGCTAATACGACCATCTAAAACAGGGTTGGGCGGTAAATACCGGGGGCGGTAAATACCGCTGGTAAATACCGGTATTTACCGGACCGGTAAATACTCCCAAAATGGCCAATACTGGCATTTACTGGCAAATACTCCAAAAAAAGGTGGAATATATATTATTTCTTTGAAGTTTATTGTTTTTATAAAGGCTGTTTTAAATTGCTGGTTAGTGGAATATTGATATGTTTATTTATTGATTTCTGACCATCATTTTACTGAGGGTTTAAACTGTTTCATGCCTACCAAGGGTACTCATCAGATGGCTTATATCTTATCTTGGAGTTTCATCTGGTTCACAGAAAAGTCCTGTATAGCTCTAAATTTAAATTTAAATTCTGATTCTGCTGGTATAATGTGTGAAAACCTTCAGTACAACAGACCAACTCCTTAGTCTGATACTGCAGTTTGATTATGGTTTAATCTGAATCATTTCCCCCTCCAAATTGTCTATATTGTGTTTGACACTTCATGGTTCATATTGTGTACATGTATCTCTTAAATGAAAAGTGTGTATGTTTTTACAACAATTACCGTAGTGGCCAGTAGAGGTGTCAAAACTGTTGTTTTGAGAGCTGACCTGACAGTAATTTGCAGTGGGTTAGGTGGCCAGTATTGTTTCACTTATCTGTTACTCAGTTTTCTACAACTGACTGCCAGTCTTTTGATTTTCATGAAACTTGGTTCATTCAAAATTCAGCTTAAACTAGAAAACTGACTCAGCCAGAGAGAGAGAGAGAGAGACTCGAAGCCCTGTAATCAAGTGCAGATAACTCTAGACATAGTGGTCAGATTCAACCCAAAAACTATAGGTGTCTTCCTCTGATGATACTAAGCATATGCCTACCAATATGTGAAGTACTGTTTGAGTTATCATGTCACATCAAAAAGTGTTGACGGATGGACAGAAATTGTGATTCCTATAGGGCTCCTGCATTTCCCAGCAGAGCCCTAATTACACCTTTTATTTTATTTTTTTGGTTGTTTACACTGCAAATACATAAGGCAAAACTTATATATAGAATTAGAGAACTAATAAAGCACATTAGGATGGTTTAAATATGTACTAAGGCCCTGTACAATTCAAATTACCAGTAAATGCCAGTAAGTGCCAGTAAATCCCGGTATTTACCGGTATTTACCGCCGGCACGGTAAATACTCATAAATGCCGGCATTTTGCCAACCCTGATCTAAAAGAGGTATAATTCTGGGTGCTAGATGCAGGTGGTAGCTTAATGCATGACAAAAGTAATGAAGAAAGCTCATAGAGGAGCTTTCTGCATTACTTTAGTCCTGCATTTAGCAACCACCTGCTTATAAAGTCACCCATGTTTATTCATTAAGTGGTCACATTGGAGGGGTTCTGCTGTATATGCTTAATACAGGTATGTATAACCACAGGTAACTCCGGTTCAAATACATGGTTTGTGACGCGTTTTACCTCCACGGGTGGACTCGTCCTAAAGGTCACAGCTCACGGGTCAAAATCTAACTATAGTATTGTTGGCATTCCAGTCCTACATACATATAAACATAGCCTTCCAATTATGCATACTTTCAATCATACAGACAAATAAAGTTGGCGATCTAATTCTACAGACAAGTAAGGTTAGCATTCCAGACATACAGAAACGTCGATTTACGTCGCCACAGTTTTAACTCTATGTGCTTATTCCTTCTACAGTTACCCGTACACAGTTTTGACTCGACGTGATATCTATTCCAATAATTTCCTCAATACTGTTTTTGTTCTAATGCGCTCCATGGTTTCTTTGACGCAGTATTGACATGATGATGTTGATTCCGTCAATGCTTGTCTCGACACAATTTTGTCTCAACTTGCTAAAATTCTGAAAGTAGGAGATCATTCAAAAGCAAAAGCAGCAATGCGAAGATAAAATAATTGCAGACTCGGTTTGATTGAGTCTGTTCATGAACAATTGTTAAAAATGCAACACTTCTCACGCCCCCTAGCACCGGTTTAAGCGGTATTCAATCTTCATACATGTAACTAAAAGCACTGAAGCTAATGGTCGAAAAGTTTCCAATTCAAAGGTTTGATTAGATGTGTTGCTGCCTAGTTTATTGTTTCTGTTTTGTGTTTTGTTTATTCAATTCAATTCAATTTCTTTATTGCATAAAACATACATAGTATGCTTATAGCAAGCACGATAAAGAATACAATACAGTGATATATGAACATGCTTATAGACAAAAATGAATGCTAGATCTATACCTCTTTCAAAAAGAAAAAGATTAGAATAGAAAATCAGGCCGTTGTTTTTGATGTTGTTTTGATGTTTGTTTGTTTGTTTTCCATTGTTTGTTTGTTTTTTCCACTTTCATTTCATTTCCCTAGAAGAGCTCTATCTGAAATTTGAATTTTGACATTTTAAAGTCTGAAATTTGAAGTTTCTTTGGGATAGATAGATTCTAATACATGTATTTTTGTGTTTAATTCAATTTATTAATATTTTGTGTTATTTATTCTTCTCCTTTTTAACTTATCTATTTTCTTAATTTTATTGTGTCTGATTTCTTAATTGGTTTGCAAAATAAATATATTTGGAAATATTATTGACAATTTTTTTGTTGTTTGTGCACATTAGATTTCTAAACTTTTGTATCGTAGGCCATGTGTAGTAATATCGTGGTAAGTAATTCGTGCGTAATTGGCTGTACCTTGGGCAGATGAGTAGGAAATGATACTCATTTTCAATTTGATGATGTGTGCACTTAGAACAGATTCTTTGATTTCTTTCTGTATTTGTATATCTTCCTGTTTCTACTTCTAAATCATGAGATGATATCCTAAATCTTGTCAAGGCAATTCTGAATTTCTTTTCATGAGTAAATGAGAGATATTTTTCAAATTCGAGGTCATATTTAAATAGACCGTAGGCCTCCAGGCGGTTAGAGTTATTTATTTTTACATACCAGCTTTGTTTATACAAGTTAGTAATTTGATACTTAATGGCTCCTAAGTCTATTCGTATGTCATTTTGATTGTACCAGATAAAATCTAGATTTGATTTTTCTAAAATGTCCTTAATTTTATTTGCCCAGTTATTTCCATTATATTTATTCCCTTGTTCCATATCCATTTTAAGGTACTGTATGCTTTGTATAATAGCGATTGTTTATCGGAACATATTATTTTACACCAATATTTTATCATAATAATTTGTCTCTGTATTAACATAGGATATATTAACATAGGATAACGTCCCAGTTCCCCGTACAATGCCTCTAAGTTCGTAGATAATTTTACGCCAAGTATTTTTCTACAAAATTTTGAATGAATTCGTTCTACGTTTAGTGCTGGGTGGTGGCCCCATATCTCCGCAGCGTAGTTAAGAGTTGACGAAACTAGAGTATCAAATAAATTTATTTTATTATTTACTGGCAATTCTAGCTGGTTAAAAATTGTAAATAAGTTGTGTAGAGAAAATGATGAGTGCTGGGCTATGCGTTTCTGTGTTTGGTTCCAATTTCCATTTTTAAAGAGAAAGACTCCTAGATACTTAAAAGCAGTTACTATTTCAATTTGTGTGTTATATAAGAAGAAATCATAGGACGTGGGTCTACCCCGTTTCAAATATCATTATTTTGGGTTTTTTAACATTAAGTTTTAGTGCCCATCTTTCGCTGTAAAGTTCTATGTCATTTATAATACTCTGCAGTGATTTAGGATCACAGGCAAATGCGCATGCGTCATCGGCAAAAAATAGTAAAAACAACTGTATATCTGACATATTCAACAATCCATCTATATTAGAGTTAATACTATGTAGGATATCATTTAGAAAAAATAAACATAAAATGCTGCTAGCCGGATCTCCCTGTTTAACTCCTATATTTGAAGTTAGCGGGTCAGATAGCATAGAATTGTATTTGATAATGGATTTAACTACATTGTACATTGATTTAATTGCTTGTATAAATTTGGAGCTTATATTAGATGAAATTAATTTCTGCCACAAAAATAATCTATCAATT
This sequence comes from Azorinus chamasolen, assembly GCA_963576725.1. NCBI lineage: Eukaryota > Metazoa > Mollusca > Bivalvia > Cardiida > Solecurtidae > Azorinus > Azorinus chamasolen. The sequence continues at coordinate 52,815,682 of OY755253.1, read as the reverse complement.
TTATCAAACATTTTTTCCCAGTCCAGGAATACCGCATTTAGTTTTTTTCTCCACTAGATAGTGTTTTCGCAATCAGTGCATGTAGAATAAATATGCAATCTATGGTAGATTTATTTTTCTGGAAACCAAATTGATTATCTATAATCATTTTATGTTTTTCTGACCATTTAATAAGGCGTGTTACTAGTAGCTTAGAGTATATTTTTGACAGTATATTATTTAATGTGATTCCACGGATTTTTTTTGCTTTTGTGAACCTCCCTTGAAAATTGGCACGATAATGCCCTCAGTCCAAGAATTTGGAAATATGCCTTCATCTAATAATTTGTTATATAGTCCCTTAAGGTATGGCAAAATAATATCAAAAGAATACTTAAATATTTCAGCTACAAGCTTATCTTGACCTGGGCTTTTGAGTTATTTTGTGAAAAAAACCCAGCTTGTTTTATTTCTTCTTCCGTAAATTCAGCATCTAAGTCTTCATCATGTGTCTCGTTATCATTTTCATTTAATTCAGTGCTGTCCTCATTGTCGTTTGTAGATGATCCATACAATGTCTTGAAATGATTAAATATATCTGAATCTGCTACATTTGTTTGACACTTATTTTTATGTTGGTACTGTTTCTTTATTTCTTTCCAAAAAGATTTTGGGTTCTTTTTTGCTAACATTCCTATTTCATTTCCCTCATCACGTTTATATTTATATTTACATTTACGTTTTATCTTTACATACCGTTGGGTTTTTTTTAAAAGAAAATTATATTTATTTTCGTTTGTTTTGTTTCTTACATATATATTTCTTGCTTGATTAAAATTCCTTCTAGCCTGAAAACAGTCTCTATTGAACCATAGCTTTGATTTATGCTTATTTGCTATTTGCGTATTACTACTTCTTTTCCCAAAAATTAATTAGATGTGTTCCTATCTTGTTTATGTCTGTTTGTTTACTTATTAGCGAAAACTTGTGTTTCCCGATCCGAGTGACCCGGAGCAATGACGCCCAGTTCCCACAAAACTATTGTATGAATTTTGCCCGATCATCGGCAACTGCTTGTTCCTCCAGCACATGTAAGTAATCACCGTCTCTGTCTTTCTCTCTCTGTTTATGTGTGTGTGTGTGTGTCTGTATCTCTCTGTCTCTCTGTCTCTCTCTGTCTCTGTCTCTCTCTGTCTCTTACTTTCTCTCTCTCTTTCTCTCTGTCTCTATCTCTCCCCTCTCTCTCCCACTCTCTGTATGTCTGTCTCTCTCCATCTATTTATCTATATATCTTTCTCGCTCTCTCTCTCTCTCTGTCTCTGCCACTGTCTGCCCATGTGTCTATCTGTCTCTCTCAATCTATCTTTCTGTCTCTCGCAGTCTCTGTCTGTCTCTGTCCTCGTTTCTGTCTCCGTTTTTGTCTCTGTCTCTGTCTGTCTGTCTGTCCCTTTCTCTGTCTGTCTGTCTGTCTCTGTTTCTGTCTCCCTCTCTATGTCTCTCTGTCTCTGTATCTCTGTGTATCTCTGTCTGTCTGCCTCTCTCTCTCTCTCTCTCTATCTGCCTGTGTCTCTGTCTGTGTGTGTGTCTTTCACTGTACCTATGTCTCTCTCTGCCTGTGTCTCTGCCTCTGTCATTATCTTTCATTCTCTCACTCTCTTTTCCTCCCCTCTCTCTCTCGCTCTGTCTCTATGTCTATCTGTCCCTTTCTCTGTGTCTGTGTCTGTCTCTGTATGTCTGCCTGTCCCTCTTTCTCTCGGTCTGTCTGTCTGTCTGTCTGTCTGTCTCACTGTGTTTCCATTTTGTTACCCTGTTTCGACCTCTTCTTCTTGTTCTTCAGCCCCTTGTTCAACTCAAATTCCACCGCTCTACCTCTCTGTAGCTAGTTCTCATCCTGTTTCGTTATATTTTGTAATTTTGCAAATTGACTGTTGGGTTCTGCTATGTATTTAATTGCAGTACGCCATATTGTATTGTTTAAAAGTTCGTGTATATTACAAAGATGCATTGTTTGCGCGGGGCATTAGCCCCGCATCTATATGGAACGCTTTCAGTGGAATTTCACTGGTAGGAGGACAGATTTATCAAGACTTGTGAGAATATTGTGGAATTGTAATTTGTGGTTTATGAGTATATAAACAGTATGTTTGGAATCATACAATTCTATATGCACGTAGTTGGAAACAGGCAAATATATTTGTTTCCACTGTATAATTGTTTGTATTTTGGATATGAAAATATTAGGAAATCATTTCTCCTATGGTCGGGGCCATTGTAAAATGTAATACCGCAACGGAAAGATCATTAACGATAACCGCCGAGGAAATGTTTAAGGTGTTGCGAAACCGGGTATAACTAAAACGAAAGGAGGATTTGGGCGAAATGAGGCGAACTGAGGCGAAAGGAGGATTAAAAATTAATAACGGCTATTTATTAGTTATTATAAATGATATGGACATATATTTTAAATATATTTGGCATTAATATACTGATATAAGCCTGACTATATGAACACATCATTAATATATTGATGACATTTACAGGGAAAACGGATTACTTTCTCATTTCGCCACAGTAAATCCCGAGAAAGGAGCTCTTAAGTAATGTAATTGAACTGCGGGTTATTAATAATATTTAATAATTAGTGTTTTCAATTAATATATTCACAAATTTTATGCTAGAGCATGATTTAAGACCCAGGCATAACCTTTTACTCCATGGACACACCTTTGCAAACAAGGTAAAACTCTGTTTACTTATGAACTAATATAGATCTGGGTCCATGCTTATAAAACTTTTAGTTGAGTCTTTGGCTCAAATCTGACCAATCAAAAGCTTGATAATTCAAATCTGACCAATCAAAAGCTTGAGAACGAACTCAGACACAACTAAAAAAGCTTTATAAGCATGGACCCTAATGCAAACGTTTCTGTCATGGTGAAAACTTCCAGTGTTTAAATTTCATTATGAAAATGCCACTAATTAATCGTCATAATGTCACTTACATGAAAATCCACTGTTACTGTACGTCAGGCAATTTGGATCTTGATGACATACAGTTGGACTTTGATAACTCGAATTGGATAATATTACTCAGGGAGCCAATGGGGTCCACCGTGCACCCCCCCCCCCCTAGACTTTTGTCAGTGCATGGTCATTTTGGTAACAGTTTCAGACATAAAAATTATTTATTCATCACCAAAAGGTACATTTATTATTGTAAGCTATATTTGCAGAATGGTGTAATGTTGTGCTCGGCATACTGCCAAATTTTCAATATTGTTTCTCTTTGTTTTCTTGTCACTAATTAATATTCATGAGGGTGCAAATAAGGTAATTTGCATTAAATTAAACCAAACATGAAGATTCATACATCAGCTATATGTTTCTATCATTTATAATTATCGCCAAAGTAGGCCGCATTATCTTTGTATGTTGCAGGTATTTAAACACTCTGTAATATGAACAATGAGGTTAGAATGGTTGCCTAGGAAACAGATATATCACCATCAGTGCTATATAATTTGTCCCAAATTCATTTATCTAACAATCTGGGTGATATTCAGTGATCATTGGGGTGATATTCAGTGATCATTGTAAACTTTAGTTAACCATCTTGCATTTCTGTTTGCTTTATAAGAGAAAGACTGGTGTCTGTCGAAAATTACTATTACTGTTCTCATAAATATTCATATATATGCAAATTAGTTTATATCAGAAAAGTAATATTTACTATTCAAGCAATGCCTCATATCTATGCTTGTAACAATTTATTTCATGATTCATCAAAAATAATTGAGCTCTAGCGGAGTATTACAGGTAGATGTCAAATTTCCAAATTTTGTGAAAGGATCGGTTACCATGGAAACCGTTACAATGTTACTTACAGTTCATTGTTTGGGTATCAATGTAGATACTTTGCTTTTTGAGTATTTGTCATCAATTTAAACTACATTTGAAGTTGTTTTCTGATATTGGTAGGATAAAAATTGAGGGATTTACGTTATTTCTGTATTTATTTGCTATTTTTAATTATTCTCATTAATATTTTATGTGTATGCAAATAAGGTAATTCCTAAGTATAGCATTTAAACAAAAGCACAAGGTCTTAGCTTTAATTCGGTACTAGTTTTATACAGTTAGCACAAAAAACTTTCTGTGATATGGAAGATGTGTGCAGGTAGGCGTCGATTACAAAATATGTGCGAACAGTGTGAAATGAATGGTTAGTAGGGAAACAGTTACTTAGAGTTAAATTTTGGTCCTCAAATTTGATATTTTGTTTTCAGAGGATTTTGTCATCATGTTAAACTGCATTTGAAGTTGTTTCTGATATTTGTAGGAAAAAAATGAATAGTTTACATTACTTACGTTATTTCTATATTGTTTTTACTATGTTTAATGTTCTCATTAATATTGATGAGTATGCAAATAAGGTAATTTAAAAAAAAAAAACCTGGAAGTAAAAGCACAGTGTCCGGTCTCCAATTTGGTACAAGTTTTATAGGTTTAGGACAAATAGTGGCTGTGATATGGACGCTTTTGCAGGCACGGGCCATCATTACCCGAAAACTGGGGTGTTGCCATGGAAACGGTGAAAACGGTACTTAAAAGTAATGCTTTGGTACTCAAATTGGATATTTTGTTTCCTGTTTTTTGTGTCATAATGTTAAACTGCATTTTAAGTTATTTTCTGATATTTGTAGGATAAAAAATGAAAGGTTTATGTTATTTCTATATCTTATTTTACTATTTTTAATGTTCTCATTAATATTCATGAGTATGCAAATAAGGTAATTAAAAAAACAAGTTGGAAATAAAAGCGCAACGCCTTATCCTCCATTTAGTACCAGTTTTATAGGTTTAAATTACTGGCTGTGATATGGGCGAATTTGCAGGAATGGGTCATCATTACGAAACTGGGGGGTTGCCATGGAAACGGTTAAAATACACATAGCCTAAAATAATTTAAACTTGAGTACATTCGCGATTATGATTCAGGAGACTTTTCTGAACATGTTGGTACCCATGAAAAAAAGTCTAAGGGGGGGGGGGGTGCACAGTGGACCCCATTGGCATCCTGAGTATATAAAGTACAGGGTTGTTATGAAATGAATACTATCATGTCTAAAAAAACTACAGGAGTTTTCAGCATTATATTTTAGCTGCAATAAGCTGTGAACTTAAGAAATTGTTCAGATCAGAAATTGGATAATTATCTGTGTGCTTATGTATGCCATTATAAAAAGTGGGCTAATAAACATTCATGATGTCATTATTTCTTACATGAATATTTAACCTGAAAGGTATATTTATAAATAGGGCCACCGGACTAAAATGACAGCTGTTTCAAAGGACCTTTGTGATGAAACTGAAGAATGTTGTTGTGTTACTAAGGCCATATGAGTAAATCTAAAACATTAAGACATTTTGTTGACATTACTTAAATGTTATATAAAATAGGTTTGATTATTATTCAGTAATACGCGTTTTTTTGGTGTTTTGCATCAATGAATTTCTTGTAAATGTGCAGTAAAACCTCTCTATAACGGCCACTAAATTACATCAATTATTTTGTGTTAAAGGCATGTGGTTGCATAAAGCAAGGTGAAAGTAAAACATGCCCTGTTGTATAGTGGCCGTTATAGAGAGGTTTTACTGTATTGTTTTGTTGAGTCTGCCCATTGCAATGTACAGAGATCGAGATAAGATGCGCAATTTTAAACATTTTCAAGAATAACTTCTTTATTTCTCCAACAAACCCTATGTTGTGGCCACTCTTTCGAATAACTCGAAGAGACGATTCTAAAGAGTGGTCACAACATAGGGCTTGGTTGATAAAATTGAGTACGCTCCTTTATTTGATGCTCTGAATGTATATGTGTTGATTATTTATAGCAAAAAGCGCCACCGTGCGTCAACAACTGAACACCATAACCGCTTTCATAGACGCCTCCAATGTGTATGGTTCCTCGCAGAAGGAGATGGATGCGCTCAGGGATGGAGGTAAGCACTATACAATGTATTACGTAACTCTTTCGACCATGAATATTAATATAAGAAATAATGACGTCATGAATATTAATTAGATTAATTGGCTAATAGCACATGAACACGTGATGTTTTGGCCTTGGCAGAATCGGATATATAGTATACCATAATTAAACAGAACAGACCCTTCTCCCCAAAGGAGCCGTCTGATCTGGGTCTACTCTGTTTGCAAAGGCAAAGAAAACCGTATAAATTTATGGTTTATAATCGTTAAACATTAAATCAAAGTTCTAGAGGTCCTGTTGATTCTCTTTTGTGTACTCATATTACATAAAACCAAATTGCCCTTAGCACATAGACACATGATGTTTTGGCCATGGCAGAAACTGTAGAATCATATCTATATTATTATATAAGCAAACAGGACATACCCTGATTAGACGGCTCCTATAGGATCCGTCTGATCTGGGTCTACTCTGTTTGAAAAGGCATTGGAAGGCGTATTTGTGGAGTAAATAGTTAAACATTAAATCAAACTAATAGAGGTCCTGTTCATTCTCTTTTGTCTAAACTCATATTACTTAAAACCAATTTACTCTTTCGTTCATGAATATTCATGTAAAAAATAATGACATCATGAATATCAATTAGATTAATTGGCTATAATAGCACATGGACACGTGATGTTTTGGCAATGGCAGAAACTGTAGAATCATATCTATATTATAACAGAACTTAACAGGGCAAACACTGATCAGACGGCTCATATAGGAGCCGTCTGATCTGGGTCTACTCTGTTTGAAAAGGCATAGAAAGGCGTATGTATGGAATAAAGCATTAAACATAAATCAAAGAACTAGAAGTCCTGTTGATTGTATTTTGTCTAAACTCATGTTACTTAAAACCAAATAACAATTTTGTCCGTGAATATTCATGTAAGAAATAATGACGTCATGAATAATAATTCGATAAATTGACTATAATAGCACATGCACACAAGATGTTTTCGCAATGGCAGAAACTGTAGAATCATATCTATATTGTAACATAAGCAAACAGAGCAGACCCTGATTAGATGGTTCCTATGATCTGGGTCTACTCTGTTCGCAAAGGCGTAAAATGTTGGCCGTGAATTATGCGCCAGAATCTGATCTTTATCAACCCATAAGGAAACAATGCATACTCTAATCAGACGGCTCCTACAGGAGCTGTCTGTTCTGAGTCTTCTCTGTTTGCAAAAATTCCAAACGTTGTCGATGTCAGTGAAAGGGTTAAACAACTTTCAGCGAAAGTGCTTAGACATTTGCAAGCAATGCTTGATAACGCGATCTCTGTTCATGGTCTGCATTGTGCTTCTTATTTGTTTTACAGCTTTTATGAAGGTAGCCGAACCAGGGAACCGACTGCCCAACAACCCCGGCAGCAAGGCCTGTAAGTCCGACGAAGCTAACGGTGTGTTTTGCAGTCTTGCAGGTGAGTTTTACATAAATATTCCACTTTTTTATTGTTACATGTATGTAAAAACTGATAAACAGTAAAATCTGTCTTAATTTGCCATCAAAATGATGTCTAATTGTTGGTCTGTAAAGCAGTTGGTATCTTAATGCAGTAATGCAGAAGCTTTCTGTATAAGTTTTGCCCTGCATTAAGCTGCCACATGTATATTAACCCTTCTCTTGCTGAATTTTAAAATACATTTCTCCTTCTTAACCCATGCCCTGTTGTATAATTACATATATCTTCACTGTGTACAAGTATTTCGCTGTGCATTTACTGCTGTGGAGTGCACTGGTTGCACAATCAACTTGTAAATAATGCAGACCCTGATGAGACAGCTCCTGCAGGAGCTGTATCATCTGGGTCTTCAGTATTTACAGGTAGGTATATTGACGTGAATAGCAAGCGAATGGTTAAAGCTCCTCGGTAAAACCTCTCTATAATGGCCACTAAATTACATCAAATATTTTGTGTTAAAGGCAGGTGGCTGCTTAAAGCAAGGTGAAAGTAAAACAGGAGCGTTCTGTTTAAATTTTACCTTGCTTTAAAAACAAGTACCTAGTTATAGTTTACTTTCAGTCCGAATGACCGCTCAGCCGACTGTACATTTACTCCCCTGGTCATTGAGTCATTGGCCTACAATATTGAGCACTGCTAACATATGGCGCAATCATGCAGCCGCAGTACCGGCGATTGACCCTCACAGGTACCCATTTTAACCCCTGGGTGGAGAGGATGTGTGAGTGGGAGACACGGAAAAGCGTCTCTGAAATTTCCGGGAGGGACCGGGATTTGAACCCCGGACCTCCGGACTGATAGTCAAGCGCGTTACCACTAGACCACCGCCACCTACTTTAAACAGCCACCTGCCCTAAATACCAACTAATCAACACAAATTAGTGGCAGTTATAGAGAGGTTTTACTGTATTTTCAATAAATGAATGACCGCTTAGGACAGGTTCTACTATATTCCAATTCGTTCAAATTATTTTAGAAATTGGAAATTCTTCAATCTTTTTGCTCTCAGTATTGGGACATCCAATCTCCCGTCTCCCCTCGTTTGAAAAGGTGAATGAAGTACAAAGTACCAAAATTTTGTAAAATTAAAATCAGACTGACATAGAAGCAAGTAATTGAGACCCAGATCAAACGGCTCCTGAAGGAGCCGTTTGGTCTTGGTCTGCACTATGTGTCTAACATTTGGGTACAGTGCTCCCTCCCTACAACGGCCCTCTCAATATTCAATCCTTACAACAACGCATGGCACTGTTTCCGAAACAACAAGGCTCCAGAAACAACCTTTGTCCATCGTATTTTCTTTATGCCTCAATCAAACCCTATGTTGTGACCACTCTTTAGAATCGTCACTTTGTGACGATTCTAAAGAGTGGTCACAACATAGAGTTTGTTGAGGCATAACGGTTTTAGTTCTCGAAATACACCTTATCTGGGGATCTGCAAACAAGCTAATTATGTTTGATTTACCCTCCCTATAACAACTCCCTCTGAACAACACATACAATATTCGTATCCCAAAGGGTGTCCTTGTAGAGAGGGAGCACTGTATGCACTATTTGTCCAAGTGTGTCTGTCCGAATAGTTTAGGTACTCGGTAACTCATACAGATCAAAGTTTTCAAACTTCAGTGATGGCTGTGTATCTATTTTCTGTGAGAAATGTCTCACTCGGTCAAATTCGGACATTATTTTCATAGCCCCTGTTGTTGTCATTAGATTGACTTTTCATATGTATACACATTCCGGATAGTAGATTGTGGTACTTCGTTAGGCGTGCGTCTGTCCGTGCTAGCGGGCAGTGTCCGGACTATAAGAAATAGTCTTACCAAACTTGGTGTACATATAGTATTTATATATATATACATGTTTGGATAGCACTGAGGATCTGGGCTTAAGGTCAATGTCAATTTGGAATAGTTGTTGTTTCCTGTCTCAGTAACATTGAATTAGGCTCCGTGATTGAGTCGAAAGTTAGACCAAGCTCAATCTTTGTCTCAGAAAGGTAACTCCAACCACTAAGTCAAGGTTACCAAAATGAAAAGATAATAAATTGAAATATTACGTGTTTTTGTTTTAATTCTAAAGGTGACTTTCGGGTCAATGTCGTGCCGTCCTTGATCGCCTACCACGCTCTTTTTGTCCGTGAACATAACAGGATCGCCACCCTGCTGCGCTCGGAGATCTCTGACGACGAGACGCTTTTTCAAACCGTTAGGAAGATCATGATCGGAGTCATGCAGAAGGTTGTTTATGACGAGTTCCTCCCGTCTATCATGTCACCCCAGGCTATGGCTAAGTATAGCTTGTCCAGCTCAGTCACATATAAATATGACAACTCGATAGATGCTACAATTGACAATGTCTTTGGAATTGCATTCAGGTTAGTTTATCAGAGATTGAAGACTCATGGTGTTAAGGTGGATCTTTGTTTAACCCTTTCCTCCATATTCTATTTTTAGACCCATCCTCTTTGAATGAATCTATCGAAAAGGAGCATTAACTAGAGAAAAGGAAAATTTTAGAATTCTGTCTTTTGAAACCATTGTGATGAATAGAGCATTTGCTCCTGTAGGAGCAAATGCTCTATTTATCACAATGGTTTCACAAGGTGACTTCTACAGAGGCGTAGAAAGGCGTATTTATGGAGGAAAGGGTTGACCCTTTACCTCATTAATATTCATGTAAGACATAATAAGCGAGGTTTTACGCAAGCGTAAAATGGCTGCGTAAAACATGTTCAAGCTGTGTAGAAGATAAATTAGAGAGCAATATTACATGTATTTAGTAAATTTGATTAAGAGATGCATGGGGAATTGTTTTTTAAACTGATTGCAGAATGAAGAAAATGCTTTAATAAAATACCAAATTGCTGAAAACGATATTTAAATCACTTAAAGGAGGGAATATGAACAATTGGAAACCCAGAAATACATAGTTCTCATGTTATGATTAAGGCACTGATAAGACCTTTTGACGGTCAATTTGAAAGGAACAAGTTAAATCAAGCTCTGGAATGTCTTTCAAAGTGAATAGCTGCGAATTAAGGATCTTTTCTTATTTCTGATACAAAACTTTTCTGTTAATATGCATTTATATAAGAAATGTTATGCAAGGACACACAAAGTTCTGACGATCACCTGATTTCTGAAATAAGCAACTGTTCCTCTAAACAGGTATGAGTTTTGTTCCAGCTGCTATTGCTTTGGTTTATAGCATCCAGATGGATCCAGATGAGACGCCGATTAACTAGGCACCTCATCAAGGTCCAAACTGTGTCACTCTGACATTTGGTTTTGAAAAGGTATGGAAGAAAAACGTATTTTAGAACTGCAGCAGACGACAATATTTTCAGAAGAGTGCAGAAGGTATTTGGAATACATTGCGCTGGACAGCAAATGACCTTCAAATACCCTGCATAATGTTAACAACACATCAAAAACACCAAAAAGTTCTTGGGCATTAGTGAGGCTAAGTGAGCACAGTAAAAATATTGCAGCTGTAATTGTTCTGGAGTGTAAATCTAAAAATTCGTCTCGCAGTAAATCATGGTCATTTTGAATTTCTGTAAAAGGATTATTAGTTCATTTATAATGGAATATGAACATATGATTTGCAAAAACAATAGAATTGGATACATATACAGTATAACCCCTCCAATGCGACCACTTAATGAATAAACATGGGTGTCTTTATAAGCAGGTGGTTGCTTAATGCAGGACAAAAGTAATGCAGAAAGCTCCTAGAGGAGCTTTCTGCATTACTTTTGTACTGCATTAAGCTACCACCTGCATCTAGCTCCCATACTCATACTGTATGATCATAGGATTTACCTTTGCAAACAAAGCAGAATTGAATACATGTATCTACTGCATATAACTCTATAGGTAACCTGGCCCCGAGGTTATAAAACTTAAAAAGAACTCTGTGCTCAAAACTCAGTTTCTACTACAGGCTATACTTTTTACATAACACGCTTAACTGATTCTAGTAACCTCATTTGGACATATTTTTACAGTAAATATTATGTATGCGAAAACTGGCTATATATTAAATGTTTGCTGAAGTGTTTTGAGCTGAGAAAAATCCTGATTAGGCGTCTCCGACAGGAGCCGTCTGATCTGGGTCTGCTCTGTTTGCAAAGACGTAGAAAGGCGTATCTATGCAGTTAAGGGTTAAGTGGCCATTGTGGAGAAGTTTCACTGTAAATGTTTTTACATTTGCTCTACCGCTGTTGTACGGCGGTCTTGGATCGCTGAAATCGCGAGATTTCTGTGGCGGCCGTAGTAAATCTGCGTCTGGTTAATCATCATAGGGACATAAACAATGGAAAACACCTCTAACGATCTTTGTAGCCTCATACCTCTGATGTGTGCTTTAGGTTTGGCCACAGCTGGATTACACGCAAGATGTCTCTTTTCCGGAGGAACTTGCAGCCCTTCGTTGAGATGAACACTGAAGATACATATCTCGATCCCGAACTCACCTACCTTACTTCCCCAACAGTCCCGGGACTCGAGGGTCTTGCCTGGTGGCTCACGGCTGAAGCTTCTCCCGAAACCGATGGGTAAGACATCATAAACTAAACCTTTTCATGCCAGACGCGGCCCGACTCTCATTTGCCAACAAATTTGTCACTCGGCTTCTCATCAGGATCCAAGCTATTTGACACTCGGTCAACAATTACAGTGAATCCTCCTTACAACGGAGGTATTTGTTTCCAGACATTTTGCTGGTATAACGAGGTTGCCGTTATAACGAGTTTAAATATGAAAGGAACCATATGACCAGTTTCAAACTAATACCAACAGGTGAACGCTTAATGCAGAACACATGAAGTGTAAACTTTTGCACTTCTTGTGTTCTGCATTAAGCCATCATTTGTCTTATTGGCATTGTACCTATTTATTTAGTGGTTGTTTTAATGAGTAATTTTGTTTCAATGCATACTGCCGTTATAACGAGGGTGTCTTTGTAACGAATGCCGGTATAATGAGGGTTCTCTGTATTTGTAAATAGATAAGAACATACTGGTACAGTAAGACCACCGATTAATTGTATAAATTCGTACAATAAGACCACCAATTAATTGGAAATATATGAGAACAAACTGGAACAATAAGACAACTAACTGCATGCAATTGTAAATAGATAAGATGTCTCTATCTGTGTTTCTGTGTCTCTGTATCTGTGTCTTTGTGTCCGTCTCTCTGACTCTGTGTCTCTGTATCTCACTATCTCTGTCTCTCTATCTCTGCTCTGTCTTTATGTATGTCTGTATGTCTGTATGTCTGTCTCTGTCTATCTCTGACTCTGACTCTCACTCTATCTCTGTTTGTCTGTCTCTGTCTGTGTCTGTTTGTCCCTGCATGTACCTCTGTCTGCCCCGCTATGCATCTCTGTCTCTCTGTCTCTGTCTGTCTGTCAGTCTCTGTCTCTGTTACTGCCTCTCTCTATCTCTGTTTGATTCTGGCTCTATGTCTCTGTCTCTCTGTCTCTCTGTTTCGTTCTGTCTCTTCTGAATCTTTGTCTCTCTCTCTCTGTTTCTGTATATATGTCTGTCTCTCTCTCTGTCGCTGCATCTCTCCGTCTCTGTCTCTCTGCCCTGTCTATCTGTCTCTGTTTGTCTGTCTCTCTGTCTCTGCCTGTCTCTCTGTCTTTGTATCTGTATCTGTCTCTGTCTCTCCCTGTCTCTGTCTCTGACTGTCTGTCTGTCTGTTTGTCTCTATGTCTGTCTGTCTGTCTCTCTGTCTTTCTATGTCTCTCTCTCTGTCTCTGTCTTTCTATGTCTCTCTCTGTCTCTGTCTGCATGCCTGTCTGTCTGTCTCTCGCTCTGTCTCTCTCTGTGTCTATGTTCCATTCAAATACTCAAATATTGTAATGTTTTGTAGAATCTTGGAAGAGTCGGCCAGATCTCTGCTGTTTAAGTCTGAAAGTGAGGGCAAAACTGATTCCTTCGACCTTGCGGCACTGAATATTCAGAGGGGACGTGACCACGGTGTGCCCGCCTACAACGATGTCCGGAAGTGGTGTGATCTGGCTTCTCTGGATACGTGGGATGACGTGAAAGATCACTCTGCTGCGAAAAATGACAGACGCCTACGAGTTTATACGTAAGTCTGTTTGTACCCATGTTTTTATGGACTGTCTTAACATTTTCCCTGTTTAACCCTTCGCTTGCTATTCACGTCAATATACCTACCTGTATATAGTGCAGACCCAGATGAGACAGCTCCTGCAGGAGCTGTCTCATCGGGGTCTGCACTATTTACAAGTTGATTGTGCAACCAGTGCACTCCGCAGCAGTGATTGCACAGCGAAATGCTTGTACACAGTGAAGATATATGTAATTATACAACAGGACATGGGTAAAGAAGGAGAAATATATTTTAAAATTCAGCAAGCGAAGGGTTAATATTCTTGTGAGAAATAATTACATCGTTTATTAGCTGGTTTTGTATAATGGTATATCTACACAGGATGTTTTGGCTCAAGCAGAAACTATAGAATCACATTTAAATCATACCATAAGCAAACAGAGTGGACCCTGATCAGACGGCTCCTACATGTATATATAGACGGCCCCTATCCCCACCGGGGCTATGTTTGAGAAATTTAAAAAAGTAAAACCGTCAATTTCAGTCAATGTTTTGAGTATTTCTTCTGTCACAATAAGAAAAAAGTCGATTTTTGGGATTAGTTAAAGGTAGAGTCTCAACCCTGGACCCAAATTCGAAAAAAACCCACATTCGCTGCTGGCAATGTATACGCATTAACATGTGATCATATGTCTGAATGTTCAACTTAGTGTAAGTTAGACATTCGCATATCGGTGCTGGGTTTGCATTTAACTAATCTCCAACTCTCTTCAGGCTGGTTATTGTATTGTCGACTAGAAGTTTATTCGAATTAACATGTGATCATGTGTTTGAATGTCCAACCCACTGCCAGATAGACATTCGATTGTCAGTTGTGGGTTTGCATTTATCGAATGTCCAACTCACTTCTGGTTGGGTATTCGCGACTAGAAGTGTATTCGAATTAACATGTGATCATGTGTTTGAATGTCCAACTTCCTGCCAGATAGACATTTGATTTTCAGTTATTGGTTCGCATTTAACTTCTGGCTGGGTATTCGCGACTAGAAGTGTATTCGAATTAACATGTGATCATGTGTTTGAATGTCCAACTTCCTGCCAGATAGACATTTGATTTTCAGTTATTGGTTCGCATTTAACGAATGTCCAACTGACTTCTGGCTGGGTATTCGCGACTAGAAGTGTATTCGACTTAACATGTGATCATGTGTTTGAATGTCCAACCCACTGCCAGATAGACATTCGATTTTCAGTTGTGGGTTCGCATTTCACGAATGCCCGACTCACTTCTGACTGGGTATGTATTCGAATTAACATGCGATAATGTGTTTGAATGTCCAACCCACTGCCATTTAGACATTCGATTATCAGTTGTGGGTTCGCATTTAACGAATGTCCAACTCACTTCTGGCTGGTTATTGTATTGACGACTAACAATGCATTCGAATTAACATGTGATCATGTGTTTGGATGTCCAACCCACTGCCAGATAAACATTTAATTTGCAGTTGACGTGTGTTGTGGGTTCACATTTAACGAATGTCCAACTGACTTCTGGCTGGGTATTCGTGACTAGAAGTGTACTCGACTTAACATGTGATCATGTGTTTGAATGTCCAACCCACTGCCAGTTAGACATTCGATTTTCAGTTGTGGGTTCGCATTTAACGAATGTCCGACTCACCTCTGGCTGGGTATTCGTGACTAGAAGTGTACTCGACTTAACATGTGATCATGTGTTTGAATGTCCAACCCACTGCCAGTTAGACATTCGATTTTCAGTTGTGGGTTCGCATTTAACGAATGTTCAACTCACTTCTGGCTGTGTATTCACGGCTAGAAGTGTATTTATATTATAATGTAATGGTGTGTCTGAATGTCCAACCCAAACAAAGCAGACCCAGATCAGACGGCCCCTATAACAATTAAGTTAATTAAATATTAGTGACGTCATTATTTTTAAATGAATATTTATGTAGGAAATGGATAACTCGTTTCCCATTACTTATTCCATCAGGATTTGAAAGCCTGATCATAAATACTGAATATCAACTTGAAGAATTTGCAACAGACAATAGTTTTCGTAGTCGACAATTTAATCATTTACACCATGTAAATTCATATCAGAAATATTGGCATTATGGATGTTCATAAGCTTAACCCTTCACTTGCTGAATTTTAAAATATATTTTTCCTTCTTTACCCATGCCCTGTTGTATAATTGCATATATCTTCACTGTATACAAGTATTTCGCTGTGCAATGACTGCTGCGGAGTGCGCTGGTTGATCAACCAATTTGTAAATAGTGCAGACCCTGATGAGACAGCTCCTGCAGGAGCTGTCTCATCTGGGTCTTCACTATTTACAGGTAGGTATATTGACGTGAACAGCAAGCGAAGGGTTAAGTGAATACAGAATTAGATCTATATTGTTTCATAAATAAACAGCAGATCCTAATAAGGTGGCTCTTGCAGGAGGCGTCTGATCGAACTCGGATAACTTGAAATTTGGAATAACTCGAAGTAAAAGTACGGTGAATTGAGAGAACCTCTGTTATCTAGAACAAATTTGTATGGTCCCTTGAAGTTCACCGGTATATGGAGTTATCAGCTTACTAAGTGATAAAATAATAATGTGTGCATTTTCAAAAGTTCAGAAGAACGCACTCAAATAGAGGACCTGTTGCGAGTTGTCTTTTAAGATCACATCTGTTCCTAAACGAGCCTTAGAAAATGTCATTAAGCGAGCCTTGGCGAGCTTAATAACATTTCCTTGGTGAGTTTAGGAAAAAGTGATCTTAAAAGATAACGAGCATCAGATTCTTTTTCTCACATAACAAATAAGTGTATTTTTGCCGTTTAAATGACATGTAAACATCGGTATCCATGGTTTGACGTCATATCTGATGTATGACGTCATATATACGTTCGAAAGTGATCTTACACGTGTTACAGATAAGGGAATCTTAACTCGTTGTTCTAACTCGGAGATAAGGGAAGTTATGTGAGAATAAGAGATCTTTCATGAGTGTAGCTAATACAATCTTCGTAATATCTTCGTTGATACTGAGCGACTTCGATCATCGACTGTTGTGACTACTGTTCGACTAAAGTTTGATCGAACTGTTTCTGGTTGGAGGAAATGACGTCAGTTTAGTGTCTCTGGTTAGATCAACGGTTGCAGTATGGTCGAACTAAAGTTGAAATGCGGAATACCTCAATAGTGGTTTTGCTCCTTTTTCATGAAGAGCGAGCCAGAGGAACCAAACCAAACTAACCAAAGTTCAACCAGTCTGCGTTCGATCAAAGACCGTAGGGGCCACTGGTTGATGATCGAAGTCGCCCAATGAATAATATTGATCTACAATTCAATTCAAATTTTATTTGCAACAGCAGCATATACACTACTTTTGGCCAAGTATATAATACAATGTAAAATGTAAAGATAGCAAAGGCATTAAACCAATACATGTATACATCAAGGTCAATGAATGACCCTTTCCCTGTTGTACATGTATATTTATGTAAGAAATAATGACGTCATGGATATCAATTAGATCTAGATTAGTTTTTATAATGGCATATGAACACAGGACATTTTGGCTCAAGCAGAAGCTGTAGAATCAGATCTTTATTACACCATAAGCAAACAGAGCATACCCTGATCAGACGGCTCCTATAGGTCTACCCTGTTTGCAGATGCGTAAAAATGCGCTTAGATAAGGGGAAATGGTTAACAAAGGTTAATCTAATACAGATTCAAACACAATCTGATATATAAATAGTAAAGTAAATACATGTACATAAAGAAACCTAAGAAGTACAATTTTTCTATGCATTCTGTACGTTGTAACATAACATAGAGAATATATTTTGCCACATTTCTGATAATACTTACTTTTTACTGGACATACGATTGGCAAATTTAAACAGTGAAGACCATGATCTGGACATTTTGTATTTCTTTCGTAAATCTGAATGAATAGGACAGCAAAATTAAAGTGATAAATTCTGATTCAACTAAATTTAAACAGTACGGCTTACATTTACGAGTACAGTTGAACTTCGATATCTCGAACTCGGATAACTGGAACTTTGCGATAACTCGAACAAAAAGTTCAGTCCTTTCAAAATTAAAACTACAGAATTGCTCTAAAATCTATCGCTACAGATACCTAGAAATACACGTGACAGCTTAATACATGTCTAAAGTAATGCTGAAAGCTCCTACAGGAGCTTTCAGCATTACTTTAGACCGGTATTAAGCTGTGGGCTTGAGAAATTGTTCAGATTAGAAATTGGATGACTCGAACTTCTGTTATCTCGAACTAATTGCCATGGTCCCTTGAAGTTCGAGTTATCGAAGTTCAACTGTATTTCTTTCTGTACCGTTTTATCTGCCGGCTTCAATTTCTATAGTATGAAAGCAGTTCTGATTTTATCATCATCTAACAAGTTGAGATATCGTTCAAATTCGAACTCTGTTTTAAAAATTCTATAATTTTCCAAATTTGATTGAGAATTAACGGTATTATTCAAAATTTGAATATATTGATCATGCAAACACTGAGTTAATGATGGTATAAAATTAGTTATTGGGTTTGTCACTGACCCACTTAGGAAATATAGGGGGTCTTTAGGATTATTAGTTATCTTACAAATCCACTATATTTCCGTAGTGGGTCAGTGACAAACCCAATAACTGATTTATTTCATCGATCACTTTTCATCATCAAAGATATTGACATTGTTTTTATTACGGAAATGACATTGGCGTTAAAATGACGTCATTATGCCATTAATGTTAACATGACGCCATTGTTAATATACAGAGTTGTGCGTCACAATTTTAGTATTACTTTACGTAACAAAAAAAAACGGTCAAGCAAACAAAAAGTAGGTATGCGTAGTGATATAGATAGTTTATTCTTACCTATTTACAATTAATTTTCTGTTACAGTCTGTTCTTATTTTTTACAATAAGAACACCCGTACAGTAATATTTTGTTCTTATCTATTTACAATTAATTGGTGGTCTTGCTGTATCAGTTTGTTCTTATATATTTACAATTAGTTAGTAGTCTTATTGTTCCAGTTTGTTCTCATATGTTAGTTGGTGGTCTTATTGTACGAATTTGTTGGTGGCCAGTTTGCAGACAGACATACAGAAAATGTGATTGTTCAAATTTGAAATCGGATAATTCGATTTTTTTTTACCCAAAGAGTTTGTTCGCCATATAACTGTATGAGTAGATCTAGCAGAGAACACTGCTTGTAGCAGAATATGAAAAATTAACAATGTTTATATGTTTAATGCACAGCCATCCACATGACATCGACTTATTTACTGGTCTGGTCACCGAAAAGCCAGCCCGGGGCGGATCTGTTGGCCCCACCATCGAGTGCGTTCTGGGAGATCAATTCAAGAGACTGAAATATGGTGACCGGTTTTGGTATCAAGGAGCCGCGGCTGGCTTTACTGCAGGTATATACCGTTGAAATTCAATAGTTCGAACCTCAATTGACCATAAAAATATTCCGAGATAAGAGAAGTTCGAGTCATCCGAGTTAAAATCTGGACAATTTCTCAAGTTCACAGCTTAATGCAGGTCGAAAGTAACACTGAAAGCTCCTGTACACTTTCGAGCAGCATTAAGCTCTCACATTTGTTTTTTGGTATGCGTAGTGATAAAGATACATGTATATAGAAAAAAAATGTATCGTAAAGTTTGGAAGGACCGAACTTACTTTGAGTTACCTCGAAGTTCGAGTTATCCAGGTTCGAAATATTGAAGTTCAACTGTTGTTTTCTCTATACTGCGAAACGCTTCTGCACGAGCTGTTTGAATCAACAGAAAGCACGTGATCTGTGACGGTGTTCTAACAAAAACATGATAAATGCACTCTCCTACTATACGTTTCTACATGTCATGATCTCATATTAGGCACCGCCCTTAACCCTTTTCAACATATTGATGCCCTTTGACACCCCTGAAAAAAGTCACTTTTGGAAACCATTGTGATTAATAGAGCATTTGCTCCATAGGAGCAAATGCTCTTTTGATCATAATGGTTTCAAAACTACTCAATTCTAAAAACTTTTTTTCTAGTAAATGATCCTTTTTGGTAGATTTATTCACTGAGGTTGGGTCTAAATTTAGCCTATGAGAAAATGGTTAAGAATGACGCCAATGGTTCATATAAACCCTGCGATTGATATACACGCATTTTGACGTCCATTCGGAGCAGACCCAGGTCACATGACGCCTGCAGAGGAGTTCTGGTCAGACTCTGCCCTGTTTGCTTAAGAAATAATATAGATCTGATTGCCAAAAAGTCCTTTCTTGATATTATTTATTACATGAATATACATCAGGTAAAGGATGAGAAGACATACGAGGAGAGTTCAAAAGGTATCGGGAAAAGGTTCATAACTTATTTATTAATGCGAATATTAGGATAAAATGTTCTCAAGTATTACTTTGATATTCTATGCACATAATCCAAAATGCATGGAATATCAAAGTATCACTGGTGAACATTTTATCTTAATATTCGCATTATTAAATAAGTTACGAATCTTTTCCGTATACTTTTCGAACACCCCTCGTACATAGTGTTATAACACGCTGAAACCTCTGTGATACATGCTCTTAATAAATAAACTATGGATGTCAATAATCGGGTTTTTCACTAACCGATTAATCGTTCATTCTTTCGACCGGTTAACCGGTTAATCGGAAGAGTTTTGACTATTATACAACGACATAACAAATTTGACGAAGTTCGTGTGTGTCTGGATACCTTACAGCAGCGGACTGCACGTGTATTGGCCCAAGGTGCTTAATATGTTGTTTATTAAAACGGGTTTTCAAAACAAATCCGACCAATGAATAAAGGTAATGACTATGGTTTTCTCAAGGATACGTCAACAGACCCAACAACAAAGTATCAGCGTTCTAGCTGTCAGATTTTCATCAAGGGAGATAATGCAAACGCACTTTCGGCGAGTTCTATTCGGTGACTCGAATCTCGCTTTCGATTGCATTTGAAAATTATTATTTTCATACTGCAGCTGTATCTATTAAAACTCAAAGGTATAGAGTTAACACCTATTTTATCTGCCGTAACGTTTGTTTATCGAAGGAATTCTGCCCACATGGCTACGTTTTTTGCGTACATTTGGTAAGTAGAATGAATTCATCCTGCTTCACCACTCGGAACACCTCAGCTAATGTCCGACCTCTGACGGAATACAACGAGTAGTTACGAATTGCTGCTTCACATATTCTTTAACTAAACACATATTGATGTAGCGAGTAACTTGCGCAAAACAGGTGTTGATCCACTTGCATGGTATTGTCATTCGACCGAAACAATATGCAAACAACAAACTGCTCCAAATGATACAGTGGTTATCAAAACAAAATGTGCTTGATTGGCGCTTATCTACTGGTGACGGGGTACGGACAACTTCCCCATAGGGGAATTTATCATTACACCATTGTACAACTTCAAAAGCATTAAGTTGCACAAAAGCATTCAGCATTGATATTTCTATACAGTGTCCCGAAATGAAACAGAATCTTAATTTATTACTCTTTTAATTTGGACATACAAACCACAGTGTAGCTCCTATTAACCCTTATAGCAGTGACCTGTCACCATTTTCTCTTACTTTCGCTTTGTGTACGCTTTTGAGAGACTAATGACTGATCATACAGCTTACATTGTGATGAGACGCTATCTTAATCAGCGCCTAGTCAGGATCCAAACTGTTAGCAAATACCAGTTAGGTTGCACTTAGCAGGCAAAGGTATTAAAGAACTATTAATTCTTCATTTAAGTTGTACAAAAAATTTCTTAGTGTGTACTTTCTAATGGGGATTATGCCCTTTCTTTAGGTTTACATGTCCAAACATTTGGAGTCAATACAATACATACAAGAGTTCCAATTGGTCTACACAGCTTTCTACTAATTTATTTTCATCATATAATTTATTAAATTTTACTTGTATATTATTTTTTTTACAAAATAATAATAATTCTTTTATATTGAGGGGCAGTCATCCTATGGGGCAATAATCCTAAAGGGTTATTATCCTAAGGGGCAATTGCCCATAGGGCAATCATCCTATGGGGGAATCACCCTATGGGGGAATCACCCTACACTCACTGGTGACACCTTAGACCTATAGATGCTATCACTAATCTGCCTTGAGGGCTTGTTTGTCACAACAGGGGGCAATCTTTATGATATGGATGGGAAGAGAAATTTAATTTCGGGAATTTAGTGTCATTATAAAATGAATGACACTAACATTTTTAATATTTATTTTTTAATTCAGGTAATCGAATATCATATCTAATAACCGATTATCGGTCATCCGATCGATTAACCGGTTAGCCGTTGACATCCCTAAAATAAACACATGCGTCTGGACCCTTTGTACTCCCTCGATATTCAAAAGTAAAGTACCTTGTTATAGTCTACTTTCAGTCCGAATGACCGCTCAGCCGACTGTACATTTACTCCCCTGGTCATTGAATCATTGGCCTACAATATTGAGCACTGGTAACACATGGCGCAATCATGCAGCCGCAGTACCGGCGATTGACCCTCACAGGTATCCATTGTAACCCCTGGGTGGAGAGGATGTGCGGGTGGGAGACACGGAAAAGCGTCTCTGAAATTTCCGGGAGGGATCGGGATTTGAACCCCGGACCTCCGGACTGATAGTCAAGCGCGTTATCACTAGACCACCGCCACGTGCGCAAAATATTCACTAAATAATCAATGACTACATGAATATTAATAAGTTGTTTTTAAATGCACGTGGGCACGAGAATTTTAGGCCATAGCAGTAACGGTAGAATCAAATCTATATGTATATTTTTTCATAAGCAAACATAGCAGACCCTGATCAGACGGCTCCTGGGTCTACTCTGTTTGCAAAAGAATAGATAGACGTATTGATGGAGTAAAGGGTTTAAATAATTTTTAATGCAGGAGGTTTCTGTGTTATTGCCCTGAATTAAGCAACCACCTGTCTTTAGATCAAAGAATAATACGGTAAAACCCGGCAGAACCGGAATTCTGGTAGAGAAGAGTTTAGATACATTTAGGCAGCTGGCTGCTTAATGCTAACAAGGCTTTCTGCATGACTTTCATCCTGCAATAAGATGCCACCTGTCTCCAATACCGA
This sequence comes from Azorinus chamasolen, assembly GCA_963576725.1. Classification (NCBI taxonomy): domain Eukaryota; kingdom Metazoa; phylum Mollusca; class Bivalvia; order Cardiida; family Solecurtidae; genus Azorinus; species Azorinus chamasolen. The sequence goes on along the minus strand of OY755253.1, from coordinate 52,792,900 downwards.
TATTTGTAACAAATTAAACGCCCAGTTAAGTGACACTTTACTTGAGTGATCTAATTAGATGCATTTTGATAATGACAAATGTCCGGTTAATAGAGGTTTTACTTTACTTATAGTACTTTTGAATGATCTAATTAGATGCATTTTGATAATGACAAATGTCCGGTTAAGAGAGGTTTTACTTATTATTACTTTTGAATGATCTCATTAGATGCATTTTGATAATGACAAATGTCCGGTTAAGAGAGGTTTTACTTATATTACTTTTGAACGATCTAATTAGATGCATATTGATAATGACAAATGTCCGGTTAAGAGAGGTTTTACTTACATTAGTTTTGAGTGATTTAATTAAGATGCATTTTGATAATGACAAATGTCCGGTTAAGAGAGGTTTTACTTATATTACTTTTGAATGATCTAATTAAGATGCATTTTGATAATGACAAATGAACACAAGCTACATGTATTTAGAGTCTTAAAATGCAGAGTGTTGCTTAATGCAGGAGCTTTATGTATTGCATTAAGCAACCGCTTCTCGTCATGGCCCAGTTTAATTCTTTCTTTCTAATTGTTGTCTGCAAACCAAGTTTGTTAAATCATTCGGTAAATCATGGAAATTAGATAAATGAATACAGAAATATTCAGATGAATACACAGATGAATACCACAGATCTAGAACTAGAGACTGAGACAAAAAGTGAAGTCCCTGATCAAGGCGGCGTCTGATCTGGGACTGCACTATGTGTCGTGGTGAAACTTTGCGACATTGGCGGTGAAAGGGTTAAGTTTTCTTCTGAGTTGAGGAGAGGTGTTACTCGTTTGCTATTTGTTTTCACAGCCCAACAGGTAGCCATTAAACAGTACACGATGGCCAAGATATTGTGCAACAACTTCAATTATTCCACAATCAACGCCCCAAACGCCTTTCTGAGGGAGTAAGTAACTCTTGGCAGTCGTTATCTATCTAGGGTTATCACCCCTTAACCCATTGTTTGCGTCGATAGAAAATGGCTGCTGATTAAGATTTCGAAGCTCACTTTCTTCCATCCCAAGTGTCAAACAGATTGAATACCTTTAGTACTAAACTGTAGAATACACATGTAAAGTGAACTCTCATTACAAGGGAGGTGTTTGTTTCCAGACATTGTGCTGGTATAACGAGGTTGCCGTTACAACGAGCTTAAATATGAAAGGAACCATATAGTACCAACAGGTGAAAGCTTGATGCAGAACACAAAAAGTACAGAAAATTCCCTTTGGGAGCTTTTTGCACTTCTTGTGTTCTGCATTAAGAGATCGTCTTTCTTATTGGCATTGCACCTATTTATTCAGTGGTTGTTTCAAAGACTTAACAGTTATTTTGTTTCAGTCTTATTGGCATTGCACCTATTCATTCAGTGGTTGTTTCAATGCATACTGTCGGTATAACGAGGGCGCCATTGTAACGAATGTCGGTATAATGAGGGTTCATTGTATATGTAACTAATCTATTTTTGTTATAAAACACAGATATCAGACAATGTGAACAATGTAAAGCCATATCAAACAGCTTCTGAAATAACACTGACCAGGCTCTGCTACGCTTGTGCCACAAATTATTTTCCGAATGTGGCATCTGCAAAACATCCATCAGGAAAGGAAATGGGATTTAAAAGCTTGAATGGGTTAAAGTCATACACTGGGGTCGATGTTGCAAAATTACTCATTTACAACATATTAACCTTTTCACCGCCAATGTGTCCGAAATGCGCCACGACAAATACGGTAGTGCGGTCCCAGATCAGACACCGCCTTTTTAAGGCGGCGTCTGATCAGGGACTTCACATTTTTTGCATCAATCTCTAGTTTTATATATGTGGTTTATTCCTTTTGAAATTTGCATTTATTTATCGTTTTGTTTTACCGAAAAGTTAAAAAATTGGGTTGTAGACTACAATAAGATTTTTTGGCACCGAAAGGGTTAAATGTCTTCAATAAATTACATTCTAGAAACGCATAAACTTGTAAACATTCCTGTGCTCATATATAAGAACCTGTCCAAAGCAGCAATTAATTTATTTAACACAGGAGTGTTAGAAAGCCGAATGTTGCTTAATGCAGGGCAACAGTAATGCAGAAAGCTCCTATAGGAGCTTTCTGTGTTACTTTTGACCTGAATTAACCTACCACTTGCCTTACAGAACCATAATTTACGTCGTTTTGATGACCGCTTAAGACAGGTTTTATTGTATTTTTGTTGCTGTGGAGAGATTGTTTGATGCCGATAATGCAAGAATCTATTCATATTTTCTTTTTTCAATCAGTCAAGATAATCCTCTCACTCATTGTGATGAAATACCGACACTCAATACTGACGTATTTGTTCCGGCCGCAAAAGACAAAATACCAGGACAAGGCAAACCAAGCCCCGAAGCAGATCCTCTCATTGAGCCGATCGAAAGACTGAAGAAAGAACTAGAGGATCTTGAAAATTCCGTGCTACATGTATAAGTTAGCATGTTTTACTTAATACTACAGGGTAGACCAAGACATGTAGCTTAGTCCGGCAATGAGCTGATCGTAAGGCTACTTAAAGAACTAGAGGATCTTGACAATTCTGAGACATAAGCTAGCAGCTTTCCTATACTACAGGACATACCAAGACCTGTAGTTTGTTTTGGTGCTGAGCTGTTCGGAAGGCTTCTGAAAGAACAAGATGATCTTGACAATACAGAGACATAAGCTACATATAGCATTTTACTATACATTTTACTACTATAGAATAAAAAAGTAAATTACCTACATGTAGTTTTCGTCTACTTTCAGTCCGAATGTTCGCTCGGCCGACTGTACATGTACCACAAATGGCAGCTTTGTAGACACGTAAAATGAAAAAAAAACGAGAAATGAAAAGATATTTCAAATCTCGTTAAGAAAGCGGACATCGTAACTAGAAGTATTTTTTTTTTCAAATCACGTTAAAAAATCGGTACAGTAACCTCCATTTGCTACCGGTGCGATAGTAAACATACGAAAAGCAAACCTACCGAAAACGACGGCTTCTCAGAGCCCGATTCGTTTTCCTTTTTTAGTTTTCGTTTTTGAACTATAAGAATTTGAAATCAATTCGTTTTTCCTGCAAATCAATTAGTTAAACCGAAAATACGGAGCTTATCTGTTACTATGCAAATTAGTTAATCTCACGGCACCGACAGGCCATTAATCGAGTCCGAATAGACCGTGAATTTTTAGCACCTAGCGATAAAGGTATTAAGTCTTATTGCCCCCCAGGCTGTGATTAAGGGATGTTTCAAGCCCTTAGCCTGCTGTCCGGTATGTAGGGGGAATTTATAGTTCATGTCTTTGAAAAATGTTTGAAGATTTGTCCGGTTTCTTGAGTAAAGAGGTTTCCAGTATTGAGAGGAATATTGCATAGAAATAAAGAAGGAATAAAACGGGACCGACACTTTTGTACGGTTTAGAGAGGATACCGGTTTACTGAGTGTCCGGTTTGGAGGGGTTATACTGTATACAATAGATATAAAAACATTAGCCGAAAGGATTGTCTATCCGGTCAATGAAATATATACACAGCTTAACTATACAATTTCCATGGGAGTTCTCTCCCTTGAACTATTCTACAAATTCATTTATTTGAAATGATACATTTCTCATTGAAAACTGCAAACCATTTCTGAGATATACCTCTGAATGTACGTTTTCTATTGGCAAACAAAGGACCGTAACTCTAATATATCTCAAAACGATATATGCACGCTCGCATTTCCTCATAGTACTAAACATTTTCACAATGTTTCATAGAAAAACGCCTTATCTGTGATATGATTCCGGACGGACATAAACGTTACTTTTTTGGCAATCAAAGGGTCATAACTCTTGTGTTCCGATGTCAATGCAAGTGATACTAGTACTTGCAAGGCTGCTTATGCTACTCAACGCTTATCCTTATGTAAGCGCATTTTTACGCATTTGCAAACAGCGTAGACCAAGATCATACGGCATCTATAGGAGCAGTCTGATCAGGGTCTGCTCTGTTTGCTTTTGGTGTAATATAGATATGATTCTACCACTTCTGCCTGAGCCAAAATGTCCTGTGTTCACAATGCCATTATAAACAATTTTATTAATATTCATGACGTCATTATTATTTCTTACATGAATATTCATCAGGGAAAGGGTTAACATATACACAAAGTTTCATACAAAACAACTCCGAATAGTTTTGGAGATATGGCTCCGGACAGATAAAAAGGCTACATTTTGGTACACAATTATAATGGTCCACGGTCAATGTGAGAGATACGTGCAGGCCTGTATTTTTCTATGGTACTTAACATTTACACAAAGATTCAAAGAAAAATTGCAAACTCTTTCTGATAGAGTTGAACTTCGATATCTCGAACTCGGATAACTCGAACTTCTGGCTAACTCGAACTAAAGTTTCGGTCCTTCCTAATTACAATACAGAATTGTTCTAAAGTGTATCACTACACATATCTAGAAACACATGTGACAGCTTAATGCAGGTCGAAAGTAATGTTGAAAGCTCCTACAGGAGCTTTCAGCATTACTTTCGACCTGCATTAAGCTGTGAATTTTTGAGATATTTATTTAGATAAGAAATCGGATGACTCGAACCTCAGTTATTTCGAACTAATTTTTATGGTACCTTGAAGTTCGAGATATCGAAGTTCAACTGTATATAACCCCGGGGTGGATGGGGATAATAAAATATATGTCGTAAGTAAGAATATGGAGAACCTTCAGACAGGTGGCTGCTTGGTGCAGGATAAAGGTCATGCAAAAAGCTTTCATGACGTTAACCTTGCGTTAAGCTGACACCTGTCTTAACCCTTTCCCAAATACATGTACATATTCATGTAAGAAATAATGACATCATTAATTATATAAGCTGATTTTGTAACGGCATATCGAGGGCTTGGTGCAAAACTATTCTAACTCCTTCACAAAGTGAAGGAGTTAGAATAGTTTTGCACCAAGCCCTCGATATGTACACACAGGAAATTAGGGCATTTCAGAAAGTGAAGAATTAAGCCTCTATTATTACATAAGCAAACAGAGTAGACCCTGATCAGACGGCTCCAATAGGAGTCTACTCAGTTTGCAAAGACGTAGAAAGACGAATTTATGACGTGAATGGTTCAGATATCGAACATACCATATATAGGTATACGTTGCGTTGATCGACTACGATACCCATCCCCCCCCCCCCCCCCCCCCCAAAAAAAATGTCCTTAATTAAACAATATCCAGACACCATAACTTTTCATAGAACTCATTTTCGTAAACCCCAACAAAAGTTGTACTATATGCATTAGAAAGGTAATCAACTCTACTTTCATTTTCTACAGAAAACGCACACCCCTCTCCGTGTTCATCTCATGAATCCCTATGGGAAGTGTATAAATTCTGTGAATCTGGATATGGCCTGTCCAACTTGGCGGCATATCCGGCTTACTGTTGGCTGGCTTAGGTGGACGGTGTCTGCTACCATCAACTGGAACGATCCAGTGGCCAAATACGTAAGATATGTCAGTACAGACAGTAAATATGGAATGGCAAAACTCATCTGTGTCCGTCTGTCCACGTCAGCATACCTTTCGACCAGGAACATTATAGTTGGTGATGTAAATCTAAGGCGTGTGAAGATTTCTTCCTCACGCAGTTCCTTTAATGGATTTGACCGATCGCGAAAGTCTCGTGGACGAGGTAGTCGTCGTTGCCGACGAGCATTTCTTCTTCGACGAGCTCTATGCCCGGCGGTCATATTGTTGCTCTTAAGCTTCTAAATTTTAGACTCAGCGTTTCAGTCTGAGACTCAGACTTTGGACTCAGACTATGGACTCTGGGTCCATGATTATAAAGCTTTTTAGTTGAGTCTGGGCTCATTCTCAAGCTTTTGATTGGTCAGATTTGAGCCAAGGCTCAAATCTGACCAATCAAATGCTTGAGAACGAACCCAGTCTCAACTTAAAAGTTGTATAAGCATGGATACAGAAAGTCTAGTGAATAGGATATCTTGAGTCCCGAGTCTGCCCGTATTCACAAAGCGCTGAGTCTGAAACTTAGACTCAAAACTCAAACTGAATATGTCAACATCTCAACCATGCCTCGGCAAAATGAAATGAAAATTGCCATAAATAAGTATTTTACAGCTTATATTGGCATACTCATTTCTCTGGTTGATCAAAACAATATTATTCAAGCTGTGGTAGTTTCCATTCTGAGTCTTTAGTCTGAGTTTCAGACTCAGTGCTTCGTGAATACTTAGGGATGAATACGGATGAGACTTAGGGATGAATACGGGTCCAACGTTTTAAAACCTCAGGCACAGAGACATTGGAATACTTCGACATTCCTCCTTCGAAGAAAACATCAAACAACAACAAACAAACAACAACAAAATCTATAATACCTGGCACGTTAATAGGGTGTTGTTATTGTAAATGATACATATCTGTATATATATAGTATTTTATTTACCCTTAACCTGTTGAAAAAAATGAGGTCAGCTCAAATATTTACCTCAACCCTTTCCTAGATGAATATTCATTTAAAGAAATAATGACGCCAATTAATATTAATTAGGTTAATTTGTTATAATAACACAGGACACATGAATATTTTGCAATGGCAGAAACTGTAGAATCATATCCAAGTTATATCATAAGCAAACAGAGTAGACCCTGATTAGACGGCTCCTATAGGAGCCGTTTGACCTCAATCTGCTCTGTTTGCAAAGGGGTATTTGTGGTTAACCCATTAACCTATTCCTCCATAGGCTATTTTAGATCCAACCACTTTGAATTAATCTACCGAAAAGGAGCATTAACTAGAGAAAAGGAAAGTTTTAGAATTTTGTAGTTTGAAACTATTAAGGAGCAAATGCTCTATTTATCACAATGGTTTCAGTGGCCGTATTAGCCGGACTTTACAGTATTGATTGGAGTTCATGCCTTTGCAAACAGAGTAGACCCAGATCTGACGGCTCTTGTTGCTTATGAAATTACAGTAAAATCTCTCTATAACGGCTACTGAATTACACCAAGTATTTTGTGTTAAAGGCGGGTGGCTGCTTAAAGCAAGATGAAAGTAAAACAAAACGCTCCCATATATAGGAGCGTTCTGTTTTACTTTCACCTTGCTTTAATCGACCACCTGCCCTAAATACCAAATAATCAATAAATTTAGTGGCCGTTATAGAGAGGTTTTACTGTACTATAATAGAGATGGCTCGACAGTGTCTACCAATACCAAACATTCATGTTAATATGTCCCATCAGGAAAATTCAGCTATCAAAATTTATGACATATTCATGGTGTCATCATTTCTTATGTGGATATTTAACCGAGCAATCGTTTAACCCTTTCCTCCGTAAATACGCCTTTCTATGCGCCTTTGAGAACAGAGTAGACCCAGAGCAGAGCTGACAGCTCCTATAGGATCAGGGTCTACTCTGTTTGCTTATGATATACTATAGATTTGATTCTACAGTTTCTGCTATGGCAAAACATTCCTGTCTCCTTGTGCTATTATAAGAAATTAATCTGATTAATAATCGCGACGTCATTATTTCTTTCATGAATATTCATGAGGAATTGGTTTACTGATTTTTATTAGTTTGAGAAACTACTGAATGGGTGCCAAAAGCTTGTATCCCTACGAGATGCCTAGATACCAGGTGCGGATCCAGGATTTCTGATTATTGGGGCGTAGATTTTTTTTGGAGGGGATACATGTTGAAAAGGAGCTTAATTGGGTGAGGGAAATAAAACACTCCTACTGGATCATTGTTTTATTAATTTTTAGTAGATACAACGACCACTAAATTACATCAATTATTTTATGTTGAAGCCAGGTGGCTGCTTAAAGCAAGGTAAAAGTAAAACAGAACGCTCCTATAGGAGCGTTCTGTTTTACTGCCACCTTGCTTTAAGCAACCACCTGCTCTAAATACCAACCTAATTAACACAATTTAGTGGTCGTTATAGCGAGGTTTTACTGTATATAGACCTAAAATATTACTAAAAATATTTTTTTGGCAATTTTAGGGGACGTACGCCGGCTCCCCCTCCCCTCCCCCCCCCCCCCGCTCTAAATCCGCTCCGGGATACTCTGTATCTGGTCTGGATACAAATTGTTCGAAAATTCAAATCGTGTCGCACTTAGTAGGTTAAAGTATGACACCATTTCTAACATTTCAGTGCCAGCATTGTCGTCTGTTGTACACATTTTCGTCTGCTTCAAGTTTTAGAGTGGGCGCTTGTTAAAGTTCTTTACATAAACAGAATGTTAAACAGTTTGGATTCTGGTGAGACACCGAAATACTCGTTATCATGATATCACAGACCCATCTTCGTGACACTGAGGGGGTTGAAAGAGAGCTAAGACCAAACTGTTACAATTCCCCATAGGCACTATTTTTAGGGGCGGATGGTTATTGTTTGGATTTGAGAAAACAGCCTTGGGGTGTACCGATATCAAGAATATATGGCTGAATGGTTTTGCCTATTGTGGACAGTGGTCAAGAAGTAGGTTAACACATGAAATATCGTGAGAAGCAGACAATGGGGATCATGCGTCCAATATTATGACGTCATACCGACTTCTATAAGTACCCAGGGTAATCTGGTTTCTCGTAATACTTTACATGTATTTTAAGTAGCACATTGCACAGTGGCATTCTTGCAGAGAGTTTGGTAGTCACCAGTCACGGTTTCAAACCGATACAGGAACAAAAATGAAGGTAGGGGTTTGAACATTTTTATACGCGGTCGAAATAAATCTAAAACCTAACCCCGCGGTAAAAAAATGGGATTTGTGCAATTTTGGTTATACCTTCGATTCATTCAATCTGTTGATCCCTTTCTCTGTTCAGTATTATGTTAGGACTACTGACAGCCTGACTATTTATTCAGCTGAATTGAATTCAATGTCAACTTTTCAAGGAAATTGTTTGCATTCATAGAAACTGTAGAATCAGATATATATCACGTCAAAAGCAAACAGAGCATACCCTAATCAGACGGCTCCTATAGGAGCCGTCTGATCTGGGTCTACTCTGCTTGCAAATGCGTGAAGGAAGGTTAAGAAACCATTAGCTGCATGAGGGTCAAAAAGTGTGACGTCATCCTGATGCAACGTCACATTTCTCGGCGTCTCATCTGAGTCTTAGCTGTTTACAAATGTGTGCCAGGAAATGAATAGCGGAATACCGATTGGCAAGGCATGTTTGGTTGACTCTGATTGCCGCAATGTTTCTTTGACAAATTCTGGATACAGAAACATTAACCTTTTCCCGCTGTGTGCATTTGCAAACAGCTCGGCTCCGAGTAACTCGGCGTCTCATCAGGACCCAACCTGTTTGCAACCCGTTAATTAATTCTTTTATTTATTTTTCTAAAGCTTCATCGAATTGCAAGTATTACTTGTGGCACCAGATTCAGCATTGAGCAGACTTTTAATGTTTCACAGCGGTGTTTCGGTCGATTGTTCAACGATTGCAATTTTAAACAACCGAGAACAAAAACGCTAGTGTGGTGACTAAAGTGCAGTGCTTGCAGAAAATGCCCGCTGTCACGCATCCTAATAATTGAACGAAAGATCGGAATTAAGGTATACCTTGTTAAAGAAAACCCTGATGTTATAATTGTTACTTACGTTCAATCTGTTTTAAGCTTCTTTAAGCTGAGAATTTATTTTATGAGTGTCAAACAGTTCAGATACTGATGGGACGCCGAGTAACTCGGCGTCTCATCAGGGTTGGGACGCCGATTTACTCGGCGTCTCATCAGGATCCAAGCTGTCTGCAAATGCAAGCCAGTTACCGTCTTACTTTCACATTCTTTTATATCAATACACAGATGTTTGTTTGGGGAATATGCATAGTACAAAAGAAGGCATTATGCAACAATAAACTATTTTTTAATTCATCGGTAGTTTTTAGCTGACTAAGCAATTCTAATGTATTTAATTCTACAAAACAAACGTCTCCTTAACATGTACAATATTGTCTACTCCGTCACTTTTTGAGAAGCTGTTAACAAAGTGTCAAGCTGCTTGGATCCTCATGAGACGCCGAGGTACTCGGCATGTCATCAAGATCCAAACTGTTTGAAAATGCGAGTCAGATTTGCCGATAGCGGGATGAGGGTTAAGGTAGCGAGATCAGTGTTAATGAAGCGGGATAAAAGTTAAGGTAGCTTGATATATGGATTAAGACAAAATCTTATTATGCGTGGGGTATTTATTTCACTAGAGTATTGCTCTAACTTAAATCATGAATTATTTCACACGGCATACACGTAAACATAACCTGTTTTAATCTGCAGAAATATGTTCTGTTCTGTTCTGTTCCGTTCTTTAACCCTTTCCTCCATTAATACTCCTTTCTACTCATTTGCAAACAGAGAAGATCCAGATCAGACGGCTCCTATAGGAGCCGTCTGATCAGGGTTTGCTCTGTTTGCTTATGCTTTAATGTAGATATGTTTCCACAGTTTCTGTCATGGCCAAGAAATCGCGTGTTCATGTGTTTTTATAACAAATGAATCTAATTGCCATTCATGACGTCATTATTTCTTACATGAATATTCATGGAATAAAGGGTTAACCCATTCCCTCATATTGACGACTTTTGACGACTCTGTAAAAGTCCCTTTGTGAAACCATTGTGATAAATAGAGCATTTGTTCCTATAGGAGCTCTATTTATCACAATGGTTTCAATCTACAAAATTCTAAATTTTCCCTTTTCTCTAGTTAATGCTCCTTTTCGGTAGGATTATTCAAAGAGATTGTATCTAAAAAAAAAAGGCCTATGAGGTAATGTATCTAAAAATAGCCTATGAGGTAATAGGTAGTTTGGCATCCCATTAGGGTCCAAACTGCTTGACATTAAAATATGTGTCTGTAGAAAATAAGTACAGCAAAACCTCTCTATAACGGTCCCTAAATTGTGTTAATCAGTTGGTATTTAGGGCAGGTGGCTGCTTAAAGCAAGGTGAAAGTATAACAGAACGCTCCTCTAGAAGAGTTCTGTTTTACTTTCACATTGCTGTAAGCAGCCACCTGCTTTAACACAAAATACTTGATTTCAATTAGTGGCCGTTATAGAGAGGTTTTACTGCATACTGGTTTTAATAAAAGCAGTATGGCTTCTTTTTAAAAATATTAATCTACAAAGGAAAACAAGATGCATGATTTTTTCAGAAATAACTTTATCTGAGAAAATAAACAAACAAACGAAAACAACAAACACCAACTAGTCATTTCCCACACTGATTGGAATCAGGCTAACAATTTGCCCAGCTGTTAATGTGTATCGCGCTTTTGATTGGTCAATTCATGTCGGGCATTTGACACGTGCAGGTAAATCTGTGTCTAAGTACTTGTGAACTATCACAAGCAATCGTTATTGTTTGATCAATGTGTCATGCCAGTTCTTTGCTCTACATAGCTTACCCATTAGTCTCTACTTGTAGAGCATTTTTAAATGTATAACCCTTAAAATGCTGAATTTCAAACTGACTATTCCAAAATTCAAACAGGTCAAGCTGATGGTGAATAGTATGGGACTTTTCTAAAGAAGAAGTGTGACATGACATGAAATACAAACACATTATGAGAGGTTTCCTCTATGAGTGTAGACCCTGTAAGTCAGTTTATCTCAAATCTGATTTGAGGTAATACTTGTTTTGTGACATGGCTTGTTTGTCCGTTTTAATTCAGGTTTTCATCTGAGCTTTTTTAATATAAGTAGTTTGATGAAACAAACACACGTATTCGCGTAAATGGACAGACATCTATATAGAGTAACAATTACATTCAGTGCTATATATTTTGAAGAGACATAAAGATATACAGTATACTATCTAGACACAAAAAATATCTTCCCATGCGGGGAATCGAACCCCGGCCGCCGCGGTGAGAGCGCGGAATCCTAACCACTAGACCACATGGGATCTTATAGCTGACAATACTCCGTATCTTCATAACTTGTAATCCCTTACTTCATAAATACGCCTTTCTACGTCTTTGCAAACAAAGTAGACCAAGACCAGACGGCTCCTATAGGGTCTTATCTGTTTGCTTCTGAACTAATATAGATCTCTAATTCTACACTTCCTGTCCTGAGTAAAAGATCGCTTGTTTATAGTGCCATTATCTCGTAGATAATCACGATACCATTATTTCTTACATGAATATTCATGAATATTAAAAGGGTTAATCTTTATCTTTCTGACAATGCGATAATCTTGTTATCATAGGTCTTTGTCCTTTTCGATATATGCGATAACCGTGTTATCGTAGGTATTTGTCCTTTTCGATAGATTACGAAATACGAAATATCGGTAGATTACGTAATTCAAAGAGGTTGGGTCTAAAACGAGTCTAGGAGGGAATGAATTAATCATGTAGAAGTTTCTGCATTTATTCTGGGTTCGTGCTTATAAAACTCTTTAGTTGAGTCTGAGTTCGTTCTCAAGTTTTTGATTGGTCAGATTTGAGCTTTGGCTCAAATCTGACCAATCCAAAACTTGAGAACGAGCTCAGACTCAGCTAAAACGTTTTATAAGCACGGATACTGATTTGTATTATGCTACAGATAATAAGACCCATAGTGGATGCTCGCTAAACCCTTTACTCCATGAATATTCATATAAGATATAATGACGTCATGAATATTATTTAGATTATTGTGCTATAATAGTATATGGATACAAGGGGTTTTGGCCATGGCAAAATATGTAGAATCATATATATATATATTATATCATAAGCAAACAGAACAGACCCTGATCAGACGGTTCCTATAGGAGCCGTCTGATACGTGTCTTCTCTGTTTGAAAAGGCATAGAAAGTCGTATTAATGGAGTAAGTCTTAAGACGGGTTCTGCGGATATTCAGCTCTCACCTTGCGCTTGAATAGTTCTGAATACTAAAGAAGTAAACTAAATATATTCCGTAGACGGAATATGCTAAATTCTGTATATATAACGTTTAGATAGCTTTGATATTTCGAATTTACTTACATTGTTTGTTTATTTTCTTGTTCAAAGGTGCGACTGCATAATACAACTTTTTAGTTTGCGCCCGAATACTCCCGAATAATATAGTGTTTAACGACTGGGCGAACCAATATTAGTAGATCTGGCAGTTGAAAATATGGACCGACAATCCGATAACAGCTTTATTTTCATTTACAATGTGATACGTATGTGCTATGTACAAACAGGGGTGATTATAATTATACTCAAATACCTCATAGTTAACCCTTAGCCGTTTCCCCTTTGAAAAATAGTAATATCATGAATATTTATTAGCTGTTTTTTAATAAATGATTATGTACACAAGACGTTTTGGTATTAGTAGAAAGTTTACTAGAAACTGTAGAACTCGTCTTAATTAAACCCTTTCCCTGATGAATATTCATGTAGGAAATAATGACGTCATGAATGATAATAAGAATTTGTTTTTTTACAATTGTATATGAACACATAGCATTTTGGCTCAGACAGAAGCTGTAGAATCAGATCTATATTACACCATAAGCAAACAGAGCAGACCCTGATCAGACGGCTCCTATAGGAGCCGTCTGATCTGGGTCTACTCTGTTTGCAGATGCGTCAAAATGGGCTTACATAAGGGAAAGGGTTAAGCGGCCATCAAAACGAAGTCTATTTATGGGACTGTAACACAGGTTAGCAAGAATTTTGCAAGACAAAAGTAATGCCCTGCATTAAGCAACCACCTCCTTTTTAAGACTCCTATGTTCAATAAATGAATGGCCGATTAAGACAGGTTCTATTGTATATTATTCCATAGCAAACAGAGCAGACCCTGATCAGACGGTCCCTATATATAATGACATCATGAATATATATTAGCTGTTTTCTATATTTGCACAAGTTCACATGAGGTTTAAGTATTGGTAGAAGCTGTAGAATCGGATCTATATTACTCCTTAAGCAAACAGAACAGACCTTGATCAAACAGCTCCTATAGGAGCCGTCTGACCTGGGTCTATTTTATTTACAAAGGCGTCAATTGTGTCTATATCAGGCAAAGGGTCAAAGCCTTTTTTATAATATTTTTCTCTTCATTTTGTATCAATGTTTGTATATTTTTTTCGGTAATGTCTTTTAATTTAGTTTACTTTTTTCATGTTTATTTCCTTTGTTTTAGGTCCTTGTCGCCCTTTTGGGTGCTATTTTTATAACGGGAAGTTATGGCGTGCCCTCGACAGAGCAGGTCCGCAGTGCAATCGCTCGTGCAGGGGAAATGAATTCACTCAAGCGTGAGCTTGACGTCTTGGAAACAAGAGCAAGTAAGTGCCAGTATAAGCCGCATTCGTAACTACTCGTCGTATTCCGCCAGGGTTCGTAGAAATAGCCGAGGTGTTCCGAGTGTATAAGCCGGGCTTGTATTTTTATGGAGGCATATTTCTGACACCATTTACCACTTAGCTTTCATGGAAAAAATCCAGTCAATATCTCACATAATTATTTAATAAGTGGAAAGTGGAATCCTTTCATGAAACCTGGCAATTATCTTTTTGTGTCAAAATGACCTGTTAGTGCCATATACTGCTGCAAACACAGTATAAATAACGAGAACGTTGTCTTGAAAACTTTCTTGTTAACTTATCTAAAACTAGATACATCTCAAACTAAATACCTGAAAAAAGGAACAGTTTAGAATTGTGAAGTTTTAAAACTATTATGATAAATAGAGCGTTTGCTCCTATGGAGTTTACTGGGTGTTATGGTGTAACTATCAGTTACTTTGTGTCCTGCGGGTTGAAAAGTTGGAACACCGATTACAATAACAAATCACATATCCTATGATATAATGGACGTCAAGGGTGATTTCTTTAGCTATACACCACTGTTTATTCATCTGTAAATTTAACCCTTTCCCAGTTCTGTATTTATTTCAAATTTCAATACACAATGATTCTCCATGCGCAAGATAGTTATAATGAACTGTGGTAGATGGTACATTGTAGCCATTTTAGAAAGTGAAGAAACAGATCTTTCAAATTCCATAAACAAACAGAACAGACCCTAACCAGACGCTTCCTCTAGGAGCCGTCTGATCTGGGTCTACTCTGTTTGCAAATGCAAGAAAACGCCTTTACATGAAGGAAAGAGTTCACCATTATTTTGCTGAGAAATTTGTTTTCGGTTGTCACCCCTTGTCATGCATGTAATTCATTAACATAGTATCTCTTACAGGTGAAAGGTCAAACTATCGGCTCAAACTCTTATATGCTGCGATTCCTAAAACTCTAATATGCTGTATGTTTCACTATCCTTCGATACCTTAACGCATTTAGGAAGTTATCGTCAGTGTCAAACAGCTTGAGTCCTGTTGAGACGTTGAGTTACTTGGTGTCTCATCTGGATCCAAACTGTTTGCAAATATCATTCAGCTAGCGGGTTAGCGTGATACGGGCTAATGGGTAACACCCTACGGATGGATAAGATTTATATAAACACAAAGTAGTATATAAACAGGATTACGCTCTCTATTTAAGTGATAAGATTTAACCCTTTTCCCGCTTTCCGCCAGCTGATCCACACTTGCAAACAGCTTGGATCCTGATGAGATGCCGAGTAACTCGGCGTCTCATCAGGATCCAAGCTGTTTGATACTTGGTCATAGTTTCTCAAAGGCTTGATAGAATCGGAAGTAGTCAAAAATGCTGCAGAATTTGAATTTGAACAGATGTTTTACATTGGATTGATGGTTAAGACCACATACATACGTATGTACAGTAAATCCCCTCTATACCGGAATTCTAGTAGAAAAGAATCTAAATACATTTTCGGCAGGTACATGTACATGTAGCTGCTTGATGCAGGGTGAAAGTCATGTAGAAAGCTCCTAGAACTTTCTGCATGACTTTCACTCTGTATTAAGCTGCCACTGGTTTCCAGGACCGATATTTATGCTACATTTAACGTCTGGTTTCGAGGGGTTTTACTGTATATGTTTCTGTTAAGACCAAGGTCAACACTGGGGTAATACTGCTTCATCCGACCCCCTCAGGGGTCCGTCCACCACAAGTTGTAACATTCACACAAAGGCCACTGGAAAGTAAGATGACCATGAAATCAAAGTACTGACAGTACTGAAGGTTTCGGACCATATATATGTCGATTGTGACTATACAATACGAAAAAGCTTGGTAGGGAAGGACTGGTACCATTGATACATAGTTAGATGACATCTAAAGCATTATTTCCTGAACTAAAATGGTGTTTAATGGAACTGTTTGTTAAAATTGACCGGTCATCTGAACATAATTGCTGTGAACTTTTCTGAAAATCCTGTCAGTCTTTAAGATATTGTTTAAAGAAATAAATTGATGACCAGTAGCACACAGTGCAGTTCCAATAGTTCAATTTGCCCGAAGTCTACTTAAATTTATATTTGAATTTAGTAAAGGGCCATTACTCTATTATTACTTGGCCGACGTTGGCGTCATATATTGTGCCTCATGCACCTATCCATGTAAATACCCCGTCAAATTTAAATGAAATCTGAGCAAGCTGTTCAAAGATATGACTTCTAACAGTCATATTTCCTATATGGCTATCTGAAAGCAACAAAGGGTCATATTTCTGCTACTAACTGGTGGATTGTAACAGTATTTGGCGTGCATCAATCACCTATCCATCTATACACTACAACCACGTTTGGATAAATTATATATGCCATGTGAATCTAAATATCATACAGTTGACAAGATCTAATTGTAACAGAATATGTTGCAGAATGTCCCCTAAACGAAACTTACAACTGTTATTGGTGAGCATAATATCTAAATTTCAACCAATAACAGTCCATTAGTGAGCACTTGGTTACATGGCAACCAGCACTTTTAAAACAACTGCATATATATCCCTACTGGCCAAATTTTCCGAAAAATCTAATATGTAAATTGTGACCCATTCAGAGGACACTACTCCATTACCATGGCAACCAAGTATTTCAAAACAACTTGACTGAGTTTGGGATACCCAAATACCCCTAAATGCCAATTTTCAGCAAATTTGAATATCTAAACTTTTGACCAATCAGATCTCACCATTCAGTTTCCATACCAACAAATCATTTCGAAAGACATATCAATCAATTCTGAGTGTCAAAATATCCCGACATACCAATTTTCGGCAAAATCGAACAATATCTGAATTTGCCGAAAAATATCTAAATTTTCGACCAATCAGAGCCACCACTCAGTTACTATGGCAACCAATTCTTTAAAAAGACCTATAAATTAGTCCCGAGTGCCAAAATATACCGTAATACCAATTTTTAGCAAAATCAACCAATACTGTATATGTACTTTCGAAACACAAACCAATTGATTTGGAGTACTCAAATATCCCATGATACCAATTTTCAGCAAAAAATCGAATGATATATAACTTCGCCAAACACTATCTAAATTTCGACCAATTATAGCCAACCATTTAGTTATGGTGATTTTCAAAAAATAAAAAGTGGGATGTACATCTGCATGTATCAAGCAATATTCATATGAAGTTTCATTAGGATCGGACAATTACTTAGTCTTACTGAGAAATGCTCTGGACAAGTTCATGACGGAAGAAGAACAATTGGAAGAATCAGAATCGGAAGAAAGAATAATAAGAATAAGAAACGGAGCAAACACAATATGTCCCTCTACTTCATTTTGGGACATTATTATATACCAGGGGTGAAAATAACAGCATGCTTGTATGTTAACACAGATTAATGCTGGGGAAAAAGCTTAAACACACACTACAAACAAAAAATTGTCAAGAATTATATACGTTCAGCTTATGTTATAATTAACATTATGTAACACATACAATAAAATAAGTCCACTTTATCTTTTTTATAACTACTAACTCTCTATAATTGGAGTAATTATCCTGATAGAAGCGGCTTTTAGCGTGTTTGATTTATTCCTCCGCTGAAGAAAATAGTTCAAATTCATACAGTCATGAACATATTGCATAATAAATATTTTCTATATCCTAGTAGGTGGTAGCTTAAAGCAGGCTGAAAGTAAAGCAGAATGCGCCTTAAGGCGCATTCTGCTTTACTTTCAACCTGCTTTAAGTGGTCATATGTCTTCAAAACTAGAAACAGGCTATTGGGTAAAGGGTTAAATGCTTACAACCTGGTACCAAGTCTCCTAACACATTACACACATTATAAACATGGGTCTTATAGAACAGAAAAGTCTATGATCAATGTTTACGATGCTTGTCACACATTATGTAAAAATATAATTATGATCTTCTAAATTCAATATAAACACTTCTGATGCATTCAGAATACAGATTGCTTTTGAGGCTCAAGGTTATCCATATATCTCCGGAACGTTTCACTACGGTCCGTGCTCCTTCGTGCAGAAGGGTCGGTGCCGAATATTATGATTTTTTTTTAGCTTTCTTCAACTTCAACTATAACTACAGTAAATTAAATTAAATAAATTAAATTATATTAAATTTATTTATTTTTTTATTTTATTTATTTTTTAATTTATTTTTATTATAATGCTTAAATTGTGGCCGATTTTAGGCTGCGAAATTCATATCCGCGGATATGAGTCATACCCGTCATATCGGGTGTTTATACTGTATCCTGCAATTTCCAGTCGTTATCTTCATTCCCATAGTTCGTGTGTAATATGTAGAGATTGACGACGTTCCGACCATTATTCATTATTGTTTTCTCCGTAACGTTGTCTGTACCAATCCGACAAATTCAAGAAATGCTTGTAGATTTCAAATAAACGCCCGACTTTTAGATGTCGATTACTTTCTGGTTCATTTTTACCGGCGCTCTGTGGTATATATTCGTACGCGACCAAATTTATCATATAACGTAGCATTTTACACGGCAAAATTATTGGTAATTGCAACAGTTGCATCCGCATTTTAATAATTGACACAAATACCAAATAAAGAATTATCGATATCGTTTATCAAATGCATTGCACTTGGAACTATATTTTTGTCAAGGGGTGTTATCAAAATCACATTTTTGGCAAAATGAACGTAGAAATACGGGTGAAATACACCCGTAGATAACTAAATCGCATAATCGGCGCTACGTGATAAACATTCTGTCAACGTTAAACCATTCAAAATGTCTGCATTTGGGTTAATGAACGTATGCATTCTAAGCATAAATTGATATTTCGTAGTATAACAGTGGTCTGATTGCGCATTATGGGATATGAATTTCTTTATAAATTTGCTTGATGCATGCCCTGGGGATGCATTACTATTAGGTTTCGGAAAGTAGTCCGAAACCTAAAAACAGTCCGGTTACGGGCACTTGATATGTTATTTATAGGTTATAACAATCAGATATCCTCGTATAATACTGGCAATGTCAAGATGACCACTGATGTATCTGATAGATAAATATTTATTTGGTTACACTTTACAAAGCATAGGCATCGAGAACAGAGCAGATATTTAATTTCGTAACGCATTACTAAAATATATTCACACAGAGCCGAACACATGTTTTATTTCGTTACAATTTACAAAGCAAGGCCTAAAGAAAATTGTCGGCAAATAGCTATATGCTAATGTTATTTTATTGATACAACCGACGTTAAATAAAGCTTCTTGTATCTTGTATCTTGAACAAATCTTTATTTGGTCACAGATTACCAAATAAAAACTATATTCATAATTTCATACAGAACATCGCAGAATAGAAGATATCTGTATTAGATTACAATTTACAAAGCATATGCATACATGTACAGGATAGGATTTTTAGTTGGTCACAGATTACAAAAAAACTATATTCATAATTTCATACAGAACAGAAGATATCTTTTATTTGGTTACAATTTATTAAGCATAGGCATGCATACAGACAAGATCTTTTATTTGGTAACAATTTACAAAGCATAGGCATACATACAGACCAGATCTTTTATTTGGTAACAATTTACAAAGCATAGGCATACATACAGACCAGATCTTTTATTTGGTTACAATTTACAAAACATACAGAGCAGGACAGATCATACCATTTATTTTTGTTACAGCTAAAACAACACAGAAATCTAAAACAGAATATAACATACATTTTACTTGGCTTCAGTTTACAAAAAACAAATCTGTTCGACGCACCACCTACGTTTTACAGAAGAATGGTTTCAAAACTACACAATTCTATAAGTTCCCTTTTCTCGAGTGAATGATCCTTTTTGGTTGATTTATGCAAAGAGTTTGGTCTAAAAATAGCCAAGGAAGGAATGGGTTAACCATATACTCCATGAATATTCCTGTAAGTAGTAATGATATCATGAATATTAATGAGTTGTCTTTATAGCCACAGACATTTTGGCTATTGCAAACTCTTTAGAATCAAATCTATATCAAAGACAAACAGAGTAGATCCAGATCAGACGGTTCCCATAGGAGCCGTCTGATCTGGGTCTACACTGTTTGTACAATGTTTAGGCGTAGAAAGGCGCATTTATGAAGTAAAGGGTTAAATATCGTATCCCTTTTCATGCTTTGCGCGTCTCTGCTAGTATTGCAAACAGTCTAGACCCAGATGACACATTGTATAACTCTGCATCTCCCTTTCCTCCATTAATATTCATGTAATATTTCTTACGTCATGCATATGAATTAGATTAATTCGTTATAATAGCACATGAACACGGGCGTTTTGGCCATGGCAGAAAGTATAGAATCATATACCCGGTATATATATATACTGTATTACATGTACATGTATACCATAAGCAAACAGCATACCCTGATCAGACAGCTCTAATAGGAGCCGTCAGATCTGGATCTACTCTGTTTGCAAAAGCATAGAAAGGCGTATTTATTGAGTAAATGATCAATGCCATATGGTTGTAAGGACATGAATAATGCATTTATTGTCTTGTCTTGCTTTGTTTTAAGTGGGAAGCGAGCCCCCAAAATGCCCATTGGCCCGATTCCACGGACGGAGGGGGAATAGCAACACAGACACGGAGAAAGAGCAAAGGGCAGTTGATTTGCTTGATGCCCAAAGGATACTTTTAAACGAGTAAGTCACACGAAGAAATTGGGAAACGGGTGGGATTACATCGTGTTAATGAGTAAGTCACATTGGGGAACTTGGAAAGGGGCGGAATTACACCGTGTTGATGAGTAGGTCACATAGGGGAACTGAGAAAAGGGGTGGAATTACATTGTGTGAATGAGTACGTCACATGGGGGAACTTGGAAAGGGGTGGAATTACACTGTGTTGATGAGTAGGTCACATGGGGGAACTGAGAAATGGGTGGATTTATACTGTGTTAATGAGTAAGTCACATGGGGGAACTTGGAGGGGTGGAATTACACTGTGTTGATGAGTGGGTCACATAGGGGAACTGAGAAAGGTAGGAATTGCATTGTGTGAATGAGTACGTCATATTGGGAATTGATAATTGGTACATTGCGTGAATGAGTAAGTCAAATTAGGGAACTGAGAAGGGGAATGGGTTACATTGTGTGTATGAAGAGTAAGTCACATGGAGGAATTTGGAAAATGGGTTTAATATTAGAGGGTCCCCATTTTTATTTGTTAATATTTATAATCAGCAGGGAATCAATATGAAGGGAGATAACAATGTATGTACTTAACTCAATAACCATTCAGAGAGTTATCTACCTTTGTCAAGTGACATTGGCAAAAAAAGTAGCTCGACATAAGTAGAACCTGTCTTAAGCGGCCATTCATTTATCGACCATTGGCGTCTTAAAAAGCAGGTGGTTGCTTAATGCTGGGCAAAAGTTATGCAGAAAGCTCCTATAGGAGCTTACTGCATTACTTTTGTCCTGCATTAAGCTACCACCTGCCTTACAGACCCAAAAGTAGACTTTTTGTTGACAGCTTAAGACAGGTTCCATTGAAATTACCATAATTATGTTTTCGGACAAAGAAACTGAGTACATGTACCACTACTACAAAATACCCCGCTGTAAAAAATAATGTCTGCTAAAAATTGGAGCATCTGTTCAATATTGACTACGTCCGATTCGATTAATTTGAGAAAATATTTACTGAATTTCAAAACCGCTTGGAGCCTAATGAGACGCCGAGTTACTCGGCGTCTCATCTGGATCCAAGCTGTTTGCAAATGCGAGTCAGGTCGCGGATAGTGGGATAAGGGTTAAGGTAGCGAGATAGCGGGATAAATATACGCTGTACACAGGATGACCACAGGTGGCGACTGCTGACGAGGATTACAGCAATGATGGCTTAGGTCTCAGCTAAATCCAAACTGACATCTAATATAAACAGGAGACATAGATGTAAACGTGTTGATTTTTTTATTTTTATTATAATGATGATGATGATGATGAGGAGGAGGAGGAGGTATATATTACTATTATTAATAATACATGATTATTATTAATTATTCATTCTATAATATTATTATTAATAATAGTGTTACTATTAATATTGTTATTAAAATCGTTAATATTATTTTATTGATGTTATTATTATTATTATAATTACTATTACTATTGTTATTATTATTGTTTTTATTATTGTTATTATTATTGATATTATTATTATTAGCATTATAATTATTCATTGTTTCAGGGGATTTACGACCCAAGATCTTCAACATGAGTCTGTGCGTAGTGAGTTCGCCCGACAGCTCGTCGCGTGCCCAAGTGCAGGCACCTGTGATCCATCGAGTTCCATCAGAAAACCGGATGGGAGCTGCAATAACATCAACAACCCCACTTGGGGTATGGCTGGTCAGCCCCAGTTGAGAAGGAATCCCCTAGTAGCATACGGTATGGAGACATATTTTTGAACGATATTCTCAGTACACATTGAACCTCGATATATTGAACTCGGATAACTCGAACTTCGGGATAACTCGAACTAAAAGTTCTGTACTTCCAAAATTTACAATACAGAATTGTTCTAAAATTTATCACTAAGCATATTTACAAACACATGTGACAGCTTCATGAAGGTTGCAGGAGCTATCAGCATAACTTTAGATCTGCATTAAGCGGTGAACTTGAAAATTTGTCCAGATTAGGACTCGAACTTCAGTTATCTCGATGTAATTGGTATGGTCCCTTGATGCTCGAGATGTTGAAGGGTACACATTCTTTCGCCTTTCCCAGCTTGTTGTTTTGAGAAACAGTATTTTAACCCTTCGCTTGCTATATACCTACCTGTAAATAGTGAAGACCCTGCAGGAGCTGTCTCATCAGGGTCTGCACTATTTACAAGTTGGTTGTGCAACCAGTGCACTCCACAGCAGTGATTGCAAAGCGATACACTTGCGATCCACAGTGAAGATATATGTAATTATACAACAGGGCATGGGCAAAGAAGGAGAAATGTATTTTAAAATTCAGCAAGAGAAGGGTTAATCACAACCATTTCCCCAAAAACGTATTTCGAGGGCTTGGTGCAAAACTATTGTAACTCCTTCACAAAGTGAAGGAGTTACAATAGTTTTGCACCAAACCCTCGATTTGCAAACTGAGTAGACCAAAATCAAAGGGATCCGGCTTGAAAATGGGGACTCTTTGTAACTCTCGTCTTGAATTACCTGCTCTTCGTAATGTGGTACCGGTTAATCTCTTTGTAGATGACAACGTTGGAACACCAAGACGAACGGGTGTTGATGGAAACGACTTACCAAATCCCCGCCTCGTCAGCAATGAGATGCATGTTGGCGAGGCCGGACCGGAAATTCGTAGCCGAGAACTTACGTTACACGCCTTTCAGATGGGACAGTTCCTTGATCATGACGTCATAGCTACCCCCGTTTCAGGTAGGTGGAGTTTAAATCTTTAACCACATGAATATTTATGTAAGAAACAACGGCCTCGTGCATATTTATTGCAGGGACTATCACTTTAACCCATTCCCTCATATTGACGACTTTTGACGACTCTGTAACAGTCACTATGTGAAACCATTGTGGTAAATAGAACATTTGCTCCTATAGGAGCAAATGCTCTATTTATCACAATGGTTTCAAATTACAAATTTCTAAAATTGTCCTTTTCTCTAGTTAATGCTCCTTTTCGGTAGTTGATAATCATGATGATTGACCTAAGTACGACATCATGTCCCAACTGTAGAACAATCATTGTAAATCTCATTAAATCATTAAAACTACTGTTTGACTTCGATATCTCAAACTCTGATAATTCGAACTTCGTATATTCGAACTTAAAGTTCAGCTTAATGCAGGTCTAAAGTAATGCTGAAATATTTCTGAATTACTTTCGATCTGCATAAAAGTGTTTAGATTAACAATAGGATAACTCGAACCTCAGTTATCATGATGTATATCGACTGTACACTGCGTAAACTTAATTATCACACAACCTGCCTTGTGGGAGTGCCGTAACTGAGTGCCGATAATCGCGGAAATGCACTAGTGCATTTTTTGTGCAAATTAGCAATCGTTAGCCAATCGTAGCGCACATTTTAGCGCTAGCCATACGTAGCGCTCCATGTGTGTCGTCCATTGAATTACTTCACTGTTTGTAAGGAAGGCCCGAAACAGCTGTCAGCTATAGCCGGTTTCATTTTCGGTGGCTTTTTTTAAGGTTTATGTGATTAAAAAAATCTTACATTCGTGTTCATTACAATTTATTTTTCATGAAACTCGGTTACTATTATGAATATGACACTCATTAAAGCTCGTCATGTCATATTAGTAAACTCATTTCATAAAAACAATTCGTAATGAACACTCATGTAAGATCATCTATTTATTTCCTCGAGTCATCCCGAAGTTCAAGTTATCCGAGTTCGGGATATAGAAGTTCAATTGTATGTTCATTATATTTCAGATGTAACCAATTGCTGTGCCGACAATTCAGAGTAAGTAACACTAGTCTTCAGATCATGGTAAAACATGGTAGTACCCCATACATGTGCATGTACTTACAAACACATATAGTACGTTTAACCATTTCCCTGTTCAACATTCATGTAAGAAAATAATGACATCATGAATATTTATGAGCTGACTTTTCAGTGTACGCACACAGGGGTTTTACTCAGGCAAGGTAAATAGAATCGTAGGTATATTATATTATAAGCAAACAGAACAGATCCTGATCAGACTGCTTCAATAGAAGCCGTCTGATCTGGGTCTATTCTGTTTGCAAATGCGTGAAGGAAAGAGTTATATCTGACCTTCATGTATATCTATTAGTTAAAAAATCAATCAAACACGCACGTGAAATTAGCATTACAGTCATACAGCATATTGCGGCGTCTGATCAGAATCTACACTGTTTGCTGATAGGAATTTCAATATAAAACAAAACGAAATTGAAAATTTAGGCCAGGCACCCCTTGAATAAAAAAAATGGACTAATCCAATATATAAACAGTGAAGAATCCACTGGGCGCAAATGAGTTAATAATAGTTTCTTCGAGACATTTTGACGTGCTGCTGCCTTGTACCAGTACCTGTATAAAATGAAATAAATGAATGAAAGACTTTATTTAGCGAGGGTGGCTCAATTAGTCATGATGACTAATCTACCTTAAGGCCCTCAAACAAAAGCATTTTATGCAAAATACAAAACAGTAAAAACACAGATATATATACATATAAGATGTCTATTTTGTTTACTTATTAGTGTAAACTCGTGTATCCCAATCCGTGTAACCTGGAACAATGACACACAGTTTCCACAAGACTATTGTATGAATGTGCCACGATCATCGGCAACTGCTTGTCCCTCCAGCACATGTAAGTAATTGTTTATACTCTCCACCCACTGCCTCAATTACTGCATTCCGACGCTCTGCCACTCTCTGTCTGTATGTCTATCTGTCTGCCCCTCTCTCTCTCTCTCCTCTCTCTCCATCTCTCTCTCTCTATACATGTATCTCTCTCCATATATCTCTCTTTGTCTCTCCGTCTCTCTGTCTCTGTCTCTGTCCCTGTCTGTCTGTGTCTGTCTGTCTGTCTGTCTGTGTGTCTGTCTGTGTGTCTGTGTGTGTGTCTGTCTGTCTGTCTCTCTCTCTCCTCTCTCTCTCTCTCTCTGTCTCTCTCTCTCTGTCTCTCTCTCTGTCTCTCTCTCTGTCTCTCTGTCTCTCTGTCTCTGTCTCTCTGTCTCTCTGTCTCTCTCTCTCTCTTGATTTACTTTATATCTAAACACACGAGGCCGTAGTGTGTTGGCTAATATGTCCAGTGTATTGCACTAGATCTGTGTATTGCTCTGCTGTATCAAAGGTAATTGGTGAAGATAGATAGATAGATAGATAATATTTATTGACTTAAACTGTATACAGTTCATCATCATGTCAATAACTACAATACAAACTGTAAATAGTATTGGTACACGTGACAGACAAGTGTAACATAAACAGTGAAATACATATAACAATCGCGTTTATACATTTATAATACCTTTTTTTAAAGTTCAACAAATCTCCTTAAAACAAATGACAATTAGTTAAGGTTAAATTAGAGGATGGAATAATTTCATGTGAATTGGACAGATTTGCGTATTTTATACGCTTCATTGATATATTTACTCAAATTGTAAATTTTCCTTTTTGATTTATTAAACAATTGTACAAATTTATACATATTAGGTCTAGTATATTTCTTAAGAAACTTTCTCCTAATTTCAGTTTACATCGGGCATTCCATAATAAAGTGGTACTCGTCTTCGACTACACATTTATCACAAAAAGTGCATATTCTTTTCTTTCTTTCTAATCTTTCTCTAGCATATCTTCCTGTTTCAACTCTTAAAAAATGTGCTGAAATTCTTAGTTTTGTTAGTATGAATCTATTTTGTTTACTCGTAATAAATATCAAATAATCTTCCATCTCAAAATGTAATTTTGTATTTTTATACAATAACAATTTGCTGTTATTATGAAGTCATTGTTTTACTTTGCCAGTCGTCATGCATATCTATTGTTTGATTATAGCAAACGGTGCCACCGTACGTCAACAACTGAACGTCATAACCGCTTTCATAGACGCCTCAAATGTGTATGGTTCCTCGCAGGAGGAGATGGGTGCGCTCAGAGATGGAGGTAAGCCGGATCACACCAGATGAAACATTAAATCAAAGTACCGAGGGTCCTGTTGATTCTTTAGTTTTCATTTAACTCAAATTACTTAGAATCAAATAATTCCTTGGACACTACTATTGAACATGTTTACTGCATAACAGTTATAAGACATTGTTTAGCACTTCACTCCGCAAATACGCTTTTCTACACCTTTGCAAACAGAGTAAACACAGGAGCAAATACTCTATTTATTACAATGGTTTCACAACTACACAATTCTAAAAACCTCCTTTTCTATAGTTAATGCTCCTTTTTGGTCAATTATTTCAAAGGGGTTGGGTCTAAAATAGTCTAGGAGGGAATGAGTTAATGTAATTGATATTCCTGATTTTATCATTTCCTACATGAATATTCATGAATTAATAGATAATAAACATAGAATAGATAAGACCTTTTCAAGAATAACATCTTTATTTCTCAACCAAACCCCATGTAATGACCACTAGGTCTAAGACCTTTTCAAGAATGACATCTTTAAATTATTTCTCCACCAAACCCTATGTAATGACCACTAGGCCTAAGACACTTTCAAGAATAACATCTTTATTCCTCTACCAAACCCTATATTATGACCACTAGGTCTAAGACATTTTCAAGAATAACATCTTTATTTCTCTACCAAACCCTATGTTATGACC
Source organism: Azorinus chamasolen (assembly GCA_963576725.1). NCBI lineage: Eukaryota > Metazoa > Mollusca > Bivalvia > Cardiida > Solecurtidae > Azorinus > Azorinus chamasolen. The sequence continues at coordinate 52,765,120 of OY755253.1, read as the reverse complement.
ACTAGGTCTAAGATATTTTCAAGAATAATTTCTTTATTTCTCTACTACCAAACCCTATGCTATGACGACTAAGACATTTTCAAGAATAACTTCTTTATTTCTCCACCAAACCCTATGTTGTGACCACTCTTTAGAATCCACTCGAGACGATTCTAAAGAGTGGTCACAGTATAGGGTTTGGGCAACAGATGCGTACTCTTATACTAAAATCGTCATTTCGCCAAATAGCCCCCATGTTGTGACCACTCTTTAGAATCGTCTCTTCAAGACTACAATAGAACCGCTCTAATGCGACCACTTAATGAATGAACATGGGTGCCTTTATAAGCAGGTGGTTGCTTAATGCAGGGCGAAAGTAATGCAGAAAGCTCCTCTAGGAGCTTTCTGCATTACATTTATCCTGCAATAAGCTACCACCTGCATCTAGCACTCAGATTTATACCTCTTTTAGGTGGTCGCATTAACGGGGTTTTGCTATTCTAAAGATTGACCACACCATAGGATTTGATGGAGAAATAAAGAAGTTATTCTTGAAAATGTTTTACTTTTTGCATCTTATCTGGACCTCGGCATTAAATATGAAACGGTAAAACTTGCTGAAGGACACTGAATAACAAACACTGCGGACCCTTATCAGGGAAAGGGTTAAACACTTTTCAGTCCAATTATTGGCCGGCGTTAAAAAGTGCTCGGAAATTTCCAAACAGTACTTGATACTGCGAGCTGGTCTGCACTGTATTCCTTGTTTAATTTACAGCTTTAATGAGAGTAGGCAGACCTGGAAACCGACTGCCCAATAACCAAGATAGCGAGGCCTGTCATTCCAATGAAGCTAATGGTGTGTTTTGCAGTCTTGCAGGTAAGTTTTACATAAATCCACACCTCCTTTTATCATGTAAACAGAAGTTCGAATTATCCGATTTCTAATCTAGACAATTTCTCAAGTTCACAGCTTAATGTAGGTCTACAGTAATGCTGAAAGCTCCTGTAAGAGCTTTCAGCATTACTGTAGAACTGCATTAAGCTGCGAAATGTGTTTCTAGATATGCGTAGTGATACATTTTAGAGCAATTCTGTATTGCAAGATTTTGGAAGGACCGAACTTTTAGTTCGAGTTATACCGTACTTCCAGTTATCCGAGCCAGTACAGTTGAACTTCGATATCTCAAACTCGGATAACTCGAACTTCGGGATAGCTCGAACTAAAGTCCTGTCCTTCCAAAGTGTATAATACAGAATTCCTGGAATCCCCCCTGTAGGAGCTTTCAACATTACTTTTGACCTGCATTAAGCTGTCACATGTGTTTCTAAACATACGTAGTGATACATTTGAGAACAATTCTTTAATGTAAATTTTGGAAAGACCAGACATTTCGTTCGAATTATCAAAAATATCGAGTTATCCGAGTTCGAGATATCAAAGTTCGACTGTAATTTAATTTGGACACAATTTCGTAAAGTTTTAATTTAACTGACATAGAAGCAACTAGTCGAGACCGCGATTAAACGGATCCTCCAGGGGGCCGTTTGATCCGGGTCTGCACATTTTGCCTGTGTTTGTGTGAATACTTGAGGTACTAGACGACTCATCTAGATCCATGCTGCCACTTTAACCCTTTACTCCATGAATATTCATGAAACAAATAAAAACATGAATATTAATTAGATTAATCTGTATAATAGCACATGAACACAGATATTTGGCCATGGCAGACACTGTAGAATAATAATTATGTATTATAGCATAAGCAAACAGAGCAGACACAAATTAGACGGATCCTATAAAGGAGCCGTCTGATCTGGGTCTTATCTGTTTGCAAAAGCGTAGAAAGGTGTCTACTGTCTACTCATAGGCGTAGAAAGGCGTATTTATGGAGTAAAGAATTGCGATTTTTTACGTTGTACAGCCTTTGTAAAATACTAAAATTCAGAGTAGGGTGTCTAGTTTCTATGATAATGTCTCACTGGGGCAAACACAGGCAGTATTATCATAGCCTATAATTTTAATGAGACTATTCGTAGACACATTCTGGATATTAGAATGTGGTCCGTCGTTGGGCGTGCGTCTGTCTGTATTGGTTGGCGGTGTCCCTGTTGATAAGAGGCGTATGGAAAGGCACATTGTTACCAAACTTGAACAAAATGGCATTTATGATGACAGAAATGTTTGGATTGTTATGTGGGTTTGTTATTAAGGCCAAGGTCACTGTTAGTGTTACTAAAACAAAATGCAAAAGCTTGAAATAGTTTCCAGCCAAGACTATGTGTATTTTTTCTTTTTTTTCTTTGAAGGTGACGTTCGGGTGAACGTCGTGCCGTCCTTGACCGCCTACCACACCCTTTTTGTCCGTGAACACAACCGGATTGCCAATCTGCTGCGCTCGAGCATCTCTGACGACGAGACGCTTTTCCAAACAGTTAGAAAGATCATCATCGGGATTATGCAGAAGATTGTTTATGACGAGTTCCTTCCGTCGTTTATGTCGCCCGATGCCATGGCTAAATACGGACTCTCTAGTTCGGCCGCCTATCAGTATGACGACTCGATAGATGCTACTATTGACAACGGCTTTGGTATTGCATACAGGTTAGTGCAACAGAGACTGTGCGTGCATGGTGATACAGCGCAACTCTTACCTCATGAATATTCATGTCAGAAATATTCATATCGTGATTAACCCTTTCACCGCCGCAGTCGCATGCACCACGACAAATAGTGCAGTCCCAGATCAGACGCCGCCTTTTCGAGGCGGCGTCTGATCAGGGACTTCACTATTTGTCTCAATCTCTATTTTTATATATGTGCTTTATTCCTTTGAAATTTGCATTTATTTATCTCATTTCCTTATTTTACTGAATGATTTAACAAACTTGGATTGCAGACGACAATTAGAAATTTGGCGCCGAAAGGGTTAACCCTTTCTCTGTTCTATGTTTAGTCCAAATTTTAATGCCCATTGAATATTCATGAACAAAACAGTTATAATCAAACGTAGAAGGTGGTACATTGTAGCTATTTTAGAAAGTAAAGACACAGATCTATCAAATTCCATAACCAAACAGAGCAGACCCTGATCAGACGGCTCCTAGGAGCCGTCTGATCTGGGTCTACTCTGTTTGCAAATGCGTGAAAACACGTTTCTACGAGGGAAATGGTTAATTATGAGCAGGTTGTTAGCTGAACACAGAGTTTAGCCAGGCAGAAACGGATAGAATCAGATCTAGATAATCACCCAGGTCACAGTAACTAAAGCCCTTTTCACAGAGCTCCAGATGAAATGCGAACAAATTTAAACATTTCCAAAAATAACTTCATTATATTTCCACCAAACCCTATGTTGTGACCACTCTTTAGAATTGTCTCGAAGAGACGATTCTAATGAGTGGTCACAGCATAGGATTTGGTGGAGAAATTGCGAGTTTAGTATTTTGGTACGCAGCTTTGTACGTAGCTCTTTTTACGTCCTGAATATTCTCTTGATTGACTTCATGATTTTAATGAAACGGTGTTCTTAACCATTTCGCTGCCAAACTCTGTCGTCTGCTAACTTTGTCGTCTGCTACAAATTTTCATTTTTTTGATTTTCTTCAGTTTTGTTTCAAAAACATAGTAACAGTAACAAACAGTTTGGATCCTGATTAGAAGTCGAGTTACTCGGCGTCTCATCTAGATCCAAACTGTTTGCATAGGTAATCACAGATCCGGCATTGGCAGCGAAAGGGTAAACCCATTCTATTTTAACCCATTCCCTCATATTGACGACTTTTGACGACTCTGTAAAGTCACTTTGTGAAACCATTGTGATAAATAGAACATTTGCTCCTATAGGAGCAAATGCTCTATTTATCACAATGGTTTCAAACTACAAAATTCTAAAATTTTCCTTTTCTCTAGTTAATGCTCCTTTTCGGTAGATTTCTTCAAAGAGGTTGTATCTAAAAATAGCCTATGAGGTAAAGGGTTAAGATTCAACCTGTTTAAAAAATTAGTTTGAAACAATTGTGATAAATAGAGTATTTACTCCTATATGAGCAAATGCTCTATTTATCACAAGACAAGTCCCCGATATTTTCCATCGATGTATTTGTGTTTAATTATGTTGCGTTTATTGTGTATCACAATGCCATTTTTCTATAAAAGTTCAAATTGACAATCTTCATAAGAATAACTGAACATAACTAATGCCATGTTTTATTATTTTAACCCATTTCCTCATATTGACACCTTTTCACATCCCTAAAAAAAGTCACCTTCTTCATCGTTTATTCGACCGAATTCCTTGCGAAAGACTTCTTTATCACATAATCTGCCATGTTTGAGTGCCGAAACAGAGTGATGTAAATCGCACAAATGCACTAGTGCATTTTTTTATGCCAATGGGTCGTTTGAATCCGGCTGTACAGCTCGTATCACATTATTATAGTAAACTCGTTTCATAAAAACAATGTGTAATGAACACTCATGTAAGATCCTCTATTTTCAGCATATAAACAAAGGCTTTATGTAACGTTTTGCATTTTCAAAACACGTTGCAAATAGAGACTATCACTTTAACCCATTCCCTCATATTGACGACTTTTGACGACTCTGTAGTTAACCCATTCCCTCATATTGACGACTTTTGACGACTCTGTAGAAGTCACTTTGTGAAACCATTGTGATAAATAGAGCATTTGCTCCTATAGGAGCAAATGCTCTATATATCACAATGGTTTCAAACTACAAAATTCTAAAATGTTCTTTTTCTCTAGTTAATGCCCCTTTTCGGTAGATTTAATCAAAGAGGTTGTATCTAAAAATAGCCTATGAGGTAATGAGTTAAGTAGTAATATACTGAATACTAAGAAAGTGTTAACAATCGTATATACACTTAAACATCGATATATGGAACAGTTAAGCATCGATATATCGAACACGGATAACTCGAACTTCAAAATAACTCGAAGTAAGAGTATAGACCTACCAAATTTGACAATACAGAATTGTTCTAAAATTTATCACTACGTATATCTAGAAACACATTTGACGACTTAATGCAGATCTTAAGTAATGCTAAAAGTTCCTACAGGAACTTTCAGTATTACTTTAGATCTGCATTAAGCTTTAAACTTGAGAAATTGCTCAGATTAGAAATCGGATGAGACGAACTTCTGTTATGTCGAACTAATTTGTACGGTCCCTCGAAGTTTATTGTACATAAATAAATACAATGGAAAACACAACTAGCGACTTTTGTAACGTCATAAATCTGGCACGTGTTTTAGATTTGGCCACACCTGGATCCCGCGCAGGATGTCAGTTTTCCAGAGGAACCTTCGGCCCTTTATTGAGATGAACACTGAGGATACGTATGATGACCCCGAACTCACCTACGTTCGGCCCCCACCCCCGGGACTCGATGGTCTTGCCTGGTGGCTGACGGCAGAGGCTTCACCCGAAACTGATAGGTTAACCCATTTATCCCCATATTATTTAAGGAAACCCACCCAGATTTTATCATGCAACGTCACCAAATAGGCTATAGTCACTTCCTACTAGCATAATATTTTCCACGTCGACGCTGTATTGTGTGAGGTATAGTGCATGTGTACTGACCCTACTGGGATGCAAGTTTGGTTCAGCCAACAGGAGGAAAACAGAAGGACGTTCATATAAAAGGATTCAATCAAGTTTGTTATAAACTCGGTGAAATGGGGTGGCATTTACCTATGAATTCCACATGCAGCCTTTTTGCACCAGAGCTAACGATTTTTGAATTTCAATTTCAATTTCCCATTGCAAGCAATGCTGATCCTGGTGAGGGCCTCCTACAGGAACTCTGGGTCTACACTGTGTGTGGTAAAAATGTTTTTGTCGTGCTTAGCACTTTATGGGTTAACTCAGGTCTGTCTATCACCAGTGCAAGGTTGGTGCTTATGTAGACTTATTATGATAGCATTGCTACTTTATTACAAATTGTATATACATGTATGTTTTCTCTCTGTTGAGGGCCTCATGGAAGATTGGTCATAACCAAATGAGTACTCTCGTTAAATAAAGTCTTTATTATTATTATTATTATTATTAGTAGTAGTAGTAGTAGTATGTTGTTGTTGTTGTTGCTGTTGCTGTTGTTGAAGTCGATGACTTCACTGCACGCCAATATGACGTCATGTATATTGCACTTGCATGTATATTTCATTCAGGGGACGAAACCGCTTTAGCAATCTGTCTTTTTCTTTATTTTCTCCATTTTTCTTGGTGTTGCATGATAAAATAATTACTATGCTAGTAGTTTTAGGCTCGCATTTAACAACTTTTCTAACTCGCCAAAATACAGCTGAACTTCCAAACTACTAGCATAGTAATTCTTATGTATTCTTTATCACAACGTCTGGCTGCGTGCGGGTGTCTGTCTTTCTGTCTGCCTATCAGTCTGTCCATCTCTCTGTCTCTCCGTCTCTGTCTGTTTTTCTGTCTGTCTCGTTTTGTCTCTGTATTTCTGTCTCTCTCTCTCTTTGTGTGTCTGTGTGTGTCTCTCTCTCCGTCTCTGTCTTTCTGTTCCTCTTTCTCTCACTGTATATCTCGCTGTATATGTTTTTGTACGTCTTGCTGTTCTCAAGTACTGTTAAGTAATAAAAAACTATTGTGGGTTGTAGAATTATGGAAGAAGCGGCCAGATCTCTCCTGTTTAAATCTGGCAATGGCGGAAACACTGACTCCTTCGACCTTGCCGCGCTGAATATTCAGAGGGGACGTGACCACGGTCTGCCATCCTACAACGAGTTCCGGAAGTGGTGTGGTCTCAGTTCTGCGGAGGCTTGGACTGGGTCAGCTGGAGGCTTGGTACACCACTCTGCGATGGACATTGGCAGACTTAGACGCGTTTATACGTAAGCCTGTTTGTTTCTTCGTTTGTTTTTAGTAAAACTACATTTGAACTCGGGTAACTCGAGCTTCGAAGTAAAGGTTCGGTCCTTCAAAAATTTACAATACAGCATTGTTATAAAATTTAACACTGATAATATCTAGAAACACATGTGACAGCTTAATGCAGGTTGAAAGTACAGTAGAATCCTTCTAATGCGACCACTTAAAGAAGAACCATAGCTGCCTTTATAAGCAGGCGGTTGCTTAATGCAGGACGAAAGTAATGCAGAAAGCACCTATAGCAGATTTCTGCATAAATTTCGTCCTGCATTAAGCTACCACCTGCCTCTGGCACCCATAATTATGACCCTTTTCGGTGGTCGCATTAGTAAGCAACCACCTGCTTATAAATGCAGATATGGTTATTCTTTAAGTGGTCGCATTAGAAGGGTTTTACTGTAAAAATGCCAAAGGAGTTTGACGCACATAGAGCTATGTGACTAGCTGAAAACACACAGTAGAGCCTGTCTTAACCCATTACTTCATAAGCTAGTTTTAGACCCAACCTTCTTTGAATATATCTACCAAAACGGAGCATTTACTAGAGAATGTGTATATTTGAAACCATTGTGATAGATAGAGCATTTGCTCCTGCGAAGCAAATGTTCTGTTTATCACAATGGTTTCAAAAAAGTGAATTTAACTGAGGCGTCAGAAGGCGTCAATACGAGGGAATGGGTTAAGCGGCCATTAAACAGCTGTCTAATTATATATCTTTAAGGCAGATGGTAGCTTAATGCAGATCAAAAGTAATGCAGAAATCTTCTATAGGAGCTTTTTGTAGTATATTTGATCTGCATTAAGCAAATACATGGTTTTCAACACTTCTTTGTTCAATAAATGAATGGCCCCATAGTACAGGTTCTACTGTACTAACTGTTGCAGCATATGAAAGCTTAACAGTGTTTGTTAATGCAATGTATGTTTTCATACGCAGCTCTCCCCAGGATATCGACTTATTTACTGGTGTTATCAGCGAAAGGCCAGTCCAGGGAGGATCTATTGGCCCCACCCTCGAGTGCATTCTTGGCGATCAATTCCAGAGACTGAAATATGGTGACCGATTTTGGTACCAGGGAGACGCAACTGGTTTTACTGCAGGTAAGATATCTTTTAACCCTAGAGATCCAGGTACGGTGCGTAAAGTTAAACACGTTCAAGAATAGCTCCTTTATTTCTCCATCAAACCCTATACTGTGACCACTCTTTAGACTTGCCTCGAAGAGCAGATGGGCTAAGTAGTATATGCAATTGGGGTTCTGGGCCACTATCTCGATAAGCCTTAATTCACAAAATTAAGCACTATATTTGAACTTCTGCACCACGATCTCTTTAAATTCCTAGATTGCAATATTAACCATTTCCCTGATAAATATTCTTGTAGGCAATAATCGACGTCATGCATATTGATAGACTTATTTCTATAATGGCATATGAACACAGGACATTTTCTCTCAGGCAGAAGCTGTAGAATCGGATCTATATTACACCATAAGCAAACAGAGCAGACCCTGATCAGACGGCTCCTATAGGAGCCGTCTGATCCGGGTCTACTCTGTATGCAGTAAGTAAGTAAGTATGTAAGTAAGATATTGGCACCGGTCAACCCCACATTAGACCGGGGCCCTTAAAAGAAGCTTTGTGCATTAGTTTTGCATTGCATTTAGCAACCACCTGTATTCAGGCACAGTTTAAGATTTCTTTTCAGTTGTCATTGAGGAGAAGTTTTACCTTTTTTCTATTTACTTCCACAGCCCAGCAAACAGCTATTCGACAGTACACGATGGCCAAGATACAGTGCGACAATTTCAATTTTGCCACAATCAACGCCCCCAATGCCTTTCTGAGAGAGTAAGTAACTCCTGCCAATCTTTATATCTAATGTTATATTTCCTTAGCATTCTAAGGTTGGAACATCTGGCATGAAACTACATCACGGCCTTTAAAGTCAACTGCGAGTTTCCTGCCAACTTTTTCCGCTCTTATACAGTTGAAATTCGATATCTCGAACTCGGATAACTCGAACTAAATGCTCGGTAATCCCAAAACATAAAATACAGAATGGCTTGAAAATTATATTACTAGAAACACGCGTGACAGCTTAATGCAGGTCTAAAGTAATGCTTGAAGCTCCTACATGAGTTTTTTCATCATTAATTACTTTAGCCCTGCATTAAGCTGTGAACTCGATAAATTGTAACTCGAATTCTGTTATCTCGAATTGTGTTGTATGGTCCCTTGAAGTTTGTAATATCGAAGTGCAACTGTGCTATAAGTTTTTGTCTCGGCCAAGCATTCTAAGGTGAGAAAATCTGGTGTGAAACTACACTACGGCTTTTATAGTCAAATGCGAGTTTTCTGCCAACCTTTCCTGTTTTTAACCCTTCACCCCCAGTGTCGCCAAAATGCACCACGACAAATAGTGCAGTCCCAGACCAGACGCCACCTTTTCAAGGCGGCGTCTGACTGATCAGGGACTTCACTTTTTTGTCTCAAACTCTATTTCTATATCTGTGCTTTATTCTTTTGAAATTTGCATTTATTTATCTCATTTCCTTATTTTACCAAATGATTTAACAAAAGCGGTTTGCAGACGACAACTTGAAATTTGGCGCCGAAAAGGCTAAACTTGTCACGATACGCTTAGTCTCGGCCAAGCATTCCACGGTGGGGAAAAATTGTGTGAAACTACATGTACATAACGGCCGATATAGTCACGATGAATTTTCTGCCAACTGTCCCCGCTCTTGGTTCTTTTTTGGCCGATACAAAAACAGTATTTTATTAGATCTATAACGTTTTACATTTTATAATGAACTTTCTTACAGTAGAAGTAATGTCTTAGTATTACTGTACAATTGAACTTCGATAATTCGAACTTGGATAGTACGAAATTCAGGATAACTCGATTTAAAAGTTCGGTCCTTCGAATAAAAAAATGTATCACTGCGCATGTCTAGAAATATATTATGACAGATTAACCCTTACCATGTTCTATGTTTTTCCAAATTTCAAATACCTATTAAATACTCATAGACGAAATATTATGAAATTATTATTATTATGAAATATAGAAGGTAGACCACTGTAGCCATGTTAGACGATAAAGAAACAAATCTTTCAAATTCCATTAGCAAAAAGTGCAGACTCCTTTAGGTGCCGTCTGTTCTAGGTCTACTCTGTTTGCAAATTCGTGAAAGCACGTTTGTGTGAAGGAAGGGGTTAAGGCAGGTCGAAAGTAGTGCTGAAAAGTTGTGCATTGAGTGTTAGCTTGGTAAATAAACCGCAGTAAAGCATCACTATTTAAACCCTTTCTCTGATGAATATTCATGTAGGAAATAATGACGTCATGAATATTAATAAGATTATTATTTATAATAGCATATGAACACAAGACATTTTGCCTCAGGCAGAAGCTGAAGATTTATATTACACCTTAAGCAAACAGAGCAGACCCTGATCAGACGGCTGCTATATGAGCGGTCTGATCTGGGTCTACTCTGTTTGCAGATGCGTCAAAATGCGCTTCCATAAGGGAAAGGGATAACCTTTCCCTGTTCTGTATTCATGTAAGAAAAGATGAAGACGTGAATATTTATTAGCTCAATGTTTATTATATGAACAAGGAAACAGTTTTCTTGGACAATAACCGTAGAATCAGATCTGTATCATGGCAAAGGCAAACACATGAGACACCGGTCAGACGGCTCCTATAGGAAAAAAAACGTATTAATGGAGTTATTGGTCAAGCTACCACATGTCTGCAGGAGCTTTCTGGATAGCTTTGATGCCGCATTAAGCTACTTTATATACACAAAAGCAAGAGAGGATTTACAGTATTAATAATGCTTAACACAATTCATATTTTCTTTCTTTCATCAGTCAAAATAATCCTCTTACTCCTTGTGGCCAAATTGCGACACTCGATACTGCCGCATTCATTCCGCTGCCAACGACCAGGCCGCCAACCAACCCACCAACCAATCCACCAACTAACCCATCAACCAACCCGCCAACTAACCCACCAACCAACCCGCCGACCAGGCCACCGCGAACTGACCCGCCGACCAGACCGCCGCGAACCGACCCACCAACCACCAGGCGACCCCCAAGACCAGGACAGGGGAGACCAAGACCAAGGTCGGAGTCTATCAATGAACTGGTCGGAAGGCTGCTGCACGAACTAGAGGACCTTGACAAAGCTGAGAATTAATTCAGCATTTTTAACGTACTACTATTCAATTTTTACAGGAGTTATCTCCCTTGAAGTATACAAGATGTAAAGGGGAGAGAGTTAACCGTTTGGTGACGTCACTAAGTGTGATCTACTTCAGCATTGATATTTGAAATTATTGTTACCTTTGACTTACTGTATTTTTTATTTTGTATATTAAACATAACGATTGTTGAACTTACTCTTTGATTTCGAATCCAAACCATTTCCTGGGAGAATTCTATCCATTTAATTCTTTACTCGATGAATATTCATGTAAGAAAGAATGACGTCAGTACCATTAATTAGATTTATTTTCACAATGGCATATGAACATAGGAAATATTTGAAATGGCAGAAACCGTAGAGTCATATCTATATTGCTTCAACAGCAAACAGAGCAGACCCTGATTAGACGGCTCCTATGGGAGCCGTCTGATCTGGGTCTACTCTGTTTGCAAAGGCGGAGAAAGGAGCGGTTTAAACCATGTAAATAAGTAATTTCACGTTTACAAGCTTTCGAAACTGAGAAGAAACGTTGAGCTACTGCAATTATATCACATACGCGAAGATATAATAATTTTTGCAAACAGTTTTGATACAGATAAAATGCCGAGTAACTCGGCGTCTCATCAGGATCTAAACTCTTTGATGCCGAACGAATCGGCGTCTCATCAGGAGCTAAACTGTTCGACACACTGACTTTCTTTTGAGACAGTAGAATCAGATCTTTATCTTGTCAAAGGCAAACAGAGTAGACGCTGTCTGATCTGGGTCTACTCTTTTTGCAAATGTTTAAAAAAGGCGTTTATATGAGGGATTAATACATGTAATATACACTTTTAGTATCGTTTTGTGTTACTCATTTTTAAAACTGTTGTGTTTATTTAGACTCTATGATAGTTTTTATAATAATTTGTTATATACAGATACATGTATACATGTTTAACGTTTAATTTGCAATATGCAAATAAGAAAGGTGCAAGTCCCACGAATGATTTATTTACATTAACTGTCTTAGAAATACTCTCAAAAACCGGAACTCTAGCTGAGAAGAATTTAGATACTTTTAGGCAGATGGCTGTTTATCCCTTTCCCTTATGTAAGCGCATCTTCGCGGATCTAGACCCAGTAGATGGCACCTATAGGAGCCATCTGATCAGGGTCTGCTCTGTTTGCATATGGTGTAATATAGAACTGATTCTACAGCTTCTGCCTGAGCCAAAATGTCCTGTGTTCATAAGCCATTATAAAAATAATCTTATTAATATTGATGACGTCATTATTTCTTACATGAATATACAACAACGCGGTTAATGCAGGGTGAAAGTCATGCAGAATGCACTCTGCATTAAGCTGACTCCAAGACCTATATTTATATTAAATTGAACGTCCGGTTTAGAGAGGTTTTATTGTATTCACATAATGAATATTAATAAACCGAAGCTGTATAATCACAGTGTGACTTTAGAAATATTTCAACATACAAATGTAACAGAAACTATAGAATCAAATCTATATTGTTTCATAGGCAAACAGAGGAAACCCAGAGAGAGAGAGAGAGAGAGAGAGAGAGAGAGAGAGAGAGAGAGAGAGAGAGAGAGAGAGAGAGAGAGGAGGGGGAGAGAGAGGGGGAGAGAGAGGGAGAGAGAGAGGGGAGATAGAGAGAGGGGAGAGAGAGAGAACGGAGAGAGAGAGAGAGAGAGAGAGAGAGAGAGAGAGAGAGAGAGAGAGAGAGAGAGAGAGAGAGAGAGAGAGAGAGAGAGAGAGAGAGAGAGAGAGAGAGAGAGAGGGGGAGAGCCATATAATCAGCATCCGTTTGTCATAGCAAATTAACACTTTCACCGCCAATGTCGCCAAAATGCACCACGACAAATAGTGCAGCCCCAGATTAGACGCCGTCTTTTCAAGGCGGCGTCTGATCAGGGACTTCACTCTTTGTCTCAAACTCTATTTCTACTTATGTACTTTATTCCTCTGAAAAGGAGCCGTCTGATCAGGGTCTACTCTGTTTGCAAAAGCGTGGAAAAGCGTTTATATGAAGGAAAGGGTTTGATATCAATGTACTTTAATTTAATGCAGAATTCAATGATTTCTTTACCTTTAATCTGCTTACTAAGAAACTGTCTGCAGACATTATCTTCTACACACATTTTAAATACAGTACAGCGTTTAACCGTTAAATATCTTATCTGGATCTACACTGTTTACAAAGCAACTTAAATCTTTTCCAGCTACCTGGATTTTAATTGCTTGGCACTAAATATAAAAATAGTGAAACATCAATTTCAGCATGTATGGCTTTGGCGGACGAAATATTAACCAATGATAAAATTATGATGCATGCGTGAGTGTTTTGAATATTCGATTTGAAAAGATCAGCAATACATGCCGCTCTCGTTGATATTGCATAATATCGATCTGTAAATTATGATGATTGCGTGTGTGTTTTGAATATTCGATTTGAACAGATCTGCAATACATGCCGCTCTCGTTGATAATGAATACTATTGATCTGTAATATACACCTTTGTAAACCCCTCCCCTTATATAAACGCATTTTGACGCCTTTGCAAACGGAGCCCCTGTTCAGAATTTGCAAACAGAGTATACCAAGATCTGATCTGATACCCAGATATGCAGTTTCTGCCAATGTAAAACAATGTGTTCATGTAAACTTAAGCTAATCAATATTCATGACATAATCATTTCTTACATAAGTATTGAACAGTGAAAGGGTTAAAATCGGCCACCAACTAATTGTTAAAAAAGAGAGAAAAAAGTGGCGCAAAAGAACCTCGTCAATCCAAACATTTAGATTAAATTTAACCCATTACGTCATATATGCTATTTTTAGATACATTACCTCATAGGCTATTTTTAGATTCATTACCTCATAGGCTATTTTTAGATACAACCGCTTTCAATAAACTACCGAAAATGAGCATTAACTAGAGAAAGGGAAATATTTAGAATTTTGTAGTTTGAAACCATTGTGATAAATAGTGCATTTGCTCTCTATTTAACACAATGGTTTCACAAAGTGACGTTTAGAGAGTCGTCAAAAGTCGTCAATATGAGGGAAAGGGCAGCTAATGCAGGGCGAGCTTAATGCAGGGCGAGCATCTAATTAGGACTTTAGAAGTAAAGAAATAGAATTCAATTCAATTCAACTTTATTAGCAAATCGGCAAAATGTATTGTCTTTGGCCATTTTACAAAATACAAAATACACATGGGTATGGTCAAGGCATGTAATACAACAATACATTACAGATACATGTAGTGTAAGCAAATATCATTCTATAAATTGTAATAGCAAAACAGTTTACATCTGTAGAGCATTACAACGACTTTTTAAAACTTCGCAAGGTTAATCCGTTTTTAGTATTTGTTGATGACATAACTGAGGCGAATTTACTCACCGAAAGCCGTGTCGTGCAGATTTGACTCGTGAGAGAAAAACAGGTTTTCATTGTAACGGAAGAGAACGTTGCTTTCGTCAAATCATTAACTCTTTCGCTGCCAATGTCGTATCTGTGATTACCTATGCAAACAGTTTGGATCCAGATGAGACTCCGGGTCACTCGGCGTCTCATCAGGATTCAAACTGTTTGTTACTATGACAATGTTTTTGAAACAAAAATGAAGAAAAAAAAAATTGTAGCAGACGCCAGAGTTTGCAGACGACAAAATTTGGCAGCGAAAGAGTTAATTAACCCTTCTCTTGCTGAATTTTAAAATACATTTCTCCTTATTTACCCATGCCCTGTTGTATAATTACATATATCTTCACTGTGTACATGTACAATTATTTCGCTTTGAAATCACTGCTGTGGAGTGCATTGGTTGCACAATCAACTTGTAAATAGTGCAGACCCTGATGAGACAGCTCCTGCAGGAGCTGTCTCATCTGGGTCTTCCCTATTTACAGGTAGGTATATTGACGTGAATAGGAACATTAAACATGTAAGATATAAAGTGCACGAGATAGCATATATGTTCATTAAAGTATTTTTAAAAACCGTTTACTTCATCGATACGCCTTTCTCCGCCTCTGCAGATCAGGATCTGCTCTGTTTGCTTATGACTGACAAATAACTGGCATTCATTCGTGAAGTATTTTAGAGATATTACGTGAAGTACGTGGATTCCGGACGGTCTGTGTCCATTGGGTATTCTATTTACTCACAGGTGAGCAGGTGCAAAACGTTTTCTAGACTGGCATCACAAAAAATTGTTTGCCTAGGCGTAGAAAAGGCGTATTAATGGAGGAAAGACTTTATTTAAAAGGGAGCATATTGGTTCTGCATTAAGTATTCACCTGTTGGTACTGGTTTAAATCTGGCCATATGGTTTCTTTCATATTTAAAATTGTTATATAACGGCAACCTCGTTATACCAGCAAATGTCTGGAAACAAACATCTCCGTTGTAACGAGGGTTCACTGTAGCTGTTCGTATTACTTTTGTTTTGTATTTAGCAGCTACAGTAAAATCTGCGGTTAAAGACCATTCATTTATTGAACAGAGCAGTATTAAAAAGCAGATGATTGCTTAATGCAGGGCAAAGGTAATGCAGAAAGCTCCTATAGGAGCTTTCTGCATTACTTTTGACCCGCATTAAGCTACCATCTGCCGTACAAAACCACTTTTAAACTTATTTTTGATGATCGCTTAAGACGGATTCTACTGTAACTGCTTCTAAATAGTTTATTGTCGATTAATTAAGTGGTCGCATTAGAGAGGTTATACTGTACTGAGCATGATATCATTCTAAAGTATCTGATTGGTCAGATTCTGAGCAAGTTAGGGATCTGACCAATCAGAGGTTTAACCCTTCTCTTGCTGAATTTTAAAATACATTTCTCCTTATTTACCCATGCCCTGTTGTATAATTACATATATCTTCACTGAGTACAAGTATTTCGCTGTGCAATCACTGCTGTGGAGTGCACTGGTTGCACAATCAACTTGTAAATAGTGTAGACCCTGATGAGACAGATCCTGCAGGAGCTGTCTCATCTGGGCCTTCACTATTTACAGGTAGGTATATTGAATAGCAAGCGAAGGGTTAAGAATGATCTCAGACTCAAGCAAAACGTTTTATAAGCCGTGAAAGAAAGCGTATGCTTACCAATTTAATTACATGTATTAGCCTTTTACTTCATAAACACGTCTTTCTGTGCCTTTGCAAACAAATAAGACCCAGATCTGACGGCTCCTATAGGAGCCATCTCACCAGGGTCTGCTTTGTTGGTTTTGGTTTACAATATGATATATATATGATTCTGCAGTGTCTGCCTTGGTCACGGATTGTGCTATTGTAATAATCAATCTAATTGATGTTGATGATGTCATTATTTCTTACATGAATACTAATCAGTGTAAACTTTACAGCCTGTCTGTCTGTCCGTGTGTCTGTCTGTCCGTCTGTCTGTCCGTCTATCCGTTTACGTGTCTGACAGAATGTCTGGGAAAGTATGAAAATATAGAGAGCAAATTATTATACATCTTATGAGTCACAAACGGTGCAGACCCTGATCAGATACATCAGCTTGTCAATACATGACATATCAACAGATAAAGGTGAGTATTCAAATACTCAAGTGATCATTTCGAGATGTCTCTTCGAGACGATTCTATTGAGTGCAGGTGCGGAGCCAGGATTTCAGATTAGGGGGGGGGGGGGGGGGCGTAGAAATATTTTGGAGGTGGGCGGGGGGCGGGGGGCGTAGATTTTTATGTTTGATGACATGAATAAATAGTGTGTTTGTAATACGTGTTGAAAAAGAGCTTACTTGGGTGAGGGAAATAAAACACTCCTACTGAATCATTGTTTTATTGATTTTTAGTAGATACAGTAAAATCTCTCTATAACGGCCACTAAATTGCATCAGTTATTTTGTGTCAAAGGCAGGTGTCTGCTTAAAGCAAGGTGAAAGTAAAACAGAACGCTCCTTTGGGAGCGTTCTGTTTTACTTTCACATTGCTTTAAGCAGCCACCTGCTCTAAATACCAACTAATTAACACAATTTAGTGGTCTTTTTACTGTATATAGATATAAAATATTACTAAATAAAATGTTTTGGCAATTTTAGGGGGGGGGGGGGGACATACGCCGGCTCCGCCCCACTCTAAATCCGCGCCTTGAGTGCCCACAGCATAGGGTTTGGTGGAGAAATAAAGAAGTCATTCCTGAAAATGTTTTAATTTACGCATATTATCTGGACCTGTGATATAACATTCTTTCACAGAAGAGCGGTGCCTACCTCTTCGTCTATGTTAGTGTATGTTTGCATGTATGCCACGTATATGTCCATCCACAATACCAATTTAAATACAAAGAATGTGACACAAGAAACCAATACCACGGGTCACGTGTTCGATCCCCCGCCAGATCTAGTCCTTCGGACGAGACTAAAAACCGAGGCCCGATGTATCAATGCTTTACACTGGGCATCTAAAAGAACCAGAGAAACTCACTCGATAATAAGAGTAGGGCATCGCGCCCGGGTGTCTCTGTATCTTCTCCCCTCTCTCAGGGGCCTCCGATTAGCCCATAGTGAGCAGAAACGGACGTTAATCAAACACAAACATAAGAAACCTACACAAAGAAAATGAAGGACTGGACGAAGCTAAATATGAAACGTCTCTTGTTTGTCCTCAAAGATATCACGAACGACGTGATTACACATATTCAAAAACGATTAACCTTTTCGCTGCCAATGCCGGATCTGTGATTACCTATGCAAACAGTTTGGATCCAGATGAGACGCCGTGTAACTCGGTGTATCATCAGGATCCAATCTGTTTGTTACTGTTACTATGTTTTTTAAACATCAAAAGAATGAAAATTTGTAGCAGACGATAAAGTTAGCAGACGACAGAGTTTGGCAGCGAAAGGGTTAAACATAATGGGCCATGCTATTTTATATCCATGACGATATGCTCCACAACTTTCTAAGTAGAATAAATAACAAATGTTTTGCAGTATCACCATGTATGGCGTATCACCGTGTATGGCGTATCACCGTGTATGGTGTATCACTGACGTCTTGTATACAGTAGAAATTGTATTAACCCATTACCTCATAGGTTATTTTTAGATCCAAACTTTTTGAATAAAACTACCGAAAATGAGCATTAACTAGAGAAAAGGAAAAATTTAGAATTTTGTAGTTTAAAACCGTTGTGATAAATAGAGCATTTGCTCCTATAGGAGCTAAAGCCCTCGGGCTATTATGGCACCAGGTGTGCCATTATGACCAGAAGGCACACCTAGGCCATATTTTAACCTCTTAGTAAAAACTACGACATTTTAATAATGACGAATTTATGACTTTGTAGGCAGGTGGCTGATTAACCCTTTCGGCGCCAACTTTCTAATTGTCGTCTGCAATCCAAATTTTGTTAAACCATTCGGTACAATAAGGAAATGAGATAAATAAATGCAAATTTCAAAAGAATAAAGCACATATATAGAAATAGAGAATGGGACAAAAAGTGAAGTCCCTGATCAGACACCGCATTGAAAAGGCGGCGTCTGATCTGGGACTGCACTATTTGTCGTGGTGTATTTATACAACTTCGGCGGTGAAAGGGTTAATGCATGGTGAAAGTCATGCAGAAAGCATGACGTTCACCCTTCGCTCGCTCCGCCCCTTCTTTACCACTAAGATTTCACTTATTATGTTCTAAAAACTATAATATGACGTTTAGTTGTATTTTTCTGACCATTAATGTGTAACGTCATGTATTGTTGACGACAGACGACACATGACAACGGATATATCAAAATAGTTCACAATGAGCAAATATCAAAAGAGGTCAATCGAGCACTTCGTTTGAGCTAAAACAGCTGAAATAAATGAAATGAAACAAATGTGACTCTTTTTGCACTTTTCAGTGTTTGACATTAAGATTAAATGTTTGTAGGAAAAATATTGACTTACGTAGACTTCTACAATTTGTCTTACGTTGACTAAGTCTTGAACAGGTGAAACTTTGGTTTAAGCATATTTTATTACTGAAATATGCAACATGTATCAATGTACACAGCTTCTAAGAAGGATTGAAATGAAAGCTAAGAGTTAATTGAATTCCTCTCCTTGGCATATAATGCTTCACAAAAGAAGTTGTTCATAAAATTACAATTTGTTTTCAAGATATAATGCTTAGATACAAATGCATAAAATGTTGAATCGGGAACGAACAGAGACATATATAGAGTGAGAATCTGAGGCGTGGACAAACCATATGTCAATAAAGAATCACATTGCCTAGCTGAGTAGATACGGATCTATATAAGTAAACTTGATGTTTTGATTCATAACAATTGAATTAAATTGAAAGTACAAAAATGAGTCATGCAGGAAACACAACATACAGAACAAACAGTCGCCCGAACAGCAACACAAGGAAACAGCAATTGTACATAACTACAAAAACAACAAGAGACGCACAAAGACAAAACAAACATGCAATAGGGGAAGAAGGAAGTACCGCCTTGGAACGGTCAGTGACAAAAGTCACTGGGGGTTAAACCGGTTTATGGGCGCCCAACCTCACACTTATTCCATCCCCACCCTAAAAGACAAACAGTGTAAATAAACGTATCCCCTCTCCAACTTATTTACAACAACCGCGACGGCAAATACAGTGGTAAAGTGCATGTATAACGAAAACATTTAAGTGAACAAACTGTATCCACCTATCGCTAGTGTACTGAATGATTGAGCTGCAAACAGAGTAACTGTAGAAAAGTAATAAAGGGTACGACAAAAACGAAATAGTACAGATGTCCGACGTTCTCTTTCCATTTCTGGATTTAAGAGGTCGCCTTCATAGAGTACTAAACTTTTTTTGTCTGCGTACATGCAAAGAGGCCAGCGTGATTGCCAACTGTAAAAGGGTTCACAACCAAACATGCAGTATGTTGTAGTACTACAGGATCATATCCCTTTTTAATGAATTTTTTAACATATTTGATGAACAAAGTCAGAAAATGGGTATGTCCAATAATTTTACGAAGTTTGTAAATCACATCACCATAAAATTCAGGATGTGAAATACCGTGTCGCAGAAGCGCCTTGAGATTACATTGGTACTTGCCAATAAGCGAGAGATTTCGATAGTAAAATTTAGAGAAAGTTTTTCTTAGTTTATGGTATCTATATCCTTGCTTTAGCAATTTCTCAGTTAAAATGAGATTTCGACTGTTAAAATCGTCAATAGATGAACAAGCTCTAGCAAAACGAATACGTTGAGATATATAAACCCCGTAAGATGGAGCCCGTGGAACATCCCCGTCAAGATGAGAAAAATTAACAATATTAAAATCAAAATCATCTCTTTTGTCATATATTTTAGAAGAAATCATTCCATTATCAATTTTAAGGTCTAGATCAAGAAACGCTGCACAATTGTCGGACGGGTTAGCTTTATTCAATTTGAGTTCTTTAGGATAAATTGTAGGAATCAGAGCATCAAAGAAAGGGTTATCTAAGTTAAAAATATCATCCAAATATCGACAAGTTTCATTGAAGGCTTTTATAACATCTTCTTGTGATTGAGGATTCAAACGCAACATGACATCTCTCTCATAGCAGTACAAAAACAAATCTGCGACAAGTGGAGCACAATTCGTACCCATAGGAATACCAATTACCTGACGCTATATAGCATTCCCATAACGTACAAATATGTTATCCAAAAGAAAGGTTAGTGATTCGCAAACTTCTGAGCAAGTCCAATTGGTGTAATATTTCATTTGCCCGTAAGTAAAGAAAGCTTTTTCAGTATTACATGCCAAGAGTGTAGTTTTTTCCCGGGCAAATACATTCTGGATTACGTTAGTAAGCTTATCCTTAATTAAAATATGAGGAAGAGTTGTGTACAGAGTAGAAAAAGCGCACGTGCTTACAGTGGATGCAAGATACCTTTTGTTCTTAAGTTTGTTTAAGACTTCTGAAGAGTTCTTAATAGACCAGAAGAGATTTATTCCAGAATTTTCATAAGTCTTATCACAGTAGAATTTTACATGTTCCTTTACCTTCGTTAAACAATAAATCAAAAGTAAACTTTAATCGAAGGCTAAATATTAAAACAAAATGTGCGCGTTAAAGCCCTCAAATATAATCCTACCGTTACTGGTGGTATATTTATGCCCCCGTTGACGATAGTCAGGGGGCATTATGTTTTGCACATGTCCGTCCGTCTGTCTGTCCGTCCGTCCGTCTGTCTGTCTGTCCGTCTGTCCGTGTGTCACGCTGTTAGGTGCAGTTGGATGTCACAGTTTTTCATGTGTTATAAGTCAGTAATTTCTACACTTATACACATGAAACTTCACGCATCAATTACCATCTGTGCTATCATTTGACACCCCACCCATGCTGCCGGTAAGCCCAAGTTCGAGGTCAAATGACTTAGGAATTTTACGTACAGCTAGGCAAGCACCCACACGGGGGTATCACTGTGTCTTACAGACACAATTTTCTAGTTTTCTATATATCAGTCGTGTTCGAAATGTACAGGGCCTTATTCAAATTCGTCGGAATACATACCAGATAGGAATCTATTACAGATTAAGGTTTGAATAGTCTAAGAGATATGCGATCTATTTAATTAAAATGCTAATACATGTATGTCTTCATTATGTCTCATTCAATTATGTTGAGGTTTAATTAGCGTGTTCTCTCTTTATGTTGGATGGTTAAACCTTTATCCGTCTGATGATAGTGGAATTCCTCGATTTCCATCTATTGACGAGTAAAAAGGTGAGTGGATAGTGGGGATGAAGAACATTGTGCAACACATTTGAGTTATAAATATTTTTAGTCCTGCTTTGAATTTCAATAACATAGCCGTATTTGTTTTATATCGTAAGTAAACGCATCCCATAAAATAATTATATATTGTTTAAGTTGAATGGAGTGAAAATGGCACCAGTATGCACGACTTTCTTTGAGAGTTCTCGCATAACCAATGCTTTCTTATACGTTTGCTAACCCTTCCAATGCGTTTGTTAACTCTTACAATGCGTTTGTTAACCCTTACAATGCGTTTGTTAACCCTTACAATGCGTTTGTTAACCCTTACAATGCGTTTGTTAACCCTTACAATGCGTTTGTTAACCCTTACAATGCGTTTGTTAACCCTTACAATGCGTTTGTTAACCCTTACAATGCGTTTGTTAACCCTTACAATGCGTTTGTTAACCCTTACAATGCGTTTGCTAACCCTTACAATGCGTTTGTTAACCTTTACAATGCGTTTGTTAACCCTTACAATGCGTTTGTTAACCCTTACAATGCGTTTGTTAACCCTTACAATGCGTTTTTAAACCCTTACAATGCGTTTGTTAACCCTTACAATGCGTTTGTTAACCCTTACAATGCGTTTTTAAACCCTTACAATGCGTTTGTTAACCCTTACAATGCGTTTGTTAACCCTTACAATGCGTTTGTTAACCCTTACAATGCGTTTGTTAACCCTTACAATGCGTTTGTTAACCCTTACAATGCGTTTGTTAACCTTTACAATGCGTTTGTTAACCCTTACAATGCGTTTGTTAACCCTTACAATGCGTTTTTAAACCCTTACAATGCGTTTGTTAACCCTTACAATGCGTTTGTTAACCCTTACAATGCGTTTTTAAACCCTTACAATGCGTTTGTTAAACCTTACAATGCGTTTGTTAACCCTTACAATGCGTTTGTTAACCCTTACAATGCGTTTGTTAACCCTTACAATGCGTTTGCTAACCCTTACAATGCGTTTGTTAACCCTTACAATGCGTTTGTTAACCCTTACAATGCGTTTGCTAACCCTTACAATGCGTTTGTTAACCCTTACAATGCGTTTGCTAACCCTTACAATGCGTTTGTTAAACCTTACAATGCGTTTGTTAACCCTTACAATGCGTTTTTTTCAAATGAACTATTCCAAACTTTACAAACTAAGATCTTAGTTACACCAGGGTAAGGGCTAATAGGTAGTGGGATAAGGGTTAAGGTAGCGGGATCAGGGTTAAGGTAGCGGGATAAGGGTTAAGGTAGCGGGATAATGATTACGATAGTAAAATAAGGGTTAACTCGCAAAACCTATATATACGAATGTACATCTATTGGCTAATTTAAGACGAATTCGTCTACGGTTGAAGATTTAACTTGGAGAATGAAGGTATGTTTATAGGTGCTGACTTAGGCACAATATTTGCGAATATAAGACAACTTGGTTTGCCAAGTCGAGCTTGGTACCATTAGTTATAATATTTGAACAGAATAGTTATGAATCACATTCTAATTTTGAATTTTTCGAACCTGTGTTTTAGCTCCACCTTTTCGAAAAGTGGGGCTATTGTCATGACCCTCTCGTCTTCGTCTGCGTCTGCGTCGGCGTTGTTGGCGATGGGTTAAGGTCTATTTCTCAGAGACCATCAAAGTATTTGGTTAAAATTTGGCATGCATATTAACTATCAGAAGGGGAACCGATTTCACATGGGCAGGTAACCCAAAATTATTTTGCAATAGTTATGCCCTAATTTTCGACTTAGAATTTTCATTGTTGGTCATTTTATGTTAAGGTCTCAGAAACTGTCCAATATATTTTGTTCAAATTTGGTATGCTCGTTAACCTATTACAAGGGGAACCCATTTCACAAAAGCAGGGAATCCTAAAATTAATTTTGCTATAGTTATCTCCCCTTTCTGACTTAGACTTCCACTACTCTATTCAGCACTAAAAGAGCGGATTAGGCTGTCCGCGGACTGCTCTTGTCATACAAAAAGTACCCATATCAAACCGACGAAGGGCCGCTAAAAAGTTGACACTGGTATAAAAATATGTCCGATAACGTCTGTCCGATGTTGTGCCGACCTAGTGTTGGGTCGATGCCATGTTCAATGACGAGGTAAGACGGTCAGGAACGAACTAAACGTATCAAAGAAAATAATTTTATGAATTTACTGAGCAGTATCAATTTCCGTGAGAAAATAAGTAAACATGTTTAATTTTGCTAGCCATTATCCGATTATTTTTTCAAAGCTTGGCAAAATAAATTAGATAATAATCGTTGCGGTCTCTTGGAGTTCGTCTGCAACAGAAGTTGGATTGAACAACTAAACATTTGGTATGTATAAACATTTCCTGTTTTTGTATGATCATAGAAACATTTAAACCATTTGTGCCCACGATCCCATATATGGCACATATATGGCAAACAGTGTGGACTCTGATCAGACGCCGCATAATGCGACATCTGATCAGAGTCTACACTGTTCGCTGATAGGAATTTCAATATAAAACAAAACGAAAATGAAAATTTAGACCGGGCATCCATTAGATAAAAATGGACTTATCCAATATATAAACATAGAAGAATCCACTGGGTGCAAATGGGTTAAGAAGTGGTTTTCTTTTGAGAAAAGGTAAATAGTATGCTAATGTTTAAATTTCTCATTAAATTTTAAATACCATAATAGGCTTTCTTGAATATACTTTGTAACCAGTTTTCGCGAATCAGTGATAATTTACTTGGCGTTGCCTTCTGTGTTCGCATTGCACGGATGAACTCTCCCTGGATTACATTTTTAAATCAAGATTTCTAATATAAAAAATGACTATATTTTATTCAATTTTGCTTCATAATTTGAGAAAAAACGGTTTACAGGATTTGGAAAAAACTGTGTCTATGTGTATGTCGTATAAATTACTACCAGACCTTTATAACAATTACAAAGCCTTTTAATTTGCTTACCTGGTAATTTCAGGTTGCTTGTTTTTTTATTTACTGTAATAGCATGGTCGCACCGTCTTTTGAACAACTGGTGCCAGGCGCGTGGCCATTTTATAAATACTACTGACTAACATCTTCAAATACGTGTAGACATCATACTTTGACAGAAAAAAGTTTTGAAAAGAAAACATTTCGTATAGTAATATACAGTGCTCCCTCCCTACAACGACTCTCTCAATAACGATTCCCTCCTTACAACAACCCATGTCACTGTTTCCGAAACAACAGGTCTCCAGAAACGACGTTTTTCCATCGTATTTTATCTATGCCTCCATTAAACCCTATGTTGTGACCACTCTTTAGAATCGTCACTTTGTGACGATTCTAAAGAGTGGTCACAACATAGGGTTTGATTGAGGCATAACGGTTTTAGTTCTCGAAATACACCTTATTTCGGGATCTGAAAACAAGCTAATTATGTTTGATTTTCCCTCCATAGAACAACTCCCTCTGAACAACACATACAATATTCGTATACCAAAGGGTTGTTGAGAGGGAGCACTGTACTATGTAAAGGTGTATAACTAAATGGTCCACAATGGCAGACAAAATGTACCCACTACATTCCACGTTTTGTTACAACCAAAGCGAAAAAATCTTGTATTAAATAACACGGCCCAGAGCTTAGATATTTAGTATGAAGCATTACCTGTTAAACGTTCACTAAGTTTGTAAAAATCATAATCTGGGGTCAAAATTGGCCTTTCCGGGGGGTCACTAGTTATGCATAATTATTTTTAAAATCTTCTTGTCGAACGAAAACCACATGACCCAGAGCTTAGATATTTGATGTAAAGTTTTACCTAGTATACCTTACCTAAAATCATAATGTTTGGGCCAAAATTGGTCCTGGCCTGTGGGGTCCTTTTAACCTAAGGCAAATTTGTCAAAATTTGTAAGCAGTTTGGATCTTGGTCAGACAGTTATTTGGTATCAGATCTAAATCCAAACTGTGTGTCAGTTTTAGTTCAAGTCGTGCTCAGCAGTGAAAACGTTAACACTGTTGCCTGCTTAAAAAAATAACATTGTCGATATACCACTATAACTCAGGTGAGCTATATAGGACCAATGACCCTCTTGTTTGGTATTAATTGGCTGCGGCGATTGCCGCGGCCAATCTTTGATACTAAATGAAAGTCCTCATGATTTACTGCGCGATTAGCTTTTATTTAAATGTGAGTTAGGAAATTCCGACTAGTAGTCAATTTTATTTCATTTATTTACTGCTATGTAATATCTTTTCCCCAGTGGTGGTTGCACATGTCTTTTTATGGAAATTCAAAATGATCATGTTTATCTGCGAGACTACACTCCAGATTTACACTCCAGCTGCAGTATTTTTTACTGTGTTCACATATCCTCACTTATGCCCAAGAACTGTTTCATGTCTGGTGATGAAGGTCATTTTCAGATCATTTGCTGTTCAGCATATCCTTTTGCACTCTGAGCAATTAACCTTTTCAGTGCCAGAATTGTCATCTGCTAGTCATATTTTCATCTGCTCCAAGTTTTAGAATGGACGTTTGTTAAATGTCTTTTTAAAAAAGATAAACAGGGAGACAAACAGTTTGGATCCTGATGAGACGCCGAGTTACTTGCCGTCTCATCTGGATCTAAACTGTTTTGTATATGATATAAAAGACCCGTCTTTATGGGACTGAAGGGTTTAATGTCTGCAAATAATGTCGTCTGGTGCATTTTTTTCCTTCCATATCTATAAAAAAATAAATGTAAGAGTGAAAAACAGTTTGAACCCTGAAGAGGTGCCAAGTTACTCCGTGCCTCATCGAGACTGTTTGCTAAGGTTGTTATGAATGAAAAATCAAAGCAAAAGCAGCTGGAACAAAACTCATACCTGTTTAGAGGAACATTTACTTTTATGTCAGAAATCAGATGATCGTCTTTGTTCAGAACTTTGTATGTCCTTGCAAAATGACTAAATAATAAGGTTGCTCTCTGTTTTATCTCCTACCCTACTTAAAATGTTTTACGCGGCCATTTTACATGTGTGTAAAACCTGGCTTGTTCCCTTTTGTGATAGCTTAATTTTATACAACTTTCAAATGCATTGACCAAGCATATATGTTTATTTTTAGCTTGTCTGTGTCTCGAATAAAACACGAGTTATTCTCGTAATGCCGGCATCCGCATCATAGTTGTCCGAATTCTTAATGATGGCCATGACTTCTATTTTTCATTGACAACCTTTCTTTTTGGTGTGCAGTTTATTTGGACTAGACCTATCCAGATGTACCATAATATTTACAACCAGACCATGAACTTAACCTTTGACCTAAGTGTTTGCACCTGCATGTGGTGCACTTGTTATCATTTCGATATTCAAATATTCATGAAATGACACAAGGTGCTATGCTAGACTGTTCGATAACACTTGCTTTGGATAAAACTGAACATTCGAGGTTTTAGAATATTTTACTGAGATGAGAACACTTTAGTCTTGAGGAAGTCAAAAATATGTCTTTTCAGCTTCACTTGGTCATTGAATAGATACAAATCCACGTACATAATATATACCAATTAAACTACAATATATTTTGTCAGAGGCAATTAGGAGAAGCAGAAGGGACAACGGATGTGGTAGTAAGTGAATGACTACGTGCTGCAATCAACATATATGCAGATAGGAAGAGGAGAGTGGCAGCAAGCTGTCAGAGTGAAAACAGTGAATTGATTCTATAATAGGACTGTGATAGAGACTTCGTAGAGAAAATTGGGACATAAGGGATTTTATTTTTTAGATGAATTTATTCTGTATTTGAAAAACATCATTCTTGGCATGCAATGCTGAAAAAGCTTTCTTTACTGACGAGCAAATGAAATATTACACAAATTGGACTAGCTCAGAAGTTTGCGAAGCACTTACCTTTCGTTTGGATAACATATTTGTACGTTATGGGAATGCTATATACCGTCAGGTAATTGGTATTCCTATGGGTTCGAATTGTGCACCACTTGTCGCGGATTTGTTTTCGTACTGCTATGAGAGAGATGTCATGTTGCGTTTGAATCCTCAATCACAAGAAGATGTTATAAAAGCCTTCAATGAAACTTGTCGATATTTTGATGATATTTTTAACTTAGATAACCCTTTCTTTGATGTTCTGATTCCTACAATTTATCCTAAAGAACTCAAATTGAATAAAGCTAACCCGTCCGACAATTATGCAGCGTTTCTTGATCTAGACCTTAAAATTAATATAATAATTAGATATATATATGACAAAAGAGATGATTTTGATTTTAATATTGTAAATTTTCCTCATCTTGACAGGGGATGTTCCCCGTGCTCTGTTACAACCCGTTTTGTAGTAACGTTGCAAATTGTAGTAATTACTACAAAACGGGTTGGGAGTGTTTCACGCAAATTGTAGTAACCCGTTTTGTAGTAATTACTACATTCAGCGATGTAATTATTGTTTATAACATTTTGTTATATGTTATATTAGTATTATTATACATAATACAAAATATTATAAAAAAAATATATAATATTATATATTATAAAAATATGCCAAAAAGTCATTTTATTTCATGGTATTGTTTCCTATCCATTATAAATATTTTTATAAAAATTTAGAAAATATATATATTATATAATATTCTATAATATTATATAATATTTAATCATTTTATATGATATCATTTCATATACATGCAAGTTCACTACAAAATGAGTTGTGAAGTTTTAACACAAACTGTTGTAAAATATATATTATATCATATGATATTATATATTATGAACATATGCCAAAAAGTCATTTTATTTCATGGTATTGTTTTATATATTGTTGGATAAAAACAAAAATGTTTTTAAATTATATATTATATATATTATATTATATATTATATAATATTTAATCATTTTATATTATATCATTTCATATTTATGCACAATTACTACAAAATGAGTTGTTAAGTTTTTAAACAAACGGTAGTAACCCACTTTGTAGTAATTACTACAATTTGCAACGTTACTACAAAACGGGTCGCAAGGTCCCATACGAAATGTAGTAAACTGTTTTTGACTCTATTTCATTAAGTAGGCAAGGTATCGGAAAGACTTTTACTGTGCACTCGGATATTGTCAATATGAAGGACCACCCCAAATTTGGTTGCAGTCACACAATCATGCTCGGTGTAATAGGAGTTAACTACACATTGAACTTTGCATACCAACCCACTTTGTAGTAATTACTACAATTTGCAACGTTACTACAAAACGGGTTGGGAGGGTTTCACGCAAATTGTAGTAACCCGTTTTGTAGTAATTACTACAATTTGCAACGTTACTACAAAACGGGTTGTAACAGTGCTCCATCTTACGGGGTTTATATATCTCAACTTATTCGTTTTGCTAGAGCTTGTTCATCTATTGACGATTTTAACAGTTTAACAGATTTTAACAGTCGAAATCTCATATTAACTGAAAAGCTCCTTAAGCAAAGAAATAGATACCATAGACTAAGAAAAACTTTTTCTAAATTTTACTATCGAAATCTCTCGCTTATTGGCAAGTTCAAATGTAATCTCAAGGTGATTCTGCGACACGGTATTTCACATCCTGAATTTTATGTGTTAAACAATTCATTAAAAAGGGATAGGATCCTGTAGTACTACAACATACTGCATGTTTGGTTGTGAACCCCATTACAGTTGGCAATAACGCTGGCCTCTTTGCATGTACGCCGACAAGAAAGGTTTAGTACTCTATGAAGGCGAACTCTTAAATCCAGAAATGGAAGGAGAACATCGGATATCTGTACTATTTCATTTTTGTCGTACCCTTTATTACCTTTTCTACAGTTACTCTGTTTGCAGCTCAATCATTGAGTACACTAGCGATAGGTGGATACAGTATGTTCAATTAAATGTTTTTTCGTTATACATGCACTTTACCATTGCATTTGCCGTCGCGGTTGTTGTAGACTAGTCGGAGAGGGGATACGTTTATTTACACTGTTTTGTCTTTTAGGATGGGGATGGAATAAGAGTGAGGTTGGGCGCCCACAAACCGGTTTAACCCCCCAGTGACTTTTGTCACTGACCTTTCCAAGGCGGTACTTCCATCTTCCTCCTATTGAATGTTTGTTTTGTCTTTGTGCGTCTCTTGTTGTTTTTCTAGTTATGTACATTTGCTGTTTCCTTTTGTTGCTGTTCGGGCGAGTGTTTGTTCTGTATGTGGTGTTTCCTGCATGACTCATTTTTGTACTTTTAAAAAATGTTTGTGGCAATAATATCTCAATCAAACGTTTGGATCATGGCCCTTGAATAACAGAAAAATCGACAAAATCAATATTGTCTACTCTCTAAGTTCAACAGTTTTTATCTAATTTGCACCTACTTGGTGGAACTGTTTGTGTTAATGTTATTTAGCTACCTTTGATAACAATTTAAATAGACAAAGGAACCTTTGGGTTATGGCCCTTGAAATTGAATATTGTAAAATATACAAAATCGACTTTGTCTGCTATATCAATTGAACAGTTCCTACTTGATGGACAAATAACTTTGTGGAAGAGTTGTAATTTCAAGGCAGCCTTGGATTGGCATATTCTGTGACAGTTTGGCCCTCTTGTTTAGTCTTGTAGGTCTAGTCAAAGGCATTCCATGTCTATTTATTTGCGAAAGAGATGTATTCAGAGAGGTTGTTACAGAATACTTAACATATATATTCCCCCCAAATGAATATGTATGAATTATCATGATATGAAGAAGCCTAACGATCATTCAAGACAGGTGGCTGCTTAAGGCAGGTCGGAAGGAATGCAGAACGCTCCTATATCGGAGCTTTCTGTATTACGTTCGATCTGCATTCAGAAGTCACCTGTCTCGGAAACTATAAGATGACTTCTTTTATATGGTGGTTTAAAATAAAAATAAAAAAAACCCTCTTTTGTTGTTGCTTTTTTTCATTTCTAAAACTATGGACATCAACATTTGATAAAACGTAGTTGTGGGAGTGTATATCTAAGATGATTGCATCTGTATTCCGAGATAGCACACGAATAACGTTGGCCAGAATTTAAAATGAGGTTTCAACATTATTCTGACATCCTGCCAGTGACAAACCGATATCTTGTGTCTTCTTAACCCTTTAGTCCATAGCATGTTTCAGTACTAAAAACAGATGATTGCTTAAAGCAGGCTGTACGTACAACAGGATGCTCATTTAGAAGCATTCTGCTTTACTTTCAGCTTGCTTTAAACTACATTATTTGCTAGGATTTGTAAATAATTCTTGTTGTTCATATTCATGACTGTATAAAGTGGAACTATTTTCTTGAGTGGAGGAATAGATGGGTTAAAACGAAGACCTGTCATAACATATCATAGGTATTTGGTTAAAATGCGTATCGATGGAGTAAAGGGTTAAAATCGGCTATTAGCTTATCTGATATTTGATTGCAAACATAGGTCCGATGTCGACCAGCTTCTCTTTTGCAACGCGTTTTGACGTTGATCCTATGTAAGGTTTGATGTCGGCCCGATATCGTGTTCATACCATTTCGTTATCGGATGTAGATCATTTCATGTCGGGCCGACAATAAAACTTACACCGGGCCTACAGCAAAACGCGTTGCAAAAGAGAAGCGTGTCGACATCGGACCGCCTTAAAATCCGACATTGGACCGATATTGGAAACAATATCGGTCCGATATCGGCCCGATAGCTGTGTGCTGTCTACCTATAGGTTTCTTCTCTTCGTTTCAGGTCGTTTTCGCACTTTTGGGCAAAACTCAAGTGTTTCTGATCGGCTATTAGATTATCTGATATCTGATTGCAAACATAGGTCCGATGTCGACCCGCTTCTCTTTTGCAACGCGTTTTGACGTTTGTCCTATGTACGGTTTGATGACGGCCCGATATCGTTTGCATACCATTTTATAATCGGATGTAGATCATTTCATATTGGGCCGACATTAAAATTTACACCGGGCCTACAGCAAAACGCGTTGCAAAAGAGAAGCGTGTCGACATCGGACCGCCTTAAAATCCGACATTGGACCGATATTGGAAACAATATCGGTCCGATATCGGCCCGATAGCTGTGTGCTGTCTACCTATAGGATTTCTACTCTTCGTTTCAGGTCGTTTTCGCCATTCTGGGCATTGTATTGCTCTCGGGGACCCAGGGCATACCAACATCAAAGGAAGTCCAAAATGCCATTCTCAGAGCCCGTAAATTGAACACCCTAAAGCAACGCATGCGTGTTTTGGAAGCAAACAATGGTAAGTAGTATATACTATGAAACTTAATCCAGTGTGCCATCAGTTCACCTTGTATATTTGATAAAGACTCTGTTTCACGATTTTGAAAACAGTGTAGACCCAGATCAGGGTCTACACTTGTCCCTTTTGAAATAATATAAATCTGATAAATTCTGAAAAAAGCAAAACTTGCAACACAGAAGGAGAAAATTGCAGACTCGGTTTTATTGAGTCTATTCATGAGCAGTAATTGAAAGTGAACCACTGCTCACGCCTCCTAGCACCGGCTTATGCGGTATTTTCAGAACAATATGTACTGAAATTCATGGTCTCAGAAAGTATAACAAGAATGAAGTACGGAGCGACGTTTTACGGCCGCCATAGCGAAAATGCCTTTGTTTATGATGCCTACTGTGAGCAAATGCTGTATTTATCACAATGGTTTCAAACAAAAAGTTCTAAAATTTTCTATTTCTCTAGTTAATACTCCTAGATTTATTCAAAGTGGATGGATCTAAAAATAGCCTATGAATGAAATGGTTAATACGAGGATTACGTTTTGAAGTCCGAAGAACGGGTCTCTAACTTGTTTAGTTCACAATTTTTTACGAAGAGCTAGTTTAAATATTGAGTGGTGGTAAGTTAAGCAATGCACGTGATCCTCGTGCTAGTCGAGTGAAAATTTTACAACATGTGGTATTATACGCTAAAACAAGATTAGCTTACAATATGGAGATACAAGCGTTTGGGAACAGCTTATATTGTAAAATCTTAGCACAGTTCGAATGTCCATCGTAAGAATTTCATGCTGATTTATAGAACGTGGTATGATGGGAAAAGAATGTTGCTCTGGTGAAAATGTTAACTGTAGACGATGCAAGAGTTAGCAAACATAATTGACATCTATTTGTCAAGTATTTTAACCAACTCCCTCATAGGTTATTTTGATATACAACCTCTTTAAACAAATGTCCCAAAAGGAGCATTAATTTTACTAGAGAAAATGAATTGTGTAAGGATTATGTAGTTTTGAAACAATTTTGATAAATAAAGCATTAAAGTTTGCTTCATAGGAGTGTTCACCAACATGAGTTGTTGTGTACCTGGGGTTTTGAATTGACTCCTCTGATGATTGTTCATTTATTGCCCCTGGTATAACTTTAAATTAGAGAAACTTTCTGATGTGCGTATCTCTGTAACTGCTACGGCTAGAGTCCCCAAACATCACAGGGAAGTTGATCACCATGACTTCCTTTGCATCTGTTTTTTAATTGTCTCTCCCTGGTAACTTTGGAGTCATTGCCCCTGACATGATAAATTTAAATTAGAGTATATATGTGTCGCGCGTATCTCTGAACCAGTAGGGCTAGAGCTGCCAAACTTCACAGAAATGTTCACCAGCATGAGTAGCTGTGCATCTGGAGGATTTTGAATTGTCTTCCCCTTATAACTTTGCAGTTAACACCCCTGGTGGCTTGAATTTAGACAAACTTTGTGTTGCGCGTGTCTCTGAAATCGCTAGGGCTAGAGTCACCAAACATCGCAGAAAAGCTGACCACCATGATATGTTTTGCACCTGGATTTTTTAATTGTCTCTCCCGGGTAACTTTGGAGTCATTGCCCCTGATATAATAACTTTAAATTAGAGAAACTTTGTGTCACGCGTATCTCTGAAACCAGTAGGGCTACATTCGCCAAACTTCACAAAAATGTTCAGCAGCATGAGTAGTCGTGAGTAGTGTTGCACTTTTAATTACTACTCATGAACAGACTCAATAAAACCGCGTCTGCAATTTTCTCTTTTTGCATTTCTACTTTTGTTTTCGAAGGATCACCCATTTTCAGAATATTTGTGTTGCGCGTATCTCTGAAATCGCTAGGGCTAGAGTCATGAAATTTCACAGAAATGTTGACCAGCATGAGTTGTTGTGCACCTGGTTTTTTAACTGTTTTCTACTGATAACTTTTGAGTTACAGACATTACACTAGTGTATTGGAAAGAACAAAAACAAACCTATAGTTATTTATTGTTTGAATATTTATGGAGTAACGGGCCAAGACCGCGACCATGTTTGTTCTCTTGCATGATCTCTCGTTGTCATTTGTCTTAGCCCCATGTACAGATAGCAGTTTATGATGAGCATTCATGTGGAAATTCAAAACTGGACAGTGGTCAACTAAAAATTCCATATAGGAAGATTAACTAGAATATACGTATACGTATACAGAAATGCCCATCCAAAGCAACCACATGAACGAGTGGTCTTGATGCAGGCGAGGCTTAATGCAGGAGATTTCTGCATTACTTTGCATTAAATAACCACCTTTTTAAAACACCTGTGTTTATTCATGAAATGGTCACGTTAGAGGGTTTCGCCATAATAATGGTTACTTGTACGATTGTTTGTCCATAATTTGAATGTGCGCTGTTGTAGTGAATACACACGTAAACAATATGTCATAATCTTCGTGCTACAGTTTCCCTGTTTGATTTTTAATCAGAGGGTCGGAAACGATATCAACTGTCCAGATTCCATGGATTACGACAGTACAAGGACAATGAACTGAAACGAAAGGCGCTCGTTGTCTTGGCTGCAGAAAGGATTCTTATGAGCATGTAAGTAGAAATAGAATGGAAGTCAGGCAGGAGATGTCGCACGAATGTCAACACCACCCGTCACACACAAATCAAACATATGTATGCATGTATAGTTCGATTTTGACCCGTGAGCTGTGACCTTTAGGACGAGTCCATCCGTAGAGTTAAAACGCGTCACAAACCATGAATTTGTTCCGGAGTTACCTGTTGTTATACAGACCTCTAATAAGCAGAGCTTCTGGTAACAATCATTATCAACTTACCAATACATTAGAATGGTTGCAACTTCTATAAATAGAAAAGTGCAGTCACGGCTCAGCGCGCGAAATCGAACTATACACGTACACACAAGAGCACACACACGAGCACAAGCAGCATACCACACACACACACCAACCATCACTAAACCACATTATGCCACACCACACCGAGCCATAATTATCACCACCACAACCACCAAACCATACCATACCACGCCACACCATGCCATGCCATTCCATGCAATTCCATATCACGCCACGCCACACAACAATCCACACCACAAATAACACCATAAACACACCACACATAACCCAACACCACATACACACCACCAAACTACATCACACACGTATACACACCACACACCCAGACATAACCACACATACACTGTTACACACACACTCACACTATGTACACAGCTCCACACTACACCACTACATACACAGACACACACAGAAACACTGACACAGACAAACTGAAACAGACACACAACACACACACTTATAACCTTACTGTCCAGTCACTGAAGCGGCCGATAGCTCTTTCTTTGTTTGCCTATTGCCTATGGAAGCCTGTCGTTGTCAAAACTTCCTGTATCTGTGATATATGCCACTATAAAAATGACATATACCCGATGACATCATGTTTAATATGAAACAGCATCAAGTAAAAGATAAAATGAGGTAGTCCTTTACTCCATGAATATCCATGTAAGAAATAATGACATCATGAATTCTAATTAGACATGTTTTATAATGGCACATTAACACGGTTGATATGAACCATTGCACAGACTGTAGAATCAGATCATTGCAATTCATGATAAAACCGGACAGACCCTGATCAAACGGTTCCTATAGTAACCGTCTGATCTGGGTCTACCCTGTTTGCAAAGGCGTATAATTGATTCCAAAGAAGCATTGTCACTATCCTACCCCTTTTCCGTCTAAGCACAAATTGATTGTGTCAGTTTTCTAAATAAATATCCACCTTGAATCGAGATGAGTAGCTAGGAGTTATCATGACACAAGGATAATCGGTCGAATATTTTAACCCATTCCTCCATAGGCTAGACCCAACTTCCTATAGGAGCAAATAGTGTAGCAAATAGCACCCGGTTTGGAACACCCAATCGGTCTATGAAATATAACAAGCAATGCTATATATCAAAATGTTTGCCAGGGTCTATAGTATATGAAATTGAAATTCATTTTGACTGAAGTGGTTGGAGTCCAAGAAATCCAAGATGGCCGCCAAGATGGCCGCCAAAATTGAGAAAAAATAAACATATAATATTTTGTCTTAATTTTTATCTATTATTGTACCTACTGAATCCAAACCTGTTTTATTTTGACTAATAGTAAATAAATATCTTTAAAATAACAAACTTGTTGTGAAGTTCATAGAGGTTGAGCCTAAATATAAGGTCAAAGGTCAAAATTCATACATTGTAAGTATGAAATATTTTAACAAACAGTGTGCATAATATATGAAATGATATATGCTTTGTTAACTTCCAGAACTGTTGAATTAGTTATACAATATTTGTTGTTGCCATGGAGATATTAAAGATGGCTGCCAAAATTAAGAAAAAAAGACAAATATCATTATTTTCTTAATAAATGTATTATTGTTGTACCTACTGGCACCGAATCTGTTTTGCTTTATCTAATCATTGAATATCCTTGACTTGAATTACATTTAATTTGTAGAGATGAAAGTGTTGTTCAAGGTCAGAGGTCAAAACGTGTCTAAATGTGACATCTGACAAATGTTCTTGTTTCCAATTAATCCAAGTATGATATATTTGGAAACAAATTGGTACATCAAAAATTTTAATATCACTTCCAAGTAAATGTAGATCTAGTATATACATATAATATATTGACACAGTTTCTTATTCTTCATACGATTATCTTTCAATATGCGACGTGTCACGGCATTGGGTCTTATTGCATATATGTACAATGGCGTTCCAGATCAGTCGGCGCATTCGAAGAGTCTGACCATAGAGCTAGAGTGTACATTTTTCTGTACAATATGGCCACATTTATTTAAAAAGTATAGTTATCAGGTCAGACTGTGCAGACAGACAGACAACTCTAACAAAAACAATGTGTAAAGGGAAGTAACTCAAAATGTTGCTACCATAGTAATGGACTTGATGAATGATACTTCCCCTCATTATGCGCTTTCCACACCACATTTTTCAACAACAGAAATGATAACAGATAATAACTTAATATTGATACCAGAGTTATAGCTCTTGTGCATGACACCTCCTTTCATCATGCTCTTTCCATGTATGAAATGTCATTCCAAGCAATCAGTAGCACAGGAGTTATTTATCGGACAAAAAAATGTAACAAAGGACAATAACTCCAAATGTATTGAAGCCAGAGTTGTTGCTCTAATACATGACACTTTCTCTCGTCATGCTCATTTCATGTATGAAGTTTCAATCCAATGGCATGAGCCGTATGGAGTTAATGTCCGGACAAACAAGGGTGGTAAAGTATACCAGGCGCAATAACACATGATACTTCCTCTCATTATTCTCTTTCTATATATGTAGTTTCAACCAACTGGCATTAAGCATATATAAGTTATCGTTCGGACAAGAACGTGTGATGGACAGACAGACAGACAGACGGACAGACAACTCTCACAAAAACAATATGTCATATAAATATGGGGGAGACACAATTAAGATTAATTTGTTATCACAGCCATATAGGAGTTATCGTTTGGAAAAAACAAGGGTGAAAAAATATACAAGGGGCAATAACACCAATATTAGTAAAGCCAGAGTTATGGATCTTGTGCATGATACTTCCTCTCATGATGCTCTTTCCATATATGAAGTTTCAACCAACTGGCATCAAGCATATATATTTATCGTTCGAACAAGAAAGTGTGATGGACAGACAGACAGATGGACAGACAGACAACTCTCACAAAAACAATATGTCATATAATATGGGGGAGACACAATTAAGATTAATTTGGTATCACAGCACATGAACAAAAAAAAAAAAATATAAGCAATAAACTCCATTTTTACCAACATGTAAAATAGGACCACAGAATCAATCGCACGAAATATTTACAGGATATATGCTCCAGCATCTTTACTTATAATTACGTTAATCAATGTTACTCTATTTATGTACTCAGGGATTTCGATGCACATGTCAGGCATTATTTGTTCATCTGCAGCACTTGGACTATCATTTACTTTGTATAAGTAGATCTGTTGGAGGCAAACAAAAGAGGTATGAGCATAAGTTTGGAATGCCGATGCATAGTCCAGGTAGGGTCTCTTGTAGATGAAATGAACATCTTGAGGGATGAGGACACTCTGTGGTGTGTGGTGGTCTACGAGTGGTAGTGGTAACGCGCTTCACTACCAGTCCGGGGTCCGGCGTTCAAATCCCGGTCCCTCCCGGAAATTTTAGAGATGATTTTCAGTGTCTCCAACCCGCACCTCCTCCACCCAGGGGTTAAATGGGTACCTGTGAGGGTCACTAGCCGGTATTGTGGTGTTAGCAGTGCGCAACATTGTTGGCGAATGACTCCATGGCCAGGGAAGTAAATGTATAGTCGGCTGAATGGTCAGAAAGTAGACTATAACTAGGTACTTTACTGTTTCACTCTCGAGAGATAGTCATCCCATACTTTGATTGTCGATGAGATATGTCAGCATTTATTTCTGAACTCATCCCAATAAAGGCGTTATGTGGCGGAAGATAGTGTCATGCCATCTCCACTTCGTATGTCACCATATGTTTCTCCTAACTTTGACCACATCGTATACACAACAACAGGAACAATTTTATTCTTCTCATCACACTTCAAAGTTGATCAGAAGGCGGATAGGTAAGGCTTCATCAATCGTTTTGAATGCGACTAGTGCTCTGTTAAAGTATTTGCCTGACAGTAAATAGAAACTGTGGCTGCTGCATATAAACCTGTATCTGTCAATAGCTGCTTAAGACCAGCTTCTCCATAGAGGTGACCTATTTCTCTGAACACGGACATCAGGACATGCATTACCCAATAGGTGGGAATATCACCTTGTAACTCATCCTGTCTGCACCAGACAACTTCCAATGCATTGGTTAGAAGGCTCATGTCCAACACAATCGGTATATATGACTGCCCCAGACAATTGAGAACGTCCTTGACTCAGAGGAATGTGGTGTGCACAGTGCTGTAGTCTGTGATAGTGGCAATAATGATGGGTTTGTATGCTATACTTAAAGTATTTATGGAATCTTCCTGCGTGCATGTACTTGCATAAAATATGCTCCAGGGAGGACTTTGACATCATTGGATATGTCATCACAAAAAAACTGAACAAGTTCAAAATGTGTACAATAGTTTATAGTTCTTTCAGCTGAGCTTGGTTTACATCGTCAGGATTTGGTGGCTGTATTTCGTCTAGATTAACAGGTGGACCAAAGACAGGACATGGTATGTTTGGTGATTTCCGGTATGGGATGATGCTATATATTTCCACCAGGCATGGCCTTGCTATCAAATATTTGAAAATATGTACTTGGAAGATGCTGAGCAAGCATATGGTCTTCAGATTTGCGGCTTACCGGAATGCCTGGCATTGCACTTTTGGTTCTCTTCCCAACGACAGTCCTATCATTGTGGCCCCAATTGTCAGCAACACCCACAGTGTACATGTAGCTCAATTTTACCCTGCGCATTCACACTCATAACTGTCTGCTAATATGTAGAATAGGGTTTCTTTGACTTACCAGCGGGCAGTGGAGCTCTCGTGTTAGAATGCCCAGATGCACATGCTGATCTGGAGCTACACTATTCACATATGTCATGTGACAAATGTCGCCTGTGATGACAAAAGTATTAAATCACAATTGTTCAAGGCATTCCATTGTTAGTGTTTAATAACGTCAGCAAATCATTCAAAGCAGTAATCATCAAACAATCAAATAGCTTTAACATATAAATATTAAGTTATATAATTACATATTCAAAATGAATAATAAATATTCAAAAAAACAAACTTATGGCAGTATGAATATAATTTAGTAATTGTGCTTTCATTAAGTTCTTTACACAGCTAGAGATGGCAAATTGGTATTTATGTACGGTAACACAATTTAGATACAATAATGATGATGATAAACCCGTATCCTGCCACAGACAGCATTTGTCGTTTGTCATATGCGAAAAATGTAGCTCCAGATCAGCCTGCATATCCATGCAGTTTGAACTTAGAGCGACACTGTCGCAAAAATGTAAAATAATCTCATTGACTATAAATCAGTAGACTGTGTAGCTCGAATAATAGTGCTGGTTAACGTATATAGGAATATATCTACTAGCTGTATAAGATACGGGATGAGCTTACCAGACTCATATATTACTTTTTCCCTGTCGTGCCCTTAACGACTTCCCTGCAGGTTCTCTGACTTCAGCAAAGTCATTGAGTACATATTTGACGGATTTTCACAATTATTATGCTATGTTTTACATATTGTCATGTGTTTACCGTCTTCTATGTTGTGGGTAAGTCCGGTGGGGATACCTTTATTTACACTACTTGTAAAGCTAGGGTGACTTTGAGAGAAGTGTGAGGTTAGGACGTCCATAAACCGGTTTAAACACCCAGTGGTGTTTTTGCTACTGACCGTGCCAAGGCGGTACTCTCTTTGTCATCCTTGCTTTTGTTTGTCTTGAGTCTTTGTGCTTGTGGTTTCGATCATGTGTGGAATGTTTGTCTCTAGTTTTTGTGTGTTTGTTGGTGTTTTCTGTGCTCATCTCGTGTGTGTGGCAGTGTGGCAGTGTGCATTTGGGTGTGTAGTTGTGTGCGTGTATGTGTCATGCTATCTATCGGTGTTTTGGTGGTGGTTTCGTCTTGTATGGGGCTTTGTCTGCTTGAGTTTACCACTTTTCCATTTAACTGTTAAACGGAAAGCAAAATAGCATTAATCTAACTTCTTTGAAAAAGAAAAAGAAACTTTTCATAATCGCTTGTTGGTGTTTTTTTCTGAAGAATCCGCCGCTTTCTTGATCTTACTTGCGATTTATTCACCAGATGACATTGAAGCAGATTACATAAAAAGTGGCTAAATCACATATACAATGGGGTGGGGTGGGGTTCCTTTGCATTTCTTACGAAAATATAATTAACTTCATAGTAACAAAGCAACTATTTTTGGTTTAATTGGTTCCCATTCGAAAGTTTTACGATAAATTCAGTTGATATCCATTTAGCAGGCATCATCAGTTCCGCTTATTGTGAAAAAATGGCAAATGCACATCACAGACATGTGATCCACAATCTTTGATATAACAATAGCAACCAGATATCTTAAAGGAAAAGTGCTATACATACGTGTTAGAATACAATAAATGGTATTTTGTTTTTGTAAGGAGTGTTTCACATTAAAAAAAAACTTTTTAAATGGCAATGTTTTAGATAAATTGACCATTGACCTTGAACTTGACCTTGAAATTGACCTTAATCTGTACATTATTAAACGATTGAAAGTAAATAATTTGAAGAAGATTTGTTTACGCTTAAAACAAGACAGTTTTGGTTTAAACATATGCAAATACACCGGAGTAATGCAGAAATTGGGTAAACTTTGTTGTTTTCTCAATTTTGGCGGCCATCTTGGCGGCCATCTTGGATTTCTGTCGACTCCAACCACTTTGGCACTAACGAACATCGTTTTCAAATTATACAGTCCCGGACAAACATTTTGATATATGACACATCTTGTTATATTTCATAGACCGGTTGACCCCCTAAATATGCAAGATACCAAGTCCTGTTTGCTACACTAAAATGCTCTATTATCATAATGGTTTCATAAAGCGACTTTTACAGAGGCGTAGAAAGGCTTATTTATGGAGGAAAGGGTTAAATGTCCGTGGCACAACCTGGCACAATGAACACAATCTGGCACAATGAACAATAAACAACCTGGCACAATGAACAATAAACAACCTGGCACAATAAACAATAAACAGCCTGGCACAATGAACAATAAACAACCTGGCACAATGAACACTCTCATGGTCACTATTTTATTCCAATCCTCATGAAACTTGGTCTGAATGATTGTCTTGATTAATTCTCGGACGACTTGAAAGTGGTTCATGTTGGGTCAAAAAAATAGGTCTCTTGGTCAAATAGTAGGAAAATATTGTGAACACTCTAGTGGTCACATATTTAGCCCAGTAGTCATGGTATTTGGTCAAAATAATAGTCGTAATAAAATCTCGGACAGGTTCCTGACGGCTCCTGTATGGCCTCTCCAGTTTTAGCCATAGTAAAAATCCTTTGTTCATACTGACCATATACATTCATATATAACTGGAATGATTGTCTTAATAAATTCTCAGATAAAGATGAAATTGGGTTATATGGGAACAAAAACTATGTCACTAGGTCAAATAGTAGGAAAATCTGATAATAAAGAGCCTTTGTTCATATTGCCCCTATACATTCATATATTCACTACTTCTCATTATTAAGTGTTCATGGGGTAAAGGTTTAGTTCGAATAATGGAATAGTTCGAATAATAAGGGTTAGTTCAAATATACAACTATTACATAACCAAACCAGGTCACCAATACCCGTCTGCGCTCTCACGATGGCATTGCTCTGTCAACGTTTTCCTTCATGCAAACGTGTTTTCACACAGAGTAGACCATTCTCAAACGGCTCCTGTAGGAGCCGTCTAAACAGGATCTGCACTGTTTGCTAATGGACTTTGAAAGGTCCGTTTCTTTACTTTCTAAAATGGCTGCAGTGTTCCATCTTCCATATTTCATTATAACTACATGTATTGTGTACATTAATATTCGGTAGGTATTGAACTTTTGAATAAACATAGAACATGGATAGGGTGAACCCATTATACTTCGGGATAACTTGGACAAAATGATCAGTCCTTCCAAAACTTACAGTACAGAATTGCTCGAAAATATATACCTACATATATCTAGAAAATATATACCGACATATATCTAGAAACACGTGTAACAGCTTAATACATATTCTGAAGGGAGGTGAGTCTAAAATAATGCTGAAAACTCCCACAGGAGCTTTCAACATTATTTAAGACCTGTATTAACCCTTCGCTTGCTGAATTTTAAAATACATTTCTCCTTCTTTATCCATGCCCTGTTGTATAATTACATATATCTTCACTGTATACAAGTATTTCGCTGTGCAATCACTGCTCCTGCAGGAGCTGTGTCATCTTGGTCTTCACTATTTACAGGTAGGTATATTGACGCGAATAGCAAGCGAAGGGTTAAGCTGTGACCTGGAGAAATTGTTCAGATTATAATGCGTATAACTCGAACTCTGTTTGTCTCGAACTAATTTGTATAGTCCCTTGAAGTTCGAGATATCGAAGTTCAACTGTATACACACATTACATACCAAGACCAAATGTTTTTCCTTGGTCATACGTGTGACACGTATGTGCGAATTCTTTACGTTTTCCACCAAAACATTTGAATACATTATGAAATTGATAATTTGCATTCGAATACGTCACAATCGATAAGACGTTCGAATACATCACCAAATAGATAACCTTTATTCAAATACGTCACAAATAATAATTTATCTTCGAATACGTCACTTTTGATTATTTACATTCGATTATGTCACACGAGACGATTTACATTCGATTACGTCACAATTGATAATTGACGCTCAAATACTTCATAATTGATAATTTTCCTTTGAATTAGTAACACAACAGAACAAACTCAGCTCCAGTGCCCGGATGTGCCTCTGTGCGCAAATCTTCAGGACCCGAATATCAGGACTCCCGACGGAAGTTGCAACAATCTCAAAAACCCGACTTGGGGAATGGCCGGACAGTCCCTGGCGCGCATCTTAAATCCGGCTTACGGTATGATATAGACTAATAAAATTGTACAGTAAATGCACACACTCTACTTAACAAGATTTCATTTCAGAAATAATGGCTACAGTAGAACCTGTGCAAAGCGGCCATTCATTTATGGCGCATTTGAGTCATAAAAAGCACGTGGTTGCTGAACCCTTTCCCTAATGTAAGCGCATATATGCAAACAGAGTAGACCCAGATTAGACGGCTCCTATAGGAGCCGTCTGATCAGGGTCTGCCCGGTTTGCGTATGGTGTAACATAGATCTGATTATATAGCTTCTGTCTGAGCAAATATTAGACCAACTAATTAACGCAATTTAGTGGCCGTTATAGAGAGGTTTTACTATATATTATTGCATAAATATTCCTGGAATAATGAGGTTAGACAGGTTTTCTTCTGCATTCATTAGTTGAATTTTAACAAGGTCTCGTAAACAAACTTACCATGACAGAAGCTGTAGAAATTGATCTATGCTATTTCATAAGTAAACAGTACATCCCCCGAGCTGCCAGATATGTGTGTACTCTGTTTTTTAAATGTTCAAAAAATACCAAAACCAGACTTAATTCTCCACCAAATCCTATGTTGTGACCACTCCTTAGAATCGTCTCGAGTGGTCACGGCATTGGGTTTGTTGGAGAATTGACGATTTTTGATTACACACC
The DNA here is from genome assembly GCA_963576725.1 of Azorinus chamasolen. Classification (NCBI taxonomy): domain Eukaryota; kingdom Metazoa; phylum Mollusca; class Bivalvia; order Cardiida; family Solecurtidae; genus Azorinus; species Azorinus chamasolen. Next base: position 52,720,524 of record OY755253.1, on the reverse strand, counting down.
TTTGTCTGTAGCTCCGGGCAACGGTCAACTAATAGCATGAAAATTGTTAACCCTTCGCTTGCTGAATTTTAAATAAATACTTTACCCATGCCCTGTTGTATAATTACATATATCTTCACTGTGTACACGTATTTCGCTGTGCAATCATTGCTGTGGAGTGCCCTGGTTGCACAATCAATGTGTAAATAGTGCAGGCCCTGATGAGACAGCTCCTGCAGAAGCTGTCTCATCTTGGTCTTCACTATTTACATGTAGGTTTATTGACGCGAATAGCATGAAAATTAATAATATAAGTTTCTTGATCATCATCGGTTACAGTTTTATCTAAGCAGCAGTGACCAAGTAAGTGAGTTAGTGACAAGATGCCGAGTAACTCGGTGTCTCCATCCATGATCCACGTTGTCTGCTACCTGGACAATACTTTGTATCCGGACAATAGCTTCTACCTGGACAACAGTTCCTAGCATGACAATAGTTTCTACCTGGACAACAGTTCCTGGCTGGACAATTGTTTCTACATTGTCAGTAATTCCTACCTGGACAATAGTTTCTACTTCGTCAGTAGTTTCTACCTGGACAATAGTATCTATCTGGACAATATTTTCTAGCTGGTCAGTAATTTCTACCTGAACAATCGTTTCTGCATTTGAAGTCATTTCTACCTGGTCAGTTGTTTCTAGCTGGACAATAGTTTCTACATGGTCAGTAGTTTCTACCTGGTCAGTAGTTTCTACCTGGACAATAGTTTCTAGCTGATAAATAGTTTCTACCTGGTCAGTGGTTTCTACCTTGATAAAAATTCTAGCTGTCAATAGTTTCTACCTGGTCAGCAGTTTCTACCTGGACAAACGTTTCTAGCTGCGCCATCGTTTCTTCCTGGTTAGTAGTTTCCAAAACGCTTGAACGAGTGCATGACAAGCAAAACATGTAATGGATCAAGATTTGAGGGGCATCAGCATGATAAAGGTTTATGTATTTATGTTTAACTCACTGGCTCATGCACTCAATCGCTCACTAATTCACTCACGCATGCACTCACTCACTCACTCGCTCACTTACCCTCACTACCTCACTCACACTTTCACTCACTCACTCACTGTTCATGAAGAGTTTAGTTCTGGGGTTTTTTATTTAGAGGACGGCTTTATGTCACCAAGATACACAGTGGTAGATGGAACACCTCTGTTTAATCCACGATTGATAAGTAATAAGGCTCATAAGGAAAGTGCCACCATCAACCTCCCTATGTTCCAGTTTGGCCAGTTTCAATACGATGATAGAATAGCCACGCCCGCCGGAGGTAGATAGTATTTCAACTCTTTACCTTGTATATGTGTCTTTGTGCCCTATTGCAGGCAGCAAAGACCCAAGATCAGACCGTTTCTGTATCAGATCATGAATATTTAAACGAGTGTGTGATAAGCAAAAATGAAACAGAGTCCCTGCTTATAAAACGTTTAGTTGAGTCTGAGAACGTTCTCAAACATTTGATTGGTCTAGCTGAATAATAGTTTCTACCTGGTCAGTGGTTTCTACCTTGACAAAAATTCTAGCTGGTCAATAGTTTCTACCTGGTCAGCAGTTTCTACCTGGACAAACGTTTCTAGCTGCGCCATCGTTTCTTCCTGGTTAGTAATTTCCAAAAGGCTTGAACGAGTGCATGACAAGCAAAACATGTAATGGATCAAGATTTGAGGGGCATCAGCATGATAAAGGTTTATGTATTTATGTTTAACTCACTGGTTCATGCACTCACTCGCTCACTAATTCACTCACGCATGCACTCACTCACTCACTCGCTCACTTACCCTCACTACCTCACTCACACTTTCACTCACTCACTCACTGTTCATGAAGAGTTTAGTTCTGGGGTTTTTTATTTAGAGGACGGCTTTATGTCACCAAGATACACAGTGGTAGATGGAACACCTCTGTTTAATCCACGATTGATAAGTAATAAGGCTCATAAGGAAAGTGCAACCATCAACCTCCCTATGTTCCAGTTTGGCCAGTTTCAATACGATGATAGAATAGCCACGCCCGCCGGAGGTAGATAGTATTTCAACTCTTTAACTTGTATATGTGTCTTTGTGCCCTATTGCAGGCAGCAAAGACCCAAGATCAGACCGTTTCTGTATCAGATCATGAATATTTAAACGAGTGTGTGATAAGCAAAAATGAAACAGAGTCTCTGCTTATAAAACGTTTAGTTGAGTCTGAGAACGTTCTCAAACATTTGATTGGTCAGATTTGAGCCTTTGGCTCAAATCTGATCAATCAAAAGCCTGAGAAAGAAACTCAGACTCAACTAAAAGCTTTATAAGCATGGACCCAGATCAATATTTGAGGGGCATCAATTTCTCAGCATGATAAAGATTTATGTATTGGTGTTTCACTCACTCGCTCACTCACTCATCTACTCACTTATTCACTGACTTACTCACTCACTCATTCGCTCAATCACTCCCTCCCTCCCTCACTCACCCACTCTCTCCTTCAATCACTGTGCATAATGAGTTTAGTTCTGTTTTTTGTTTAGAGGACGGCTCAATGTCGTCGAGACACACAGGGTTAGACGGAAACCCTCTGTATAATCCACGAACAATAAGTATTACGTTGCATAAGGATTCTAAAGACGTATTGACGCCAATTGCCACCCTCAACAACCACGTGCACCAAATGGGCCAGTTTCTAGACTACGATATTATAGCAACACCCATCGCAAGTAAGTAGTTTTTAACTCTTTACCCTGTACATGCGTCTTTTTGCGCTTTTGCAGGCAGAAAAACCCAATATCAGTTTCTTTATCATACCAGGGTCTGCTCTGTTTCCTTATTAAATGATATACATGCATCTGATTTTATAATTTCTGTCATATTCAAAACTTCACTTGAGCATGATACATTTATGAGATAAAAGAGACATTCATGCATTCATGATATCATACAAGTTTATTCATCAGATAATGGGCTGCATCTGTTAGAGAATGGGTTGCATCTGTCCAAGAATGGGTTGCATTTGTCCAAGAATGGGTTGCATCTGTCCAAGAATGGACTGCATCTGTGTCCACTAGTGTTGCTAATTTGACCAATATGTACTATTATGTTAGTCGATTTATGCAACCGATTAATGATCAATTAAGCCCTGCCTTCATATAAGCGCATTTTCACGCATTTGAAACCCCAGATAAGACGGTTGCAATAGGAACAGTCTGATCAGGGTCCATGCTTATAAAGCGTTTAGTTGAGCCTTTGGCTCAAATCTGACCAATCAAAAGCTTGAGAACACAAATCTGACCAATCAAAAGTTTGAGAACGACCCTGGGCCTGCTCTGTTTCCTAATGGAATTTCTTTCTTTACGTTCTAGATTAGCTACATTGTTCCAATCTTATATATCAGTGTAACGTTTTTGTCCATAAAATTCAGAAGGTATTGAAATTTGAGATAAACATAGAACATTGAAAGGCATACTTATACATCTTATCTTGAACCCCTCGTGTTTTTTTTCAGATGCTACGAACTGTTGTACTGATAATCCGTAAGTACATATACATGCAGCTAAACTTCGATAACTCGAACTTGGATAATTGGAGCTTCGGGAAAATTTCAGTCCTTCCAGAATATTTACAAAACAGGATTGTTCTGAAATGTATCAATACGCATATCTGAATCCACAGGTTGCAGCTTAATGAATGTCTATTACTTTAGACTTTCATTTAGCTATGGACAAACTTGAGAAACTGTTTAGAGTATAAATCTTGACTTGAACCTATGTTATCTCGAGGTAGGTTGTATGGTCCATTGACGTTCGATTTGATTTGAGCCGAGATTGTATCTTTATCACTATATTTTAGCAAATTTAATCCATCTTAAACATTTTCAACCTGGGATACGCATACAAGTACAAATATGAGTCATGCAGGAAGCACCACATACAGAACAAACATCCGCCGAACAGCAACACAAGAAAACACAGCAAATGTACATAACTCCCAAACACATAAAGAGACGCACAAAGACAAAACTAACAAACAATAGGGAGGATATGTAATTACAAAAGTTACTGGGGGTTTAAACCGGTTTAGGGGCACCTAACCTCACACTTAATCCATCCCCATGAACAGTGTAAATAAACGTAGCCACTATCTAACTAATCGACAACAGCCGTGATGGCAAATGCAGTGGTAAAGTGCTTTAAAAACGAAAACATTTAAGTGAAACAAACTGTATCGACGTTTCGCTAATGTACTCAATGATTGCGTTGCAAACAGAGTAATTGTAGAAAAGCACTAATAGGTACAACAAAAACGAAATGGTACAGATATCCAACGTTCTCCTTCCGTTTCAAGATTTAAGAGGTTACTTTCATAAAGTACTAAACCTCTCTTGTCGGCATACATACAAAGAGGTAAAAGGGTTGATAACAAGACATGAAATATGTTGTAGTACTATAGAGCCATATCCCTTTTTAATGTTTTACGAAGTCATCAACATAAAATGCAGGATGTGAAATACGGTGTCGCAGGAGTACCTTGAGATTACATTAGTACTTGCCAATAAGTGAGAATTTTCTATAATAAAATTTGGAGAAAGTGTTTCTTAGTTTATGGTATACAGTAAAACCCCTCTAATGCGACCACCAAAACAGGTATAATTCTGGGTATTAAAGGCAGGTTGTAGCTTAGTGCAGGACAAAAGTTATGCAGAAAGCTCCCACAGGAGCTTTCTGTATAACTTTTGTCCTGCATTAAGCAACCACCTACTTCTGAAGGCATTTTTGTTTCTTCATAAAGTGGTCGCATTAGAAGGGTTTTACTGTATATCCTTGCCTAAGCAGCTTTTCAGTTAAACTGAGATTGCGACTGTTAAAATCGTCAACAGATGAACAAGCTCTAGCCAAATGGATAAGTTTAGATATATAAACCCCGTAAGGTAATGATGTCAGAAATGATGTTTTTTCTCGGGCAAATGTTTTCTGGAGTAAGTTTATCTTCAATTAAATCATGAGGAAGTGTTGTGCACAACGTAGAAAAATCGAATATGATTACAGTGGATGCACAAACTCGTTTGTTCTTAAGTTTTTTAAGACTTCTGAAGAGTTCTTAATATACCACAAGATATTTATTGCAGAATATTCATAAGTCTTATCACAATATAATTTTACATGTTCTTTTATCATCGTTAAACAAGAAGTCATCAGTATAGACAATTTTGTAGTTGTACAAGAGCTAAAACTTGCAAAGAAACGCGCTTAATATGGTTTTCATGTAGTTTTGGTAACCAATACATTGTTGGAAGTATAATGTTTGGCTGAACTATACAGTTGTATGAGTGAATTATACAGCTAAATTATATGGGTGAATTATACTGAATGGACCAAACATACTGCTGGATGGTTAAAATATGTGGTGAAGTTGAATTATACTGCTATATTGGTGAATTATACTGATAATTGAACACCGCTTAAGCCGGTGCTAGGGGGCGTGAGCAGTGTTGCACTTTCAATTACTGTTCATGAACAGACTCAATAAAACCGAGTCTGCAATTTTCTCTTTTTGTGTTGCAATTTTTGCTCTCGGGGGATCACCTCCCTTCAGAATTTATACTAATCAATCAGTGAATTATACTGTCGTATATTAGGGTAAGCGTGAATTATTCAGCTAAATATGTGAATGATCTTGTACTGGTGAATTTATACCATATGCATGAATTATAAAAGTACAAATTTAAGTCATGCAGGAAACACCACATACAGAACAAACATCTGTCTCAACAGCAACACAAGAAAACACAGCAAATGTACAAAACTACCAAAAACACAAAGAGACAAAACAAATAAACAATAGTGGAAGACAGAAGTACGGCCCCTTGGAACGGTTAGTGACAATAGTCAGGGGGTTAAACCGGTTAAGGGGCGCCCAACCTCACATTTATTTCACCCCTACCCTAAAAGACAAATTAAACAAACGTACCCCCTCTCCGACTAATGTACAACCGCAAATACAGTAATAAAGTGCATGTAAAACAAAAACATATTTAACCCTTTCGCTGCCAATGCGGATCTATGATAACCTATGCAAACAGTTTGGATCCAGATGAGACGCCGATTAACTCGGCGTCTCATCAGGATATACACTATTTGCGACTGTTACTATGTTTTTGAAACAAATATGAAGAAAATCAAAACAATGAAAATTTGTAGCAGACGACAAAGTTAGCAGACGACAGAGTTTGGCAGCGAAAGGGATAAGTAAAACAAATTGATCCGCCTATCGCTAGTGTACTCATTGGTCGAGCTGAAAACAAAGTAACTGTAGAAAAGTAATAAAACGGTACGACAAAAATGACGTCCTCCTTCCGTAAAAGGTCGCCTTCGTAGAATACTATTTTTTTCTTGTCGGCGTACATGCAAAGAGGGCAGTGTGATTGCCAACTGTAAAAGAGTTGATAACCAGATATGAAGTATGTTGTAGTACTATAGGATCGTATTTCTTTGTAACGAACTTTTCTCTTTTTGTGTTGCAATTTTTGCTCTTGGGGGTCACCTCTTTTCAGAATTTATAATCTTCACAACAGCACGTGTTAAGTGCTTGTGTGGCGGCCGTAAAACGTCGCCCCGTACTTCATTCTCAGTGTTGTTATACATGTACCTTCTGATCCTTCGAGATCATGAATGTTAGTACTTCTTGTTCTGAAAATTAAATACCGCTTAAGCCGGTGCTAGGGGGCGTGAACAGTGTTGCACTTTCAATTACTGTTCATGAACAGACTCAATAAAACCGAATCTGCAATTTTCTCTTTTTGTGTTGAAATTTTTGCTCTGGGGGGGGATCACCTCCTTTCAGAATTTATTATATAAAGCTGTATGGATGGATTATACAGGTGTATGAAATAATTATGCTGTATGGTTGAATAAAACTGCTGTATTGGTGAATTATGCACCTGCATGACTGAAACTTAGTGCTGTATTAGTGAATTATACTGCCATATGAATGAATTATAAGGTAACCGGCTATGGATGAATTATACAGCTGTGTTGATGGATTTTTCTGCATGGGTGAATTATACTGTATGGGTTATTTCTTCAGGTATATAGAGGAATTATATTCTGTGGTAAAATTGTACTGCTGCATTGGTGAATTATACAGCTATATTGCTGAATTATACTGCTATATTATTGTAATGAGTTTCGTGACGTGTATGATTTCCTTCAGGGATCCTGAGTGTTTTCCCATCAAAGTTGAACAAGATGACGACTGCTATGATAGCGGCTACTGTATGAACTTTGTCCGGTCAGCTGATTCTGCCTGTCCACAGAGTACGTATTTACCTCATGGAGCAAATGCTCTTTTTATCACAATGGTTTCAAAAAACGGTCTCTGCAGATGCTTCAAAAGGCGGCAATATGAGTGAATGGGTTAAAAATCTCTTTGACACCTTTACAAACCAATTAAACCCAAGCCCATAAGCTCCTGTTTGAGTTGTATGATCGGGGTTTACTCAGTTTGCCTATGGCATAGTATAAATCCGATTCTGAAGATTCTGTCACAGTCAATAATATGCATGTTAATATATAATCATAAAAATGTAAGTCCAATGCAATATATAATAAATTCTCAAATCAATACTAGTATTCAAAGAGGAAAGGTTCAAATTATTGCCTGGTGAAAGTTTTTGTTGGAAATACATTGTAATGACAAAATCAAGATAGCTTTCACCCATTTAATCCAGGAATATGAATTAACCCTTCGCTTGCAATTCACGTCAATATACCTACCTGTAAATAGTGAAGATCCAGATGAGACAGCTGTCTCATCAAGGTCTGCACTATTTACAAGTGGATTGTGCAACCAGTGCACTGCACAGCAGTGGTGATTGCACATCGAAATACTTGTAGACAGTGAAGATATATGTAATTTGCAACAGGGCATGGGTAAAGAAGGAGAAATGTATTTTATAATTCAGCAAGAGAAGGGTTAAAACTTATGTCCATAATGGCATATACACACGAACAGTTTTATCCCTGGTAAAAACTGTAGAATTAGATTCTATTTAATTCCATAAGCAAACAGAGTATCCCGGATCAAACGGGTCCTATATGGGTCATCTGATCTAGGTCTACTCGATTGGCAAATGTGTAAAAGGCGTTTTTAAGTAGGAAATGTTAAACTATATGCAGAAATGAGCTTTTGGCCAAAGCAGAAACTGAAATAAGGTCCATATTATTCCTTAACCCTTCGCTTGCTGAATTTTAAAATACATTTCTCCTTCTTTACCCATGCCCTGTTGTATAATTAGATATATCTTCACTGTGTACACGTATTTCGCTGTGCAATCACTGCTGTGGAGTGCACTGGTTGCACAATCAACTTGTAAATAGTGCAGATCCTGATGAGACAGCCCCTGCAGGAGCTGTCTCATCTGGGTCTTCACTATTTACAGGTAGGTATATTGACGCGAATAGCAAGCGAAGGGTTAAGAAAGGAGAGTATACATTGATAAGACAGCCCCTAAAGTAGATATCTGATCTGGATCTCTTCCCTTCAAATGCAAAAAGTCCTCTCTGTTATGTAAACCAAAGACATGTGTTGTTATAGGTATTTGGATAAAGGGCCTTAGGGTGTTTTAATGGATTTTCAGGGTGGGTTTAAACAGTTTACTATATAGTGATCAGCTCTCTCTGTCTCTCTCTCTCTCTCTCTGTCTCTCTCTCTCTCTGTCTCTCTCTCTCTCTGTCTCTCTCTCTCTCTGTCTCTCTCTCTCTCTGTCTCTCTCTCTCTCTCTCTGTCTCTCTCTCTGTCTCTCTCTCTCTCTCTCTCTCTGTCTCTCTCTCTGTCTCTCTCTCTCTGTCTCTCTCTGTCTCTCTGTCTCTCTGTCTCTGTCTCTGTCTCTGTCTCTCTCTCTCTCTCTCTCTCTCTCTCTCTCTCTCTCTCTGTCTCTCTATCTATCTATCTATCTATATATCTCTCTCTCTTCTCTTCTCTCTCGGTTTATTTGTTTCATGGCATTATCTTTTTGTCTTCAATTTGCCCTCAGACCTTTTAAAAGGAATAAATACAAAGAAATGCCCATCGTGGCTTAACCAACTTAACCTTTATCAATAACCTATAGCCCTTAGCATGTTTTCACTTGTCCACACTGAAGGAAAAATAGCTCTGTAATAATGTGTGTATTGACAGGTCTTTTCAGGCGACAAGTGAATATTGTAACATCCTACATCGACGCTTCGAATGTGTACGGTTCTTCACAGGATAGACAAAATGAACTGAGAGACGGAGGTAAGACAAATACAGTGGAGTTTCGATATTTCGAAATTTAACCCTCTACTCCATGTAAGAAATATTGATGTCATTAATATTAATTAGATTAATGTGTCGATAGCACATGGACACAGGAATGTTTAGTCAAGACAGAAACTGTAATATCATATCTATATTATATCCAATGCAAACAGAACTGATCTTGATCAGACGGCTCCCTTATGAGCCGTCTGATCTTTGTCTACTCTGTTTGCAAAGGCATAGGATGTATATTACGGAGGAAAGGGTTCAGGGGTCAAACAAATTATTATTATTATACCCCCACAACGAAGTTTGGGGGGTATATTGGAATCAGGTTGTCCGTCCGTCTGTCCGTCCATCTGTCCGTCCGTCCGTCCGTCTGTCCGTCCGTGGACACAATTTTGTCCGGCCTTCTTCTTCTACAGTTTTGTTTCAATTTTGTTGAAAGTTCATATATAGCCATATGACCATATAAACCTGTGCACCGCATATTTCCGTTATGATCGGACCACTACTTCAGGAGTTATCTCCCCTTTTTAGTCCCCTACCAATGTTTTCTGGTTTTCTGGACTTTTTATGGAAGTGACTCGAGATATCAACTCAATATTTAGTACAAAGCTAAATCAAGATAAGTTACAGCTTATGATACAATCTCAGCCCGGTTGAATAATTATTTCCAGAGTTATTGCCCTTGAACTTTATTTTTTTTTCTTCAAATTTGGGATTTTCCAGACTTTTTTTTGGAAGTGGTTGCAGATATTAACTTTATATTTGGCATAAAGCTAACTCTACATGAATTACAGCTTAATTCCCAATCTCAGTCTGGTTGAATAATTTTTGCCAGAGTTACGGCCCTTGAACTTTAATTTTTTGTCAAATTTTCAATTTTCTGGTCTTTCTTTGGAAGTGGTTGGCGATATTAACTTCATATTTGCAATAAAGCTAAATCTAGATGTGGTACAGCTTAAGTTCAAATATGGGTCTGGTTGAATAATTTTTGTCAGAGTTATTGTCCTTGAACTTAATGTTTTTCTGAAAAGGTACCTAGTTTTAGAAGTTTGGATTTGACAAAAACCTCATGAAACGATCTTGTTTCTCTGAATTATTCTTCATATTTATTACATAAATTAGGTTGGGGCATGTATTGTTTTTAAATCTCTTCATGTTTCTGTATGTACATATGTTCAGATTGATGATAGGTGTTCTGACAAGCAGACAGGTGGGGGGGGGGGGGTATTTGTTAGCCTTTGGCTTACAGTTCTAGTTTTATTAGTACATGTATACCTCATTAATATAGCGCTCTTTTCACACAGGATATGTGCGTTAAAAGCGCTTCACATGGATGAAATCACTAACCGGAATGTACCGCATACATATCTATGGATATGTGCGTTAAAAGCGCTTCACATGGATGAAATCACTAACCGGAATGTACCGCATACATATCTATGGATATGTGCGTTAAAAGCGCTTCACATGGATGAAATCACTAACCGGAATGTACCGCATACATATCTATCCAGGCAATGAAAGATATACAAAATATATACAATGTATATAAACTCACTAGCTAGAAGGAATCGCATGAACGTCTATCCGGTCATTGAGACATACCAAAGATATACAATAGATATGAAATCACTAACCGAAAGGAACTGCATGCTTGTATATCCAGTCAATGAGAGATATACAATAGATATACAATATTTACAATAGTAAATACATGTATAGTAATATACAATAGATATCGAAAAGTAGTAAAGTCAAGCAGGCAAAGCCACATGCAAGACGCAACCACCACCAAAACACCGATAGACAGCATGACACACACACACACACACACCCAAACGCATACGCACAAACACATACGAAATGAACACAGAAAACACCAAAAGACACACAAGAAACAGGGACAAACGTTCCACAACATGAACAAACCACAAGCAAAAAGACGCAAGGCAAACAAAAGGAAGGGTGACAAAGAGAGTACCGCCTTGGCACGGTCAGCAGCAAAAACACCACTGGGGGTTTAAACCGGTTTACGGACGTCCTAACCTCACACTTCTCTCAAAGTCACCCTAGCTTTACAAATATTGTAAATAAAGGTATCCCCGCTGGACTTACCCACAACATAGACGACGGTGAACACAGAACAACATGTAAAACATAGCATAATAACTGTGACAATCCGTCAAATACGTACTCAATGGCTTTGCTGAAGTCAGAGCACCTGCAGGTAAGCCGTTAAGGGCACGACAGGGAAAAAATAATACATGAGTCTGGTAAGCTCCTCCTGTATCCAAGTTTAAGAGTATACCATCATAGAGTACTACCCTCGGCCTGTCATCGCGCAAGCAAAGAGGGAAGCGTAGCTACCGACTGTAAAAGGGTCGATAACCAAACATGCAGTGTGTTGCAATATAATAGGATCATAACCTTTCTTTTTAAATTTTTTAATGCGTTTTATAAACAAATCATGAAAATGGATATGACCCCGAATTTTCCTAAGTTTGTAGATAACATCCCCATAAAATTCTGGTTGAGAAATGCCTTGTCGCAGTAACGTCCGTAGATTGCAATTATATTTACTAATGAGAGGTAAATTTCGATAATAAAATTTAGAAAAGGTTTTCCGAAGTTTGTGATATCTGTAACCTTGCTTAAGAAGTTTATCAGTTATAACTAAATTACGTCTGTTAAAATCTTCAAGCAAAGAACAGGCTCGGGCAAACCTAATAAGTTGAGAAATATAAACACCATAAGATGTAGAACGTGGCACATCCCCATCTAGAAAAGGATAATTAACAATTTTAAAATTAAAATCTTCTCTTTTATCGTATACTTTGGACGAAACTTTATCATTTGTAATTGAAAGATTCAAATCTAAAAATGAAGCATTAATGTCAGATTGATTAGCTTTGTTTAAAGACAGTTCTTTTGGGTAGATTGAAGAAACCATAGTATCAAAATAAGGATTATCTAAATTCAAAATATCGTCTAAATACCTTGAAGTTTTATTAAAAGCATTAACAATATCGGTCTGTGTATCAGGTTTTAAGCTAAGCATAAAATCCCTCTCGTAGCAATACAAAAACAAATCTGCAACAAGAGGGGCACAATTTGTACCCATGGGTATACCAACAACTTGACGATATATGGTATCTCCATAACGCACAAATATATTATCTAAAAGAAAGGTAAGAGATCTACAAACATCAAGGCAAGTCCACATTGTGTAATGTTCAACTTCTGAATTCGAAAAGAATGAACGTTGAACATTACAAGCAATGAACATTTTGTTTTCTCTGGCAAAGGTTTTTTCTATTAATTTAATAAGTCTATCCTTTATAAGATGGTGAGGTAGAGTAGTATAGAGTGTAGAGAAATCATAAGAGCTCAGTAAAGAAATGTTATACTGTTCATTTTCAAGTTTTGTTAAAATATCATTTGAATTTTTTATGGACCAAAAAACATTAATACCAGAATTTTCATATATTTTATCACAGTAGCGTTTAACATGTTCTTTGATCGTAGTAAGACAGGACGTCAAAAGTATAGATAATTTAGTAGTGGTACAACAGCTAGAGTTGGCAATAAAACGCGACTTATAAGGGTTTTTATGTAGTTTCGGAATCCAGTACAAAGTAGAAAGTTTATGTTGTTTTATGTTAGGACCAGACTTAAAATCATTGCACATTTTTACATGTTCCGAGACTATATCTTTTTCAGGTGTTTGAACAGTTATATAAGTTTTTGAATCAGTTAGTTCCTTCTTTAAAACATCAACATAATACAATCTTCAAATAATGATTACATTGTTTGATGCCTTGTCAGCAGGAACAAGAACATAATCTGAATGAAAATTAGAAATGTTTTTCTTCAAGATAACGGCAGTTCAAATCATCCTATTTCTTATTTGGAAACTTTCTCGATGTGACAGCTTAATGAATCGAAAGTAATTCTGAACGCTCCTATGTGAGCTTTCAGCATAAGTCCTGCCCTGTATGGAACTGTCACATGTCTATATAGATATGTACAGTGGTAGATTTGAGAACTTTTCTGTATTTCAAGTTTTGGCAGGGATCGAATTTTTAACTCGAGTTTTGTCGGAGTTCAAGTTATCCTAGTTTTAAGCTTTAATCCTTAGACACGCCTTTAAAACGCATTTGCAAACAGAGTAGAAACAGATAATACCTTTACAAACATGGCCCTTGAATTATTCAAAATTGGCTGTTTTAGCATTGTCCGTTCTCTCAACGATTTTGTGTCCGACATTGTACAAACTTCCAGAAAAACTTTACAGGAATAAAATATTGACCAGCTTAGACAAGCAGATAAATTTCATGTTAGGATAATACTCCTTGAAAATAATAAACAATGCCTATTTAAGCCTTGCCGCTCCCTAACTCCAATACGAGGGCTTGGTGCAAAACTATTCTAACTCCTTCACAAAGTGAAGGAGTTAGAATAGTTTTGCACCAAGCCCTCGAATAGGTTTCATCAGATCTTCACCCAGTTTACTGAAAATATTATTTATAATTTAACAATCTGATTAATGTATTTTCTGTTTCAACCTCGGATTTCTATGTTTGTAGGTATATCGTCCAGAATTATGTCTCCCCCATTTATAATGGGGAGACATATTGGTTTTGGTCGAGTTGTCCATCTGTCCGTCCGTCCGTCCGTCTGTCTGTCTGTCACACTCGTGTCCGCTCCATATCTCTCACAAATATGGAAGGATTTCAAAATGCTTTGGCAAAAATGTTCGACTCAACAAGACGATGTGCAAAGCGTTCGATTCATGCACGTGGGTCTAAGGTCAAGGTGACAATCCAATGTCGAATGTTTTAGCCATATCCTTCGTGTCCGCTCAATATCTCTTACATCCTTCGAAGAATTTCAAAATGCTGTGGCACAAATGTTTTCCATAACAAGGCGATGTGCAGACAGCAGGATTCGGGCACATTATTCAAAGGTCAAGGTCACAATTAAAGGTCATGTTCACAATTCAAGGTCAATTATTCAAGCGTTTTTGTCCGGAGGATAACTCTTACATGGCTAATGCCATTTGATTGAAACTTCACACATTGACAAACCATGATGAGAAGAGGTGTAATGCACAAGGGCCATAAATCTTGCTTCAATACTTTGGGAGTTATTGCCCTTTGTTACATTTTGTGTCCAATCAATAACTCCTGCTCTATTGATGTTATTAGAAGGATATTTCGTGTATGGCAAAAGCATGATGAAAGGAAGTGTTATGCACAAGTATCACAACTCTGGCTCTAATAATATTGGAGTTATTGCCTCCTTTTTTCTGCAGAGTTATGGGACTTTGAAATTTTGTCCATGCGCTGGGGGAGACATCAGTTTTTGTATCAAAACAATTCTAGTTTACATCGGTATACCGGCTTTCTTTAAATTCATCAATGACTTATGTAAGAATGACATATTTTAGTTAGTTTGGCATTTGTATAGCTTATCATAGATTCATTTATTGTAAAGCAAGTGATATAAATCATCCTAAAATTCCACACAAAAAGTCTTTGAAAAACATTCTATCATTTTTGAGACAGGAGCAGGTGGGGGCATATGTTTTTCTTAAAAACAAGCTCTAGTTAGATTAGTTTTCATTATAAATTCTGAAAGGGGGTGATGCCACACGAACAATGGAAGGTTTGGCCATTGCAGACACAAACTGTAGACTCGAATCTACAATAATTCAGAAGCAAACAGAGCAGACCCTGATCAGATGGCTCCTGCAGGAGCCATCTACTCTGGACGTACTCCTTTTGCGAATGCGTAGAAAGGCTTATTTATGAATAATTGGTAAAGACATTCATGTTCATATTGATTGCTTTAGAGGAGTGCTACTGTGTTTTCTTTCCTACTTTGATCAGCTTTCATGAATAGTACGGATTATGAGATGCGCTTCCCTGATCAACCTCCTGGCCATGCGTGTAGTGCGGATCTGACAGAATATGAAAATTGCACCGATGCAGGTAAGACAGGGGTATATCTACAAGTAAAACACGCCTCTATCTACAGGTAAGACTGGAGAATATCTACAGTTTTGGTCAAACATGTTACTCTATCTATAGATAAAAATGGATATATCTACAGGTAAGGCATAGTTGTATCTACAGGTAAGATAGTATCCTTTACTCCGTACACACGCCCTTGCAAACAGGGTAGACCTAGATCAGAAAGGCTCCAATATGAGCCGTCTGATCATGGTCTGGCCTGTTTGATTATTATATAGTTCACATAATATTCTACAAGTTCTGCCATTGTCACAAATGCCTATTGATACGTTTCGTTATAAAAATAAATTAATTTATATTGATTTTTTTTCTTTGTGGAATTAGCATAAGCCAGTCCGTTTATTCACATTTTAACAATATAACAATATCACAGAGAGAATAAAGCACAAGAAAGTAAATGTAATGTTGTATAATATTCAACCCAACCATTGTTCTACCGTCACCGAAGACAATCGTAAAACTTTGTGAGGAAGTAACATGGAATTCCTTTACTATTGATATATTTGATAAGTATGCTTAATTCATCCTTTAGTATATAGTTTATGTTGCATGTTTTCGTCCGTCTTTCGTTGCTAAAATAATGTGCGTGAAGTTGGCAGGCAGTTGGTTATTGCCAGTTGTTTATTGAATTTTCAGCTGTCAATTGGTTAATCCTAAAATATAAGAATTGAATGAATAAACTGCAAGGTTCTCTACTGAATGTTCAGCTGTCAGTTGTTTATTGAATTTTCAGCTATCAATTGGTAATTGAATTTTCAGCTGTCAGTTGGTTATTGAATTTTCAGCTGTCAGTTGTTTATTGAATTTTCAGCTATCAATTGGTAATTGAATTTTCCGCTGTCAGTTGGTTATTGAATTTTCAGCTGTCAGATGTTTATTGAATTTTCAGCTATCAATTGGTAATTGAATTTTCAGCTGTCAGTTGATTATTGACTTTTCAGGTGTCAATTGGTTATTCGCAAAGTATAAGGATTGGGGGAATAAACTGCCAGCAGGAAATTGGTTATTCAGCCGTAAATTCAAAAAGGTATCAGAGGCGAATTTTCAGCTGGTTCTGGCTGTCAGTTGGTTATTCAATTGGTTATTCGTCAAATATCTAAATCTGGCGAATAAACTGCCAGCAGGAAATTGGTTATTCAGCCGTAAATTCAAAAATGTAACAGAGGCGAATTTTCAGCTGGTTCTGGCTGTCAGTTGGTTATTCAACTGGTTATTCATCAAATATCTAAATCTGGCGAATATACTGCGAGCAGGAAATTGGTTATTCAGCCGTAAATTCAAAAATGTAACAGATACGAATTTTCAGCTGGTTCTGGCTGTCAGTTGGTTATTCAACTGGTTATTCGTCAAATATCCGAATCTGGCGAATATACTGCCAGCAGGAAATTGGTTATTCAGTCGTAAATTCAAAAATGTAACAGATGCGAATTTTCAGCTGGTTCTGTCTGTCAGTTGGTTATTCAACTGGTTATTCGGTAAATATCCGAATCTAGCGAATCCACTGCCAGCAGGAAATTGGTTATTCAGCCGTAAATTCAAAAATTTAACACAGCCGAATTTACAGCTGGTTCTGGCTGTCAATTGGTTGTTAAACTGGTTAATCGTCAAATATCCGAATCTAACTAATATACTGCCAGCAGGAAATTGGTTATTCAGCCGTAAATTCAAAAATGTAACAGATGCGAATTTTTAGCTGGTTCTGGCTGTCAGTTGGTTATTCAACTGGTTATTCGTCAAATATCTGAATCTGGCGAATATACTGCCAGCAGGAAATTGGTTATTCAGCCGTAAATTCAAAAATGTAACAGATGCGAATTTTCAGCTGGTTCTGGCTGGCAGTTGGTTATTCAACTGGTTATTCGTTAAATATCTAAATCTGGCGAATCTACTGCCAGCATGAAATTGGTTATTCAGCCGTAAATTCAAAATGTAACAGATTCGAATTTTCAGCTGGTTCTGGCTGTCAGTTGGTTATTCAACTGGTTATTCGGTAAATATCCGCATCTGGCTAATCTACTGCCAGCAGGAAATTGGTTATTCAGCCGTCAATTCAAAAATTTAACACAGCCGAATTTACAGCTGGTTCTGGCTGTCAATTGGTTATTCAACTGGTTATTCGTCAAATATCCGAATCTAACTAATATACTGCCAGCAGGAAATTGGTTATTCAGCCGTAAATTCAAATATGTAACAGATGCGAATTTTCAGCTGGTTCTGGCTGTCAGTTGGTTATTCAACTGGTTATTCGGTAAATATCCGAATCTGGCGACTCTACCGCTAGCAGGAAATTGGTTATTCAGCCGTAAATTCAAAAATTGTAACAGATGCGAATTTTCAGCTGGTTCTGGCTGTCAGTTGGTTATTCAATTGGTTATTCGTCAAATATCTGAATCTGGCGAATATACTGCCAGCAGGAAATTGGTTATTCAGCCGTAAATTCAAAAATGTAACAGATGCGAATTTTCAGCTGGTTCTGGCTTGCAGTTGGTTATTCAACTGGTTATTCGTCAAATATCTAAATCTGGCGAATCTACTGCCAGCATGAAATTGGTTATTCAGCCGTAAATTCAAAATGTAACAGATTAGAATTTTCAGCTGGTTCTGGCTGGCAGTTGGTTATTCAACTGGTTATTCTGTAAATATCCGAATCTGGCGAATCTACTGCCAGCAGGAAATTGGTTATTCAGCCGTCAATTCAAAAATTTAACACAGCCGAATTTACAGCTGGTTCTGGCTGTCAATTGGTTATTCAACTGGTTATTCGTCTAAAATCCGAATCTAACTAATATACTGCCAGCAGGAAATTAGTTATTCAGCCGTAAATTCAAAAATCTAACAGAGGCGAATTTTCAGCTGGTTCTGGCTGTCAGTTGGTTATTCAACTGGTTATTCGTCAAATATCTGAATCTGGCGAATATACTGCCAGCAGGAAATTGGTTAATCAGCCGTAAATTCAAAAATGTAACAGATGCGAATTTTCAGCTGGTTCTGGCTGGCAGTTGGTTATTCAACTGGTTATTCGTCAAATATCTAAATCTGGCGAATCTACTGCCAGCATGAAATTGGTTATTCAGCCGTAAATTCAAAATGTAACAGATGCGAATTTTCAGCTGGTTCTGGCTGGCAGTTGGTTATTCAACTGGTTATTCGTCAAATATCTGAATCTGGCGAATATACTGCCAGCAGGAAATTGGTTATTCAGCCGTAAATTCAAAAAAGTAACAGAGGCGAATTTTCAGCTGGTTCTGGCTGTCAGTTGGTTATTCAACTGGTTATTCGTCAAATATCTGAATCCGGCGAATATACTGCCAGCATGAAATTGGTTATTCAGCCGTAAATTCAAAAATGTAACAGATGCGAATTTTCAGCTGGTTCTGGCTGTCAGTTGGTTATTAAAATGGTTATTCGTCAAATATCCGAATCTGGAGAATCTACTGCCAGCAGGAAATTGGTTATTCAGCCGTAAATTCAAAAATTTAACACAGCCGAATTTACAGCTGGTTCTGGCTGTCAATTGGTTGTTCAACTGCTTATTCGTCAAGTATCCGAATCTAACTAATATACTGCCAGCAGGAAATTGGTTATTCAGCCGTAAATTCAAAAATGTAACAGATGCGACTTTTCAGCTGGTTCTGGCTGTCAGTTGGTTAATCAACTGGTTATTCGTCAAATATCTAAATCTGGCGAATATACTGCCAGCAGGAAATTGGTTATTCAGCCGTAAATTCAAAAATGTAACAGAGGCGAATTTTCAGCTGGTTCTGGCTGGCGGTTGGTTATTCAACTGGTTATTCATCAAATATCTAAATCTGGCGAATCTACTGCCAGCATGAAATTGGTTATTCAGCTGTAAATTCAGAAATGTAACAGAGGCGAATTTTCAGCTGGTTCTGGCTGTCAGTTGGTTATTCGTCAAATATCTGAATCTGGCGAATATACTGTCAGCAGGAAATTGGTTATTCAGCCGTAAATTCAAAAATGTAACAGATGCGAATTTTCAGCTGGTTCTGGCTGGCAGTTGGTTATTCAACTGGTTATTCGTCATGTATCCGAATCTAACTAATATACTGCCAGCAGGAAATTGGTTATTCAGCCGTAAATTCAAAAATGTAACAGATGCGAATTTTCAGCTGGTTCTGGCTGGCAGTTGGTTATTCAACTGGTTATTCGTCAAATATCTAAATCTGGCGAATCTACTGCCAGCATGAAATTGGTTATTCAGCTGTAAATTCAGAAATGTAACAGAGGCAAATTTTCAGCTGGTTCTGGCTGGCAATTGGTTATTCAACTGGTTATTCGGTAAATATCCGAATCTGGCGAATATACTGCCAGCAGGAAATTGGTTATTCAGCCGTAAATTCAAAAATGTAACAGATGCGAATTTTCAGCTCGTTCTGGCTGTCAGTTGGTTATTCAACTGGTTATTCGTCAAATATCTAAATCTGGCGAATATACTGCGAGCAGGAAATTGGTTATTCAGCCATAAATTCAAAAATGTAACAGATGCGAATTTTCAGCTGGTTCTGGCTGGCAGTTGGTTATTCAACTGGGTATTCGTCAAATATCCGATTCTGGCGAATCTACTGCCAGCAGGAAATTGGTTATTCAGTCGTAAATTCAAAAATGTAACAGTGGCGAATTTTCAGCTGGTTCTGGCTGTCAGTTGGTTATTCAACTGGTTATTCGTCAAATATCTGAATCTAGCGAATATACTGCCAGCAGGAAATTGGTTATTCAGCCGTAAATTCAAAAAAGTAACAGAGGCGAATTTTCAGCTGGTTCTGGCTGTCAGTTGGTTATTCAACTGGTTATTCGTCAAATATCTGAATCCGGCGAATATACTGCCAGCATGAAATTGGTTATTCAGCCGTAAATTCAAAAATGTAACAGATGCGAATTTTCAGCTGGTTCTGGCTGTCAGTTGGTTATTAAAATGGTTATTCGTCAAATATCCGAATCTGGAGAATCTACTGCCAGCAGGAAATTGGTTATTCAGCCGTAAATTCAAAAATTTAACACAGCCGAATTTACAGCTGGTTCTGGCTGTCAATTGGTTGTTCAACTGCTTATTCGTCAAGTATCCGAATCTAACTAATATACTGCCAGCAGGAAATTGGTTATTCAGCCGTAAATTCAAAAATGTAACAGATGCGACTTTTCAGCTGGTTCTGGCTGTCAGTTGGTTAATCAACTGGTTATTCGTCAAATATCTAAATCTGGCGAATATACTGCCAGCAGGAAATTGGTTATTCAGCCGTAAATTCAAAAATGTAACAGAGGCGAATTTTCAGCTGGTTCTGGCTGGCGGTTGGTTATTCAACTGGTTATTCATCAAATATCTAAATCTGGCGAATCTACTGCCAGCATGAAATTGGTTATTCAGCTGTAAATTCAGAAATGTAACAGAGGCGAATTTTCAGCTGGTTCTGGCTGTCAGTTGGTTATTCGTCAAATATCTGAATCTGGCGAATATACTGTCAGCAGGAAATTGGTTATTCAGCCGTAAATTCAAAAATGTAACAGATGCGAATTTTCAGCTGGTTCTGGCTGGCAGTTGGTTATTCAACTGGTTATTCGTCATGTATCCGAATCTAACTAATATACTGCCAGCAGGAAATTGGTTATTCAGCCGTAAATTCAAAAATGTAACAGATGCGAATTTTCAGCTGGTTCTGGCTGGCAGTTGGTTATTCAACTGGTTATTCGTCAAATATCTAAATCTGGCGAATCTACTGCCAGCATGAAATTGGTTATTCAGCTGTAAATTCAGAAATGTAACAGAGGCAAATTTTCAGCTGGTTCTGGCTGGCAATTGGTTATTCAACTGGTTATTCGGTAAATATCCGAATCTGGCGAATATACTGCCAGCAGGAAATTGGTTATTCAGCCGTAAATTCAAAAATGTAACAGATGCGAATTTTCAGCTCGTTCTGGCTGTCAGTTGGTTATTCAACTGGTTATTCGTCAAATATCTAAATCTGGCGAATATACTGCGAGCAGGAAATTGGTTATTCAGCCATAAATTCAAAAATGTAACAGATGCGAATTTTCAGCTGGTTCTGGCTGGCAGTTGGTTATTCAACTGGGTATTCGTCAAATATCCGATTCTGGCGAATCTACTGCCAGCAGGAAATTGGTTATTCAGTCGTAAATTCAAAAATGTAACAGTGGCGAATTTTCAGCTGGTTCTGGCTGTCAGTTGGTTATTCAACTGGTTATTCGTCAAATATCTGAATCTAGCGAATATACTGCCAGCAGGAAATTGGTTATTCAGCCGTAAATTCAAAAATGAAACAGGTGCGAATTTTCAGCTGGTTCTGGCTCTCAGTTGGTTATTCAGTCGTAAATTCAAAAATGTAACAGATGCGAATTTCAGCTGGTTCTGGCTGTCAGTTGGTTATTCAACAGGTTATTCGTCAAATATCCGAATCTGGCGAATCTACTGCCAGCATGAAATTGGTTATTCAGCCGTAAATTCAAATATTTAACACAGCCGAATTTACAGCTGGTTCTGGCTGGCAGTTGGTTATTCAACTGGTTATTCGTCAAACATCCGAATCTGGCGAATCTACTGCCAGCAGGAAATTGGTTATTCAGCCGTAAATTCAAAAATGTAACAGAGGCGAATTTTCAGCTGGTTCTGGCTGTCCGTTGGTTATTCAACTGGTTATTCATCAAATATCCGAATCTGACGAATATACTGCGAGCAGGAAATTGGTTATTCAGCCGTAAATTCAAAAATTTAACACAGCCGAGTTTACAGCTGGTTCTGGCTGTCAGTTGGTTATTCAACTGGTTATTCGTCAAATATCCGAATCTAACTAATATACTGCCAGCAGGAAATTGGTTATTCAGCCGTAAATTTGAAAAAATTAACACAGCCGAATTTACAGCTGGTTATGGGTGGCAGTTGGTTATTCAACTGGTTATTCGTCAAATATCCGAATATGACGAATACACTGCCAGCAGGAAATTGGATATTCAGCCGTAAATTCAAAAAATTAACACAGCCAAATTTACAGCTGGTTCTGGCTGTCAGTTGGTTATTCAACTGGTTTTTCGTCCAGCTCATGTCAATCTACATTTATGTCAGATCTGGTCAGATCAGATCAAGATTCAGGATAGATCAGATGAGATCTAGATACAGGTCAGGTCCATATCAGATCAGATCATAGCAGATTAAATTAGATAATATGACAATGTTTATTTTCAATTAAGGTAAGATCAGTATTATATTAAGATCCGATCAATATCCAGATTTGATTGGAATAGATGAACATGATCAGGATCTGATCAGGGTCTGATCTGATCTGGATATGGGTTGAATTAAATTTTGACATGGATTGACCTGATCAGATAAAGCAGAATATATCCAGATGCAGTTTAATGGAAAAGTAGTAAAGTCAAGCAGGCAAAGCCACATGCAAGACGCAACCACCACCAAAACACCGATAGACAGCATGACACACACACACACACCCAAACGCACACGCACACACACACACACACGAAATGAACACAGAAAACACCAAAAGACACACAAGAACCAGGGACAAACGTTCCACAACATGAACAAACCACAAGAACAAAGACGCAATGCAAACAAAAGGAAGGGTGACAAAGAGAGTACCGCCTTGGCACGGTCAGCAGCAAAAACACCACTGGGGGTTTAAACCGGTTTACGGACGTCCTAACCTCACACTTCTCTCAAAGTCACCCTAGCTTTACAAATATTGTAAATAAAGGTATCCCCGCTGGACTTACCCACAACATAGACGACGGTGAACACAGGACAACATGTAAAACATAGCATAATAACTGTGACAATCCGTCAAATATGTACTCAATGACTTTGCTGAAGTCAGAGCACCTGCAGGTAAGCCGTTAAGGGCACGACAGGGAAAAAATAATACATGAGTCTGGTAAGCTCCTCCTGTATCCAAGTTTAAGAGTATACCATCATAGAGTACTACCCTCGGCCTGTCATCGCGCAAGCAAAGAGGGAAGCGTAGCTACCGACTGTAAAAGGTCGATAACCAAACATGCAGTGTGTTGCAATATAATAGGATCATAACCTTTCTTTTTAAATTTTCTAATGCGTTTTATAAACAAATCATGAAAATGGATATGACCCCGAATTTTCCTAAGTTTGTAGATAACATCCCCATAAAATTCTGGTTGAGAAATGCCTTGTCGCAGTAACGTCCGTAGATTGCAATTATATTTACTAATGAGAGGTAAATTTCGATAATAAAATTTAGGCCAGTTCAGATCAATATGCAGATCAGATCAAATTAGAAGTGTTTCCACTCCAAATCTTACCAGATGCAAATAAGATCAAGATCAGAATCAAGATCAAGATCAGGATCAGGACCAGGATCAAGATCAATAACCAGAACTAGGAGCTTTTCGCTTTGCAGTTACATAGACTATACATTAGACTACTTATTGGCAAAAAGCTTTACCCGATATACCGTTTGAATGAATGTCAACAGAGGCATGACTTGGGAGGTGGGTAAAATTCGTAAATAGCAAGTTCGACCCCTTGTCTATATATCTAGTGTTCATACATTTTTTTCTGTCGAGGTTCATAATTCATTGTGACGGTGCCCTGTGTTACATACCATAAACTACGTAAGATATCCGGCAACATCACATTTTAAGAGCATACATTTATTTTTTTGTAGATTTTCATTATTTCAATGTCATTTTTGAATTTCCATCTGAATAACCAATTTCCCGCTGTCAGTAGATTCGCCAGATTCGGATATTTGACGTATAACCAGTTGAATAACCAACTGACAGCCAGAACCAGCTGAAAATTCGCATCTGTTACATTTTGAATTAACGGTTGAATAACAAATTTCCTGCTGGCAGTATATTCGCAAGATTCGGATATTTGACGAATAACTAGTTGAATAACCATCTGACAGCCAGAACCAGCTGAAAATTCGCCTCTGTTACATTTTTGAATTTCCGGCTGAATAACCAATTTCCTGCTGGCAGTATATAAGTTTGATTCGGATATTTGACGAATAACCAGTTGAATAACCAACTGAAAGCCAGAACCAGCTGTAAATTCGGATGTGTTAATTTTTGAATTTACGGCTGAATAACCAATTCCCTCCTGGCAGTAGATTCGCAACAATCGGATATTTGACGAATAACTATTTGAATAACCAACTGACAGCCAGAACCAGCTGTAAATTCGGCTGTGTTAATTTTTTGAATTTACGGCTGAATAACCAATTTCCTGCAGGCAGTATATTCGCCAGATTTAGATATTTGACGAATAACCAGTTGAATAACCAACTGACAGCCAGAACCAGCTGAAAATTCGCAAGTGTCAAATTTTGAATTTACGGCTGAATAACCAATTTCCTGCTGGCATTAGATTCGCCAGATTTATATATTTGACGAATAACCAGTTGAATAACCAACTGACAGCCAGAACCAGCTGAAAATTCGCATCTGTTACATTTATGAATTACGGCTGAATAACCAATTTCCTGCTGGCAGTATATTCGCCAGATTCAGATATTTGACGAATAACCAGTTGAATAACCAACTGACAACCAGAACCAGCTGAAAATTCGCATCTGTTACATTTTTGAATTTACGGCTGAATAACCAATTTCCTGCTGGCAGTATCTTCGCAAGATTCGGATATTTGACGAATAACCAGTTGAATAACCAACTGACAGCCAGAACCAGCTGTAAATTCGGCTATGTTAATTTTTTGAATTTACGGCTGAATAACCAATTTCCTGCTGGCAGTATATTCGCCAGATTCGGATATTTGACGAATAACCAGTTGAATAACCAACTGCCAGCCAGAACCAGCTGAAAATTCGCAACTGTCAAATTTTGAATTTACGGCTGAATAACCAATTTCCTGCAGTCCTTAGATTCGCCAGATTTAGATATTTGACGAATAACCAGTTGAATAACCAACTGACAGCCAGTATCAGCTGAAAATTCGCATCTATCACATTTTTGAATTTACGGTTGAATAACCAATTCCCTGCTGGCAGTATATTCGCCAGATTCGGATATTCGACGAATAACCAGTTGAATAACCAACTGACAGCCAGTACCAGCTGAAAATTAGCCTCTGTTACAGTTTTGAATTTACGACTGAATAACCAATTTCCTGCTGGCAGTAGATTCGCAATAATCGGATATTTCACGAATAACCAGTTGAATAACCAACTGACAGCCAGAACCAGCTGAAAATTCGCATCTGTTACATTTTTGAATTTACGGCTAAATATCCAAAATCCTGCTGGTAGTAGATTCGCCAGATTCGGATGTTTGACGAATAACCAGTTGAATAACCAACTTACAGCCAGAACCAGGTGAAAATTCGACTGTGATAATTTTTTGAATTTACGGCTGAATAACCAATTTCCAGCTGGCATTATATTACTTAGATTCGGATATTTGACGAATAACCAGTTGAATAACCAACTGACAGCCAGAACCAGCTGAAAATTCGCAACTGTCAAATTTTGAATTTACGGCTGAATAACCAATTTCCTGCTGGCATTAGATTCGCCAGATTTAGATATTTGACGAATAACCAGTTGAATAACCAACTGACAGCCAGTACCAGCTGAAAATTCGCAACTGTCAAATTTTGAATTTACGGCTGAATAACCAATTTCCTGCTGGCAAGAGATTCGCAAGATTCGGATATTTCACGAATAACCAGTTGAATAACCAACGGACAGCCAGAACCAGCTGAAAATTCGCATCTGTTACATTTTGAATTTATGGCTGATAACCAATTTCATGCTGGCAGTATATTCGCCAGATTCAGATACTTGACGAATAACCAGTTGAATAACCAACTGACAGCCAGAATCAGCTGTAAATTCGGCTTTGTTAAATTTTTGAATTTACGGCTGAATAACCAATTTCCTGCTGGCAGTTTATTCCCCCAATTCGTATGTTTTACGAATAACTAATTGATAGCTGAAAAGTCAATAACCAACTAACAGCTGAAAATTCAATTGCCAATTGATAGCTGAAAATTCAATAATCAACTTACAGCTGAAAATTCAATAACCAATTGATAGCTGAAAATTCAATAAACAACTGACATCTGAAAATTCAATAACCAATTGATAGCTGAAAATTCAATAACCAACTGACAGCTGAAAATTCAATAGACAACCGCCAATATCCAACTGCCTGCCAACTTCACACACATGCTAAAATATCCATTATATAGAGAGAATCCTATGTATGAAAATAAGATGTTTACAAATTTGTATTCTTTCGATTCGATTTTGTGTCGATTTTGTTTCCTGATATTATAAATTTTAAGTTCCGAGCAGGTTTCGTAATACCACATATTGAGATGTTATTATTTCTTACAAAATTATTCATGGCATAGAGGGTTAACAGGTACCACTGGAGTATATCTATAGGTCAGATAGAATTGTACGTACACATATTGTATATACATATACCAGTCTCCATAGTATATCTATAGGTCAGATAGAATTGTACGTACAGATGTTGTATATACAGATACCAGTCTCAATAGTATATCTATTGTATGTACAGAACTTGTATAGACAGATACCAGTCTCCATAGTATATCTATAGGTCAGATAGAATTGTACGTACAGATATTGTATATGCAGATAACAGTCTCAATAGTATATATTTAGGTGTATCGACAGGAGAGACAGAACTCTATCTACAGGTCAGCCAGCACTGCATCTTTAGGCAACACTGGATCGTATTTAAAAGTGAAGACTGGACTGTTTCGACACGTAATACTAGACTGTATAAACACATAAGACTGGACTGTATATACAAGTAATACTAGGCTGTATAAACACATAAGACTGGACTGTATATACGAGCAATACTAGGCTGTATAAACACTTAAGACTGGACTGTATATACAAATAATACCAGGCTGTATAAACACATAAGGCTGGACTGTATAGAAAAGTAATACTAGACTGTATAAACACACAAGACTGGACTGTATATACAAGTAATACTAGGCTGTATAAACAAATAAGACCGGACTGTATATACAAGTAATACTAGGCTGTATAAACACATAAGACTGGACTGTATATACGAGCAATACTAGGCTGTATAAACAAATAAGACCGGACTGTATATACAAGTAATACTAGGCTGTATAAACACATAAGGCTTGACTGTATAGACAAGTAATACTAGGCTGTATAAACAAATAAGGATAGACTGTATATACAAGTAATACTGGACGGTATATACAAGTAAGACTGGACAGTATATACAAAAATACCGTTTCTACAAGCAGAGCTGAATTGTATCTACAAGTAAGACTGGACTGTATATACAAGTAAGACTAGACTGTTTATACAGATAATACTTGACTGTATAAACAAGTAAGACGGAACAGTATATACAAGTAAGAGTAGACTACACTATGTCTACAAGTTAGACTGGACTATATCTACAAGTAAGACTGGGCCGATTATACAAGAAGACTGAACTGTTTCTACAAGTAAAACTGGACTGTATCTACAAGTAAGACTGGACTGTATATACAAATATCTACAAGTCAGACCAGACTGTATCCACAGGTAAGACTGAACTGCATCTACAGGTAAGACTGGACTGCATCTACAAGTAAGACTGGACCGTTTCTACAAGTTTGTACAAGTAAGATTGAACTGTATGTAGAGGAAAGACTGGACCGTTCCTAAACTGTATCTACATTAAAACAGAACTGCATCTACAGGGAAGACTGAACTGTAACGAGAAGTAAGGTTGCACTGTATCTATAAGTAAGACAGAACTGTGTCTACACATAAGACTGAACTGTGTCTACAAATAAGACTGGACTATATCTACATACATGTACGACTTGACTGTATATACAAATATGACTGGGCTGTATTTACATGTAAGACTGGGTTGTATATACAATTAAGACTGGACTATATCTACTAGTAAGACTGGTCTGTATCTTCAAGTACTGAACGGTATCTAACAAATAAAACTTAAATCTATCTACAAGTAAGTCTGAACAGTATCTACAAGACTGGATTGTATATACCATTAGGACGGGACTGTATCTACAAGTACCTACATGTAAGACTGAACTCTATATACAAAGTAAAATTGAACTGTATCAACAAAGTAAGACTGAACTGTATGTACAAGTAAGACTGAACTGCATCTACAAAGTAAGAATGAACTGTATCTGCAAATATCTACACGTATGAATGGACTGTATCTACAAGTAATACTGGACCGTTTCTACAAGTAAGACTAAAATGTTTCTACAAGTAAGAATGGACTATATGTACAAGTATCATCAAGTGAAACTGAACAGTATCTACAAAGTAAGTCTAGACTGTATATGAAAGTACTGAACTATATCTACACTTAAGACTGAACTGTATTTACAAGTAAGACTGGACTTTTTCTACAAGTAAGACTGGATTGTATCTACAAAGTAAGACTGAATTGTATCTACAAGTCTCTATTTATCACAATAGTTTCAAAATACAAAATTCTAAAATTTTCATTTTCTATAGTTAATGCTCCTATTCGGTAGCTTTATTCAAAGTAGTTGTATCTAAAATAGCCTATGAGGTAATGGGTTCAGCATAAAGGTATCTAAATTATCCGCTACTTTAATTCAAGTTTTCTGTAGTTGTCTATTATGGTTAACATTAACAGAGCAATCACAGCAGATCCTGATCATACGGCTCCTACAAGAGCCGCCTGATCAAGCGGCTCCTATAAGAGCTTCTGATCTGGGTATGGTCTGTTTGCAAAATTGTGAAAATATTGAAGGAAAGGTTCGAAGCAAATGAAAACCGTGAACACAACAGTAATTTTGATTACCTTTTTTCGGTATACAGGCGATTACCGTTTGAATGTTTTGCCCTCCCCGATAAGTTATCACACGCTATTCGCTCGCGAGCATAACAGGATTGCTACTAAACTACGTGCACATATCATTGACGATGAAGAGCTTTTCCAGACGGTCAGGAAGATTATTATCGGGGTCATGCAGAAGATTGTTTATGAGGAGTTCCTTCCAGCGATCATGTCTCCCGGTACTATGCAAGCTTATGGGCTGTCAAGTTCAGATGCATTCGAGTATGACCCTGACCTGGATCCTGCAGCTTCCAATGGATTTGGGATGGCCTACAGGTGTGTTAAACATATTTCTTAATAGTAATAGGTCTAGTCATCTAATATATAATTGATGTCTTTTAACCTTTCACTCCATGGACATTGATTTAAAATTAATAATGGAATGATTTCTTCTAAAATATATGACAAAAGAGATGATTTTGATTTTAATATTGTAAATTTCCTCATCTTGACGGGGATGTTCCCCGTGCTCCATCTTACGGGGTTTATATATCTCAACTTATTCGTTTTGCTAGAGCTTGTTCATCTATTGACGATTTTAACAGTCGAAATCTCATTTTAACTGAAAAACTGCTTAAACAAGGATATAGATACCATAAACTAAGAAAAACTTTCTCTAAATTTTACTACGCTGGCCTCTTTGCATGTACGCCGACAAGAAAGGTTTAGTACTCTATGAAGGCGACCTCTTAAATCCAGAAATGGAAGGAGAACGTCGGATATCTGTACTATTTCATTTTTGTCGTACCCTTTATTACTTTTCTACAGTTACTCTGTTTGCAGCTCAATCATTGAGTACACTAGCGATAGGTGGATACAGTATGTTCAATTAAATGTTTTTTTGTTATACATGCACTTTACCACTGTATTTGCTGTCGCGGTTGTTGTAGATTAGTCGGAGAGGGGATACGTTTATTTACACTGTTTGTCTTTTAGGATGGGGATGGAATAATGGTTAGGTTGGGCGCCCATAAACCGGTTTAAACCCCCGGTGACTTTTGTCACTGACCGTTCCAAGGCGGTACTTCCATCTTCCTCCTATTGTATGTTTGTTTTGTCTTTGTGCGTCTCTTGTTGTTTTTTCTACCTATGTACATTTGCTGTTTCCTTGTGTTGCTGTTCGGGCGAGTGTTTGTTCTGTATGTGGTGTTTCCTGCATGACTCATTTTTGTACTTTTAAGAAATATTTACATAGTGGACATAAGATTTATTTTTGCAATGGCACAATGACACAGTTTGGTTTTTACCATAATTTATGCTGTAGAAGCATATATATTATATCTAGCCGGTTCCTGGTCACCACGGTTTGCATAGGTGTAGAAAGGTGTATATGAAATCATATCTATATTATTAGTATACCCCACCTCCTCCAACAACAACGGAGTCTTTGCCGTAAACTGGAATCACTCCGTCCGTCTGTCCGTCTGTAGACTGTATTTTGTCCGGAGCTTTACTCTGCCATTCTCCAACGGAACATGTTTTAAAGTATGCAGTGATGTTGATTACGATCTAAAGTTGTGCATCTGCGATTGCAGTTTTGATTCGTCATTTCGTTATTGAATTAAATCCCTTTTCGTAATGTTGATATATGAAATTTAGTCCTGAGCTTTACTCTGTCATTGCTCTAAAATCTTCTTTAAGTTTTACAGTAATTTGAACACAATCTGAATTTGTGCACTTATGATTGCTGCTTTTTTTATTCGTCACTTCCTTCTTAAATTATCTCCTTTGATGTAATTTTGACAAATGGTATTGCTATGCTTTAATATTACTTTTTTTTAAAATTGTATAGTATTGTTGAACACCATCTGAAATTGTGCAACTCCAATTGCGTTTTTGATTTAATTCTTCATTCATGAAATAGCTCCCTTTTTATATTCCGGAAGGTAACTTCGATCGTATTATAGTATGGTGCTTGTCCTTCCGCCTGTCCGTCCGTCCGCCACATCTTTGTCCGTTCAATAACCATCAGTGGTGTCTTCATACATCGTAAGGAGGTTGGTCATTGTCAGTGGACGACCCCTCTTGATATTAAAGTCAGTCGGTCAAAGGTCAAGGTCACAGTTACCTTCTCTTAAAAACATGTTCGCTCAATAACTTGATAGCTATTAGGTGTGCTGTCTTCATACTTCGTAGGATGGTTGGTCATGGTCAGTAGATGACCTGTATTGATTTTGGTATCTGTTAGGCAAAGGGCAAAGTCACTTCGGGCGTATAATGCTCCAACACACATTTGATAAACGACTCATTTCAAGCCAAAGTCATATTGATAGTAGGATGTATATCTAACCCTGCTCATGCTAGTTTAAAAATACATTTCTTCTTCTTTACCCTGTTGTATAATTACATATATCTTCAATGTGTACAAGTATTTCGCTGTGCAATCACTGCTGTGGAGTGCACTGGTTACACAATCAATTTATAAATAGTGCAGATCCTGATGAGACAGCTCCTGCAGGAGCTGTCTCATCTAGGTCTTCACTATTTACAGGTCGGCATATTGACGTGAATAGCAAACGAAGGGTTAATGAATATTTACAGGAGCGGATTCGGGCAGATGGGATGGGGCATAGTTTTAAGGATGGGGCGTAGATATTTGATATTGTTAAATATTCATATAAGAAATATTGACACGACGATTATGCATTAGTTGAATCTTAACACTGGTAGATGAAGACAGGATATGTCTTGACATGATAGGAACCACTGTTACCAAGTCCGTCACCACGGAATTTGGAATTGTTGCGACAGGTAGTCATGAAACAGCTGCGAATTAACCAATAAGACGAAAAGAAGTTAGTGAATTAGTTGGTGTATTTCTTATAAAAATAAAATCGATCTTTGTTACATTTACGAAAGTTAAGTCAAACACATTATACTATGCAATTCCGTACGATTTGAATCAAGTGTAATTTCCGTAATCGTGAGATTTCCACGAATTCTGAACATTGTGAACATGTTGCAGCCATTTGATCCTCAAGTAATGTCAAGTAAATGCTTTAATTGTCTGAAAACTGCAAGATCATGAAAAGACTGTAATTTCCGCTTCGAATTTTGAAGTTTGTATATCATTTCAAACTGGAAAAAGCAATACATGTACCATCACAATTACTGCATTCCTCATAGAAATGTTACTGTTTGGATAACGATCACGGTTTTTATGTCACAGTCCTTTTTAAGAAAGGGTCTACAGCTGGTCAACGATAATTTATCTTCTTTTCTTATGTTGCTGTTCGGGCGGCTGTTTGTTCAGACTCGTATTTTTTACTTTACTTTCATGTCATGTTTTATGCCTTTTTTATCACTGCTCTTACGTTTTGGGGTTTTAGTTTGGTAACTGAATTGATCAACGAACATTTATGATTTTATTGAAATAAAACTTCGTTACCAGTGGAAACTGTAAAATCATATCATATTTATACAAATTGGCATCCTTTAAAAAGAAATCAGAGAGGTCTGCAACAGTTTCCTATCAACAGTTCCTACATGTATATGCATAGGCCTAGAAGCGTTTTCAATATTTGGGGGTGGGGCAAACTTACTACGGAGGGCTGTAATGGCGGGAATGTGAAGAAGCATCATATCTATTCCTGTAGCTTAAAACTTCCGGCGATTGATCTAAAATGTTAAGAAAGCGTTCTGCTTGCACTCACAATTGTTTAAAGAAATCTTTTTATAAAATGTGAAACAGTCGGTAGAAATAGCTTAGGTGTTCTGAATGAAATAGCGCCGGGAAACTTATCCGATTGCACTTGGATACGTCAGTTCTTTATATTCCGAACCGTGACGGAATAAGGCGAATAGTTACGAATGATTCGATTGTTTACCGTTGAACGGTGCTAAGTTATAGACTTAACACCTCTCCTGAGAACTTATTTGATTGACAGTTTATGCAAGACCAAAAACCCTTAATTAACTGCCGGTACTAACAAATCATTTAGTAACAAATAGGAAGTGCAAATTTTACATCCTTTACGCTTTTCTTTTTGTGCCCTTTTCATTTTTTTTATTTTTTATGTAACGACTTGAGAATTTTTAACATTTGGCGGCCCGGCCACTGGGCCCGGTTCCTACGCCTATGACATAAGGCGTAGTTTGACAAGGGACTGTTTTGTTGTGTTACATAAGAACACTGGCACCATATCGTAGATAGGTTTCTATAAAAAAAACTATTGTACATATCAAATAGTACGTGCGCTATAAAATGGACGAAGACTATGTCTATCAAGCACCACTGCCTAGGAGATAAAATGCTTTAATATAAAGTATGCAATGAAGAAAATATTCCAAAAAGGGAATTAATATAATACATAAATACTTGAATAACTCTGATTATTGTTTCGACCATTAAGGGTCTTTTTTCAGAGATTATCATGTCAAAATACACGTCACATTTATGTTACCTAAGCTTCTATAACAAATTATCATGCGAATGAAAAGAAAACGTCTATTATCTATCCGTTAATCTTTGCTTAAACGATGTGGCGCAGTAGATTAGCCCGAAGACTCTTGAGTTTCAAAGTCACCTTTGTATGATCCGACGTGGATTCGAATGCACCAATCTAGTACAAAAATATGTTCTATTTTTTCTTTCTCTTATTTGTATAACTATCTGTGATTCCGTCAACATATGCATATTTACAGAAATTAAAAGTTATAGATCTAGAATCAATATACCTTATACACTTCTACCAAATAAACTATGTTTATCTAACCAAATAAACTATGTTTATCTGCACTCCCTTTATTTCGTCACTAGAGAAGCCTAGTGAATGGATAAATTCCAATGCACAAATATGGAAAAATCAATCAAACAGGAAGAGCCATATACAAGAAGATACAGTGCTCCCTCTCTACAACGACACCCTTTGGGATACGAAGATTGTATGTGTTGTTCAGCGGGAGTTGTTATAGGGAGGGAAAATCAAACATAATTAGCTTGTTTGCAGATTCCCGGATAAGGTTTTTTCGAGAACTAAAACCGTTATGCCTCTATCAAACTCTATGTTGTGACCACTCTTTAGAACATAGGGTTTGATGGAGGCATAAAGAAAATACGATGGAAAAAAGTTGTTTCTGGGGCCTTGTTGTTTCGGAAACAGTGACATGCGTTGTTGTAAAGAGGGAATCGTTATTGAGAGGGCCGTTGTAGGGAGGGAGCACTGTACCACACAAAATACCATCAAACAAGAAATGGCACAGTCACAAGACAAAACACACCAGGATGCATATCAAGACGAAAAGTATTAAACATTAAGCATATTAAATTACAAAGTTGACCATATGGTGAAAGCGGGAGTACCGCATTGGAACGGTCAGTAGCCAAACATTGCTACGGGGGGCTTGAACCTGGTTTACGGGTACCCAACCTCGCACTTTTCCCACCTTCATCGAAGTCAAGATGTAAATACACCCCAGACAACTACACAACATGAGTAAAATGATTTTAAAAGAAACCGGTAAAAAGGTAAACAAGCGACGTCTTCATTTAAATGACTTCATAATTTAAACGCACGGGAAAAATGCATGACACATTTCCACACCGATATTTTAAAATAAATCGGAAGAAAGCGGATACTAAATATGTACAACTGTTTTATTTGAAAAAGAATAAACATGACATCGTAAACATGTACTCGATGACCATTCAGAGGCCAGAGTTATTGTGGAGAAGTAATTTGGGGAACGACAGAACTTGCAAAATACAAATATCCAGCTTTCTCCCTCCGGAAACGGGTTTAAGAGGAAATCTTCATAGAGTATTACTTAGTCTTTTCTGTCGTCGCACAAGTAAAGAGGAAAGCACTATGACTAACTGTAAAGGAGTCAACCAACAAGCATGTAGAATGCTGCGATATAGTGATATAGAGGGATTAATGGCCATTTTTAATGAATTGTTTATCAAAATGCGTGTGCCCCAAAAAAATCGAAGTTTGTAAACGGCATCACCGTAGAACTCAGGATGTGAAATACCTAACATTAAAAAGTACGTAAATTACAACTGTATTTGCTGACGAGTAGAACATTACGGTGGTAAAATTCAGAAAATGTTTTACGAAATTTGTCATATCTGTAGCCCTGTTTTAGTAGTTTTTCAGTGATAACAAGGTTGCGATTGTTAAAATCATCAACAGAAGAACAAGCTCTAGCAAAACGAATAAACTGAGAAATGTTAACGCCATAACATGTAGCATGGGGAACATCCCCATCCAAAAGAGGATAATTAACTATTTTAAATTAAAGTCACCCCTTTTGTCATAAATTCCAGAAGAAATGTTCCATTGTTTATAGATAAATTTAAATCTTCAAAGGCTGCAGATATTTTAGAGCTATTTGCTTTATTGAACTTGAGTTCTTTAGGGTAGATTGGGGTTACCATAGCATAATAAATGGGTTACGTGACATTACAACAGCAGGTGTTAACCCTTCGCTTGCTATTCACGTCAATATACGTACCTGTAAATAGTGAAGACCCAGATGAGACAGCTCCTGCAGGAGCTGTCTCATCAGGGTCTGCACTTTTTACAAGTTGGTCCTAAGCAGTGATTGCACAGCGAAATACTTATACACAGTGAAGATATATGTAATTATACAACAGGGCATGGGTAAAGAAGGAGAAATGTATTTTAAAATTCAGCAAGCGAAGGGTTAAGTGCTTGTGTGGCGGCCGTAAAACGTCGCCCCGTACTTCATTCTAAGTGTTGTTATACCTTCTGATCCTTCGAGATCATTAATTTCAGTACTTCTTGTTCTGAAAATTGAATACCGCTTAAGCCGGTGCTAGGGGGCGTGAGCAGTGATGCTCTTTTAATTACTGCTCATGAACAGACTCAACAAAACCGAGTCTGTACATAACTATCAAAACCACAAAGAGACGCAAAATGACAAAACAAACATACAAAAGGGGGAGGTGGAAGTACCGCCTTTGAACGGTCAGTGACAAAAGTCACTGGGGGTTTAAACCGGCTTTGGTCGCACAACCTCACACTTGTTCCATCCCCACCCTAAAAGACAAACTGTGTATTTAAACGTATCTCCTCTCCGACTAATCTACAACAACCGCGATGGCAAATGCAGTGGTAATGTGCATGTAAAACGAAAACATTTAAGTGAAACAAACTGTATCCAAAAGAACTCATATTAAATAAAGCTAACCTTTCCGACACTTATGTAGCTTTTCTTGATCTAGACCTTGAAATTGACAATGGAATGATTTCTTCTAAAATCTATGACAAAAGAGATGCTTTTGATTTTAATATATAGATTTCCCCGTGCCCAACCTTACGGGGTTTATATATATCAACTTATT
Source organism: Azorinus chamasolen (assembly GCA_963576725.1). Classification (NCBI taxonomy): domain Eukaryota; kingdom Metazoa; phylum Mollusca; class Bivalvia; order Cardiida; family Solecurtidae; genus Azorinus; species Azorinus chamasolen. The sequence continues at coordinate 52,683,982 of OY755253.1, read as the reverse complement.
CGTTTTGCTTATGCTTGTTCATCTGTTGACGATTTTAACAGTCTAAATCATCTCTTTTTAACTGACAAGCTGCTTAAGCAAGGATATAGATACCATAAACTAAGAAAAACTTCACTACAATATTATCAAAATATCTTAAACACTTATTGACAAGTATAAATGTAATCTCAAGGCGCTCCTGTTACACGGTATTTCACATCCTGAATTTTATGGTGGTGTGATTTACAAACTTCGTAAGATTATTGGACATACCCATTGTCTCACTTTGTTCATCAAATATGTTAAAATATTCATTAAAAATAGAGATATGGCCCTTTGGTACTACACCATAGTTTTAAACCATTTTACAGTTGGCAATAACGCTGCCGTCTTTGCATGTTTGTTTGTTTGTGTTGATTAACGTCCGTTTCTGCTCACTATGTGCTAATTGGACGCCCCAGAAAGAGGGGAGAGGATACAGAGAAACCCGGGCGCTATGCCCTACTCTTATGTCTCCCCCATACTTATATGAGGGGAGACATATTGTTTTCATGAGAGTTGTCTGTCTGTTTGTCTGTCTGTCCGTCTGTCTGTCTGTCCATCACACTTTTTGTCCGGACAATAACTTCAATATACCTGATGCCAGTTGATTGAAACTCCATATATGAAAAGAGCATAATAAGAGGAAGTGTCATACACAAGGTCCATAACTCTGGCTTCACTAATATAGGAGTTATTACCCCTTGTAAAAAAATCACACTTTTTTGTCCGGACGATAACTCCTATATGGCACATGCCATTGGATTGAAACTTCATATATGGATATATAATAATGAGAGGAAGTGCCATGCACAAGGTCCATAACTCTGGCTTCACTAATATAGGAGTTATTGCCCCTTGTAAAAAACCAACACTTTTTTGTCCGGACAATAACTCCTATATGGCTCATGCCATTGGATTGAAACTTCATATATGGAAATATCATGACAAGGGGAATTGTCATGCACAAGATCCATAACTCTTGCTTCACTTATATTGGAGATATTGCCCTTTGTAAAAAATCACATTTTTGTCAGGACGATAACTCCTATATGGCACATGCCATTGGAGTGAAACTTCATACATTGAAAGATCATGATAAGAGAAAGTGTCATGCATAGGATCCTTTACTCGGGCTTCAATAAATTTAGAGTTATTGCCCCTTGTGCAATTGTGTAACGCTTTCTTGCCTGGACGATAACTCCTACATGGCTCTTGTCATCATATTGAAACTTCATACATGGAAAGAGCATGATGAGAGAACGTGTCATGAACAAGGGCCATAATTCTGGCTTCAATACTTTTGGATTAATTGCCCTTTGTTACATTTTTGGCTGATCAATAACTCCTGTTCGACTGAATCTATTGGAATGACATTTCATTTATTGAAAGGGCATGATGAATGTAAGTGTGATGCACAAGGGCCATAACTCAGGTATCAATATTTTTGGAGTTATTAGCTGTTATCATTTTCTTCTTGAAAAATGTGGTGTGGAAGTATCATTCATCAAGTCAATAACAATTTTAGTGATTTCCCTTTACATATTGTTTTTATTAGAGAGGAGACATCCGTTTTTGTGACAAAAACCTCTAGTTATCGACTGAATTTCTCTGGTTCTTTTAGACGCCAAGTGTAAAGCACTGATACATCGGACCTTGGTTTATAGTCTCGTCCGAAGGACTTGGTCCGGCGGGGGATCGAACCCGTGACCCCTGGTATTGCAGTACGTCTTTGCATGTACGCCGACAAGAAAGGTCCAGTAAACTATGAAAGCGACCTCTTAAATCCGGAAATGGATTACATGCATTCAGCTATAAAATGAAAAATAATGTTAACCAGCGTCATGGCGACGTTTGGTTGTTATTTAAAATGTTACATGACGTCATCAAATGACGTCATGGGTGCAACGACGTCATGTATGCATTAGCGCCTTATCCCCCTTAACGTTACAGCCAAATGATCTGAAAGTTCTCAGCCTTCATATCCAATCAGTTTCATGGATTTGTCTTTCAATTCTATATGCATTGAACTTCGGTTTCAAAACTACAAATTTAACATCATTACTGCTATGACCACCGACTTCATGGCATCACACAAGAAGATTTTAAAGTTTTTTTTAAACCATATAATCCTAAGTTAAACATGTGATCCCGTAGGGCGTGTCCGTGTTTTATTCCAGATGCATAATTAGTAATTTTTGGAAAAGGTTCACTAAATGATGCCACATACCAAATATCACAGCTCTAAGCTTTTCGGTTTCGGACAAGAATTTGTTTAAAGTTGTACTATATAATCCTATGTAAAAGTTGTGATCCCCAGGGTGGGACACTTTTGACACCAGGGGCAACATTTGAAAAATCTTGGCAAAGGTCACTTAGATGATGCTTCAAACCAAATATCATAACTCTTAACCTTTCGGTTTCGGACAAGAATATTGTTAAAAATTACTATATAATCCAATGTAAAATGGGTAAATTTTAACCACAGATGTAAAATTAGAACAATCTATGTAGAGGCCTACTAGATTATTCTACATACCAAATTTAATAGCTCTATGCTTACAATTTTTAACAAAGATATTTTTTTAAGTTTTTATTTCTTTTCCAATATTGGTTGCCATAGCAACCAGAGTTCTGCATGGAATCAAATTATTTGAACAACTGTGAAAGAGGTTGACCCAAGAAACATTCTCGCCAAGTTTGGAAAAATCTAGCAAGTAGTGTAGGAGGAGGTTTTTTAAGAAAAATGTGAACGACGCATGCCCGACGACGACCGACGACGGACACATGGCGATGACAAAAGCTCACCTTGCATAAAGTAAAAAGACAAATATTTTACTATCAATATAAGCATTTAACCCTTTCCTTCATATAAACGCCGTATTTTTCTGATCAAGGTCTGCTCTGTTTGCTATAAAATAATACAGATATATGACTATAGTTTCTGCCATGATCAAAAAGCCCCGTGCCCATGTCCTTTTATAGAAAATAATCTAATTTATATTGTTATGTTTTTTTTAAATTAATTTAATATTCATCGGGGTGGGGATGGGGTAATGGCACATATAAATAGGAATTTGGCTATGATAGAAAATGTATATAGTATTATATAAGCATACGCTCCTGTAGGAACCGTCTGATCAGGGTCTGTTCTGTTTGCTTATTAGATTATGTGAGATAGATCTGACTCTACAGCATCTATCAATTCAGTAAAACCTCTCTATAACGTCCACCATATTACATCATGTATTGTGTGTCAAATCCCATAGGAGCGTTCTATTTTATTCGCACATTGCTTTAAGCAGCCACATGCACTAAAACCAACTAATTAACACAATTTAGTGACCGTTATGGAGAGGTTTTACTCTACCTATGTACATATGCCATTATAAAAGAATCAGCTAATGAATATTCATGATGTCATAATTTCTGATATGGATATGTAATAGGGAAAGGGCTAACTCAAGAGAGACTGCTTTTGATTAGGATGCACTGAAGATTTCATTCTTTATATTGTCATTGGTTGCTTTTTTTCCAGAGCAACAGATACGTGCGTGTACATGTACTCAGATACTAAATTCGCCATTTCTCCACCAACATATGGTTTACTAGAGAAATAAAGGATATATATTCTTATGTTTTAATTTACGCATATTTTCTGGACATATGTCTGTCTTTCCTAATACGTTTGCATTCGCCTTGTAATTGCAGTATCGTGGAAGAGGCAGCCAAGGTTGCCAATGGCGACAGGTGTATTGCCATCGCCCTTGCCGCACAGAATATTCAGAGAGGGCGCGACCATGGACTGCCATCGTACAATGAGTTCCGGAAGGTATGTGGGCTACCTCCGTACCCCAGAAACTTTCCCGTTGCAGAACTGCCTAGCCATCAACCGGACATAACGGACAATCTTAGAGCCGTGTATGGGTAAGTACATTGTATATGGAAAAACAATGACATCGATCTTTAAGACGTGAAACCTTTAACCCTTCGCTTGCTGTTCACCTCAATATACATACCTGTAAATAGTGAAGACCCATATATGACAGCTCCTGCAGGAGCTGTCTCATCTGGGTCTGCACTATTTACCAAATTGAGTGTGCAACCAGTGCACTCCACAGCAGTGATTGCAGAGAAATAATTGTAGACAGTGAAGATATATCGTGGTATCGAGTTTTAGATCCCCAACTCCAATAAAGGCCTCCACTCTAATGCCCCCCTACTCAATAATAATTTCCTCTAATTTAATGCCCTCACTCAATGCCCCCCACTCAAATAAATGCCCCCTTACTTCTGGGGTGAAATTTACAATTACTAAACACTATTATTACCATTGAATAAAGAATTATATGTTTTTTAACAAAATGCAGGAGGTAGCTAACTGTAGTATTAAAGCAATGCAGAAAGACATCCTACCTTGGAATATTTCGACATTGCTTTCTATTTGCATTAACCCTTCGCTTGCTATTCACGTCAATATACCTACCTGTAAATAGTGAAGACCCAGATGAGACAGCTCCAGTAGCAGCTGTCTCATCAGGGTCTGCACTATTTACAAGTTGATTGTGCAACAAGTGCACTCCACAGCAGTGATTGCACAGTGAAGATATATGTAATTACCCAACAGGGCAGGGATAAAGAAGGAAAAATGTATTTTAAAATTCAGCAAGCGAAGGGTTAAGCAATTAACTCTGTAGAAAATGCATGAAACTCCTTTTGAAAAATGTATTTCAGCAGGGTGAGTTTGTTCGATAGGTTTGATCTAGACAAGACACTGAATAAATATACAGTTGAACCTCGAACCACGAATTCGAATAATTCGAATCTCGGGATAATTTGAAGTAACAGTTCGGTCCTTCCAAACTTTACAATGCAGAATTGGTATAAATTGTTATAAAATGTATTACTACGTATATCTAGAAACACGTGTGACAGCATAATGCAAGTTGAAAGTAATGGTGTTTTCGTCAATACTTTAGACTCGCATTAAGCTGTGAACTTGAAAAAAAAATGCTTTATCTTGAAATTCGGATACTCAAATCCCTGTTACCACGTAGTCATTTGTATATTCCGTTGAACCCTTTCACCGCCACAGTCGCATAAATGCACCACGACAAATAGTGCAGTCCCAGATCAGACGCCGCCTTGAAAAGGCGGCGTATGATCAGGCACTTCACTATGTGTTTCAATCTCTATTTCTATGTATGTGCTTTATTCCTTTGAAGTTTGCATTTATTTATCTCATTTCCTAATTTTACTGAATTGTTTAACAAATTTGGATTGCATGCGACAATTAGAGAGTAGGCGCCGAAAGGGTTAAGTTCGAGTTTCATCTATTTGAATAGAATTTGAGATAAACTGAAGTTTGAATTCTTTAGCACACACACATATATTTGGTAGTGATATTTACCCTTTTATATTCCAAGCCTTTGCAAACAGAGTAGACTCAGATTAGACGGTTCCTGTATAAGCTGTCTGATCAGGATCTGCTTTGTTTACATGTAGAATTACCGGCCTCTTGGGTCAGTGGAAGAGCGTCCGCCTGCGGTACGGAAGGTCGTGGGTTCGATCCTCGGCCGCGACAGACCAAAAGTCGTTAAAAGATACATGTAGTACTAGTAGCTCCCTTGTCTACGCTCGACATGAAAAGGTGTAGTTCTAGGACCAGTCGGCCCGGTGTCAGGATAATGTGACTGGGTGGGTGCCCTTGCCATGTACCTGCGGCAGGGATATTCCAGTGAGGCAGCACTATAATTTGTCTCATGCGGGTACAGTCTGCAAATAACTGAAATACTGTTGGTCGGAGGTAAAACCGAACTCACTCACTCACTCACATATAGAATTATAAAGATCTAATGAAACTACTTCTAGCAAAGGCAACACAGCATCTGTTCATATACAGTCAACTCACGTTGTAAATGTATTGTAGTCGATAGACCGTAATAATAATTATACTAACATTAACGTTTGAAACAAAACTACCTCAACAGAAATATTAACCCTTCTCATGCTGAACATTCAAATGTTATTTCATCTACTTTGCATATTATGTAACCCAATTTCGCCCACGATCCCATATATGGGATATAGGCAAACAGCGTAGACTCTAATCGGACGCCGCATCATGCGGCGTCAAATATCATAGTCTACACTGTTTGCTGATAGGAAATTCAAACAAAAAAATGACAATTCAGACCAGGCATCCCCCTGATAAACAATGGACGTATCCAATATATAATTATGGAAGAATCCATTGGGAGCAAATGGGTTAACCCATTATCTGCTACTGACGCCTTTTCGCGCCTCTGTAAAACTCATTTATTGAAACCGTTGTGATAAATAGAGCATTTTCTCCATAGAAATAAATGCCTTATTTCTCACAATTGTTTAAAAACTATACAATTCTTATATTTTCCTTTTCTATAGTTAATGCTCCTTTTCGGGAGATTAATTCAAAGAGGTTGGGTCTAAATGTAGTGCTAGCCGAACCATCTTGGATCAATTGTAGCCATTGGGTTATAATGGTAATTAGTGCAGGCTCATATGAGACAGTGCCTCTAGGAGCTGTCTCATATGGGTCTACACTATTTACAATTTCAGACGTATATACTTATAGCACGAACATGCGTAATGTTCGTTACAACAACCTTCCCAGTACAGCGACACTTTCTGTTGGAACGGACGTGTTCGTTGTAACGAGAGTTGACTATACGATTATAGAAGTTCAACTAATTCATGACATCATTTCTATCAATATTCATGGGACAAAGAGTTAACACTTTAAATGCAAGAAATTAGTAGATTTTCTTTTGTAAACTGTGTAGACCCAGATCAGAGGGCACCTTGAGAAACCCTCTAATCACAATCTGTACTTTTTGTCATTCAAAATAATTTTTCGAATTGTACCCATTCGCAATATAATAGTTCGTCCTTCGATGTCGAAGATGACCATAGTTTCATCTCTGCTTATTCCTTCTTCTCATTCGTAATGTACGTACCCTTCCAATAAACAATAATGGACTATAAACCTCTTTAAGAATTAAACAAAGTTAAGCTTAACATTCTTTACATGTAGCTCCCCGTGGGACATTGATCTATGGGCTGGCGGTGTTTCCGAAACACCCATACCTGGTGGACAGATAGGACCCACCTTCGAGTGTATACTGGGTGACATGTTTAAAAGGCAGAAATATGGGGACCGCTTTTGGTTCCAGGGACAGGATGCAGGCTTTACTTCTGGTAAGTAATTTAGTACACTCCTACTTTCAAGCCTTCTGCTCAATCGTAACTACTCGCCGTATTCCGTCAGCGTTCGGTCTATTTCGATAGAAATAGCCGAGTTGTTCCGAGCGGCCTTCAGCTTAGAAACCAATATTTCCGTTAACCCCCTTCCCTGTTCTATGTTTATTCCGATTTTCAATACCTGAATGAATATTCATTGACAAAATACAGTGAAACCCCGCTAATGCGACCACCAAAAAGGGGCATAATTATGGGTGGCATAGGCAGGTGGTAGCTTAATGCAGGACGAAATATATGCAGAAAGCTCCTATAGGAGCTTTCTGCATAACTTACGTCCTGCATTAAGCAACCAGCTGCTTTAAACGACCCCAGTGGCTGTATATTAAGTGGTCGCATTAGCGGGGTTTCACTGTAGTTGTAATGAAATATGGAAAGTGGGAAAATTGTACAGTAGAACCCCTCTAATGCGACCACTTAATAAACACATGTGTCTTTATAAGCAGACGGTTGCTTAATGCAGGACAAAAGTAATGCAGAAAGCTCCTCTTGGAGCTTTCTCCATTACTTTTGTTCTACATTATACCTCTTTTAGGTGGTCACATTAGCAGGGTTTTACTGTAACTATTTTCGAAAGTAAAGAAACTGATCTTTCAAATTCCGATTTTTTCCAAATGGATGAAACATGCTTACATGGATGAAAGGGTGACTGTTCTACACTCTGAACATTCATAAACACGGGGTTTAAGCTAGCATTACGCACTTACGCACGTGCATAACAAAAAACGAATTGTGAAACTTTTGAAACAATTGCTCCTGCCCACATTGCCGTAGAACACAAGACTCATTTCTACAGTGAACCCTCGTTACAACGGATGTGTTTGTTTCCAGACATTTTGCTGGTATAACGAGGTTGCCGTTATAACGAGTTTAGACATGAAAGGAACCATATGGCCAGTTTTAAACTAGTACCAACAGGTGAACGCTTAATGCAGAACTCAACAAGTGCAAGCACTTGTTGTGTTCTGCATTAGGCGATCATCTGTCTTATTGGCATTACATCTATTTATTCAGTGGTTGTTTCAAAGACTTAACGGTTATTGTATTTCAATGCATACTGCCGGTATAACGAGGGTGTCATTGTAACGAATGCCGGTATAATGAGGGTTCACTGTATGTACATGTATTGCTTACAGCTCAGAGGTATGAAATACGGAAGCACAGCATGGCAAAGATCCTGTGCGACAACTACTCTTACCAAATCATGGAATTTCCTAATGTGTTTCTAAAGACGTGAGTATTTGTCATAGAGTCGAACTTCGATATCTCGAACTCGGATAATTCGAATTTCGGGATAACTCGAAGAGAAAATTAAATGTTTATATTTTGTGTTTAGTTAAGAATTCTAATACATTTATACTGATTACCCTACGTATTCTGGCAGATATACTAAGGCAAAATAGTGCAGACCCAATTCAAACAGCTACAAAAGCAGTAAGTTGATCATGGTCTACACTTTCAGCAGCTATATATATAAAGACATGCGACAGTTCGATGCAGTTCGCATGTAATGCAGATAGCTCCTACAGAAGCATGCAGCCTTACTTTCAATCTACATAAGGCTGTCACATCGAGAACAATTTCAAGTTAGTAATAGGCTAACTTGAACCCGCGTTATCTCGAAATAGTTTGTTTGGTCCCTTAAAGTTCGAGATATGGAGGGTCCAGTGTAGGATCCACGATTTTTTTTAACGTGCCTGTCCTCTCTATTCATCTGTAAACTAAGTAAGTCGAGTAAGCACCATTTTGACAAGTTTAACTCTTAACTCTTTCGCATGTTGGCACAATTGAAAACAGTCAAGGTGGCATCTGACCTGGGACTTCACTATTTTATGTATGTTTTTAGCTCAAGCATACAGGTTTTTAAAAACAAATGTTTTACTAATATACCTTTATTATATAGTTTAGAATTATATTTAATTTGAAATTATTATTGCAGACGACACTTTTAAATTTGGCGCCAAAAGAGTTAATGGTCGCTTAAGACAGGTTCTACGGTAAATCGTTTGTATTTGCTGAAAAGAAATGTAGCAGAAAACCTATCCAATAAATGTAGCAGAAAACCTATCCAATAAATGTAGCAGAAAACCTATCCAATAACTGCTGAGGAAGACAAAATAATATTGAATTAATCATAAATATGTATTTATCTTAGAGACTATCACTTCAAGCGATCATGAAAACAAAGTGTTGTTCTGTGATCTTTTAACCCGTTCTTTCATATAAATGTCTTTTCACGTATTTGCAAATAGGGTTCATCCGAATTAGAGGAGCTGTCTGATCAGGGTCTGCTCAGCTGTGTTTGCTTATGTTATGATATAGATTTGATGACACGCTTTCTACACGAGCAAAAACATTCATCGTGTGTACATCATAAAAAATGAGCTAATAAATATTCATGATGTCATTAATGTTTACATGAATATTAAACAGGGAAAGGGTTAATGCAGGTCAAATGACAACAAATAAAATCCAAGATAGTTTTGTAGGAAATAATATATGTACCATACTAAATATTAATTAGATTTAGCTTTATAATGTCTAAAGAGGCAGATCTATCTATATTATCATGTATATGCAAACAGAGCAGACACTGATAAGACGATTTTGTTCTTGAGCTGTCTGATCTGTTTGCAAAGGCATGAAAAAAGGTGTTTCTTTGAAAAAAAGGGTTAAGACAGGTTATGCTGTTTTATATAGGGCTAAACAATACCCGTGTGTTGAGATACCTTCGCTCGACGTTGGTCTATTCGCTCCAAGCCCACCTCCCGGTGGTGGCGGCGGTAGCGGTGGAAGCGGCTCAGGTGGCCCTTGACTTAACCGGAGATCTGAGAAGATGGAAGAGCCACAGGATGAGCGGTTACACAACCGGGACGAACTAGAAGACAATGGAAATGAACCATGTGCGGTGCCTGGCCTAAACTTTCAATGTCGTTTTGTTTAATATTGAAATTCCTATTAGCAAACAGTGTAGACTCTGATCAGACGCCGCATCAGAGTCTACACGATCAGGGTCTACACTGTTTGCCTACGGGATCATGGGCGCAAATGTGTTAACACTGGCTTTTGCTTTGGCGCTGTTCCTAAACTTCTTGCTAACGTGTGGCAATATGGAGCAGTATGGATCCAGATGAGACACCTAGTAACTACGGTATCTCAGTAAAATCCAAATTGTTTGACACATTTATGGTTTCATTTTTTAAAAGAAATTAAAGAAAGAAAATGAGAGTTGTAGCACATGACAATTTTAAAGTAGACAACAGAAAATTAGCATGCAATGAGTTACAGTTTAACCCATACCCTTATATTGACGTTTTTTGGCGACTCTGTGAAAGCCACTTTGTGAAAACATTGTGATAAATAGAGCGTTTGCTCCTGTAGGAGCAAATGCTCTATTTATCACAATGGTTTCAAACTACAAAATTCTAAAAGTTTCCTTTTCTCTAGTTAATGCTTCTTTTTGTTAGATTTATTAAAAGAGGTTGTATCTAAAAATAGCCTATGAGGTAGTGGGTTAAGCACATTTCGTATCTCCCTTCGTACCTTTCGTGCCATTATTTGACTTCGGCCACCAAACATTTTCTCCTTAACACTTCGCTTGCTGAATTGTAAAATAAAGTTCTCCTTCTTTACCCATGTCCTGTTGTATAATTACATATATCCTCACTGTGTACATGTATTTCGCTTTGCAATCACTGCTGTGGATTGCACTTTTTGCACAATCAACTTGTAAATAGTGCAGACCCTGATGAGACAGCTCCTGCAGGAGCTGTCTCATCTGGGTCTTCACTATTTACAGGTAGGTATATTGACGTGAATAGCACGCGAAGGGTTAATGAAGGTTTTACTGTAGTGTACTTTTCTTTTGAAATAAAAGACAGTTCTCCCTTAATTTATGTTGGTATTTTGTTTTGATCAAAAGCAGTTTTCCGTTAACTTTTCCGCTAACAATGTCGCATCTGTGATTACCTATGCAAACAGTTTGAATCCAGATGAGACGCCGACTAACACCAAACTGATCCAAACTGTTGGTTTGTGAAACAAAATTGAAACAATGTACAAAATGAAAATTGTAGCAGGCGACAAAAGTTCATGGCAGTAAATATTCGTTGCACTATAACTTCGAAAACGTGATTACCTATGCAAACAGTTTGACTCCAGACGAGTTTGGAGTTTTTCTATGAAATTTGGTGTTACTGTTTGGTGTCATCAAGATATGCCGCCCTGTGCGTAACACTTGCATTGATCTTAGAATACCCAGAGTTGTGGCCATTTATTTACGTAATCTTTACCTTTTTGTTTGTCTACGTCATAACTCAGAAACTGTTATTAGGAGTTTTCCGACGAAACTTTGTGTAAATCTTATGTACCATTGACAGATGTTGGCTTGCACGTTATACTCACACTGGCATTGTGTCACGATGCTGCCGGAGCAGAAGACTTAAAAATGTGGGAGTTATGTAAACCACGAATACTGCAGTGAAGTTTACAAGTTTTTACTTTACATACTCTAACTAAAACATCAACTAAGTATAATATGGTATAACAATGTTTCTATCAGATCTAAAGTATTTTACTGCTGCTGCTGTCTTTCTGTTTCTTTGACTGTAGATAATTAATTGACAGTTTGTTCCTAAAGCACTTGGATTATAAAACTCAATTAACTAGCTGTCACTATTTGTTCATTCTCTATATAACTCCTGATCAACCGCCAGTCACCAAACATTCATCTATGATAATTCGCGGCCGTCTTTCCTTCGATGAGGACCAGGCTTGTCACCTAATTAGCCCTTCTGGACGTCTGCTCTATCCTAGACCCGTTATGGTTCTCTTACGTTCTCAGCCAATGTCCTTAACCCTCCGTAATGGGATCTATAATGACCATTGGTAAAATGCGCTTACCAAATGTTAATCCTTAAATCTTACATAATATTTGCAGACGACGACACGATTGTTGACAGACAACAGTTTCAGTTAATAGTATAAAGTATTGTCTGAAGTACAGACATATTCATGAATTGCTCTATATGAGATACCTACACAGTTTACATCTCCTGTTATTGCTTGTTATATAATGCATAATAACTCTAATTTCTAAAACAGCAGTTATAAAACGTAAATTATTTATTCATTAAGATATACATGTAATACATTATTGAAAACAATAATTGTGAATGAATACTATCAACATACCCCATTCGTTCGTAACCTGTACTTATTACACGTACTCGTCCTTTCCTATATTTCTATCTTCCTTATGTCCTTCCCTTTGCACTCACAAACTTTCACTACGATCTTAAATGTCTGGTGTCTTTCTAGCATCTGACTCTCTCAGTCTCTCTCACACAAACATTGTTCCTTAATTAGACTAATCAAAACAGACGCTGCATTGTTTTGATAATGGTTTGAATTCTCATGACTTTTCTCTTTCATACGTCTTACTTCCACTCATAAAGCTTATTATCCACACATGCAAACTCTCCGAGTTGTCAGTTACAGATTAGCAAGTGTCCGCAAGACTGGTTTGCCAATTGTTTAAGAGAATTTAATGACCGCAGAGTCTCTGGTAAGGGAACATTATAACACCAACTGACATGAGCTAACCTTTATACTTAGGCACACTGGCAAAGGTATTTACACGGGCTTTAAACCTTTAGCATCTAACTGAATTTTCTGACACATCCCCCACTTAAGATGAAAATATAACTTTTCTATCTCATTCTATAATACATGTAGCTATGCAACTTAACTTTAGTTTTTTCCACCTCTACTCAAGTAATCAGCACCAACGTTGTCCTTCCCTTTGATGGCTACAACTGTGAAGCGGTATGCTTGCAATAGTAGTGCCCATCGCATCAGTCGACAATTGCTGTCCTTTGACTTGTTCAGATAGACAAGTGGCATGTGGTCTGTTTCAAGAAGGAAATGTTTACCATAGAGATATGTGTGAAATTTCTGCACACCCCAGATAACGGCTAAGCATTCCTTTTCTACCACAGAATAGTTAACTTCTCTAGGTAAAAGCTTCCGACTTGCATATGCTACTGGAAACTTACCTTCATCTGTTTCTTGCAAAAGAACAACACCGATACCTGCATTTGAAGCATCTGTTCGCAATATGAACTGCTTTTTCTAAGTTTGGCATGCGAAGAATTGGTGCCTTTGTAAGGTTATCCTTGAGTTCTTTAAATGCTTTGGCCGCAAAGTTTGGAATAAACTTCCGGTAGTAGCTTGCCATGCCAAGAAACGATCTTACATGTACCTCTGTTTTTGTTGTTGGTCTGTTTGCCTTCAGGATGTCATCAACCTTTTCTGGCTTTGGTTCTATTTGGCCTTTACTTACCTTGTGGCCAAGAAATTCTAATTTGTCATATGCCAGCATGCACTTGGTTGGCCTTGCAGTTAATCCTGCACTTCTGAGCCTTGTGAACACCTCTCTTAGAATATGCATGTGTTCTTCAAATGTCTTGGAGAAGATTAGGATGCCATCCTGAAAAATCTCCACTGACACCCTTTAGCAAATTTCTCATCATGCGACTGAAATTTCCTGATGCTGTAGCTAATCCAAATGGCATTCGTTTGAATTGCCACAATCCCTTATGTGTTGCAAAACTGGTATACTTTCTGCTATCTTCGGCAACAGGTATCTGCCAATAACCCTTTGACAGATCAATCCGAGAGAAGTAACGACAGTCATTCAGCTTCGCAAATATTTCGTCTTGAATTGGCATTGGTTCAGCATCAAATTACGTGATTTGATTAAGTTTTCTGTAGTCAACACAGAAACGATTTGTGTCATCTGGCTTTCTGACGACCACCACTGGACTACTGTATGGTGACTCAGATGGTTCATTTATATCCATTTGTAGCATCTTGTCAATTGTATCCTTTACTGCATGAGGTACTGGATATGGGTTTACTCGAAATGGTTCTCCTGAAGTTGTTTTGATATTGTGCTGAACCAAGTTTGTCTTGCCTGGAATGTCTGTTAGGATGTCTTTAAAGTCGTTCAGCATTAGTTTTAGCTCTTCTCTTTGATCCTTATCAATATTAGTTCCAATGTTGACATTCTTTTCTGTTTCACGTTGCTGTGTTCTCGGAAACTCTATCTCTGTCTCATGCTTTTTTAATCTACTGACCGCATTACCCTCAGTGCATTTGTCATCAATGTCATCCGTGTCAATGACAGCTGCGCCTACGTGGAACAATATTCCAGCTTCATCTTCCTCCACATTGGTGATATTCATCCCATTTGCCATTTGCTGGTCAATTGAACCTTCTTGCCTTTCTGTGTACTTCTTGAGCATGTTTGCATTGTGGACTTTCTCCTTCCCTTTTATTTTCAGTTTATAGTCCACTGCTCCAATCTTTTGTACAACTTCAAATGGTCCTTTCCATTGCATTAACAACTTGTTTGAATTTGTTGGCATCAGTACTAATGCTTTGTCTCCGACTTGCATACTCCTAGACTTTGCTCGTTTGTCAAAATTCTTCTTGTATCTCTCTTGCGATCTTTTGAGTTCTTCTGTTACGAGATTCCTGGTATCTTCAAGACGGTCTCTCAAGTCTAATACATATTGGTATACCGTTCTCACTTCTGGCTCCTCCAGATCTTTTGTCATCAGCTCCTTCAGAATCATCAATGGTCCTCTGACTGTTCTTCCGTAAAGAAGTTCAAAAGGTGAAAAACCAGTACTTGCCTGCGGTGCTTCTCTGTATGCGAATAGTGCTGGAGCAATGAACTTGTCCCAGTCTCTTGGTCTCTCAATACAAAGCTTCTTGATGATGGATTTCAAGGTTCCATTGAACTGATCAACTAGATCGTTACATTGGACGTGGTATGACGTTGTTGTAAGCTGCTTCATTGAAAGAAGTCGACCAACTTCTTTCATTAGTCCTGAAGTAAACTGCGTACCTTGATCACTAAGGATTTCTTTCGGGACTCTAGTGAAGACCTCCATCAATGCTTCTTCCACTGTTTTTGTCTCTATGCTTTTTAGAGGCACTGCTTCTGGGTATTTTGTTGCATAATCAACAATCGTTAAGATGTACCGATACCCTCTTTCACTTGCTGGTGCAATAGGCCCAACTAAGTCGACATCCACCCTCTGAAATGGAACTTCAATCAGGCATCTGTCCAAGCGGTACTTTCTTCACCTTCCCTTTTGAGTTGTCCTCTGGCATATGTCACTAGACACACAATGGCGCTTTACATCAGCTATGATGCCAGTCCAGTGGAACTGTGCCAAGATCTTGTCAACTGTTTTCTGTATTCCAAAGTGTCCACCCAGCAGACTTTCATGTGCAATTTTCATTATTGCAGCCCTATACTGTCTTGGAACAACCAGTTGTCTGATGCCTTGTCTATTCATGTGATGAGGTGATGAGAATTTCCTGAAGATAATGCCATTTTTCCGGAAGTATCGATAACTGTTTTGCTTTCCACTGGTCCTGATTTCCCCTGTGCTCGCAAGGTCTCTAGCTTCCTTCAGGGTACTGTCTTCATTCTGTGCCTTTATCAAGAGTGTTGGGCCCACCTCGCCAATGTCAACCTTCTCAGGAACTTTCATTGGTTTTGGATTTAAGCTTGCTTCTCTCTTGGCTTTAGCCCTCGTCTGTACAACAGCTGCCTCATCAAACGGCTCTGGATTCATTTTCCTGCATTCCTCTGTTGCTTGGTCTTGTGTAGTTACCTCATTAAGGATCTGCATGGCTGGAGTTTTGACTCTTTCTATATTCCCAATAATGAGATCATACACAGGTGATTCCATACACATGACTTTTACTTCACCTGTAAAGAATGGGCTACTTACCTGTATTACAGCAGTAGGGAATCGCCTAAGTGTGCCATCTACCAACACGCACATCTTGGTCTCCCCGGTCAACTCTTTCTCTTCAACAAGATTCCTTTTTACCACCACTGTTGAACAACATGTGTCCCTTAACACAGTTGCCCGTTTTCTTCCTACCATTCCCATGCAATCTGGCATGTTGTTTGGAAGACGTTCCTTGCATGCAGCTGACATGACCGGTAACTCATGTCCACAATTCCGAACAACCTTGTCATCAGATAGACAACAAGCTGACATGTTGTGTCTAACTCTGTCCGATGTTCTGTCCCTTTGCCGTTGGCTTTTCTCTTGAGAATGGAACTTGCCTCTGGCTTGATCATCGAATCGCTGATGGCTGTTCATACCGGGAGATTGGTATGATCCTGTCCGAAAATCATTTCTTCTATCAAATATCTTACCTGTGGGTTGAAATAACTCTGCTACTCTGTCCTTCCTCTTTGGACACTCATTCATTAAATGAGGCCCTGAACACACGTAGCATGACTTACCTCGCAAACTATCGGATACTCGTCTACCTTGATCTGCACCCTTACTTACCTTTACACTTATCCTAGTGCTTGGACCCTGGTCAAGACTATGTGCCTCTATATACCGATTGGCACCTGCAGCCATTTCCTGCACTGAATTATATTTCCTTTCCTTCAAGAAAAGATACAAGCCCTTGTCTGACGACTGCAAAAATTGCTCTCTCAAAACCAAATCTCTAAGGCCCTCATAAGTTTTGCCAGTCTGAGCCTGTGTAAGCCAGTTGTCAAGATAGTCTCCAAGTCTTACAATAAATTGCAAAGCAGTTTCTCCATTTTCGAATGAGCTTTTACGAAATCTTTCTCTGAACCCTTCTTCAGTCAAATTGAATCTATTCAATAAATTTGCCTTGAGCTTTTCATAATCCAGGGCATCCGCTACAGGCATCCTGGAATACACATAAAGTGTGGTGCCTGTCAACAGAGCACTGAGATTTTGAGCTCTCTGCAAATCTTTCAAAACGCCGTAAATATGCGTCAATATTGTCTTGTTTTTCATTGAAATTAGGTAATTTTGGCAATTTAGCCTTGCTTTCAGGACCTATTGCTCTTCTTTCTTGACCCGCTCGTGCCCTTTCAATCTCCACTTCTCTCTGTATCTCGAGCTTTCGCATTTCTCTTACATGCACTCGTTCATCTCTCTCTCTACTTTCCTTCTCTAACCGTTCTGCCCTTTCTCTCTCTGATTTAACAAATTCCAAAAGTTCTGGGCCTGACAAACCAAGCTTACTCCCGCTCTCAAGAAGTGTATCTAATTCTGACATATTGCTTTAAAAACAGACCTGATTTAAAAAATAACCAAAGCTAAAGCAGTATATGAATAATTAAGACTGTCTGACTTCTAGCAAATTTAATACACAGTGAAAACGCTATAGACCCAAAGGGTTAAACATGCATTCTAACTCTGCAGTGACCATAGATTTTTCTCGCAAGAGTTATCTCTCTTGACCCCTCAAAGATACCTAACAGCTATGCAGGTTTACTCTCGCTGCAGCCGCTCTATTTATAGATTTACCTGTACCAGCCAGTTCTGTGCTCCTTATCTATACACACCCACACTGAATGAATCTCCCTCGGTACAGTAACACCCCACTACGACGCTTAAGCTATCTCACTCAACAACCGTTACACACTTAGAGTTTTACAGCTAGTTTTGTGTTACTACGATGCAGTATTTACCTGTGGTATTGAATAACATAACCCCACCCGTACTACCAAATTGTCACGATGCTGCCGGAGCAGAAGACTTAAAAATGTGGGAGTTATGTAAACCACGAATACTGCAGTGAAGTTTACAAGTTTTTACTATACATACTCTAACTAAAACATCAACTAAGTATAATATGGTATAACAATTTTTGTTTCTATCAGATCTAAAGTATTTTACTGTTGCTGCTGTCTTTCTGTTTCTTTGACTGCAGATACTAAATTGACAGTTTGTTTCTAAAGCACTTGGATCATAAAACTCAATTCACTAGCTGTCACTATTTGTTCACTCTAAATCCTGGGCAATTGCCAGTCACCAAATATTCATCAATGATATTCCGTGGCCGTCTTTCCTTCGATGAGGATCAGGCTTGTCACCTAACTGGCCCTTCTGCACCTCTGTTCTACCCTAGACCCGTTATGGCTCTCTTAAGTTCTTAGCAATGTCCTTAATCCTCCGTAATGGGATCCCATTCGTCCGTAACATGTACTTGTTACACGCACTCGTCCTTTCCTATCTTTCTATCTTCCTTATTTCCTTCCCTTTGCACTCACAAACTTTCACTACGATCGTAATTGTCTGGTTTCTTTCTAGCATCTGACTCTCTCAGTCTCTTTCACACAAACATTGTCCCTTAATTAGACTAATCAAAACAGACGCTGCATTGTTTTGATAACGGTTTTTCTCCTTCATACGTCTTACTTCCACTCATAAAGCTTATTATCCACACATGCAAACTCTCTGAGTTGTCAGTTACAGATTAGCAAGTGTCCGCAAGACTGGTTTGCCAATTGTTTAAGAGAATGTAATGGCAGAAGAGTCTCTGGTAAGGGAACTTTATAACACCAACTGACCTGCGCTAACCTTTATACCCAGACACACTTGCAAAGGTATTTACAAGGGCTTTAAACCTTTAGCATCCAACTGAATTTTCTGACACCAAGTCATAGTGGAATCAATGATTTCGATATAAAATCCGGAACCATTTCGCAGTTCGTTATTCGAATAACGAAATATTTCGCAGTTCAACATCCGAATAACGAAATGGCCAAAACCAGCTATAAATGCGCAAATACCGCGGGTTGTGACCAGGGCTTAAATAGGTATTCGTTTAATAATATATTTTTCATTAATAGAGAATCATCATCGGTGAATTACTTAGGCTACAGTCCCACTAGCGCTTGCCACTGGCGACCTCTGAGACCTCTGAAACCGCCGATCGTCTGCGATTGTCGGCGACTAAATTCCAAAAACATTCGTAGTCACATTGGCGATGCATCTGCGACATTGAGATATTCGTACGAAGGTTCCACAATCACTTCTGATCTGTTGTGTGGTCACGTGATCTATGCCTAGTCGCGGATAATCTTTAGGCAGTCGCTGGTAATTGCACGACAGTCGTAGGTTATTGTGGAAAGGTCGCTGATAGTCGTAGGACTGTAGGGAAGGTCACCAACGACCAGTTAAAGATTATTGGAGACTTTCGTACGACGATTGCACGATTACCTGAACTCTCTAATGTTACATCTTAAAGATTACCGGCGACCAGTTCGATCCTAAGGAGGTTGTTGTGCATGCTCAACAGCCTCTCTGCGACTGAAATCGGTCGCACGACAAGAAACGATTACCAACGATTACTGAAGACTACCCGCGATTGTCAGCGACTTGTCTTGCGACCTTCGTACGAATATCGGCGACAAGAAGTTGCTAGAAATAGTAAACAGGGCATAAGTGGTCGTCGGCCTAGTGGGACTGGGTCCTGAGGTTGGTCAACATGGTCAACAACCACTCTACGACTGAAATGCAATTGGTCACACGATTGTAAACGATTACCATCGATTACTGAAGACCACGGGCGATTATCAGTGACTTTCTTACGAATATCGGCGACCAGAGGTCGGTAGCAATCGTACACAGGTCTTAAGGGGTCGTAAGGCCTAGTAGGACTGGGCCCTTAGGGGAGCAGAAAAATATTATTTAGACCACTTTCATTTCTACATACCACAAATAGCTTCCCCCAAAGTCTAAAGAAGGCTCACTTGTCTATTCTGAGCGATCCCTAAATTATTCAATTGTAAAGTTTTTGTTGGAAAAAAATCTCTGAGAATTTAAAAATTCAATACCTATTAGTATTGTCTGGTAAAGTTCATAAGACATTCATGCCAATTTTGATAATTGAGGTTTCATTCCTCATCAAATGTTAGCTGATTCCATCTACACCTCAAACTAAATGAAGGTTGTCCAATGCGAAAGGGTAAACTAAAATGCATGTACTAGATAAAAGGTTTTGCTTATTTTCTGTAAATCCTCGAAGAAACAAAATCGAATTATTGATATTGCCTTCATAATGGCAAGTGGCAATGGTCTGTCCATAGTAATTGCCTTTAAACGTTGCATCCGACGGTGATTGTTGGTCTAATAAAGTTATCGCTACATAGATGGGAAAATGCAAACATGGACCATGCTTAACCCTTTCGGTGCTAACATAAACTTTCGAAGGATCTCCCACTTTCAGAATTTATCTGCGTATATAATTGTCTGCTACAGGTTATAATGTTGGGTGGGTTATTTTCATTTTTTTTACAAAATTATACACAGTGTCAAACAGTTTGGATCCTGAGTAGACGTCGAGTTACTAGGCGACGTTGATCCGAACTGTTTCACAAGTCATCATGGATTGGCCTATAACGGTGAAAGAGTTATATACGTCAGAAGTGTTTTTACGTATACATATGTATGACGGGGTGTGTAAAAAAGACATCTACCCTTTAGGAGCCAACTAGTTGTCGTCGGTGTTTCTCAAGTCATAATTGAAGTCAAACAGTTTGAATCTAGATACCTATCAAGCTATTCGACATCTCATCAGGATCTAATCTTTTTGCCAAGGTGACCACATATTTTCACAATACAGCAAGCCCTACGAGTCACCCTTGCACAGAAAGGGTAAAATCCGCAGCGTTCGTGTTTTCTACACAATGAAGGACATGACGGTTAACTTCGCCGTCATCAAAGGAGCGGTCGCACTAGATCAAATCTTGATAAGTTAGCAAATTCTTTCGGTGTTTCTCGATTTGGTAGAAAAATATGACAGTTTCAAATTAACGCCAGTAGTCTTACCACCAAACTTAAGGCTTTATATGATGGATATTCATGAAATAATGTTTAACATCGTGAATATTAATTAGAATATATTTATTTTATTTTGGTCATAGCAAAAACTGTAGAACCGGATCGATATTACTCATTAGCAAAGAGAACATATCCTGATCAGACGGCTACTACAAAAAGCGTCTCATATACGTCTACCATTATTTGCAAAGGCGTCAATAGCATCCCTATCAGGTAAAGGGTTAATGAATAATGATCCATGTGATTCTGAACTTTGCAACCACGGTTTCTGGTGAACAATGCAAACAAAAGATTGCGGACTAGGAACATAATTGTTGTCCCAATAAATTAGTAAGTCCATGCCCATTTGAAGAAAAAAAGTAGAAAAAACATTACCCATTCAAACATGGATGCACGCGCTACCGCGATATTCGAATACCAGAATAAATTCGCGGTACTCATATACGTCTAATTTGCAATGTAATAATATTTTAACCATAAATTTATGTTTAGATCAGAACACTTGATAGTTGTAAATAGGAGTATAAGGCTATTTTATAGAATATGGGACTGCGAACCATCAGTGTCAAAATGTAAAATAAATGGAAAAACAATGTACAGTTAAATAAATGATACATAAAACCCGCTCATACCGGCACTTGTTACTTCGTAATATTCGACATAAATGGAAAAGTACTAAAGTCAAGCAGGCAAAGCCACAGGCAAGACGCAACCACCACCAAAACACCGATAGACAGCATGACACACACACACACACACAACCACACACCCAAACGCACACACACATACACACACGAAATGAACACAGAAAACACTAAAAGACACACACGAAAAAGGGACAAACGTTCCACAACATGAACAAACCACAAGCACAACGACGCAAGGCAAACAAAAGGAAGGGTGACAAAGAGAGTACCGCCTTGGCACGGTCAGCAGCAAAAACACCACTGGGGGGTTTAAACTGGTTTACGGACGTCCTAACCTCACACTTCTCTCAAAGTCACCCTAGCTTTACAAATATTGTAAATAAAGGTATCCCCGCTGGACTTACCCACAACATAGACGACGGTGAACACAGGACAACATGTAAAACATAGCATAATAAAAGTGACAATCCGTCAAATATGTACTCAATGACTTTGCTGAAGTCAGAGCACCTGCAGGTAAGCCGTTAAGGGCACGACAGGGAAAAAGTAATACATGAGTCTGGTAAGCTCCTCCTGTATCCAAGTTTAAGAGTATACCATCATAGAGTACTACCCTCGGCCTGTCATTGCGCAAGCAAAGAGGGAAACGTAGCTACCGACTGTAAAAGGGTCGATAACCAAACATGCAGTGTGTTGCAATATAATAGGATCATAACCTTTCTTTTTAAATGTTTTAATGCGTTTTATAAACAAATCATGAAAATGGATATGACCCCGAATTTTCCTAAGTTTGTAGATAATATCCCCATAAAATTCTGGTTGAGAAATGCCTTGTCGCAGTAACGTCCGTAGATTGCAATTATATTTACTAATGAGAGGTAAATTTCGATAATAAAATTTAGAAAAGGTTTTCCGAAGTTTGTGATATCTGTAACCTTGCTTAAGAAGTTTATCAGTTATAACTAAATTACGTCTGTTAAAATCTTCAAGCAAAGAACAGGCTCGGGCAAACCTTATAAGTTGAGAAATATAAACCCCATAAGATGTAGAACGTGGCACATCCCCATCTAGAAAAGGATAATTAACAATTTTAAAATTAAAATCTTCTCTTTTATCGTATACTTTGGACGAAACTTTATCATTTGTAATTGAAAGATTCAAATCTAAAAATGAAGCATTAATGTCAGATTGATTAGCTTTGTTGAAGGACAGTTCTTTTGGGTAGATTGAAGAAACCATAGGCAAAAGGTATCTTCGAGTATGTGCCTATATGCACTATATTTCCCATTTTCATAAAGACAATTTCGGTTGCCGACAGCGGCAGTCAATTTCGACAAACTTGTTTAACCCTTCTGCTATTCAATATTCATGTAAGAAATAATGATATCATGAATATTTATTTACTGAACTTTACAAAAAAATGTTTTTCTGTGAGAAAAACTGTAGTTTCAGATCTATATCATGTCAAAATCTAACAGAGCAGACCCTGATCATAGGAGCTATCTGATCTGGGTCTATTGTGTTTGCAAATGCATGAAAAGGCGTTCATATGAAGAAAGGGTTAACGGTATTTTTGCCACTCGATTGACCGACCCTCCATAGCATTTAGGCACGTTCAACGCCTATGCTCGCGGAAATATAACATATTTGGACAATTTCGTTCTTGATTATTCGGACTTTGAACTGCGATGTATATAGTTAATTTAATAATAAACTCCAAAATGGCTCCATATTTAATATATAAATCATTGATTCAACTATGAGATACATCCAGTGTGTCTGAAATATCCTCATTGCGCAATTATAACTTTTATTGCCATTTTGTTATTCGGAGGTTGAACTACGTAATATTTCGTTATTCTAAGAACGACCTGCCAAATGGCATGATTTAATATATAAATCATTGAGTTCACTATGACTAGGGTCTGTAGTGTCTAGCATATTATCTCTGCTCAGTTATAGTTAATTTTGATCATTTCGTTATTCGAATAACGAACTTCGAAATATTTCGTTCTTCGAATTACGAACTGCGAAATATTTCGTTATTCGAATAACGAACTGCGAAATGGCGCCAGATTTTATATAGAAATCATTGGTTAAACTATGGCTTGGGTGTAGTGTGTCTAAAATATCATCATTGCGCTTTTATAGCTTATTTTTGCCATTTCGTTATTCAGAGGTTGAACTGCGAAATATTTCGTTATTCGAATAACGAAATGCGAAATAGCTCCGGATTTTATATAGAAATCATTGATTCCACTATGACTTGGGTCTAGTGTGTCTAAGACAGCATCATTAGACATTTAAAACTTATTTATGCCATTTCGTTATTCGGATATTGAACTGCGAAATATTTCGTTATTTGATTGACGAAATGAGAAATGGCTCCGGATTTTATATAGAAATCATTGTTTTTCTCTATGACTTGGGTCTAGGGTATCTAAAATATCATCTTTGCGCATTTATAACTTATTTTGTCCATTTCGTTACTTTGAGAGAAGTGTGAGGTTAGGACGTCCGTAAACCGGTTTAAACCCCCAGTGATGTTTTTGCTGCTGACCGTGCCAAGGCGGTACTCTCTTTGTCACCATTCCTTTTGTTTGTCTTGCGTCTTTGTGCTTGTGATTTGTTCATGTGTGGAACGTTTGTCCCTGGTTCTTGTGTGTCTTTTGGTATTTTCTATGTTCATATCGTGAGTGTGTGTGTGTGTGTGCGTTTGGGTGTGTGGTTGTGTGTGTGTGTGTGTGTGTGTGTGTGTGTGTGTGTGTGTGTGTGTGTCATGCTGTCTATCGGTGTTTTGGTGGTGGTTGCGTCTTGCCTGTGGCTTTGCCTGCTTGACTTTACTACTTTTCCATTCGGAGGTTGAACATCGAAATATTTCGTTATTCGAATAATGAATTGCGAAATGGCTCCGAATTTTATATATAAGTCATAGATTACACTATGACTCGGGTCTAGTGTGTCTAAAATATCATTATTAAACATTTAAAACTTATTTTGGCAATTTCGTTATTTGGAGGTTGAACTGCGAAATATTTCGTTATTCGAATAACGAACTGCGAAAATAGCTCTGGATTTCATATAGAAATCTTTGATTCCACTATGATTTGGGTCTAGGGTATCAAAAATATCATTATTAAACATTCAAAACTTAATTTGGCCATTTTGTTATTCGGATGTTGAACTGCGAAATATTTCGTTATTCGAATAACGAACTGCGAAATGGCTCCGGATTTTATATAGAAATCATTGATTCCACTATGACTTGGGTCTTGTGTATCTAAAATATCATCTTTGCGCAAACTGCCTTGACTTTACTACTTTTCCATTCGGAGGTTGAACATCGAAATATTTCGTTATTCGAAGAATGAATTGCGAAATGGCTCCGAATTTTATATATAAGTCATAGATTACACTATGACTCGGGTCTAGTGTGTCTAAAATATCATTATTAAACATTTAAAACTTATTTTGGCAATTTCGTTATTCGGAGGTTGAACTGCAAAAATTTTCGTTATTCGAATAACGAACTACGAAATGGCTCCGGATTTTATATAGAAATCATTGATTCCACTATGGCATGGGTCTAGTGTGTCTAAAATATCATTATTACGCATTTAAAACTTATTTTGGCCATTTCGTTATTCGGAGGTTGAACTGTGAAATATTTCGTTATTCGAATAACGAACTGCGAAATGGCTCCGGATTTTATATAGAAATCATTGTTCCACTATGACATGGGTCTAGTGTGTCTAAAATATCATTATGAAACATTTAAAACTTACTTTGCCCATTTCGTTATTCGGAGGTTGAACTGCGAAATATTTCGTTATTCGAATAACGAACTGCGAAATGGCTCTGGATTTTATATAGAAATCTTTGATTCCACTATGATTTGGGTCTAGGGTATCTAAAATATCACCATTACGCATTTATAACTGGTTTTGGCCATTTCGTTATTCGCAAGTTAAACTGCGAAATATTTCGTTATTCGAATAACGAATTACGAAATGGCTCCGGATTTTATATAGAAATCATTGATTCTACTATGGCATGGGTCTAGTGTGTCTAAAATATCATTATTACGCATTTAAAACATGTTTTGGCCATTTCGTTATTCGGAGGTTGAACTGCGAAATATTTCGTTATTGGAATAACGAACTGCTAAATGGCTCCGGATTTTATATAGAAATCATTGATTCCTTTATGACATGGGTCTAGTGTGTCTAAAATATCATTATTAAACATTTAAAACTTACTTTGCCCATTTCGTTATTCGGAGGTTGAACTGCGAAATATTTCGTTATTCGAATGACGAACTGCGAAATTGCTCTGGATTTTATATAGAAATCTTTGATTCCACTATGATTTGGGTCTAGGGTATCTAAAATATCATCATTACGCATTTATAACTGGTTTTGGCCATCTCGTTATTCGGAGTTTGAACTGCGAAATATTTCGTTATTCGAATAACGAAATGCGAAATTGCTCCGGATTTCATATAGAAATTATTGATTACACTATGACTTGGGTCTAGGGTATCTAAAATATCATCTTTGCGCATTTATAGTTGGTTTTGGCCATTTCGTTATTGAGATGTTGAACTGCGAAATATTTCGTTATTCGAATAACGAACTGCGAAATGGTCCCCGGATTTTGTATAGAAATCATTGATTCCACTATGGCTCGGGTCTAGTGTGTCTAAAATATCATTATTACGCATTTAAACTTATTCTGGCCATTTCGTTATCCGGAGGTTGGACTGCGAAATATTTCATTAATCGAATAACGAACTGCGAAATGGCTCCGGATTTTATATAGAAATAATTAATTCAACTATGACTTGTGTCTAGGGTACATGTATCTAAAAGATCATCTTTGCGCATTTATAACTGGTTTTGGCCATTTCGTTATTCGGAGGTTGAACTGCGAAATATTTCGTTATTCGAATAACGAACTGCGAAATGGCTCCAGATTTTAAATAGAAACCATTGATTCCACTATTGCTTGGGTCTAGGGGATCTAAAATATCATCTTTGCGCATATATAGCTGGTTTTGGCCATTTCGTTATTCGGAGGTTGAATTGCGAAATGTTTCGTTATTCGAATAACGAAATGCGGAATGGTTCCGTATTTATTATATATAAATCATTGCTTCCACTCTGAAGGGGTATAGTGTGTTTAAAATATCATCATTATCCATTTAAAACTTAATTTGGCCATTTCATTATTCGGAGGTTGAACTGCGAAAAATTTCGTTATTCGAATAACGAACTGCGAAATGACTCCGTATTTAATATATAAATCATTGATTCCACTATGAATGGGCCTACGGTGTCTAAAATATTATCTCTGATAATTTATAACTAATTTGTATTATTTCGTTATTCGAATAACGAACTGCGAAACATTTTGTCATTCGAATAACGAATTGCGAAATATTTCGTTATTCAAATAATGATCTGCAAAATGGCACTGAAATTAATATATTAATCTTTGATTTCACTATGACTGGGGTGTACAGTGTCTAAAATATCATCATTGAACATTAATAACTTACTTTGACCATTTCGTTATTCAGAGTTAGAACTACGATATATTTCGTTATTCAAATGGCTCCGGATTGTATATGTATGGATTGATTTACATATGAGCTAGGTCTACAGTGTCTTGAATACATTCGGATATTGAACTAGGACCTAATGTGTTATTCGAATGAAAACTGCAAAGTGGCCTGACTTCTTTATGTACCCGCGATAATCCGGTTCTGCAGTATCTAGAATATAATTACAGTAAAACCCCTCTAATGCGAACACCAAAACGGGGCATAACTCTGTCTGGCAGAGACAGGTGGTAGCTTAATGCAGAACGAAAGTTATGCAGAAAACTCCTATAGGAACTTTCTGCATTACTTTCATCCTGCATTAAGCTACCACCTGCTAATACAGACACCTATGGTTATTCTGTTAGTGTTCGCATTAGAGGGGTCCTACTGTACTGTTAATTTATAGCTTAATTGACCGTTTCGTTATTCGTAAATTGAATTGAAAATATTTCGTTATTCACATGCGAATAACGAACTGCGAAATATTTCGTTGTTCGTTATTCGAATAACGAACTGCGAACTGCGAACTGCGAACTGGCAGCCAACTAAACGCTGCCCATAATGGAACACAAATACATCGATGAAAAACATCGGGGACTTGTTTTGTGATAAATAGAGCATTTGCTCCTACAGGGTAAATACTCTATTTATCACAATTGCGAAAAGGCGCCAGATTTTTATATAGAATTCATTGGTTAAACTATGGCTTGGGTCTAGTGTGTCTAAAATATCATCATTGCGCTTTTATAGCTTATTTTTGTCATTTCGTTATTCGGAGGTTGAACTGCGAAATATTTCGTTATTCGAATAACGAAATGCGAAATAGCTCCGGATTTTATATAGAAATCATTGATTCCACTATGACTTGGGTCTAGTGTGTCTAAGACAGCATCATTAGGCATTTAAAACTTATTTATGCCATTTCGTTATTCGGATGTTGAACTGCGAAATATTTCGTTATTCGAATGACGAAATGCGAAATGGCTCCGGGTTTTATATAGAAATCATTGTTTCCTCTATTACTTGGGTCTAGGCCCTAGGGTATCTAAAATATCATCTTTGCGCATTTATAACTTATTTTTGCCATTTCGATATTCGGAGGTTGAACTGCGAAATATTTCGTTATTCGAATAACGAATTGCGAAATGGCTCCGGATTTTATATAGAAGTCATAGATTACACTATGACTCGGGTCTAGTGTGTCTAAAATATCATTATTAAACATTTAAAACTTATTTTGGCAATTTCGTTATTGGGAGGTTAAACTGCGAAATATTTCGTTATTCGAATAACGAACTGCGAATTAGCTCTGAATTTCATATAGAAATCTATGATTCCACTATGATTTGGGTCTAGGGTATCTAAAATATAATTATTAAACATTCAAAACTTAATTTGGCCATTTCGTTATTCGGAGGTTGAACTGCAAAATATTTCGTTATTCGAATAACGAACTGCGAAATGACTCCGGATTTTATATAGAAATCAATGATTCCACTATTACTTGGGTCTAGGGTATTTAAAATATCATCTTTGCGCATTTATAACTTATTTTGGCCATTTCGTTATTCGCAAGTTAAACTGCGAAATATTTCGTTATTCGAATAACGAACTGCGAAATGGCTCCGGATTTTATATAGAAATCATTGATTCCACTATGACATGGGTCTAGTGTGTCTAAAAAATCATTATTAAACATTTAAAACTTATTTTGGCCATTTCGTTATTCGGAGGTTGAACTGCGAAATATTTCGTTATTTGAATAACGAACTGCGAAATGGCTCTGGATTTTATATGGAAATCTTTGATTCCACTATGATTTGGGTCTAGGGTATCTAAAATATCATCATTACGCATTTATAACTGGTTTTGGCCATTTCGTTATTCGGAGGTTGTACTGCGAAATATTTCGTTATTCGAATAACGAACTGCGAAATGGCTCTGGATCTTATATAGAAATCTTTGATACCACTATGATTTGGGTCAAGTGTTTCTAAAATATCATTATCAAACATTTAAAACTTATTTTGACCATATCGTTATTCGGCGGTTGAACTGCGAAATATTTCGTTATTCGAATAACGAAATGCGAAATTGCTCCGGATTTTATATAGAAATCTTTGATACCACTATCAATTGGGTCAATTGTTTCTAAAATATCATTATTAAACATTTAAAACTTATTTTGACCATATCGTTATTCGGCGGTTGAACTGCGATCAACAAACTGAGTAATGGTCCCGGATTTTATATAGAAATCATTGATTCCACTATGGCATGGGTCTAGTGTGTCTAAAATATCATTACTTAATTTGGCCATTTCGTTATTCGGAGGTTGAACTGCGAAATATTTCGTTATTCGAATAACGAACTGCGAAATGGCTCTGGATCTTATATAGAAATCTTTGATACCACTATGATTTGGGTCAAGTGTTTCTAAAATATCATTATTAAACATTTAAAACTTATTTTGACCATATCGTTATTCGGCGGTTGAACTGCGAAATATTTCGTTATTCGAATAACGAAATGCGAAATTGCTCCGGATTTTATATAGAAATCTTTGATACCACTATCAATTGGGTCAAGTGTTTCTAAAATATCATTATTAAACATTTAAAACTTATTTTGACCATATCGTTATTCGGCGATTGAACTGCGAACAACGAACTGAGTAATGGTCCCGGATTTTATATAGAAATCATTGATTCCACTATGGCATGGGTCTAGTGTGTCTAAAATATCATTACTTAATTTGGCCATTTCGTTATTCGGAGGTTGAACTGCGAAATATTTCGTTATTCGAATAACGAACTGCGAAATGGTCCCAGATTTCATATAGAAATCATTGTTCCACTATGACATGGGTCTAGTGTGTCTAAAATATCATTATTACGCATTTAAAACTTACTTTGGCCATTTCGTTATTCGGAGGTTGAACTGCGAAATATTTCGTTATTCGAATAACGAACTGCGAACTGGCTCCGGTTTGTATATACAAATCATTGATTCCACTAAAACAAGGGTCTAGTGTGTCTAAAATATCATTATGAAACATTTAAAACTTATTTTGCCCATTACGTTATTCGGAGGTTGAACTGAGAAATATTTCGTTATTCGAATAAAGAACTACGAAATGGCTCTGGATTTATTATAGAAATCTTTGATTCCACTATGACTTGGGTCTAGGGTATCTAAAATATCATCGTTTCGCATTTATAACTGGTTTTGGGCATTTCGTTATTCGGAGGTTGAACTGCGAAATATTTCGTTATTCGAATAACGAACGCGAAATGGCTCCAGATTTTATATAGAAGCCATTGATTCCACTATTGCTTCGGTCTAGGGTATCTTAAATATCATCTTTGCGCATATATAGCTGGTTTTGGCCATTTCGTTATTCGGAGGTTGAATTGCGAAATATTTCGTTATTCGAATAACGAAATGCGAAATGGTCCCGTATTTATTATATATAAATCATTGCTTCCACTCTGAAGGGGTCTAGTGTGTTTCAAATATCATCATTACCCATTTAAAACTTAAGTTGGCAATTTCGTTATTCGGAGGTAGAACTGCGAAATATTTCGTTATTCGAATAACGAACTGCGAAATGACTCCGTATTTAATATATAAATCATTGATTCCACTATGAATGGGCCTACGGTGTCTAAAATATTATCTCTGATAATTTATAACTAATTTGTATCATTTCGTTATTCGAATATCGAACTGCGAAACATTTTGTTATCCGAATAACGAACTGCGAAATATTTCGTTATTCAAATAATGATCTGCAAAATGGCACTGAAATTAATATATTAATCTTTGATTTCACTATGACTGGGGTGTACAGTGTCTAAAATATCATCATTGAACATTAATTACTTAATTTAACCATTTCGTTATTCAGAGTTAGAACTACGAAATATTTCGTTATTCAAATGGCTCCGGATTGTATATATATGGTTTGATTTACATATGAGTTAGGTCTACAGTGTCTTGAATATATTCGGATATTGAACTAGGACCTAATGTGTTATTCGAATGAAAACTGCACAGTGGCCTGACGTTTATATGTACCCGCGATAATCCGGTTCTGCAGTATCTAGAATATAATTACAGTAAAACCCCTCTAATGCGAACACCAAAATGGGGCATAATTCTGTCTGGCAGAGACAGGTAGTAGCTTAATGCAGAACGAAAGTTATGCAGAAAACTCCTATAGGAACTTTCTGCATTACTTTCATCCTGCATTAAGCTACCACCTGCTAATACAGACACCTATAGTTATTCTGTTAGTGTTCGCATTAGAGGGGTCCTACTGTACTGTTAGTTTATAGCTTAATTGACCGTTTCGTTATTCGAATAACGAACAGCAAACTATTTCGTATTTCACATGCGAATAACGAACTGCGAAATATTTCGCTGTTCGTTATTCGAATAACGAACTGCGAACTGCGAACTGGCAGCCAACTTAACGCTGCCAATTTCAGCATGTGATGGCTTTGGCGGACGAAATATTAACCAGTGATAAAATTATGATACATGCGTGTGTGTTTTGAATATTCGATTTGAAAAGATCAGGATAGACTTCCGGTTCCGGTTCAACATGGCATGTCTAACATTTTGATAGCCAACTATTTTTATTAAATCTGAGTTAATCCTAACGTTTATTTAATATCAGGAGTAAAAATTTATAGCATAAAGTATTATTAAATTATTACTGAACAAGATTCAAAGAAAATTTTGCTTAAGAATGTCATTATAGGTAAGAAAACATTGGATTCGTATTCTCGACACTGAGGGACGAAATCGCCGCCATCTTGAATTTATCAGAAACCGGCAAATATTGATTTGCGGTTTCACACAAATATAGGCTAAGTATCTTATAGGGGTACAACGATTACAGTTACTTCTTCGGCAAAAGGTAGGACAGTATTTATTCATTATTATTCTCTAAGAAAACTGACTGGCATAAGTATTTATGAGCCGCCAATACTTGTGAAACTGTTGTCCTGGAAAAGTCAATGTAAATCGTAGGTTTTTTCCTCTGAGTTGTCTGTCGCTCTGTACTATTGCTGCATAGACCTGGAATAATGTAAAAAGACCACTGGAGTCTACAAAATTACTTCGTGACACATGAAATCTCGAATTTGACTATTTTTCCTTTGAATTGTCTGTCGCTCTGTACTATTGCTGCACTGACCTGGAATAGTGTAAAAACAAAAAAGGCCACTGGAGTCTACAAAATTATTTTGTGACTTTATGAAACCACAAATTTGACTTAAACAGTCACGGAAATAAATAAATTAATAGATATTCTTTATTATTCTCCACGAACTATCACATATATATTGGCTCTGATCATACACCTAGCACACCTGAGTCTGCAAATATTGATTTGCGACGACAGAAGCATATAAATAATTAACAAACAGATAAAACTTGTATTGACAGACTGATATTCCTGTAACATAGGAGCTAATAGTACTGAACTTGCAAACATTGAAAGTAACCACACAACATATTTGAATAACTGTATATAAATCTGCAACCAATATATGTGACACTGATCCGGAGACCAGAGGCCGACACAACCAACTTTGAAACAACTGGAGTCTGCAAATATTGATTTGCGACTGCATATCATGACAAAATAACTGCATTAATTGTGAGATCCTGGGAATAAGCAAACCACTATAAAAGAAAACTAATAACCACCTGGAAAGTAATTAGCAAAAATAGTTTTGCAATTACACATACTTACGACACTGATCTGGACATCAGGGACTGCCATATTTACCGCAGAACAATTGGAGTTTAAATATTTAACCGTATCGGTAAAACCGTATTCATCATAACACAATTTTAAAAAATACACATATATGCGTCTGGAAATTAGGGATTGCTAGTACTGAATCTTAGTAATTTACAAGTTGGGACTATTATTGGAGTAATTGGCAAAAACTTGTGTTGCAATTACTTAGGCAAAATATAAAGGAGAAGAAACACTCAAGGAAAATGTAGGATAGAAACCTGTTGGGGGTAGAAATAATTGATTATACAGGAGTCTGCAAATATTGATTTGCGACTTCACAAATATATTTGAACTGAACATCTTCCAAGAAGTCTATTTTTTCTACATATAACTACAACGCACTAGCAGATGACTGAAAACAGAATTAAGAAAACATTAAGAGAACTGGCAGAAAAGACACAGAAGGTAGATTGCAAGGCAGAAATTATATCAGATAGCAAAGGCAGATATCTAAAAGACTGGGCAAAAATAGAAGGATCGGAACACATCACCTGGTCCTGCAAAAGTGGAGCCAAGATCAAGGACACCTTAAATTGGGTAAAACAGACACAGGATAACAGATTTAGGGGGAAACTTATATATCTCTGGTTAGGAACCTGTGATCTCACCACAAAAGAAATACAAAGACCAGGATACATTCACTTAACCAGCCGGGATTCATCTACAGTTGAATACATAATAGCAAAATACATTGAGTTGGTTGTTTTCCTAAAATCAAAAGGGTGTAATGTAATAATTGCAGAAACTCCCGTCTTCTCTATAACTTTTTGGAATAAAAACAAAGGACTCCCAAATCCAGATCAATTTAAAGAGGAGGACCAAATAAATGAACTAAACCAACGGATAGCAAACATCAACTCAGAAAACGGACAAATAACACCAAAGTTCAATTTAGACCTTATAACAAGCAGGACAAAGAAACATAAAACAACGTATCATACAAACTGGAAACTATTGAAGGACGGGATCCATCCAGCTCCATTACTAACAGAAACGTGGTGTCTAAAATTGATTCATAATATAAATATAAACTGTAAGAACTAATTCCACAAGTAATTAGCAAAAATAGTTTTGCAATTACGAAATAGATAAGGAAAGACCCACACAAACTATAAGAACTCTTCAAGTAATTAGCAAAAATAGTTTTGCAATTACGAAAACATATTAACTATAGTAACTATCCCTGCAAGTAATTAGCAAAATTAGTTTTGCAATTACGAAAACACAAGTGAATCCAAATTAAAATAACATGATATGAACACAAATAACTGAAATTAAATCTATAAGTAGTTAGCAAAAATAGTTTTGCAATTACAAAATAGTAAGTGGTGTCTGAACTTGGAACTCAGTAAATATAAACATCAAAGTAGAAGAAAAACCAAACTCAGTATAAGTAATTTGCAAAAATAGTTTTGCAATTACAAATCAGATAAACTAAATATAAAACATAAGAGGTAAAATAAATGGCGTCCAAGGGAAATCTCGGTGCAAGATCTAGAAGAACTCCAAACGCATCTAGGAACAATTCCAGGAATAATTCACCAAAGGGGACCTCTACAAACCAAAGCTCAAAAAATAACTCGCCTAGAAGCTCACCAAACCGTTTCCAGTCGCTGTCTGTAGAGACATGGAATTGTCAACTATGCAAAGATGACTTTAATGACCCTAATGATAAACTTATGGAATGCCAGAGGTGCAAAAATCATTTCTGTATTGGATGTCTGGGAAAATCGGCCGAGGAATACAATCTCCTCACAAACAGTGATTTAATGTGGTTCTGCCCTCCATGCAAAGAAAAAGTAGAGAAAAATATAATTACTGACAGGAAAATAGAAGAAACATGCAAAAGTATGATGGAAGCCTTTGAAAACAGAATGGTCAAAATGGAAATCGATATAAAAGGCAAGTGTGACAAAAAGGAAACCAAAACAATAGTACGTACGGAATTAGAAAAACAACTTCCATTGGCAGTCAAGAATGAAAATGAGAAACATTTGCCGGAAAAAGAGGTCACAAAAATAGTACAGAAAGAAATATCCAAACAAAGTAAAGAAACTCCCCCAACAATTCAAGAAAAGGCACCACAACAAGATATAAACACATTAGTAAATGAGATCAACGCACGAAAAGCCAGACAGAACAACTTTATAATATATGGAGCAGAAGAGTGCAATTCAACAAACAGAGAAGAAAGGAACAAATATGATATGGAAACAGCAATTAGAGTAGCCCAGGCGTGCGACAGTACAGTCGAGGAAATCAATATTAATAGAACAACGAGATTGGGAAAATACAATAAAAAAACCCAGAAAGGCCACTCCTGATAGAAATGGATAATCCAGACAAGAAAGGAACTATATTTAAAGGTGCAGCAAATTTAAAGGAGTTGGAAGGCTTAGCAAAAATAAGAGTAGCAAATGATTTAACTAGACAGGAAAGAGAGGAGGAAAAAGGCTCAGGATTTAAACGAGGAGATGATGGCAGAATCGGGGGACGGGAACTTCACATACAAAGTAAGAGGACCACCCTGGGCAAGAAAAGTAGTGAAGGTAAAAAAAGGCTAAATCAGAACAAAAGAAATGTAAATAAACTTGTAGATAAGTTGAATTTTGTTAACAATATCCCTTGTTTTTATACAAATGCAGACCAGTTCAGAAAACATTTTACTGAGTTCCAAATTAGGATAAGAGACACCAGACCTCTGGTCATTGGAATCACGGAAGTTAAACCAAAAAACTCAAACTCTAATATATCCCCAAATGAATTCTCTATGGAATGGAATAAGGACTACATCATGTATCACAGAAACATTGATAATAATGAAGGGAGAGGTCTAATACTATACATACATGAATCCTTGAAAGCGGAAGAAGTAACACTAATAACTACCTTTGAAGAAAACATTATGATACAGATAGCAACAGGGAAAAATGAAAAACTACTAGTAGGACTGATATACAGATCTCCTTCTGACAATACCCAACAAACAAATGAAAATTTAAGGAAGTTGATACATGAAGTAGCATCACATAAATACTCAAGCTATTTGCTAATGGGAGATTTTAACTACCCAAATATAAATTGGAACACAATGTTCGCAAACGAAAACTCCGAAGGACAAAAAATTATGGAATGTTTAATGGACAACTATTTTTTCCAAATGGTGGATAAACCAACCAGATGGAGAGGAACAGACGTTCCAAACATATTGGACTTGTTAATAACAGACAATCCGGGAAGCATCAATAATATAGAATATCAGAGTCCACTAGGGAAAAGTGACCATTGCGTAATTGTGTTTGACTTTGTATGTCGGGTAATTCTGAACCCACACACCAAAAAACGCTTCTGCTACAAGAAAGCAAACTATGAAGAAATTAAAAAAGAACTAAGAAATATTGATTGGCAAAATTACCTTGAACTGAATAATTATATAAGCCAAGTTTGGACAAATTTCCATGCAGCCCTTCTCAACATTGAAGAAAAGTTTGTACCAACTTCACATATTCGGAACGATAAAAAACATCAGATACCTCTGGACAAAGAAATACTGAATAGCATAAAAGAGAAAAATGCACTCGCCAGGAAATTCACCAGAACTAAAGATCATGAAGTAAGGCAAAAATATAATAGAGCAAGGAACAGATCAGGCAAGTTGGTTAGAAGGGCAAGAAAATTATACGAAACGAATCTCGCCAAAGAAGCAAAAAAGAACCCTAAGAAAATATGGCAATACATAAACTCAAAATGTAAAATAAAACAGGGAATTGGCAACCTGTGCACAGATACAGGGGACATAAACTCTCCTAAAACAGAAGATGACGGCGAAAAAGCCGAAATACTGGCAAAATGTTTTAGTGGTGTCTTCACGAAAGAGGGTGATGGAGAAATACCAACTTTGGAATACAGATGGAATGGAACGACATAGAAATAAATACTGATGAAATCTCAAACATATTAAAAAACCTAAAACCAAATAAGTCATCAGGACCAGACAATTTGCATCCCCAATTTTTAACAGAACTACATGGAGAACTAGCAGTCCCTTTAAAATTAATATTCGTCAAGTCAATAAGCGACAAGAAAGTACCGGAACAGTGGAAAAAGGCGAAAATAAGCGCAATCTATAAGAAAGGGAGCAAGTCTTTGGCGAGTAACTATAGACCTGTCAGTCTTACTTCTATAATATGTAAATCCATAGAGAAAATAATAAGAAAACAAATAACAGAACATATTCTACAAAATAACCTGTTTACGAATAAACAATACGGATTCATGTCTGGAAGATCCACAGCGTTGCAACTTTTAAAAGTTTTAGATATATGGACGGAAGCAATAGATAACGGGCTGGGGGTGGATTGCATCTATATGGACTATCAGAAAGCTTTTGATACTGTACTACATAAGAGACTCATTCAGAAACTGAAATCATATGGGATAGGGCAAAATATGGTGAACTGGATAGAAAACTATTTGACAGACCGATATCAACAAGTATCAGTTAATGGCCAAACGTCAAGGTGGCACAGGGTCACATCTGGTATCCCGCAGGGAAGCGTCATAGGGCCACTGATGTTCATAATTTTTATAAACGACCTACCAGAGATAGTGAACTCAACTGTATACTTATTTGCAGATGATACCAAAATATTTAGACTCATAAATAATGAATGCGATAAACATAAACTACAAGAAGACCTGGATAAGCTGATCGAATGGACAGATAAATGGTTATTGAAATTACACCCACAGAAATGTAAATACATGAGATTAGGCAGAAACAACCTGGAATACGAATATAACCTATCAGGAACCGTCCTAGGAGAGGTGTCAGAGGAGAAAGATATAGGAGTAACGATTGATAACAAACTAACTTTTGACAGCCATATACACGAAAAAGTCAAAAAGGCACATTCCATGTTTGCAGTTATCAGCAGGAACTTCCAATATCTGGATGAGAACAATTTTAGTCCCTTATATAAAACATTAGTAAGAACACACCTAGATTATGCAAGTTCAGTCTGGGCTCCACACAAAAATAAACACATAGAGGTAATAGAAGCAGTGCAAAGAAGAGCGACAAGGCAAATTCCAGGCCTATCAGACCTCCCATATGAAGAAAGATTGAGAAAACTGAAAATACCTACACTAACATATAGAAGATTGAGGGGGGATATGATAGAAGTATACAAAATCCTAAACAATATATATGATAGAAATATAGAAGAAATTATTAAGCTAAGGGATGAACACCAGTTAAGGCACAGTAATAGGGGAAATACACTACAAATCTTAACGCAAAGGGCAGGATTAGATATAAGGAAATACACCTTTAGCATTAGAACAGCAAATACGTGGAATAGCTTGCCAGAGCAAATAGTAAAAGCCAGTTCAGTAAACTCTTTTAAAAACAAATTAGATAAATTTTGGGAAGACCAAGAATTTAAATATGACTATAAAGCTAAGTATAGGATAATGACCGGAACCGGAACCAGTCACCGGCATTACGCAGAAGAGTCCAGCAAAGAGGATCCTTAAGGGCCTGAGCTGGAAAACAACGCTAAGTAACGCTAAGTAACAAAACATGTACATGCCGCTCTCGTTGATAATGAATACTATTGATCTGTAATATACACCTTTGCAAACCCCTTCCCTTATATAAACGCATTTTGACGCCTTTGCAAACGGAGCCCCTGATCAGAATTTGCAAACAGAGTATACCCACATCTGATCTGGGTATACCCTGTTTGCATATGAAGTAATGCAGTTTCTGCCAATGTAAAACAATACTGTGTTAATGCAAACTTAAGCTTATCAATATTCATGACGTCATCATTTCTTACATAAATATTGAACAGTGAAAGGGTTAAAATCGGCCACCAACTAATTGTTAAAAAAAGAGAGGGAAAAAAGGTGGCGCGGAAGAACCTCGCCAATCCAAAAATTCAGATTAAATTTAACCCATTACGTCGTATGCTATTTTTTAATTACATTACCTCATAGGCTATTTTTAGATACATTACCTCATAGGCTATTTTTAGATACAACCTCTTTCAATAAACTACCGAAAATGAGCATTAACTAGAGAAAGGGAAAATTTTAGAATTTTGTAGTTTG
This sequence comes from Azorinus chamasolen, assembly GCA_963576725.1. Lineage (NCBI taxonomy): Eukaryota > Metazoa > Mollusca > Bivalvia > Cardiida > Solecurtidae > Azorinus > Azorinus chamasolen. The sequence goes on along the minus strand of OY755253.1, from coordinate 52,644,766 downwards.
AAAAAACTATTGTGATAAATAGAGTATTTGTTCCTATAGGAGCAAATGCTCTATTTATCACAATGGTTTCACAAAGTGACTTTAAGAGAGTCGTCAAAATTAGGGAAAGGGTTAAGACAGGTGGCAGCTTAATGCAGGGCGAACATCTAATTAGGACTTTAGAGCTAAAACATACAATTCAATTCATTTCAACTTTATTAGCAAATCGGCGAAATGTATTGTCTTTGGCCATTTTACAAAATTCAAAATACACATGGGTATGGCCAAGGCATGCAATACAACAATACATTACAGATACATGTACTGCAAGCAAACGTTATTCTATAAATTGTTCTGGCAAAGCAGTTTACATCTGTAGAGCTTTACAACGAATTTTAAAACTTTGCAAGGTTAATCCGTTTTTAGTATTTGTTGATGACATTACTGAGTCGAGTTTATTCACCGAAGGCCATGTAGTGCTATTGTTCGACCGTGAGTGAATTTTCTAATAATAGAAGTTGCAACCATTTTAATGTATGGGGAAGTGGACAATGGTTGTCACCAGAAGCTCGTAGTAATCGTGCAGTATTAGTATATACAGTTAAACCTCTCTCTATAACGGCCACTAAATAGCATCGAATATTAAATGTGTTAAAGGCAGGTGGCTGCTTATAGGAGCGTTCTGTTTTACTTTCACCTTGCTTTAAGCAGTCACCTGTCCTAATATACCAACTTATTAACACAATTTAGTTGCCGTTATAGAGAGGTTTACTGTATATGCTTATTACTTGTCTGTATAACCACAGGTAACTTCGGAGCAAATATATGGTTTGTGACGTTTTTTACCTCTACGGGTGGACTGGTCCTTAATGTCACAGCTCACGGGTCAAAATCAAACTTTACGCAAATACTCAGAGCGCAGTTGCTTATATTTCGGACAACACATAATAAAACTTTTATGTAGATGGCTGTTTAGTGTAGGGTGAATATCATACATAAGGCTGAAGAGAGAATCTTTCTGTTTGATTTTCAGTCTGCATTAAGTTGACATCTGCTTTAAATATCCATAATGATATAGTAGAACTTGTCCTAAGCGGTCATTAATTTATTGAACATGGGAGCCTTAAAAGAAGGTGGTTGCTGAATGCAGGGCAAAGGTAATGCAGAAAGCTCCTACAGGATAAACACAGATAACGGTATTTTGGACAGGTGGCAGCTAAATGCAGGGCAAATCTAATTAGGATTTTAATAAAGAAATATGGAAAACTTTAATGAAGGTGGCTGTTTATAATAGGGTGAGCATCATAAAGAAAAAATATCTGTGTAACTCTCAATTTGCATAAAGTTGGCACCTGTCTTAAATGCCAATAATGATACAGTAGAACCTGCCCTAAGCAGCCATCAATTTATTGTGCCATTACCACCTGTGATGGGGGCTATATAGGAATCACCTTGTCCGTCCGTCCGTCCGTCGGTCGTCCGTCACTGGCGTTTTTCGGGACATTGCCTTTTTCTTGAACACTATTTGTGATACCACCTTCAAACTTAATACAAAGTATAAGTGTTATATGGGGACACTTTTCTTCATGTTTCATAACTCTTGCACAAAATTTGACAAAATTATGCCCCTTTTTTACTTCATATTTTGTCTCTTAATTGGGACATATTTTTTGGACATGCCATTTTCTGTTTATGATATTGTCTACACACTTGGCACACATTATGTGGGTGATGAGAGGATGTGCAGTCAACAAGGGTTGTAACTTTAAATTCATTATTAAGGGAGTTATCTCCCTTAGTTACTTTTCAGAATCAATATTTTGTCCGGAGCATAACTTCTCAAGTATTGTAGGCACGACTGTGAAACTTTATATATGGATAGAAGGTGATGAGAGGATGTGCAGTCAACAAAGGTTGTAACACTAAATTCATTTAAGGGATGTATTCCCCTTTGTTACTTTTCAGAAGCATTATTTGTCTGGAGCATAACTTCTCAAGTATTGAAGGTACAACTGTGAAACTTTGTATATAGATAGAGGGTGATGAGAGGATGTGCTGTCAACAAGGACTGCAACTCTTAATTCATTTTTGAGGGATTTATTCCCCGTTTGTTTCTTTTCTTAAGTTGTTTTATGTCCTGAGCATTACTTCTACGTTTCTTCACCATTGAACCTCAAATTTTGCACATGCATTTATATTGATGTGTAGATGTGTGTGACATAATTTTGATGCGAGTCATTCCTTGACTGGACTTTAAAAATGTCTTTCCACAAGTGTGGATGAATGGATTATTGCCTTTTGTATAGAAGTCATTGCGTCTTTTGACAAGGTGGTGAATGGGAGTATCAAACACCTTTAGTGATAGTTCTAGTTGAACCTGGGTGTCTTAAAACAGGTGGTTGCTTAATGCAGGGCAAATGTGATGCAGAAAGCTCCTACAGGAACTTTCTGCACTAGCTTTGGCCTGCATTAAGCTACCATCCCCCTTACAGACCCACAATCAGACCTCTTTTTTGATGGCCACTTAACGCTTTCCTCCATAAATACGCCTTTCTACGCCTCTCTAAAAATCACCCATTGAAACCATTGTGATAAATAGGAGCAAATACTCTTTTATCACAATAGTTTCAAAACTACAAAATTCTAAAATTTTCCTTTTCTTAAGTTAATGCTCCTTTTCGGTAGATTTATTCAAATTGGTTGGATCTAAAAATAGCCTATGAGGTAATGTGTTAAGAACTTAAGACAGGTTTAAATGAATCTATTTTAGTATTCCAGTAAACGAGCTTATCAAAGTCCGTAGAACATATGTCTAACATTTCTTTACACGATGATCAAATTATAGGTCTAGTTTAACCCTTCGCTTGCTGAATTTTAAAATACATTTCTTCTTCTTTACACATGCCCTGTTGTATAATTACATATATCTTCACTGTGTACAAGTATTTCGCTGTGCAATCTCTGCCGTGGAGTGCACTGGTTGCACAGTCAACTTGTAACTAGTGCAGACCCTGATGAGACAGCTCCTGCAGGAGCTGTCTCATCTAGGTCTTCACTATTTACAGGTTGGTATATTGACTTGAATAGCAAGCGAAGGGTTAAAGCATTCTCCATTTGAGCGATGGCACGTTAAACGACGCACGTCGTCCTCGTACAACCCGGGCGGAGATTTAACAACACATGGTATTACACACAAGAACGAACTTTAGCTTGCAATACGGAGAACAAACGCCTGAGCAGCTCAGGTGTCCATGCCAATTTGTAGAAACTTTTATTGAAAGGATGATTTCAAGTATAGTATTGTTTTTAAATGGGTACAGTGTTATAATAGAGAAGGTTTTGAGTGTGTTGAAAATAACTCGTCAGAGAAAGGGAGGAGGAGGTGAGTAGGCCTGTTTTCATTGTAACGGAAGAGAATGTTGCTTTCGCCAAATCATTCATTTCGATGCCAGTGTCGTATCTGTGATAACATATGCAAGCAGTTTGGATCCAGATGAGACGCCGAGTCACTCGGCGTCTCATCAGGATCCAATCTGTTTGTTACTGTGACAATGTTTTTGGAACAAAAATGAAGACAAAATAGAATTGTAGCAGACGCCAGAGTTTGCAGACGACCAAATTTGGCAGCGAAAGAGTTTATTAACCCTTCTCTTGCTGAAATTCCAAAAACGTTTCTCCTTCTTTACCCATGCCCTGTTGTATAATTACATATATATGTCACTGTGTACAAGTATTTCGCTGTGCAATCATTGCTGTGGGGTGCATTGGTTGCACAATCAACTTGTAAATAGTGCAGACCCTGATGAGACGGCTCCTGCAGGAGCTGTCTCATCTGGGTCTTCACTATTTACAGGTGAATAGCAAGCGAAGGGGTTACATGTAAACCCTAAACATCTACGATATACAGTGCAAGAGACAGCATACATGTTCATTAAGTATTTGAACCGTTTACTTCATCAACACGCTTCCAAACCTTTACAAACACAGTAGACCCAGAACAGCGGTGCCTACCTCTTTTTCTATGTTAATGTATGTTTGCATGTATGTCACGTATATGCCCATCCACAATACCAACTTAAATACGAAGAATGTGACACAAAAAACCTACACAAAGAAAATGAAGGACTCGACGAAGCTGAACATGAAACGTCTCTTGTTTGTCCTCAAAGAAATCACGAAATACGTTTTTAAACATAAACATGTTTAAAAGATTAAACATAAAGGGGCCATGCTATTTGATATCCATGACGAAATGCTCAACAGCTTTCTTAGTAGAATAAATAAGAAATGTTTTGCAGCGTTGCCGTGTATGGCGTATCACTGATGTATACAGTAGAACATGACTTCACCCTTTACCTCATAGGCTATATTTAGATCCAACCTCTTTAAATAAAACTACCGAAAAGGAGCATTAACTGGAGAAAAGGAAAAGTTTAGAATTTTGTAGTTTATAACCATTCTGATAAATAGAGCATTTGCTCCTATAGGAGCACAATGGTTTCAATAGGTGACATTTGCAGAAGCGAGAAAACGCGTCAATATGAGGGAATGGGTTAAGCGGCCATCAAAAAGAGGTCTAATTATGGGACTTTAAGGCAGGTGGTAGCTTAATGCAGGTCAAAAGTGATGCAGAAAACTTCTCCAAACAACTGCATGCCCTTCGGACTCCTATATTAAATGAATGGCCGCTTAGGACAGATTCTACTGTACAAAATGACTTTAGCCCTTTCAACGAGCGTTCTCTAAACGAAGTAGCCAGTTGACTGAAGAAAAAAGTCACAAAATCTCATCACTCAAACTTCACACTATGTAGAGTAGAACATGTCTTAACCCATTCCCTCATATTGACGACTTTTGACGACTCTGTAAAAGTCACTTTGTGAAACCGTTGTGATGAATAGAGCTTTTGCTCCTATAGGAGCAGATGCTGTATTTACCACAGTGGTTTCAAACTACACGATTCTAATTTTTTCCATTCCTCTAGTTAATGCTCCTTTTCGGTAGATTCTTTCAAAGATCTAAAATAACCTATGAGGTAATGGGTTAAGTTGCCTTCAAATAGAGGTATAATTATGGGACTATAAGGCAGATGATAGCTTAATGCGGGTCAACAGTAATGCAGAAGGGTCTGATAGGAGCTTTGCATTATTATTGGCCTGTGTTTTTAAGACTCACATGTCCAATAAATGAATACTCGCTTACCTCCTTGTTCTACTTAAATATATATGACATTGAACTATCGAGTCTAAACTACCAAACAACGCGATACGACGAAAGTTTAGTAATGAAGAATTTATGTCTTTGTAGGCAGATGGCTGCATAATGCATAGTGAAAGTCATACAGAAAGTATGACGTTCACCATTCGCTCGCTCCGACCCTTATTAACCACTAAGATTTCACTTATTATGTTCGCCAAGGCTCGCATTTAATAAATTCTGAAAGGAGGTGATAACTCGCCAAAATACAGAGGAACTTCAAAACTACTAGCATAGTAATTCTTATATGAGTAAACTCATATAATTATAATTCATAACACTTGAATTAAATTGAAACTTTAATCGAAGGCTAAATATTAAAACAAAATGTGCCCGATATAATCCTACCGTTATTGGTGGTCTTTTGTTCTATATATCAGTCGTTTTCGAAATATACAGGACCTTATTCAAATTTGTCGGAATACATACCAGATTGGAATCTATTACAAATTAAGGCTTGGATAGTCTAAGAGATATACTATATATTTAATTAAAATGCTAAGGCATGTGTGTTTTAATTATGTCTCATTTAATTATTTTGACGTCTAAGTAGCGTGCTCTGTTGATATTGGATTCGATGCTGTTAAACCTTTATCCGTCTGGTGATAGTGGAATTCCTCGATTTCCATCTATTGACGAGTAAAAAGGTGAGTGGATAGTGGGGATGAAGAACACCGTGCAACACATTTGAGTTATAAATATATATTGACCAGTCTACATCATTCTTATTACTGAAACAGTGTGAATTGTTTACAGTTTAAACTGTGTTTCAGTAATAATTCTAGTTTAAAATTATGACTTGCCTAAAACGATTATACATGGTAAATTGTAACAATATTTTTAAACATTTTCAGTCCTGCTTTGAATTTCAATAACATAGCCGTATTGTTTTTTATCGTAAGTAAACGCATCCAATAAAATAATTATATATTGTTTAAGTTAAATGGAGTGAAATTGGCACCACAATGCACGACTTTCTTCGAGAGTTCTCGCATAACCAATGCTTTCTTATACGTTTGCTAACCTTTACAATGCGTTTGTTAAACCTTACAATGCGTTTGCTAACCCTTCCAATGCGTTTGTTAACCCTTACAATGCGTTTGTTAAACCCTTACAATGCGTTTGTTAAACCCTTACAATGCGTTTGTTAACCCTTACAATGCGTTTGTTAACCCTTACAATGCGTTTGTTAAACCTTACAATGCGTTTGTTAAACCCTTACAATGCGTTTGTTAACCCTTACAATGCGTTTGTTAAACCTTACAATGCGTTTGTTAAACCTTACAATGCGTTTGTTAACCCTTACAATGCGTTTGTTAAACCTTACAATGCGTTTGTTAAACCTTACAATGCGTTTGTTAACCCTTACAATGCGTTTGTTAAACCTTACAATGCGTTTGTTAACCCTTACAATGCGTTTGTTAAACCTTACAATGCGTTTGTTAACCCTTACAATGCGTTTGTTAAACCTTACAATGCGTTTGCTAACCCTTACAATGCGTTTGTTAACCCTTACAATGCGTTTGTTAACCCTTACAATGCGTTTGTTAAACCTTACAATGCGTTTGTTAACCCCTACAATGCGTTTTTAAACCCTTACAATACGTTTGTTAACCCTTACAATGCGTTTGTTAACCCTTACAATGCGTTTGTTAACCCTTACAATGCGTTTGTTAAACCCTTACAATGCGTTTGTTAACCCTTACAATGCGTTTGCTAACCCTTACAATGCGTTTGTTAAACCTTACAATGCGTTTGCTAACCCTTACAATGCGTTTGTTAACCCTTACAATGCGTTTGTTAAACCCTTACAATGCGTTTGCTAACCCTTACAATGCGTTTGTTAACCCTTACAATGCGTTTGTTAAACCTTACAATGCGTTTGTTAACCCTTCCAATGCGTTTGTTAAACCTTACAATGCGTTTGTTAACCCTTACAATGCGTTTGCTAACCCTTCCAATGCGTTTGTTAACCCTTACAATGCGTTTGTTAACCCTTCCAATGCGTTTGTTAACCCTTCCAATGCGTTTGTTAACCCTTCCAATGCGTTTGTTAAACCTTACAATGCGTTTGTTAACCTTTACAATGCGTTTGTTAACCCTTACAATGCGTTTGTTAAACCTTACAATGCGTTTGTTAACCCTTACAATGCGTTTGTTAACCCTTACAATGCGTTTGTTAAACCTTACAATGCGTTTGTTAAACCTTACAATGCGTTTGTTAAACCCTTACAATGCGTTTGTTAACCCTTACAATGCGTTTGTTAAACCTTACAATGCGTTTGTTAACCCTTACAATGCGTTTGTTAACCCTTCCAATGCGTTTGTTAACCCTTACAATGCGTTTGTTAACCCTTACAATGCGTTTGTTAAACCCTTACAATGCGTTTGTTAACCCTTACAATGCGTTTGTTAAACCTTACAATGCGTTTGTTAACCCTTCCAATGCGTTTGTTAAACCCTTACAATGCGTTTGTTAACCCTTCCAATGCGTTTGTTAACCCTTACAATGCGTTTGTTAACCCTTACAATGCGTTTGTTAAACCCTTACAATGCGTTTGTTAACCCTTACAATGCGTTTGTTAAACCTTACAATGCGTTTGTTAAACCTTACAATGCGTTTGTTAACCCTTACAATGCGTTTGTTAAACCTTACAATGCGTTTGTTAACCCTTACAATGCGTTTGTTAAACCTTACAATGCGTTTGTTAACCCTTACAATGCGTTTGTTAAACCTTACAATGCGTTTGCTAACCCTTACAATGCGTTTGTTAACCCTTACAATGCGTTTGTTAACCCTTACAATGCGTTTGTTAAACCTTACAATGCGTTTGTTAACCCCTACAATGCGTTTTTAAACCCTTACAATACGTTTGTTAACCCTTACAATGCGTTTGTTAACCCTTACAATGCGTTTGTTAACCCTTACAATGCGTTTGTTAAACCCTTACAATGCGTTTGTTAACCCTTACAATGCGTTTGCTAACCCTTACAATGCGTTTGTTAAACCTTACAATGCGTTTGCTAACCCTTACAATGCGTTTGTTAACCCTTACAATGCGTTTGTTAAACCCTTACAATGCGTTTGCTAACCCTTACAATGCGTTTGTTAACCCTTACAATGCGTTTGTTAAACCTTACAATGCGTTTGTTAACCCTTCCAATGCGTTTGTTAAACCTTCCAATGCGTTTGTTAAACCTTACAATGCGTTTGTTAACCCTTCCAATGCGTTTGTTAACCCTTACAATGCGTTTGTTAAACCCTTACAATGCGTTTGTTAAACCCTTACAATGCGTTTGTTAACCCTTACAATGCGTTTGTTAACCCTTACAATGCGTTTGTTAAACCTTACAATGCGTTTGTTAAACCCTTACAATGCGTTTGTTAACCCTTACAATGCGTTTGTTAAACCTTACAATGCGTTTGTTAAACCTTACAATGCGTTTGTTAACCCTTACAATGCGTTTGTTAAACCTTACAATGCGTTTGTTAAACCTTACAATGCGTTTGTTAACCCTTACAATGCGTTTGTTAAACCTTACAATGCGTTTGTTAACCCTTACAATGCGTTTGTTAAACCTTACAATGCGTTTGTTAACCCTTACAATGCGTTTGTTAAACCTTACAATGCGTTTGCTAACCCTTACAATGCGTTTGTTAACCCTTACAATGCGTTTGTTAACCCTTACAATGCGTTTGTTAAACCTTACAATGCGTTTGTTAACCCCTACAATGCGTTTTTAAACCCTTACAATACGTTTGTTAACCCTTACAATGCGTTTGTTAACCCTTACAATGCGTTTGTTAACCCTTACAATGCGTTTGTTAAACCCTTACAATGCGTTTGTTAACCCTTACAATGCGTTTGCTAACCCTTACAATGCGTTTGTTAAACCTTACAATGCGTTTGCTAACCCTTACAATGCGTTTGTTAACCCTTACAATGCGTTTGTTAAACCCTTACAATGCGTTTGCTAACCCTTACAATGCGTTTGTTAACCCTTACAATGCGTTTGTTAAACCTTACAATGCGTTTGTTAACCCTTCCAATGCGTTTGTTAAACCTTACAATGCGTTTGTTAACCCTTACAATGCGTTTGCTAACCCTTCCAATGCGTTTGTTAACCCTTACAATGCGTTTGTTAACCCTTCCAATGCGTTTGTTAACCCTTCCAATGCGTTTGTTAACCCTTCCAATGCGTTTGTTAAACCTTACAATGCGTTTGTTAACCTTTACAATGCGTTTGTTAACCCTTACAATGCGTTTGTTAAACCTTACAATGCGTTTGTTAACCCTTACAATGCGTTTGTTAACCCTTACAATGCGTTTGTTAAACCTTACAATGCGTTTGTTAAACCTTACAATGCGTTTGTTAAACCCTTACAATGCGTTTGTTAACCCTTACAATGCGTTTGTTAAACCTTACAATGCGTTTGTTAACCCTTACAATGCGTTTGTTAACCCTTCCAATGCGTTTGTTAACCCTTACAATGCGTTTGTTAACCCTTACAATGCGTTTGTTAAACCCTTACAATGCGTTTGTTAACCCTTACAATGCGTTTGTTAAACCTTACAATGCGTTTGTTAACCCTTCCAATGCGTTTGTTAAACCCTTACAATGCGTTTGTTAACCCTTCCAATGCGTTTGTTAACCCTTACAATGCGTTTGTTAACCCTTACAATGCGTTTGTTAAACCCTTACAATGCGTTTGTTAACCCTTACAATGCGTTTGTTAAACCTTACAATGCGTTTGTTAAACCTTACAATGCGTTTGTTAACCCTTACAATGCGTTTGTTAAACCTTACAATGCGTTTGTTAACCCTTACAATGCGTTTGTTAAACCTTACAATGCGTTTGTTAACCCTTACAATGCGTTTGTTAAACCTTACAATGCGTTTGCTAACCCTTACAATGCGTTTGTTAACCCTTACAATGCGTTTGTTAACCCTTACAATGCGTTTGTTAAACCTTACAATGCGTTTGTTAACCCCTACAATGCGTTTTTAAACCCTTACAATACGTTTGTTAACCCTTACAATGCGTTTGTTAACCCTTACAATGCGTTTGTTAACCCTTACAATGCGTTTGTTAAACCCTTACAATGCGTTTGTTAACCCTTACAATGCGTTTGCTAACCCTTACAATGCGTTTGTTAAACCTTACAATGCGTTTGCTAACCCTTACAATGCGTTTGTTAACCCTTACAATGCGTTTGTTAAACCCTTACAATGCGTTTGCTAACCCTTACAATGCGTTTGTTAACCCTTACAATGCGTTTGTTAAACCTTACAATGCGTTTGTTAACCCTTCCAATGCGTTTGTTAAACCTTACAATGCGTTTGTTAACCCTTACAATGCGTTTGCTAACCCTTCCAATGCGTTTGTTAACCCTTACAATGCGTTTGTTAACCCTTACAATGCGTTTGTTAACCCTTCCAATGCGTTTGTTAACCCTTCCAATGCGTTTGTTAAACCTTACAATGCGTTTGTTAACCTTTACAATGCGTTTGTTAACCCTTACAATGCGTTTGTTAAACCTTACAATGCGTTTGTTAACCCTTACAATGCGTTTGTTAACCCTTACAATGCGTTTGTTAACCCTTACAATGCGTTTGTTAACCCTTACAATGCGTTTGTTAAACCTTACAATGCGTTTGTTAAACCTTACAATACGTTTGTTAACCCTTACAATGCGTTTGTTAACCCTTACAATGCGTTTGTTAAACCCTTACAATGCGTTTGTTAAACCCTTACAATGCGTTTGTTAACCCTTACAATGCGTTTGTTAAACCCTTACAATGCGTTATTTTCAAATGAACTATTCCAAACTTTAAAAAATAAGATCATAGTTACATCATTACGGTAGTAGAATAAGGGTTAACTCTCATAACCTATATATATATCCGAATGTACATCTATTGGATAATTCAAGACGAATTCATCTACGGTTGAAGCTATGACTTGGAGAATGAAGGTATGTTTATAGGTGCTGACTTAGGCACAATATTTGCGAATATAAGACAACTTGGTTTGCCAAGTCGAGCTTGGTACCATTAGTTATAATATTTGAACAGATTAGTTATGAATCACATTCTAATTTTGAATTTTTCGAACCTGTGTTTTAGCTCCACCTTTTCGAAAAGTGGGGCTATTTTCATGACTCTCTCGTCTTCGTCTGCGTCTGCGTCGGCGTTGTTGGCGGTGGGTTAAGGTCTATTTCTCAGAAACCATCAACGTATTTGGTTAAAATTTGGCATGCATATTAACCCTTTACCTTATACGCGCGAGAAAGCGCGAGTTTGCTTATCACCTGATAGAAGCGAGATAACGCGACTTTGCTTATTCCCTGATAGAAGCGGCTAAGCGCGGGTCTATCCATTACCGTGTATAAGCGGGTTTGAGCGAGCCCAATGTTTACCTGCTAATATCTCAATTTTCTTGTTAAATTTCTTTATCTGGATGTCTACACATTTAAAGTGTGATAATATATCTTCTGAAATCACAAATCTAATAATAGTGTTACTACAGAAAAATATCGCAAAAAACGAGACTGAAGTAGAGTGGTATATTCTTTTTATATGTTCGGTGATCATCGTAAGACATGGGTATAATACTATTCGTCATTATTCGGAAAGTACGAACTTTGCCGATAAATGATTACACGAAAATTTTCCACTGTCGCCAAGGTCAAATTCTAAATATAAATATGTTAAATATAATTGACCAATGACTATTCGGAACTCCATAAATCACGCGCGACTTGCCTTGGGGTTAAAATAACACATGGGGAACCCGTTGTCAACCTCAAAACACACCGGCGGAAATTGGGCAATAAAACTTTCGTAAGTATAATCCGATTAGAGGGTAGATAGCAATATCAATCAAATAACTTAGCTAATCAACCAATTTAACCATTCAAACGAATCCTGTCTGGGAATTCATTCATAAATGTCAAAACAGTGAGGATCTCGTGTGGACGCCGATATTTTTTATCGAGATCCAAACTGTCTGAATTGATATAAAACGAATAATTCGTTCATAAGCGCCATTCAGTTTAGATCTGGATGAAATGACAAGCTACGTGGCGTCTCATCTACATCAAAATTAATTTGATAAATATAGATACCATAATGCAAAAAACCTGAATTTGTGTAGACTCAGATCAGGAACTATTCTAAGTCTCGATTAATGCATAATGAATGCAAATAAGACATATATCAGGAAAAGTGGGTTGGGAGGTTGTAAACAGTGTAGTCCCAGATCAGCAGCCGCTTTTCCCATGCGGCATCTGATCAGGATCTACACTGTTTGCTGGGCCACATAAATAATGCATATATTCTGGTGATTTTCAAACAGTGTGAAGCAGATGCTGCGTGTGTGATGCAGCTGATCTGAGTCTACACTGTTTGAAATGCAACGCATTCTCCACTTTCCTTGTGCCCGACTCAAATGCATTATAAAAACTATTTACATGAAAAACTCCATGATAATGAATATTCTTTAATTCATGTATTAAAAATATATGTATTATAATGCATTATTATGTGTCGGAATTTCATGATTTCATTTAGTTCAGTGAACATGCAGATGAAATTTGTCTTCCGATTATTATTTTTTCAGGTGGCGCCATTCGTTTTGGAGCCAGGCCCTAACCTGGACGGGTTCAATACTTAAGATCCAGATCAGGCACCAGATAACTCAACATCTAATCTGGATCTACAATTTGATTCAGATCAGACATACAGTTACCCAGAATCTAATTTAGATAAATGTTGGACCCAGGTCCGGAGCCGAGTTACTCAATATCTGATCTAAATCAATGTTTGGATCTAGATCCAGATCAGACATCATACTCAACTACTGATCTGGATCTAACCTTAATGGCTGAAATGAGTCTCTCGGCGTCTGATATCGATCCAAGCGCGGATCCCGTACCGGCGCTGAGTTACTCGCTGTATGATCTGGGTCCGCGCTGAATGAATATAGGAATTATTTACTCAGCTCTGATCTGGATCAAGCCTGTTTGGATATGATATTTTATTTTGAATAGCAGGCGATAGGTTACTGTTCCGAACATATTTAGCTGAGATTTTAAGGTCAATTATAATAAAGTTCTGATAATATATTGACTTGCCTCGTTTTATCCCCGTGTATTTTGCTTATACATACTTCAAATTGCATGAAAAATACACCATCAAAAATAGAATTTAATTCCCTAAAAACTTTTTATTTACACTATAATGATAATGGTAAACATAAATGCATTTATATGAGATTGAAAAGAACAGGTGTCAGATTCAAACTAATTTTCCAATATTTCCAATAAACTGTATTGGTGAGAGTGTGTTACGCTTACCACATGGATATTGGTTATTGATTATCGGATAATGCTTACCTATATCGGTGTAAGATAAGAGTTTGGAGGTTTGGCTATTGGGTAAAGGGTTAACTATCAGAAGGGGAACCGATTTCACATGGGCAGGTAACCCAAAATTATTTTGCAATAGTTATGCCCTAATTTTCGACTTAGAATTTTCATTGTTGGTCATTTTATGTAAAGGTCTCAGAAACTGTCCAATATATTCTGTTCAAATTTGGTATGCTCGTTAACCTATTACAAGGGGAACCCATTTCACAAAAGCAGGGAATCCTAAAATTAATTTTGCTATAGTTATCTCCCCTTTCTGACTTAGACTTCCACTACTCTATTCAGCACTAAAAGAGCGGATTAGGCTGTCCGCGGACTGCTCTTGTCATACAAAAAGTACCCATATCAAACCGACGAAGGGCCGCTAAAAAGTTGACACTGGTATAAACATATGTCCGATAACGTCTGTCCGATGTTGTGCCGACCTAGTGTTGGGTCGATGCCATGTTCAATGACGAGGTAAGACGGTCAGGAACGAACTTAACGTATCAAAGAAAATAATTTTATGAATTTACTGAGCAGTATCAATTTCCGTGAGAAAAATAGGTAAACATGTTTAATTTTGCTAGCCATTATCCGATTATTTTTTCAAAGCTTGGCAAAATAAATTAGATAATAATCGTTGCGGTCTCTTGGAGTTCGTCTGCAACAGAAGTTGGATTGAACATCTAAACGTTTGGTATGTATAAACATTTCCTGTTTTTGTATGATCATAGATACATTTAAACCATTTGTGCCCACGATCCCATATATGGCACACATATGGCAAACAGTGTGGACTCTGATCAGACGCCGCATAATGCGACATCTGATCAGAGTCTACACTGTTCGCTGATAGTAATTTCAATATAAAACAAAACGAAAATGAAAATTTAGACCGGGCATCCATTAGATAAAAATGGACTTATCCAATATATAAACATAGAATAATCCACTGGGTGCAAATGGGTTAAGAAGTGGTTTTCTTTTGAGAAAAGGTAAATAGTATGCTAATGTTTAAATTTCTCATTAAATTTTAAATACCATAATAGGCTTTCTTGAATATACTTTGTAACCAGTTTTCGCGAATCAGTGATAATTTACTTGGCGTTGCCTTCTGTGTTCGCATTGCACGGATGAACTCTCCCTGGATTACATTTTTAAATCAAGATTTCTAATATCAAAAATGACTATATTTTATTCAATTTTGCTTCATAATTCGAGAAAAAACGGTTTACAGGATTTGGAAAAAACTGTGTCTATGTGTATGTCGTATAACCTACTACCAGACCTTTATAACAATTACAAAGCCTTTTAATTTGCTTACCTGGTAATTTCAGGCTGCTTGTTTTTTTATTTACTGTAATAGCATGGTCGCACCGTCTTTTGAACAACTGGTGCCAGGCGCGTGGCCATTTTATAAATACTACTGACTAACATCTTCAAATACGTGTAGACATCATACTTTGACAGAAAAAAAGTTTTGAAAAGAAAACATTTCGTATAGTAATATACAGTGCTCCCTCCCTACAACGACTCTCTCAATAACGATTCCCTCCTTACCACAACGCATGTCACTGTTTCCGAAACAACAGGTCTCCAGAAACGACGTTTTTCCATCGTATTTTATCTATGCCTCCATTAAACCCTATGTTGTGACCACTCTTTAGAATCGTCACTTTGTGACGATTCTAAAGAGTGGTCACAACATAGGGTTTGATTGAGGCATAACGGTTTTAGTTCTCGAAATACACCTTATCTAGGGATCTGAAAACAAGCTAATTATGTTTGATTTTCCCTCCATAGAACAACTCCCTCTGAACAACACATACAATCTTCGTATACCAAAGGGTTGTTGAGAGGGAGCACTGTACTATGTAAAGGTGTATAACTAAATGGTCCACAATGGCAGACAAAATGTACCCACTACATTCCACGTTTTGTTACAACCAAAGCGAAAATATCTTGTATTAAATAACACGACCCAGAGCTTAGATATTTAGTATGAAGCATTACCTGTTAAACGTTCACTAAGTTTGTAAAAATCATAATCTGGGGTCAAAATTGGCCTTTCCGGGGGGTCACTAGTTATGCATAATCATTTTTAAAATCTTCTTGTCGAACGAAAACCACATGACCCAGAGCTTAGATATTTGATGTAAAGTTTTACCTAGTATACCTTAACCAAAATCATAATGTTTGGGCCAAAATTGGTCCTGGCCTGTGGGGTCCTTTTAACCTAAGGCAAATTTGCCAAAACTTGTAAGCAGTTTGGATCTTGGTCAGACAATTATTTGGTATCAGATCTAAATCCAAACTGTGTGTCAGTTTTAGTTCAAGTCGTGCTCAGCAGTGAAAACGTTAACACTGTTGCCTGCTTAAAAAAATAACATTGTCGATATACCACTATAACTCAGGTGAGCTATATAGGACCAATGACCCTCTTGTTTGGTATTAATTGGCTGCGGCGATTGCCGCGGCCAATCTTTGAAAGTAAAGAAAGTCCTCATGATTTACTGCGCGATTAGCTTTTATTTAAATGTGAGTTAGGAAATTCCAACTAGTATTTAATTTTATTTCATTTATTTACTGCTATATAATATATTTTCCCCAGTGGTGGTTGCACATATTTTTTATGGAAATTCAAAATGATCATGTTTATCTGCGAGACTACTCTCCAGATTTACACTCCAGCTGCAGTATTTTTTACGGTGTTCACATAGCCTCACTTATGCCAAAGAACTGTTTCATGTCTGGTGATGAAGGTCATTTTCAGATCATTTGCTGTCCAGCATATCCTTTAGCACTCTGAGCAATTAACCTTTTCAGTGCCAGAATCGTCATCTGCTAGTCATATTTTCATCTGCTCCAAGTTTTAGAATGGACGTTTGTTAAATGTCTTTTTAAAAGAGATAAACAGGGAGACAAACAGTTTGGATCCTGATGAGACGCCGAGTTACTTGCCGTCTCATCTGGATCTAAACTGTTTTGTATATGATATAAAAGACCCGTCTTTATGGGACTGAAGGGTTTAATGTCTGCAAATAATGTCGTCTGGTGCATTTTTGTCCTTCCATATCTATAAAAAAATAAATGTAAGAGTGAAAAACAGTTTGAACCCTAAAGAGGTGCCAAGTTACTCCGTGCCTCATCGAGACTGTTTGCAAAGGTTGTTATGAATGAAAAATCAAAGCAAAAGCAGCTGGAACAAAACTCATACCTGTTTAGAGGAACAGTAACTTTTATGTCAGAAGCCAGATGATCGTCTTTGGTCAGAACTTTGTATGTCCTTGCATAATCAAAATTACTAAATAATAAGGTTGCTCTCTGTTTTATCTCCTACCCTACTTAAAATGTTTTACGCAGCCATTTTATGTGTGAATAAAAACTGGCTTGTTCCCTTTTGTGATAGCTTAAATTTATACAACTTTAAAATGAATTGACCCAGCGTATATGTTTATGTTTTAGCTTGTCTGTGTCTCGAATAAACCACGAGCTATTCTCGTAATGCCGACATCCGCATCATAGTCGTCCGATTTCTTAATGATGGCAACGACTTCTATTTTCATTTACAACCTTCCTTTTTGGTATGCATGTTCATGTGGACAAGACCTATCCAGACGTACCATACTATTTTACAAACAGACCTTGAACTTAACCTTTGACCTAAGTTCAATGTTTGCACCTGCATGTAGTCCTTTGTTATCATTTCGATATTCAAATATTCATGAAATGACACAAGGTCTTACGCAAGACTGCTGGATCACACTTGCTTTGGATAAAACTGAACATTCGAGTTTTTAGACTATTTTACTGAGATGAGAACATTTTAGTCTTGAGGAAGTGAAAAATATGTCTTTTCATCTTCACTTGATCATTGAATAGATACAAATTCACGAACATAATATATACCAATTAAACTACAATATATTTTGTCAGAGGCAATTAGGAGAAGCAGAAGGGACAAAGGGTGTGGTAGTACGTGAATGGCTACATGCTGCAATCAACAGATATGCAGATAGAAAGAGGAGAGTGGCAGCAAGCTGTCAGAGTGAAAACAGTGAATTGATTCTATAATAGGACTGTGATAGAGACTTCGTAGAGAAAATTGGTACATAAGGGATTTTATTTTTTAGATGAATTTATTCTGTATTTGAAAAGTATCATTCTTGGCATGCAATGCTGAAAAAGCTTTCTTTACTGACGAGCAAATGAAATATTACACAAATTGGACTAGCTCAGAAGTTTGCGAAGCACTTACCTTTCGTTTGGATAACATATTTGTACGTTATGGGAATGCTATATACCGTCAGGTAATTGGTATTCCTATGGGTTCGAATTGTGCACCACTTGTCGCGGATTTATTTTTGTACTGCTATGAGAGAGATTTCATGTTGCGTTTGAATCCTCAATCACAAGAATATGTTATAAAAGCCTTCAATGAAACTTGTCGATATTTGGATGATATTTTTAACTTAAATAACCCTTTCTTTGATGCTCTGATTCCTGCAATTTATCCTAAAGAACTCAAATTGAATAAAGCTAACCCGTCCGACAATTATGCACCGTTTCTTGATCTAGACCTTAAAATTAATATAATAATTAGATATATATATGACAAAAGAGATTATTTTGATTTTAATATTGTAAATTTTCCTCATCTTGACAGGGGATGTTCCCCGTGCTCTGTTACAACCCGTTTTGTAGTAACGTTGCAAATTGTAGTAATTACTACAACACGGGTTGGGAGTGTTTCTTGCAAATTGTAGTAACCCGTTTTGTAGTAATTACTACATTCAGCGATGTAATTATTGTTTATAACATTTTGTTATATGTTATATTAGTATTATTATACATAATACAACATATTATAAAAAAAAATTATATAATATTATATATTATAAAAATATGCCAAAAGTCATTTTATTTCATGGTATTGTTTCATATCGATTATAATTTTTTTTATAAAAATTTAGAAAATATATATATTATATAATATTCTATAATATTATATAATATTTAATCATTTTATATGATATCATTTCATATACATGCAAGTTCACTACAAAATGAGTTGTGAAGTTTTAACACAAACTGTTGTAAAATATATATCATATCATATAATATTATATATTATGAACATATGTCAAAAAGTCATTTTATTTCATGGTATTGTTTTATATGTATAAAAACAAAAATGTTTTTAAATTATATATTATATATATTATAATATATTTTATATAATATTTAATCATTTTATATTATATCATTTCATTATTATGCACAATTACTACAAAATGAGTTGTTAAGTTTTTAAACAAACGGTAGTAACCCACTTTGTAGTAATTACTACAATTTGCAACGTTACTACAAAACGGGTCGCAAGGTCCCATACGAAATGTAGTAAACTGTTTTTGACTCTATTTCATTAAGTAGGCAAGGTATCGGAAAGAATTTTACTGTGCACTCGGATATTGTCAATATGAAGGACCACCCCAAATTTGGTTGCAGTCACACAATCATGCTCGATGTAATAGGAGTTTACTACATATTGAACTTGGCATACCAACCCACTTTGTAGTAATTACTACAATTTGCAACGTTACTACAAAACGGGTTGGGAGGGTTTCACGCAAATTGTAGTAACCCGTTTCGTAGTAATTACTACAATTTGCAACGTTACTACAAAACGGGTTGTAACAGTGCTCCATCTTACGGGGTTTATATATCTCAACTTATTCGTTTTGCTAGAGCTTGTTCATCTATTGACGATTTTAACAGTCGAAATCTCATATTAACTGAAAAGCTGCTTAAGCAAGGAAATAGATACCATAGTCTAAGAAAAACTTTCTCTAAATTTTACTATCGAAATCTCTCGCTTATTGGCAAGTTCAAATGTAATCTCAAGGTGATTCTGCGACACGGTATTTCACATCCTGAATTTTATGGTGATGTAATTTACAAACTTCGTAAAATTATTGGACATACCCATTTTCTCACTTTGTTCATCAAATGTGTTAAACATTTCATTAAAAAGGGATATGATCCTGTAGTACTACAACATACTGCATGTTTGGTTGTGAACCCCATTACAGTTGGCAATAACGCTGGCCTCTTTGCATGTACGCCGACAAGAAATGGAAGGAGAACGTCGGATATCTGTACTATTTCATTTTTGTCGTACCCTTTATTCTTTTCTACAGTTACTCTGTTTGCAGCTCAATCATTGAGTACACTAGCGATAGGTAGATACAGTATGTTCAATTAAATGTTTTTTCGTTATACATGCACTTTACCATTGTATTTGCCGTCGCGGTTGTTGTAGATTAGTCGGAGAGGGGATACGTTTATTTACACTGTTTGTCTTTTAGGACGGGGATGGAATAAGAGTGAGGTTGGGCGCCCATAAATCGGTTTAACCCCCAGTGACTTTTGTCACTGACCTTTCCAAGGCGGTACTTCCATCTTCCTCCTATTGTATGTTTGTTTTGTCTTTGTGCGTCTCTTGTTGTTTTTTCTAGTTATGTACATTTGCTGTTTCCTTGTGTTGCTGTTCGGGCGAGTGTTTGTACTGTATGTGGTGTTTCCTGCATGACTCATTTTTGTACTTTTAAAAAATGTTTGTGGCAATAATATCTCAATTAAACCTTTGAATCATGGCCCTTGAATAACAGAAAAATCGACAAAATCAATATTGTCTACTCTCTAAGTTCAACAGTTTTTATCCAAGTTGCACCTACTTGGTGGAACTGTTTGTGTTAATGTTATTTAGCTACCTTTGATAACAATGTAAATAGACAAAGGCACGTTTGGGTTATGGCCCTTGAAATTGAATATTGTAAAATATACAAAATCAACTTTGTCTGCTATATCAATTGAACAGTTCCTACTTGATGGACAAATAACTTGGTGGAAGAGTTGTAATTTCAAGGCAGGCTTGAATTGGCATATTCTGTGACAGTTTGGCCCTCTTGTTCAGTCTTGTAGGTCTAGTCAAAGGCATACCATGTCTGTTTATTTGCGAAAGAGATGTATTCAGAGAGGTTGTTACAGAATGCTTAACACATATATCCCCCCCAAATGAATATGTATGAATTACATGATATAAAGAAGCCTAACGATCATTCAAGACAGGTGGCTGCTTAAGGCAGGTCGGAAGGAATGCAGAACGCTCCTATATAGGAGCTTTCTGTATTACGTTCGATCTGCATTCAGAAGTCACCTATCTCGGAAACTATAAGATGACTTCTTTTATATGGTGGTTTAAAAGAAAAATTAAAAAAACTCTTTTGTTGTTGCTTTTTCCATTTCTAAAACTATGGACAGCAACATTTAATAAAACGTGGTTGTGGGAGTGTATATCTAAGATGATTGCATCTGTATTCCGAGATAGCACACGAATAACGTTGGCCAGAATTTGAAATGAGGTTTCAACATTATTTTGACATCCTGCCAGTGACAAACCGATATCTTGTGTCTTCTTAACCCTTTAGTCCATAGCATGTTTCAGTACTAAAAACAGATGATTGTTTAAAGCAGGCTGTACGTACAACAGGATGCTCATTTAGAAGCATTCTGCTTTACTTTCAGCTTGCTTTAAACTACATTATTTGCTAGGATTTGTAAATAATTCTTGTTGTTCATATTCATGACTGAATACAGTGGACCTATTTTCTTGAGTGGAGGAATAGATGGGTTAAAACAAAGACCTGTCATAACATATCATAGGTATTTGGTTAAAATGCGTATCGATGGAGTAAAGGGTTAAAATCGGCTATTTGCTTATCTGATATTTGATTGCAAACATAGGTCCGATGTCGACCAGCTTCTCTTTTGCAACGCGTTTTGACGTTGGTCCTATGTAAGGTTTGATGTCGGCCCGATATCGTGTTCATACCATTTCGTTATCGGATGTAGATCATTTCATGTCGGGCCGACAATAAAACTTACACCGGGCCTACAGCAAAACGCGTTGCAAAAGAGAAGCGTGCCGACATCGGGCCGCCTTAAAATCCGACATTGGACCGATATTGGAAACAATATCGGTCCGATATCGGGCCGATAGCTATGTGCTGTCTACCTATAGGTTTCTTCTCTTCGTTTCAGGTCGTTTTCGCACTTTTGGGCAAAACTCAAGTGTTTCTGATCGGCTATTAGATTATCTGATATCTGATTACAAACATAGGTCCGATGTCGACCCGCTTCTCTTTTGCAACGCGTTTTGACGTTTGTCCTATGTAAGGTTTGATGTCGGCCCGATATCGTTTGCATACCATTTTATAATCGGATGTAGATCATTTCATATTGGGCCGACATTAAAATTTACATAGATTTCTACTCTTCGTTTCAGGTCGTTTTCGCCATTCTGGGCATTGTATTGCTCTCGGTGACCCAGGGCATACCAACATCAAAGGAAGTCCAAAATGCCATTCTCAGAGCCCGTAAATTGAACACCCTAAAGCAACGCATGCGTGTTTTGGAAGCAAACAATGGTAAGTAGTATATACTATGAAACTTAATCCAGTGTGCCATCAGTTCACCTTGTATATTTGATAAAGACTCTGTTTCACGATTTTGAAAACAGTGTAGACCCAGATCGGGTCTACACTTGTCCCTTTTGAAATAATATAAATCTGATAAATTCTGAAGAAAGCAAAACACAGAAGGAGAAAATTGCAGATTCGGTTTTATTGAGTCTATTCATGAGCAGTAATTGAAAGTGCAACACTGCTCACGCCTCCTAGCACCGGCTTAAGCGGTATTCAATTTTCAGAACAATATGTACTGAAATTCATGATCTCAGAAAGTATAACAACAATGAGAATGAAGTACGGAGCGACGTTTTACGGCCGCCATAGCGAAAATGCCTTTGTTTATGATGCCTACTGTGAGCAAATGCTGTATTTATCACAATGGTTTCAAGCAAAAAGTTCTAAAATTTTCTATTTCTCTAGTTAATACTCCTAGATTTATTCAAAGTGGATGGATCTAAAAATAGCCTATGAATGAAATGGTTAATACGAGGATTACGTTTTGAAGTCCGAAGAACGGGTCTCTAACTTGTTTAGTTCACAATTTTTTACGAAGAGCTAGTTTAAATATTGAGTGGTGGTAAGTTAAGCAATGCACGTGATCCTCGTGCTAGTCGAGTGAAAATTTTACAACATGTGGTATTATACGCTAAAACAAGATTAGCTTACAATATGGAGATACAAGCGTTTGGGAACAGCTTATATTGTAAAATCTTAGCACAGTTCGAATGTCCATCGTAAGAATTTCATGCCGATTTATAGAACGCGGTATGATGGGAAAAGAATGTTGCTCTGGTGAAAATGTTAACTGTAGACGATGCAAGAGTTAGCAAACATAACTGACATCTATTTGTCAAGTATTTTAACCAACTCCCTCATAGGTTATTTTTATATACAACCTCTTTAAACAAATGTCCCAAAAGGAGCATTAATTTTACTAGAGAAAATGAATTGTGTAAGGATTATGTAGTTTTGAAACAATTTTGATAAATAGAGCATTAAAGTTTGCTTCATAGGAGTGTTCACCAACATGAGTTGTTGTGTACCTTGGGTTTTGAATTGACTCCTCTGATGATTGTTCATTTATTGCCCCTGGTATAACTTTAAATTAGAGAAACTTTCTGATGTGCGTATCTCTGTAACTGCTACGGCTAGAGTCCCCAAACATCACAGGGAAGTTGATCACCATGACTTCCTTTGCATCTGTTTTTTAATTGTCTCTCCCTGGTAACTTTGGAGTCATTGCCCCTGACATGATGAATTTAAATTAGAGTATATATGTGTCGCGCGTATCTCTGAACCAGTAGGGCTAGAGCTGCCAAACTTCACAGAAATGTTCACCAGCATGAGTAGCTGTGCATCTGGAGGATTTTGAATTGTCTTCCCCTTATAACTTTGCAGTTAACACCCCTGGTGGCTTGAATTTAGACAAACTTTGTGTTGCGCGTGTCTCTGAAATCGCTAGGGCTAGAGTCACCAAACATCGCAGAAAAGCTGACCACCATGATATGTTTTGCACCTGGCTTTTTTAATTGTCTCTCCCGGGTAACTTTGGAGTCATTGCCCCTGATATAATAACTTTAAATTAGAGAAACTTTGTGTCACGCGTATCTCTGAAACCAGTAGGGCTACATTCGCCAAACTTCACAAAAATGTTCAGCAGCATGAGTAGTCGTGAGTAGTGTTGCACTTTTAATTACTACTCATGAACAGACTCAATAAAACCGAGTCTGCAATTTTCTCTTTTTGCATTTCTACTTTTGTTTTCAGAATATTTGTGCTGCGCGTATCTCTGAAATAGCTAGGGCTAGAGTCATGAAATTTCACAGAAATGTTGACCAGCATGAGTTGTTGTGCACCTGGTTTTTTAACTGTTTTCTACTGATAACTTTTGAGTTACA
Source organism: Azorinus chamasolen (assembly GCA_963576725.1). Classification (NCBI taxonomy): domain Eukaryota; kingdom Metazoa; phylum Mollusca; class Bivalvia; order Cardiida; family Solecurtidae; genus Azorinus; species Azorinus chamasolen. The sequence goes on along the minus strand of OY755253.1, from coordinate 52,620,688 downwards.
GACATTACACTAGTGTATTGGAAAGAACAAAAACAAACCTATAGTTATTTATTGTTTGAATATTTATGGAGTAACGGGCCAAGACCGCGACCATGTTTGTTCTCTTGCATGATCTCTCGTTGTCATTTGTCTTAGCCCCATGTACAGATAGCAGTTTATGATGAGCATTCATGTGGAAATTCAAAACTGGACAGTGGTCAACTAAAAATTCCATATAGGAAGATTAACTAGAATATACGTATACGTATACAGAAATGCCCATCCAAAGCAACCACATGAACGAGTGGTCTTGATGCAGGCGAGGCTTAATGCAGGAGATTTCTGCATTACTTTGCATTAAATAACCACCTTTTTAAAACACCTGTGTTTATTCATGAAATGGTCACGTTAGAGGGTTTCGCCATAATAATGGTTACTTGTACGATTGTTTGTCCATAATTTGAATGTGCGCTGTTGTAGTGAATACACACGTAAACAATATGTCATAATCTTCGTGCTACAGTTTCCCTGTTTGATTTTTAATCAGAGGGTCGGAAACGATATCAACTGGCCAGATTCCATGGATTACGACAGTACAAGGACAATGAACTGAAACGAAAGGCGCTCGTTGTCTTGGCTGCAGAAAGGATTCTTATGAGCATGTAAGTAGAAATAGAATGGAAGTCAGGCAGGAGATGTCGCACGAATGTCAACACCACCCGTCACACACAAATCAAACATATGTATGCATGTATAGTTCGATTTTGACCCGTGAGCTGTGACCTTTAGGACGAGTCCATCCGTAGAGTTAAAACGCGTCACAAACCATGTATTTGTTCCGGAGTTACCTGTTGTTATACAGACCTCTAATAAGCAGAGCTTCTGGTAACAATCATTATCAACTTACCAATACATTAGAATGGTTGCAACTTCTATAAATAGAAAAGTGCAGTCACGGCTCAGCGCGCGAAATCGAACTATACACGTACACACAAGAGCACACACACGAGCACAAGCAGCATACCACACACCAACCATCACTAAACCACATTATACCACACCACACCGAGCCATAATTATCACCACCACAACCACCAAACCATACCATACCACGCCACACCATGCCATGCCATTCCATGCAATTCCATATCACGCCACGCCACACAACAATCCACACCACAAATAACACCATAAACACACCACACATAACCCAACACCACATACACACCACCAAACTACATCACACACGTATACACACCACACACCCAGACATAACCACACATACACTGTAACACACACACTCACACTATGTACACAGCTCCACACTACACCACTACATACACAGACACACACAGAAACACTGACACAGACACACTGAAACAGACACACAACACACACACTTATAACCTTACTGTCCAGTCACTGAAGCGGCCGATAGCTCTTTCTTTGTTTGCCTATTGCCTATGGAAGCCTGTCGTTGTCAAAACTTCCTGTATCTGTGATATATGCCACTATAAAAATGACATATACCCGATGACATCATGTTTAATATGAAACAGCATCAAGTAAAAGATAAAATGAGGTAGTCCTTTACTCCATGAATATCCATGTAAGAAATAATGACATCATGAATTATAATTAGACATGTTTTATAATGGCACATTAGCACGGTTGATATGAACCATTGCACAGACTGTAGAATCAGATCATTGCAATTCATGATAAAACCGGACAGACCCTGATCAAACGGTTCCTATAGTAACCGTCTGATCTGGGTCTACCCTGTTTGCAAAGGCGTATCATTGATTCCAAAGAAGCATTGTCACTATCCTACCCCTTTTCCGTCTAAGCACAAATTGATTGTGTCAGTTTTCTAAATAAATATCCACCTTGAATCGAGATGAGTAGCTAGGAGTTATCATGACACAAGGATAATCGGTCGAATATTTTAACCCATTCCTCCATAGGCTAGACCCAACTTCCTATAGGAGCAAATGCTCTATTATCATAATGGTTTCATAAAGCGACTTTTACAGAGGCGTAGAAAGGCTTATTTATGGAGGAAAGGGTTAAATGTCCGTGTCATAAATTGGCACAATGAACACAACCTGGCACAATGAACAATAAACAACCTGGCACAATGAACAATAAACAACCTGGCACAATGAACAATAAACAACCTGGCACAATGAACACTCTCATGGTCACAATTTTATTCCAATCCTCATGAAACTTGGTCTGAATGATTGTCTTGATTAATTCTCGGACGACCTGAAAGTGGTTCATGTTGGGTCAAAAAATAGGTCTCTTGGTCAAATAGTAGGAAAATATTGTGAACACTCTAGTGGTCACATATTTAGCCCAGTAGTCATGGTATTTGGTCAAAATAATAGTCGTAATAAAATCTCGGACAGGTTCCTGACGGCTCCTGTATGGCCTCTCCAGTTTTAGCCATAGTAAAAATCCTTTGTTCATACTGACCATATACATTCATATATAACTGGAATGATTGTCTTAATAAATTCTCAGATAAAGATGAAATTGGGTTATATGGGAACAAAAACTATGTCACTAGGTCAAATAGTAGGAAAATCTGATAATAAAGAGCCTTTGTTCATATTTCCCCTATACATTCATATATTCACTACTTCTCATTATTAAGTATTCATGGGGTAAAGGTTTAGTTCGAATAATGGAATAGTTCGAATAATAAGGGTTAGTTCAAATATACAACTATTACATAACCAAACCAGGTCACCAATACCTGTCTGCGCTCTCACGATGGCATTGCTCTGTCAACGTTTTCCTTTATGCAAACGTGTTTTCACACAGAGTAGACCAAACTCAAACGGCTCCTGTAGGAGCCGTCTTATCAGGATCTGCACAGTTTGCCAATGGACTTTGAAAGATCCGTTTCTTTACTTTCTAAAATGGCTGCAGTGTTCCATCTTCCATATTTCATAATAACTACATGTATTGTGTACATTAATATTCGGTAGGTATTGAACTTTTGAATAAACATAGAACATGGATAGGATGAACCCAATATACTTCGTGATAACTCGGACAAAATGGTCAGTCCTGCCAAAACGTACAGTACAGAATTGCTCGAAAATATATACCTACATATATCTAGAAAATATATACCTACATATATCTAGAAAATATATACCGACATATATCTAGAAAATATATACCTACATATATCTAGAAAATATATACCTACATATATCTAGAAATATATACCTACATATATCTAGAAAATATATATCTACATATATCTAGAAAATATATACCTACATATATCTAGAAAATATATACCGACATATATCTAGAAAATATATACCTACATATATCTAGATATATCTAGAAAATATATACCTACATATATCTAGAAATATATACCTACATATATCTAGAAATATATACCTACATATATCTAGAAAATATATACCTACATATATCTAGAAATATATACCTACATATATCTAGAAATATATACCTACATATATCTAGAAATATATACCTACATATATCTAGAAAATATATACCTACATATATCTAGAAATATATACCTACATATATCTAGAAAATATATACCTACATATATCTAGAAAATATATACCGACATATATCTAGAAACACGTGTAACAGCTTAATACATATTCTGAAGGGAGGTGAGTCTAAAATAATGCTGAAAACTCCCACAGGAGCTTTCAACATTATTTAAGACCTGTATTAACCCTTCGCTTGCTGAATTTTAAAATACATTTCTCCTTCTTTATCCATGCCCTGTTGTATAATTACATATATCTTCACTGTATACAAGTATTTCGCTGTGCAATCACTGCTCCTGCAGGAGCTGTCTCATCTTGGTCTTCACTATTTACAGGTAGGTATATTGACGCGAATAGCAAGCGAAGGGTTAAGCTGTGACCTGGAGAAATTGTTCAGATTATAATGCGTATAACTCGAACTCTGTTTGTCTCGAACTAATTTGTATAGTCCCTTGAAGTTCGAGATATCGAAGTTCAACTGTATACACACATTAGTGATTGCCCTACTTTTCCATCCAATCAACGAGCCGCATTTTTGAAAAATTTCAGACTCTAATCCTCATAAATTTTATAAAATCGACTCTAACTTTCGAAGACAAACCTTCCAGTGCGCATGCGCAACACAACTCCGCCCACTACTAGACAAATCGAACGAGTTGCTGTTATGACGCTATCGACACGTGAACGAGTATACACAAGTACACGTGTGTAAAACGTGGGAGAGGAAGACTATGTAATGCAAACAACTGAGAGGCAGAATTATAGACCCAATAGTAATTGGGCAAATAAACTGAGAGGCAGAATTATAGACCCAATAGAAAATGGACAAATAAATCACGAAACATCCCACCTGTTGAAGCAGGATTATATTGAAAAAGGACTAATGTAAATAAGCATATAAATCAGGAAATAAGCGCAAACCTGTATTCGAAACCGTAATCCGTTCAACAAAACATAAACAATCAAACCTGTAATATTTTGTAATTATTCTTATTTCAATATTCTGATAATAATATAATGACTGTTACGGTTTCGGTACCAGTGAAGATTTAAATCTGTGTAAACCGAGTAGACACTGATTAGACAGCATAGGAGTTGTCTGCTCTGGGTCTTCTCGGCTTACAAATCTTCGTTAGATAAGTCTGCTTGCTCGGTGCCAGAGAGCAGGTCAACGACAGATTGTTGTCATTATTGTTGTTATTATTTTGCCTCCAGAAAATTGTGTGAAACTGTTTTACACATAGACGGGGAATATTTGATTACGTGACAAAGCCAAATATGGCAATGTTTACAAGAAAAAGGCGCGAAATCAGTTTCACTGTGTAGGATTTTCAAAACATAAACACGTGAGAATATTAACAAAGACGACGTTTGTTTGATTGGTGGGTTTTCTGGGTATTTTGCATAAACAAATGATGTTTTAGATATACCATAATCACGTGACTATATACAAGTTTGTCATTGCTCAGTGGGCGGGGCTTATAAACTGAGCCTGTTGAAAAGTAGGGCAATCACTAAATCGGTTAGCGCTTATAAACTGCAGTCTTCGAAAATAAGTCGGCCTAAAACGCTTCGCTTCGCTCGCGTTATCGGCCGTCTTATTTCCGAAGACTGCAGCTTATAAGCTCTAACCTATACTTACATACCAAGACCAAATGTTTTTCCTTGGTCATACGTGCGACACGTATGTGCGAATTCTTTACGTTTTCCACCAAAACATTTGAATACATTATGAAATTGATAATTTGCATTCGAATATGTCACAATCGATAAGACGTTCGAATACATCACCAAATAGATAACCTTTATTCAAATACGTCACAAATAATAATTTATCTTCGAATACGTCACTTTTGATTATTTAGTATAGGTTAGAGCTTATAAACTGCAGTCTTCGGAAATAAGACGGCCGATAACGCGAGCGAAGCGAAGCGTTTTAGGCCGTCTTATTTTCGAAGACTGCAGTTTATAAGCTCTAACCGATTTAGTGATTGCCCTACTTTTCAACAGGCTCAGTTTATAAGCCCCGCCCACTGAGCAATGACAAACTTGTATATAGTCACGTGATTATGGTACATCTAAAACATCATCCGTTTATGCAAAATACTCAGAACACCCACCAATCAAACAAACGTCGTCTTTGTTAATATTCTCACGTGTTTATGTTTTGAAAATCCTACACAGTGAAACTGATTTCGCGCCCTTTTCTTGTAAACATTGCCATATTTGGCTTTGTCACGTAATCAAATATTCCCCGTCTATGTAAAACAGTTTGACAAAATTTTCTGGAGGCAAAATAATAACAACAATAATGACAACAATCTGTCGTTGACCTGCTCTCTGGCACCGAGCAAGCAGACTTATCTAACGAAGATTTGTAAGCCGAGAAGACCCAGATCAGACAACTCCTATGCTGTCTAATCAGGGTCTACTCGGTTTACACAGATTTAAATCTTCACTGGTACCGAAACCCAAACATTCATTATATTATTATCAGAATATTGAAATAAGAATAATACAAAATATTACAGGTTTGATTGTTTATGTTTTGTTGAACGGATTACGGTTTTGAATACAGGTTGCGCTTATTTCCTGATTTATTTGCTTATTTAATATAATCCTGCTTCAACAGGTGGGATGTTTCGTGATTTATTTGTCCATTTTCTATTGTGTCTATAATTCTGCCTCTCAGTTTATCTGCCCAATCAGTTTATTTGCCCAATAACTATTGAGTCTATAATTCTGCCTCTCGGTTGTTTGCATTACATAGTCTTCCTCTCCCACGTTTTACACACGTGTACTTGTGTATACTCGTTCACGTGTCGATAGCGTCATAACAGCAACTCGTTCGATTTGTCTAGTAGTGGGCGGAGTTGTGTTGCGCATGCGCACTGGAAGGTTTGTCTTCGAAAGTTAGAGTCGATTTTATAAAATTTATGAGGATAAGAGTCTGAAAAATTTCAAAAATGCGGCTCGTTGATTGGATGGAAAAGTAGGGCAATCACTAACATTCGATTATGTCACACGAGACGATTTACACTCGATTACGTCACAATTGATAATTGGCGCTCAAATACTTCATAATTGATAATTTTCCTTTGAATTAGTAACAAAACAGAACAAACTCAGCTCCAGTGCCCGGGTGTGCCTGTGTGCGCAAATCTTCAGGACCCGAATATCAGGACTCCCGACGGAAGTTGCAACAATCTCAAAAACCCGACTTGGGGAATGGCCGGACAGCCCCTGGCGCGCATCTTAAATCCGGCTTACGGTATGATATAGACTAATAAAATTGTACAGTAAATGCACACACTCTACTTAACAAGATTTCATTTCAGAAATAATGGCTACAGTAAAACCTGTGCAAAGCGGCCATTCATTTATGGCACATTTGAGTCATAAAAAGCACGTGGTTGCTTAACCCTTTCCCTAATGTAAGCGCATATGCAAACAGAGTAGACCCAGATTAGACGGCTCCTATAGGAGCCGTCTGATCAGGGTCTGCCCTGTTTGCGTATGGTGTAACATAGATCTGATTATACAGCTTCTGTCTGAGCAAAAATTAGACCAACTAATTAACGCACTTTAGTGGCCGTTATAGAGAGGTTTTACTGTATATTATTGCATAAATATTCCTGGAATAATGGGGTTAGACAGGTTTTCTTCTGTATTCATTAGCTGAATTTTAACAAGGTCTCGTAAACAAACTTACCATGACAGAAGCTGTAGAAATTGATCTATGCTATTTCATAAGTAAACAGGACATCCCCCGAGCTGCCAGATATCGGTGTACTCTGTTTTTAAATGTTCAAAAAATACCAAAACCAGACTTAATTCTCCACCAAATCCTATGTTGTGACCACTCCTTAGAATCGTCTCGAGTGGTCACGGCATTGGGTTTGTTGGAGAATTGACGATTTTTGATTACACACCTTTGTCTGTAGCTCCGGACAACGGTCAACTAATAGCATGAAAATTGTTAACCCTTCGCTTGCTGAATTTATTTTAAATAAATACTTTACCCATGCCCTGTTGTATAATTACATATATCTTCACTGTGTACACGTATTTCGCTGTGCAATCATTGCTGTGGAGTGCCCTGGTTGCACAATCAATGTGTAAATAGTGCAGGCCCTGATGAGACAGCTCCTGCAGGAGCTGTCTCATCTGGGTCTTCACTATTTACATGTAGGTTATTGACGCGAATAGCATGAAAATTAATAATATAAGTTTCTCGATCATCATCGGTTACAGTTTTATCTAAGCAGCAGTGACCAAGTAAGTGAGTTAGTGACAAGATGCCGAGTAACTCGGTGTCTCCATCCATGATCCACGTTGTCTGCTACCTGGACAATACTTTGTATCCGGAAATAGTTTCTACCTGGACAACAGTTCCTAGCATGACAATAGTTTCTACCTGAACAACAGTTCCTGGCTGGACAATTGTTTCTACATTGTCAGTAATTCCTACCTGGACAATAGTTTCTACTTCGTCAGTAGTTTCTACCTGGACAATAGTATCTATCTGGACAATATTTTCTAGCTGGTCAGTAATTTCTACCTGGACAACCGTTTCTGCATTTGAAGTCATTTCTACCTGGTCAGTTGTTTCTAGCTGGACAATAGTTTCTACATGGTCAGTAGTTTCTACCTGGTCAGTAGTTTCTACCTGGACAATAGTTTCTAGCTGATAAATAGTTTCTACCTGGTCAGTGGTTTCTACCTTGACAAAAATTCTAGCTGGTCAATAGTTTCTACCTGGTCAGCCGTTTCTACCTGGACAAACGTTTCTAGCTGCGCCATCGTTTCTTCCTGGTTAGTAATTTCCAAAAGGCTTGAACGAGTGCATGACAAGCAAAACATGTAATGGATCAAGATTTGAGGGGCATCAGCATGATAAAGGTTTATGTATTTATGTTTAACTCACTGGCTCATGCACTCACTCGCTCACTAATTCACTCACGCATGCACTCACTCACTCACTCGCTCACTTACCCTCACTACCTCACTCACACTTTCACTCACTCACTCACTGTTCATGAAGAGTTTAGTTCTGGGGTTTTTTATTTAGAGGACGGCTTTATGTAACCAAGATACACAGTGGTAGATGGAACACCTCTGTTTAATCCACGATTGATAAGTAATAAGGCTCATAAGGAAAGTGCAACCATCAACCTCCCTATGTTCCAGTTTGGCCAGTTTCAATACGATGATAGAATAGCCACGCCCGCCGGAGGTAGATAGTATTTCAACTCTTTACCTTGTATATGTGTCTTTGTGCCCTATTGCAGGCAGCAAAGACCCAAGATCAGACCGTTTCTGTATCAGATCATGAATATTTAAACGAGTGTGTGATAAGCAAAAATGAAACAGAGTCCCTGCTTATAAAACGTTTAGTTGAGTCTGAGAACGTTCTCAAACATTTGATTGGTCTAGCTGAATAATAGTTTCTACCTGGTCAGTGGTTTCTACCTTGACAAAAATTCTAGCTGGTCAATAGTTTCTACCTGGTCAGCAGTTTCTACCTGGACAAACGTTTCTAGCTGCGCCATCGTTTCTTCAAGGTTAGTAATTTCCAAAAGGCTTGAACGAGTGCATGACAAGCAAAACATGTAATGGATCAAGATTTGAGGGGCATCAGCATGATAAAGGTTTATGTATTTATGTTTAACTCACTGGTTCATGCACTCACTCGCTCACTAATTCACTCACGCATGCACTCACTCACTCACTCGCTCACTTACCCTCACTACCTCACTCACACTTTCACTCACTCACTCACTGTTCATGAAGAGTTTAGTTCTGGGGGTTTTTATTTAGAGGACGGCTTTATGTCACCAAGATACACAGTGGTAGATGGAACACCTCTGTTTAATCCACGATTGATAAGTAATAAGGCTCATAAGGAAAGTGCAACCATCAACCTCCCTATGTTCCAGTTTGGCCAGTTTCAATACGATGATAGAATAACCACGCCCGCCGGAGGTAGATAGTATTTCAACTCTTTACCTTGTATATGTGTCTTTGTGCCCTATTGCAGGCAGCAAAGACCCAAGATCAGACCGTTTCTGTATCAGATCATGAATATTTAAACGAGTGTGTGATAAGCAAAAATGAAACAGAGTCTCTGCTTATAAAACGTTTAGTTGAGTCTGAGAACGTTCTCAAACATTTGATTGGTCAGATTTGAGCCTTTGGCTCAAATCTGATCAATCAAAAGCCTGAGAAAGAAACTCAGACTCAACTAAAAGCTTTATAAGCATGGACCCAGATCAATATTTGAGGGGCATCAATTTCTCAGCATGATAAAGATTTATGTATTGGTGTTTCACTCACTCGCTCACTCACTCATCTACTCACTTATTCACTGACTTACTCACTCACTCATTCGCTCAATCACTCCCTCCCTCCCTCACTCACCCACTCTCTCCTTCAATCACTGTGCATAATGAGTTTAGTTCTGTTTTTGTTTAGAGGACGGCTCAATGTCGCCGAGACACACAGGGTTAGACGGAAACCCTCTGTATAATCCACGAACAATAAGTATTACGTTGCATAAGGATTCTAAAGACGTATTGACGCCAATTGCCACCCTCAACAACCACGTGCACCAAATGGGCCAGTTTCTAGACTACGATATTATAGCAACACCCATCGCAAGTAAGTAGTTTTTAACTCTTTACCCTGTACATGCGTCTTTTTGCGATTTTGCAGGCAGAAAAAACCAATATCAGTTTCTTTATTATACCAGGGTCTGCTCTGTTTCCTTATTAAATGATATACATGCATATAATTTCTGTCAATTTCAAAACTTCACTTGAGCATGATACATTTATGAGATAAAAGAGACATTCATGCATTCATGATATCATACAAGTTTATTCATCAGATAATGGGCTGCATCTGTTAGAGAATGGGTTGCATCTGTCCAAGAATGGGTTGCATTTGTCCAAGAATGGGTTGCATCTGTCCAAGAATGGACTGCATCTGTGTCCACTAGTGTTGCTAATTGGACCAATATGTACTATTATGTTAGTCGATTTATGCAACCGATTAATGATCAATTAAGCCCTGCCTTCATATAAGCGCATTTTCACGCATTTGAAACCCCAGATAAGACGGTTGCAATAGGAACAGTCTGATCAGGGTCCATGCTTATAAAGCGTTTAGTTGAGCCTTTGGCTCAAATCTGACCAATCAAAAGCTTGAGAACACAAATCTGACCAATCAAAAGTTTGAGAACGACCCTGGGCCTGCTCTGTTTCCTAATGGAATTTCTTTCTTTACGTTCTAGATTAGCTACATTGTTCCAATCTTATATATCAGTGTAACGTTTTTGTCCATAAAATTCAGAAGGTATTGAAATTTGAGATAAACATAGAACATTGAAAGGCATACTTATACATCTTATCTTGAACCCCTCGTGTTTTTTTTCAGATGCTACGAACTGTTGTACTGATAATCCGTAAGTACATATACATGCAGCTAAACTTCGATAACTCGAACTTGGATAATTGGAGCTTCGGGAAAATTTCAGTCCTTCCAGAATATTTACAAAACAGGATTGTTCTGAAATGTATCAATACGCATATCTAAATCCACAGGTTGCAGCTTAATGAATGTCTATTACTTTAGACTTTCATTTAGCTATGGACAAACTTGAGAAACTGTTTAGAGTATAAATCTTGACTTGAACCTATGTTATCTCGAGGTAGGTTGTATGGTCCATTGACGTTCGATTTGATTTGAGCCGAGATTGTATCTTTATCACTATTTTTTAGCAGATTTAATCCATCTTAAACATTTTCAACCTGGGATACGCATACAAGTACAAATATGAGTCATGCAGGAAGCACCACATACAGAACAAACATCCGCCCGAACAGCAACACAAGAAAACACGGCAAATGTACATAACTCCCAAACACATAAAGAGACGCACAAAGACAAAACTAACAAACAATAGGGAGGATATGTAATTACAAAAGTTACTGGGGGTTTAAACCGGTTTAGGGGCACCTAACCTCACACTTAATCCATCCCCATGAACAGTGTAAATAAACGTAGCCACTATCCAACTAATCGACAACAGCCGTGATGGCAAATGCAGTGGTAAAGTGCTTTAAAAACGAAAACATTTAAGTGAAACAAACTGTATCGACGTTTCGCTAATGTACTCAATGATTGCGTTGCAAACAGAGTAATTGTAGAAAAGCACTAATAGGTACAACAAAAACGAAATGGTACAGATATCCAACGTTCTCCTTCCGTTTCAAGATTTAAGAGGTTACTTTCATAAAGTACTAAACCTCTCTTGTCGGCATACATACAAAGAGGTAAAAGGGTTGATAACAAGACATGAAATATGTTGTAGTACTATAGAGCCATATCCCTTTTTAATGTTTTACGAAGTCATCAACATAAAATGCAGGATGTGAAATACGGTGTCGCAGGAGTACCTTGAGATTACATTAGTACTTGCCAATAAGTGAGAATTTTCTATAATAAAATTTGGAGAAAGTGTTTCTTAGTTTATGGTATACAGTAAAACCCTTCTAATGCGACCACCAAAACAGGTATAATTCTGGGTATTAAAGGCAGGTGGTAGCTTAGTGCAGGACAAAAGTTATGCAGAAAGCTCCCACAGGAGCTTTCTGTATAACTTTTGTCCTGCATTAAGCAACCACCTACTTCTGAAGGCATTTTTGTTTCTTCATAAAGTGGTCGCATTAGAAGGGTTTTACTGTATATCCTTGCCTAAGCAGCTTTTCAGTTAAACTGAGATTGCGACTGTTAAAATCGTCAACAGATGAACAAGCTCTAGCCAAATGGATAAGTTTAGATATATAAACCCCGTAAGGTAATGATGTCAGAAATGATGTTTTTTCTCGGGCAAATGTTTTCTGGAGTAAGTTTATCTTCAATTAAATCATGAGGAAGGGTTGTGCACAACGTAGAAAAATCGAATATGATTACAGTGGATGCACAAACTCGTTTGTTCTTAAGTTTTTTAAGACTTCTGAAGAGTTCTTAATATACCACAAGATATTTATTGCAGAATATTCATAAGTCTTATCACAATATAATTTTACTGTTACATGTTCTTTTATCATCGTTAAACAAGAAGTCATCAGTATAGACAATTTTGTAGTTGTACAAGAGCTAAAACTTGCAAAGAAACGCGCTTAATATGGTTTTCATGTAGTTTTGGTAACCAATACATTGTTGGAAGTATAATGTTTGGCTGAACTATACAGTTGTATGAGTGAATTATACAGCTAAATTATATGGGTGAATTATACTGAATGGACCAAATATACTGCTGGATGGTTAAAATATGTGGTGAAGTTGAATTATACTGCTATATTGGTGAATTATACTGATAATTGAACACCGCTTAAGCCGGTGCTATGGGGCGTGAGCAGTGTTGCACTTTCAATTACTGTTCATGAACAGACTCAATAAAACCGAGTCTGCAATTTTCTCTTTTTGTGTTGCAATTTTGCTCTCGGGGGATCACCTCCCTTCAGAATTTATACTAATCAATCAGTGAATTATACTGTCGTATATTAGGGTAAGCGTGAATTATTCAGCTAAATATGTGAATGATCTTGTACTGGTGAATTTATACCATATGCATGAATTATAAAAGTACAAATTTAAGTCATGCAGGAAACACCACTTACAGAACAAACATCTGTCTCAACAGCAACACAAGAAAACACAGCAAATGTACAAAACTACCAAAAACACAAAGAGACAAAACAAATAAACAATAGTGGAAGACGGAAGTACGGCCCCTTGGAACGGTTAGTGACAATAGTCAGGGGGTTAAACCGGTTAAGGGGCGCCCAACCTCACATTTATTTCACCCCTACCCTAAAAGACAAATTAAACAAACGTACCCCCTCTCCGACTAATGTACAACCGCAAATACAGTAATAAAGTGCATGTAAAACAAAAACATATTTAACCCTTTCGCTGCCAATGCGGATCTATGATAACCTATGCAAACAGTTTGGATCCAGATGAGACGCCGATTAACTCGGCGTCTCATCAGGATATACACTATTTGCGACTGTTACTATGTTTTTGAAACAAATATGAAGAAAATCAAAACAATGAAAATTTGTAGCAGACGACAAAGTTAGCAGACGACATAGTTTGGCAGCGAAAGGGATAAGTAAAACAAATTGATCCGCCTATCGCTAGTGTACTCATTGGTCGAGCTGAAAACAAAGTAACTGTAGAAAAGTAATAAAACGGTACGACAAAAATGACGTCCTCCTTCCGTAAAAGGTCGCCTTCGTAGAATACTATTTTTTTCTTGTCGGCGTACATGCAAAGAGGGCAGTGTGATTGCCAACTGTAAAAGAGTTGATAACCAGATATGAAGTATGTTGTAGTACTATAGGATCGTATTTCTTTGTAACGAACTTTTCTCTTTTTGTGTTGCAATTTTTGCTCTTGGGGGTCACCTCTTTTCAGAATGTATAATCTTCACAACAGCACGTGTTAAGTGCTTGTGTGGCGGCCGTAAAACGTCGCCCCGTACTTCATTCTCAGTGTTGTTATACATGTACCTTCTGATCCTTCGAGATCATGAATGTTAGTACTTCTTGTTCTGAAAATTAAATACCGCTTAAGCCGGTGCTAGGGGATGTGAACAGTGTTGCACTTTCAATTACTGTTCATGAACAGACTCAATAAAACCGAATCTGCAATTTTCTCTTTTTGTGTTGAAATTTTTGCTCTGGGGGGATCACCTCCTTTCAGAATTTATTATATAAAGCTGTATGGATGGATTATACAGGTGTATGAAATAATTATGCTGTATGGTTGAATAAAACTGCTGTATTGGTGAATTATGCACCTGCATGACTGAAACTTAGTGCTGTATTAGTGAATTATACTGCCATATGAATGAATTATAAGGTAACCGGCTATGGATGAATTATACAGCTGTGTTGATGGATTTTTCTGCATGGGTGAATTATACTGTATGGGTTATTTCTTCAGGTATATAGAGGAATTATATTCTGTGGTAAAATTGTACTGCTGCATTGGTGAATTATACAGCTATATTGCTGAATTATACTGCTATATTATTGTAATGAGTTTCGTGACGTGTATGATTTCCTTCAGGGATCCTGAGTGTTTTCCCATCAAAGTTGAACAAGATGACGACTGCTATGATAGCGGCTACTGTATGAACTTTGTCCGGTCAGCTGCTTCTGCCTGTCCACAGAGTACGTATTTACCTCATGGAGCAAATGCTCTTTTTATCACAATGGTTTCAAAAAACGGTCTCTGCAGATGCTTCAAAAGGCGGCAATATGAGTGAATGGGTTAAAAATCTCTTTGACACCTTTACAAACCAATTAAACCCAAACCCATAGGCTCCTGTTTGAGTTGTATGATCGGGGTTTACTCAGTTTGCCTATGGCATAGTATAAATCCGATTCTGAAGATTCTGTCACAGTCAATAATATGCATGTTAATATATAATCATAAAAATGTAAGTCCAATGCAATATATAATAAATTCTCAAATCAATACTAGTATTCAAAGAGGAAAGGTTCAAATTATTGCCTGGTGAAAGTTTTTGTTGGAAATACATTGTAATGACAAAATCAAGATAGCTTTCACCCATTTAATCCAGGAATATGAATTAACCCTTCGCTTGCAATTCACGTCAATATACCTACCTGTAAATAGTGAAGACCCAGATGAGACAGCTCCTGCAGGAGCTGTCTCATCAGGGTCTGCACTATTTACAAGTGGATTGTGCAACCAGTGCACTGCACAGCAGTGGTGATTGCACATCGAAATACTTGTAGACAGTGAAGATATATGTAATTTGAAACAGGGCATGGGTAAAGAAGGAGAAATGTATTTTATAATTCAGCAAGAGAAGGGTTAAAACTTATGTCCATAATGGCATATACACACGAACAGTTTTATCCCTGGTAAAAACTGTAGAATTAGATTCTATTTAATTCCATAAGCAAACAGAGTATCCCGGATCAAACGGGTCCTATAGGGGTCATCTGATCTAGGTCTACTCGATTGGCAAATGTGTAAAAGGCGTTTTTAAGTAGGAAATGTTAAACTATATGCAGAAATGAGCTTTTGGCCAAAGCAGAAACTGAAATAAGGTCCATATTATTCCTTAACCCTTCGCTTGCTGAATTTTAAAATACATTTCTCCTTCTTTACCCATGCCCTGTTGTATAATTAGATATATCTTCACTGTGTACACGTATTTCGCTGTGCAATCACTGCTGTGGAGTGCACTGGTTGCACAATCAACTTGTAAATAGTGCAGATCCTGATGAGACAGCCCCTGCAGGAGCTGTCTCATCTGGGTCTTCACTATTTACAGGTAGGTATATTGACGCGAATAGCAAGCGAAGGGTTAAGAAAGGAGAGTATACATTGATAAGACAGCCCCTAAAGTAGATATCTGATCTGGATCTCTTCCCTTCAAATGCATAAAGTCCTCTCTGTTATGTAAACCAAAGACATGTGTTGTTATATGTCTTTGGATAAAGGGCCCTAGGGG
This sequence comes from Azorinus chamasolen, assembly GCA_963576725.1. Taxonomy (NCBI): domain Eukaryota; kingdom Metazoa; phylum Mollusca; class Bivalvia; order Cardiida; family Solecurtidae; genus Azorinus; species Azorinus chamasolen. The sequence goes on along the minus strand of OY755253.1, from coordinate 52,604,587 downwards.
TGTCTTAATGGATGTTCAGGGTGGGTTTAAACAGTTTACTATATAGTGATCAGCTCTCTCTCTCTCTCTCTCTCTCTCTCTCTCTCTATCTATCTATCTATCTATATATATATATATATATATATATATAGAGCTCTCTCTCTCTCTCTCTCTCTCTCTCTCTCTCTCTCTTCTCTTCTCTCTCGGTTTATTTGTTTCATGGCATTATCTTTTTGTCTTCAATTTGCCCTCAGACCTTTTAAAAGGAATAAATACAAAGAAATGCCCATCGTGGCTTAACCAACTTAACCTTTATCAATAACCTATAGCCCTTAGCATGTTTTCACTTGTCCACACTGAAGGAAAAATAGCTCTGTAATAATGTGTGTATTGACAGGTCTTTTCAGGCGACAAGTGAATATTGTAACATCCTACATCGACGCTTCGAATGTGTACGGTTCTTCACAGGATAGACAAAATGAAATGAGAGACGGAGGTAAGACAAATACAGTGGAGTTTCGATATTTCGAAATTTAACCCTCTACTCCATGTAAGAAATATTGATGTCATTAATATTAATTAGATTAATTTGTCGATAGCACATGGACACAGGAATGTTTAGTCAAGACAGAAACTGTAATATCATATCTATATTATATCCAATGCAAACAGAACTGATCTTGATCAGACGGCTCCCTTATGAGCCGTCTGATCTTTGTCTACTCTGTTTGCAAAGGCATAGGATGCATATTACGGAGGAAAGGGTTCAGGGGTCAAACAAATTATTATTATTATACCCCCACAACGAAGTTTGGGGGGTATATTGGAATCAGGTTGTCCGTCCGTCTGTCCGTCCATCTGTCCGTCCGTCCGTCCGTCTGTCCGTCCGTGGACACAATTTTGTCCGGCCTTCTTCTTCTACAGTTTTGTTTCAATTTTGTTGAAAGTTCATATATAGCCATATGACCATATAAACCTGTGCACCGCATATTTCCGTTATGATCGGACCACTACTTCAGGAGTTATCTCCCCTTTTTAGTCCCCTACCAATGTTTTCTGGTTTTCTGGACTTTTTATGGAAGTGACTCGAGATATCAACTCAATATTTAGTACAAAGCTAAATCAAGATAAGTTACAGCTTATGATACAATCTCAGCCCGGTTGAATAATTATTTCCAGAGTTATTGCCCTTGAACTTTATTTTTTTTTCTTCAAATTTGGGATTTTCCAGACTTTTTTGGGAAGTGGTTGCAGATATTAACTTTATATTTGGCATAAAGCTAACTCTACATGAATTACAGCTTAATTCCCAATCTCAGTCTGGTTGAATAATTTTTGCCAGAGTTACGGCCCTTGAACTTTAATTTTTTGTCAAATTTTCAATTTTCTGGTCTTTCTTTGGAAGTGGTTGGAGATATTAACTTCATATTTGCAATAAAGCTAAATCTAGATGTGGTACAGCTTAAGTTCAAATATGGGTCTGGTTGAATAATTTTTGTCAGAGTTATTGTCCTTGAACTTAATGTTTTTCTGAAAAGGTACCTAGTTTTAGAAGTTTGGATTTGACAAAAACCTCATGAAACGATCTTGTTTCTCTGAATTATTCTTCATATTTATTACATAAATTAGGTTGGGGCATGTATTGTTTTTAAATCTCTTCATGTTTCTGTATGTACATATGTTCAGATTGATGATAGGTGTTCTGACAAGCAGACAGGTGGGGGGGGGGGGGGTATTTGTTAGCCTTTGGCTTACAGTTCTAGTTTTATTAGTACATGTATACCACATACATATAGCGCTCTTTTCACACAGGATATGTGCGTTAAAAGCGCTTCACATGGATGAAATCACTAACCGGAATGAACCGCACACAGGATATGTGCGTTAAAAGCGCTTCACATGGATGAAATCACTAACCGGAATGTACCGCACACAAGATATGTGCGTTAAAAGCGCTTCACATGGATGAAATCACTAACCGGAATGAACCGCATACATATCTATCCAGGCAATGAAAGATATACAAAATATATACAATGTATATAAACTCACTAGCTAGAAGGAATCGCATGAATGTCTATCCGGTCATTGAGACATACCAAAGATATACAATAGATATGAAATCACTAACCGAAAGGAACTGCATGCTTGTATATCCAGTCAATGAGAGATATACAATAGATATACAATATTTACAATAGTTAATACATGTATAGTAATATACAATAGATATATCGAATTACTTCGAGATAACGGCAGTTCAAATCATCCTATTTCTTATTTGGAAACTTTCTCGATGTGACAGCTTAATGAGTCGAAAGTAATTCTGAACGCTCCTATGTGAGCTTTCAGCATAAGTCCTACCCTGTATGGAACTGTCACATGTCTATATAGATATGTACAGTGGTAGATTTGAGAACTTTTCTGTATTTCAAGTTTTGGCAGGGATCGAATTTTTAACTCGAGTTTTGTCGTAGTTCACGTTATCCCAGTTTTAAGCTTTAATCCTTAGACACGCCTTTAAAACGCATTTGCAAACAGAGTAGAAACAGATAATACATTTTCAAACAAAGGAAAAACAGATAATACTTTTACAAACAGAGTAGAAACAGATAATACCTTTACAAACATGGCCCTTGAATTATTCAAAATTGGCTGTTTTAGCATTGTCCGTTCTCTCAACGATTTTCTGTCCGACATTGTACAAACTTCCAGAAAAACTTTACAGGAATAAAATATTGACCAGCTTAGACAAGCAGATAAATTTCATGTCAGGATAATACTCCTTGAAAATAATAAACAATGCCTATTTAAGCCTTGCCGCTCCCTAACTCCAATACGAGGGCTTGGTGCAAAACTATTCTAACTCCTTCACAAAGTGAAGGAGTTAGAATAGTTTTGCACCAAGCCCTCGAATAGGTTTCATCAGATCTTCACCCAGTTTACTGAAAATATTATTTATAATTTAACAATCTGATTAATGTATTTTCTGTTTCAACCTCGGATTTCTATGTTTGTAGGTATATCGTCCAGAATTATGTCTCCCCCATTTATAATGGGGAGACATATTGGTTTTGGTCGAGTTGTCCATCTGTCCGTCCGTCCGTCCGTCTGTCTGTCTGTCACACTCGTGTCCGCTCCATATCTCTCACAAATATGGAAGGATTTCAAAATGCTTTGGCAAAAATGTTCGACTCAACAAGACGATGTGCAAAGCGTTCGATTCATGCACGTGGGTCTAAGGTCAAGGTGACAATCCAATGTCGAATGTTTTAGCCATATCCTTCGTGTCCGCTCAATATCTCTTACATCCTTCGAAGAATTTCAAAATGCTGTGGCACAAATGTTTTCCATAACAAGGCGATGTGCAGACAGCAGGATTCGGGCACATTATTCAAAGGTCAAGGTCACAATTAAAGGTCATGTTCACAATTCAAGGTCAATTATTCAAGCGTTTTTGTCCGGAGGATAACTCTTACATGGCTAATGCCATTTGATTGAAACTTCACACATTGACAAACCATGATGAGAAGAGGTGTAATGCACAAGGGCCATAAATCTTGCTTCAATACTTTGGGAGTTATTGCCCTTTGTTACATTTTGTGTCCAATCAATAACTCCTGCTCTATTGATGTTATTAGAAGGATATTTCGTGTATGGCAAAAGCATGATGAAAGGAAGTGTTATGCACAAGTATCACAACTCTGGCTCTAATAATATTGGAGTTATTGCCTCCTTTTTTCTGCAGAGTTATGGGACTTTGAAATTTTGTCCATGCGCTGGGGGAGACATCAGTTTTTGTATCAAAACAATTCTAGTTTACATCGGTATACCGGCTTTCTTTAAATTCATCAATGACTTATGTAAGAATGACATATTTTAGTTAGTTTGGCATTTGTATAGCTTATCATAGATTCATTTATTGTAAAGCAAGTGATATAAATCATCCTAAAATTCCACACAAAAAGTCTTTGAAAAACATTCTATCATTTTTGAGACAGGAGCAGGTGGGGGCATATGTTTTTCTTAAAAACAAGCTCTAGTTAGATTAGTTTTCATTATAAATTCTGAAAGGGGGTGATGCCACACGAACAATGGAAGGTTTGGCCATTGCAGACACAAACTGTAGACTCGAATCTACAATAATTCAGAAGCAAACAGAGCAGACCCTGATCAGATGGCTCCTGCAGGAGCCATCTACTCTGGACGTACTCCTTTTGTGAATGCGTAGAAAGGCTTATTTATGAATAATTGGTAAAGACATTCATGTTCATATTGATTGCTTTAGAGGAGTGCTACTGTGTTTTCTTTCCTACTTTGATCAGCTTTCATGAATAGTACGGATTATGAGATGCGCTTCCCTGATCAACCTCCTGGCCATGCGTGTAGTGCGGATCTGACAGAATATGAAAATTGCACCGATGCAGGTAAGACAGGGGTATATCTACAAGTAAAACACGCCTCTATCTACAGGTAAGACTGGAGAATATCTACAGTTTTGGTCAAACATGTTACTCTATCTATAGATAAAAATGGATATATCTACAGGTAAGGCATAGTTGTATCTACAGGTAAGATAGTATCCTTTACTCCGTACACACGCCCTTGCAAACAGGGTAGACCTAGATCAGAAAGGCTCCAATATGAGCCGTCTGATCATGGTCTGGCCTGTTTGATTATTATATAGTTCACATAATATTCTACAAGTTCTGCCATTGTCACAAATGCCTATTGATACGTTTCGTTATAAAAATAAATTAATTTATATTGATTTTTTTTCTTTGTGGAATTAGCATAAGCCAGTCCGTTTATTCACATTTTAACAATATAACAATATCACAGAGAGAATAAAGCACAAGAAAGTAAATGTAATGTTGTATAATATTCAACTCAACCATTGTTCTACCGTCACCGAAGACAATCGTAAAACTTTGTGAGGAAGTAACATGGAATTCCTTTACTATTGATATATTTGATAAGTATGCTTAATTCATCCTTTAGTATATAGTTTATGTTGCATGTTTTCGTCCGTCTTTCGTTGCTAAAATAATGTGCGTGAAGTTGGCAGGCAGTTGGTTATTGCCAGTTGTTTATTGAATTTTCAGCTGTCAATTGGTTAATCCTAAAATATAAGAATTGAATGAATAAACTGCAAGGTTCTCTACTGAATTTTCAGCTGTCAGTTGTTTATTGAATTTTCAGCTATCAATTGGTAATTGAATTTTCAGCTGTCAGTTGGTTATTGAATTTTCAGCTGTCAGTTGTTTATTGAATTTTCAGCTATCAATTGGTAATTGAATTTTCCGCTGTCAGTTGGTTATTGAATTTTCAGCTGTCAGATGTTTATTGAATTTTCAGCTATCAATTGGTAATTGAATTTTCAGCTGTCAGTTGATTATTGACTTTTCAGGTGTCAATTGGTTATTCGCAAAGTATAAGGATTGGGGGAATAAACTGCCAGCAGGAAATTGGTTATTCAGCCGTAAATTCAAAAAGGTATCAGAGGCGAATTTTCAGCTGGTTCTGGCTGTCAGTTGGTTATTCAATTGGTTATTCGTCAAATATCTAAATCTGGCGAATAAACTGCCAGCAGGAAATTGGTTATTCAGCCGTAAATTCAAAAATGTAACAGAGGCGAATTTTCAGCTGGTTCTGGCTGTCAGTTGGTTATTCAACTGGTTATTCATCAAATATCTAAATCTGGCGAATATACTGCGAGCAGGAAATTGGTTATTCAGCCGTAAATTCAAAAATGTAACAGATACGAATTTTCAGCTGGTTCTGGCTGTCAGTTGGTTATTCAACTGGTTATTCGTCAAATATCCGAATCTGGCGAATATACTGCCAGCAGGAAATTGGTTATTCAGTCGTAAATTCAAAAATGTAACAGATGCGAATTTTCAGCTGGTTCTGTCTGTCAGTTGGTTATTCAACTGGTTATTCGGTAAATATCCGAATCTAGCGAATCTACTGCCAGCAGGAAATTGGTTATTCAGCCGTAAATTCAAAAATTTAACACAGCCGAATTTACAGCTGGTTCTGGCTGTCAATTGGTTGTTCAACTGGTTAATCGTCAAATATCCGAATCTAACTAATATACTGCCAGCAGGAAATTGGTTATTCAGCCGTAAATTCAAAAATGTAACAGATGCGAATTTTTAGCTGGTTCTGGCTGTCAGTTGGTTATTCAACTGGTTATTCGTCAAATATCTGAATCTGGCGAATATACTGCCAGCAGGAAATTGGTTATTCAGCCGTAAATTCAAAAATGTAACAGATGCGAATTTTCAGCTGTTCTGGCTGGCAGTTGGTTATTCAACTGGTTATTCGTCAAATATCTAAATCTGGCGAATCTACTGCCAGCAGGAAATTGGTTATTCAGCCGTAAATTCAAAATGTAACAGATTCGAATTTTCAGCTGGTTCTGGCTGTCAGTTGGTTATTCAACTGGTTATTCGGTAAATATCCGCATCTGGCTAATCTACTGCCAGCAGGAAATTGGTTATTCAGCCGTTAATTCAAAAATTTAACACAGCCGAATTTACAGCTGGTTCTGGCTGTCAATTGGTTATTCAACTGGTTATTCGTCAAATATCCGAATCTAACTAATATACTGCCAGCAGGAAATTGGTTATTCAGCCGTAAATTCAAATATGTAACAGATGCGAATTTTCAGCTGGTTCTGGCTGTCAGTTGGTTATTCAACTGGTTATTCGGTAAATATCCGAATCTGGCGACTCTACCGCTAGCAGGAAATTGGTTATTCAGCCGTAAATTCAAAAATTGTAACAGATGCGAATTTTCAGCTGGTTCTGGCTGTCAGTTGGTTATTCAACTGGTTATTCGTCAAATATCTGAATCTGGCGAATATACTGCCAGCAGGAAATTGGTTATTCAGCCGTAAATTCAAAAATGTAACAGATGCGGATTTTCAGCTGGTTCTGACTTGCAGTTGGTTATTCAACTGGTTATTCGTCAAATATCTAAATCTGGCGAATCTACTGCCAGCATGAAATTGGTTATTCAGCCGTAAATTCAAAATGTAACAGATTAGAATTTTCAGCTGGTTCTGGCTGGCAGTTGGTTATTCAACTGGTTAATCGGTAAATATCCGAATCTGGCGAATCTACTGCCAGCAGGAAATTGGTTATTCAGCCGTTAATTCAAAAATTTAACACAGCCGAATTTACAGCTGGTTCTGGCTGTCAATTGGTTATTCAACTGGTTATTCGTCTAATATCCGAATCTAACTAATATACTGCCAGCAGGAAATTAGTTATTCAGCCGTAAATTCAAAAATCTAACAGAGGCGAATTTTCAGCTGGTTCTGGCTGTCAGTTGGTTATTCAACTGGTTATTCGTCAAATATCTGAATCTGGCGAATATACTGCCAGCAGGAAATTGGTTAATCAGCCGTAAATTCAAAAATGTAACAGATGCGAATTTTCAGCTGGTTCTGGCTGGCAGTTGGTTATTCAACTGGTTATTCGTCAAATATCTAAATCTGGCGAATCTACTGCCAGCATGAAATTGGTTATTCAGCCGTAAATTCAAAATGTAACAGATGCGAATTTTCAGCTGGTTCTGGCTGGCAGTTGGTTATTCAACTGGTTATTCGTCAAATATCTGAATCTGGCGAATATACTGCCAGCAGGAAATTGGTTATTCAGCCGTAAATTCAAAAAAGTAACAGAGGCGAATTTTCAGCTGGTTCTGGCTGTCAGTTGGTTATTCAACTGGTTATTCGTCAAATATCTGAATCCGGCGAATATACTGCCAGCATGAAATTGGTTATTCAGCCGTAAATTCAAAAATGTAACAGATGCGAATTTTCAGCTGGTTCTGGCTGTCAGTTGGTTATTAAAATGGTTATTCGTCAAATATCCGAATCTGGCGAATCTACTGCCAGCAGGAAATTGGTTATTCAGCCGTAAATTCAAAAATGTAACAGATGCGAATTTTCAGCTGGTTCTGGCTGTCTGATGGTTATTCAACTGGTTATTCGTCAAATATCCGAATCTGGAGAATCTACTGCCAGCAGGAAATTGGTTATTCAGAAATTTAACACAGCCGAATTTACAGCTGGTTCTGGCTGTCAATTGGTTATTCAACTGCTTATTCGTCAAGTATCCGAATCTAACTAATATACTGCCAGCAGGAAATTGGTTATTCAGCCGTAAATTCAAAAATGTAACAGATGAGACTTTTCAGCTGGTTCTGGCTGTCAGTTGGTTAATCAACTGGTTATTCGTCAAATATCTAAATCTGGCGAATATACTGCCAGCAGGAAATTGGTTATTCAGCCGTAAATTCAAAAATGTAACAGAGGCGAATTTTCAGCTGGTTCTGGCTGGCAGTTGGTTATTCAACTGGTTATTCATCAAATATCTAAATCTGGCGAATCTACTGCCAGCATGAAATTGGTTATTCAGCCGTAAATTCAGAAATGTAACAGAGGCGAATTTTCAGCTCGTTCTGGCTGTCAGTTGGTTATTCAACTGGTTATTCGTCAAATATCTGAATCCGGCGAATATACTGTCAGCAGGAAATTGGTTATTCAGCCGTAAATTCAAAAATGTAACAGATGCGAATTTTCAGCTGGTTCTGGCTGGCAGTTAGGCCATGAGCCAGAGGCCCAAAATTTGGCCATCGGTACCATCTTTGGGGAATAATGCTATCAATGTTTTTTGGTAAGATATAAGTGTCTAGAATCAGAAAATATGTGATAGCAGTAAATCGGTGGTAGCTTTTTGTATTTTTTTCACCAATTTTAACCCTATGGTAAAAATAGTGTTTTCTAAATCTAGCATTAAAGAAAAGACATCATTAAATTTCAAACTGGAGTCTCTCTCTTGTTACACCCTGTATCTACTTGAAAATTGAAATGCTTGTAGCTGTAGTTACACACATTTCATTTATGTTTTTATTTTCGCACAAAAAGTGGTTTATATTATGTATATACTTTATTCAAATCCATAAGGCCATCGGCCCATGAGGAAGTGTATACATAGTATACACAATAAACATATATTCAAAACTATAACTGACAAAACTATAACTGACAAAACTACAACTGACATAACAATACATAAAAACATCAGTAATGTAATTATTTTCCGGAGAAGGTTGCTAAAACCTAGGGTACATTAATAGGGCTTCTAAAAGTTTGAGATAAGACAAGTGCATCTTTACAATGTGCTTGCCATCATATTATGTAAATTCTTGCTCATATGTACATGGAATTGTGTTTACATTCATATGTATATTGCGGAAGTAAAATTTTCCTGAGTTTTGCATACCTTCATCATCTTTATAACTAGGCTCATAAAACTTCATGTGTATATTCACAGTAATTATGGCAATGAATTGAATTCAGACTAGAACCCTTACATCTAGCATCTCTTAATGCAAATTGTTAGAGTTATGTCCCTTTTAAAACTTTCATACACTCAAATTGTGCCAAAACTGAAATATCTTAAGAGTTAGCCCTATGAAAGTTGGCCAGCATTTCACTATCATTATATCAACGACAAAATTAACGATGAGAACCATTTGAGTTAGAACCCAGACATTGTTTAGGCTAAATTATATCCCTTTATGAAACTTGTCCTTTTATAAAACTTGTCCCTTTATGAGACTTGTATGTAGCAGGTAAACTATAAATATCCGATCAACAACTCAGAGCTAGCTTATTCATGATATACTCTTATATATTTATTATTCATCATAAGCATTACAACTTGATCTATAGGAAATGGATCCACTCCCCTCCTTCCTTATGATGATATTGTCTCTAATCAAGTATGCATTTTAGTGAGAGAAAAACAAACCAAAGCCCCGTAATTTTGCTTACTACACTATTCCCCATCTCCACATCAAGTTGTTTATCTGTGAAAGTTTCATGCATATATATGCTTTATAGTGAAGAAGTTGCCAAGACCTGTAACTCTGGATAAAATTATCAGAACAAACATTTCCTTCTTAATGGTAATTCTCATATCAAGGTTGCCAATTTGTGAAGATTTGAAGCCAATCCCCTATTTGTGTATGAGGAGATGGAAACATAAACGTTGCGAGACATACCGGGTATATAGGAGTACCATATCAAGCATGCTTATACAAACATTCTGTTTTCACTTCAAGGTAATTTGGAGTAAAACGTATTTTGTCTGACCATCCGTTAGTTTGTCCAATTGTCAAGTTAAGGCCAGCATTTCAGTTACCTCAGTCGGTACAGCGTTCGCTTTCGGGCAGGACGTTGTGAGTTTGATCGCTGGTCGGGTCATACTAAAGACTTTCAAAATGGTATTAAGGTGGACTGGTTGGCCCGATGTCAGGTAAATGTTACTGGATATGGGTTTCTGTTTTAAATTCTATACACTATACACTTTAAAGAATCAATGAAATCAGAGTTGCTCAATCCAATACTGTCTCTAATGCATCTATTAGCACATGATGGCAAAGGCCAAGGACTTAATAATCTTTCATCGGGTACTGGTGATACATTTGGACAGCAAAGACAGAGTAGTGAAAATATATTAAAACATTGAGTTATCAGCAAGTAATGCAGAGTTTAGTCAGGTGTGTTCTGGTTAAAAGAAGCTTCAGAATGATGCATTGCACGACATTCGTTTGGATTCATAAAATGTGATATTTAGTATGGATTTTTCAAAAGCAACAAACAATGACAAAAGATGAGAGGGAACCTCCAAAACAAAGTTTAACAATCTGTTATCTATTTTGAAACATAATTGTTATAACAGAATTCATGATATGCTAACCATAAGCAACAATAACACATCAGTAAAAGTACAAAAATGAGTCATGCAGGAAACACCACATACAGAACAAACAGTCGCCCGAACAGCAACACAAGGAAATAGCAAATGTACATAACTATAAAAACATCAAGAGACGCACAAAGACAAAACAAACATACAACATACTGCAATAGTAGATAGGATAAAGTTTGCTCAAACAGAAATTAATTATCAATGTGGTATAACAGCTTTGGCCATGGAAGATTATATACATTATGTTTGAATTTTAAAAGGAAAATCAATCAAGAACTGTGGTGATGACATCGAAGTAGAGAATCTGGTCATCAGATGCTAAGCATAACGATTAAACAGGTTTCTAAGTAAATAAAGTCAACCATTGCATTGGCAATAGAAAGATACAGCAAACACTTTTAATGACACAAAGAAGGTCTCGGCACTTACGTACCAACTGGATGAAGTAGATGAGCGTCTGACCATACAACTGAAGTAGTATATCAAGTTTTATAAGCTGGTCAGAGAACACAGAATACTTCGTAATGTATTTGGCTTTTCCTGCTGATACATACACCAGCATCCCACTATATTAGAGATGCGGGACTGGAGCAATGACTCCATGACATCGGGAAGATTACCTATTAAAGTATAAGTTCATGTGTAACTTTGCATTGGCACGCCCTTAATTATAATTGTAAGACAACCACAGTGGGATTCCAAACCAGGAAAGAAAACCCCTAAGCAAAGTCCTGAAATTGGTTAGAAATAGGAGATCTGCTTCAAATTGTTACATGAAGTGCAGCCATTTGTCTGTAAACTACATTCACCATAAATTTGTAGGTCATGCCAGACGCGACCTTTGCTGTGCGATGATGGAGTGCAGTCTTCAACTTTGCAGCGAATACTTTGCATAGCGCTCGTAAAAATACAAACGAACAGGCTGTAATTCAGAATCCAAATTATTATAGCTGAGGCAATGTTATTTGTGCATTGGTCAGGCAACCAACTTTGGAACATTATTGAATTATTAGGATATCTGTTTTTTAAACTTGTGAATGCCTATAATGACTTTCTACACTTATGTCAGTAGCCGGTGAGAATACATGTATTTGTGAGTAAGGCTATTGTTTGTTATGTATATTTGCTTTACGTCAGTTTTATCATTCATTTGCCATATAGGGCAATCAATGATCCAACAGGAAAGATTGGAGGAGAGCAGAAGAATGCTCTTGTTCTCTGGATCTTCAACATCCCCGGTGAGAATTACTATTAGCAGATCGATACATTATCCTATCACCAGCTAGTTAACATATCTTAGAGCTACCCTCATATGCCAAGCGTAAAGCAAATGTGAAACTTGAATCATATCAAAACCTTTGTAATAACATTTGGGACAATCCCTTTAACCTCAGTCTAATGGGAATTATGTTGAAGAAGACCTTGCAGAACAATGATATGGTAATATTTTTCAGAGAAAACTTTTTCAGAGAAAGGACACTGAGGATTTTTGATCACTTTTTAACTCAACTGCCTCTTGTTCTAATTTTAAACACCATGTCATTCAGATGTGCCATTCACAAGCATACATATTAAAATCCTGATCATAAATGCAAAAATGTAATTGATCTGTCTTGTGCTGTAACCGTATTGGATACCTCCGTGCGACAATGAAATCACTAAAAGCATGTATGCTAGATTGACACAGATGTCCATCAAGAATGACCCATAGTTCATCTAGGAATATGTAATTGTGTACGAACCAATACGGACACCCCGCCACATCCCATCTTAAAAGCTACTAATTTTCTTTTGGATAAAGTGGAAACTGGACCAATAAATAAATAATGATCAGGTTCAAATGAAACTAGAATTGTTTTATACAAAAACTTATGCCCCCACAAAGTTTCCCATATACAATTTTCAAAGTCCTAGAACTCTTTAGAAAATCATCGAACCGGATCAGGAATAATATAAGCACAACTAGGCATAGTGCTGATCAATCCTATTAAGTTTCATGAAAATCCGACATGTCTTGGAGAAACCGCGAGGACAAAAATTCAATGTAAAACAATATGTGTTTGTGAAACACTATGCCCCCGACCTTTGACCCTGAAGGATGACCTTGACCTACCTTTGACCCATGGACCAGGGAGTTGAACGCGACACATCGTCTTTGTGTGGTGAACATTTGTGCCAGGTTATTTTGAAATCCATTCACAGATAAAAAAAAGTTATAGAAGGGACACGAAATTTGGGATGGACAGATGGACAGACGGAAGGACGGACAATGCGATTACTGTATGCCTGCCATGGGGGGGGGGGGGGCATAAAAATCAGTCCCATAACTCTGTAGAAAATCATCGAACCGGAACAGGAATAAGATAAACACAACTAGACATAGTGCTGATCAATCCTATGAAATATCATTAAAATCTGATCAAAGGTTTGGAGAAACCGCAAAGATAAATTAAAATCGGAAAGACGAGCGGACGGACGGAAGGGGGGTGGGGGGGGCAGACATACCGATGGACAGACAGACGGACACCGCACACAAAAAATATGTCTCCCCAGTTTACTGGGGGAGGCATAACTAGCAGGTACATTGGTTACTAAAATAATAAGATTATTTTATTACCAAGTTTTAAGCAAACTTGTAGATATGGAAACTTGCGTCTATAAATGGACAGACGAGAATAGACGGACAGATAGAGGGACGGACATATGGGGTGGAAAAATGGAAGGACTTTCAGAATCACAACCTGGTTCAGGTATACCATCATAATTTCGTTGTTGGGGTATGGTATACTAAATGTTGTAAATCTGAAATCCTTAGCTTTACTTTTCAATGATAATTTTGTCTCGAAATGCGGATATTGTATAGCATAATATAAAACGCAATAACACATTGAAAGCTACCATCGATGTAATGCTATCACATATTTTCTAACTCTATAGATGTATATGTTGTAAAAAATCACAATGAGAATTATTCCCCTGAGATGGTACCGACCAACCCTACTGGCTCATCGACTAAGTTGGTTATTCAACTGGTTATTCGTCATGTATCCGAATCTAACTAATATACTGCCAGCAGGAAATTGGTTATTCAGCCGTAAATTCAAAAATGTAACAGATGCGAATTTTCAGCTGGTTCTGGCTGGCAGTTGGTTATTCAACTGGTTATTCGTCAAATATCTAAATCTGGCGAATCTACTGCCAGCATGAAATTGGTTATTCAGCTGTAAATTCAGAAATGTAACAGAGGCAATTTTTCAGCTGGTTCTGGCTGGCAATTGGTTATTCAACTGGTTATTCGGTAAATATCCGAATCTGGCGAATATACTGCCAGCAGGAAATTGGTTATTCAGCCGTAAATTCAAAAATGTAACAGATGCGAATTTTCAGCTCGTTCTGGCTGTCAGTTGGTTATTCAACTGGTTATTCGTCAAATATCTAAATCTGGCGAATATACTGCCAGCAGGAAATTGGTTATTCAGCCATAAATTCAAAAATGTAACAGATGCGAATTTTCAGCTGGTTCTGGCTGGCAGTTGGTTATTCAACTGGTTATTCGTCAAATATCCGATTCTGGCGAATCTACTGCCAGCAGGAAATTGGTTATTCAGTCGTAAATTCAAAAATGTAACAGTGGCGAATTTTCAGCTGGTTCTGGCTGTCAGTTGGTTATTCAACTGGTTATTCGTCAAATATCCGAATCTAGCGAATATACTGCCAGCAGGAAATTGGTTATTCAGCCGTAAATTCAAAAATGAAACAGGTGCGAATTTTCAGCTGGTTCTGGCTCTCAGTTGGTTATTCAGCCGTAAATTCAAAAATGTAACAGATGCGAATTTCAGCTGGTTCTGGCTGTCAGTTGGTTATTCAACAGGTTATTCGTCAAATATCCGAATCTGGCGAATCTACTGCCAGCATGAAATTGGTTATTCAGCCGTAAATTCAAATATTTAACACAGCCGAATTTACAGCTGGTTCTGGCTGGCAGTTGGTTATTCAACTGGTTATTCGTCAAACATCCGAATCTGGCGAATCTACTGCCAGCAGGAAATTGGTTATTCAGCCGTAAATTCAAAAATGTAACAGAGGCGAATTTTCAGCTGGTTCTGGCTGTCCGTTGATTTTTCAACTGGTTATTCATCAAATATCCGAATCTGACGAATATACTGCGAGCAGGAAATTGGTTATTCAGCCGTAAATTCAAAAATTTAACACAGCCGAGTTTACAGCTGGTTCTGGCTGTCAGTTGGTTATTCAACTGGTTATTCGTCAAATATCCGAATCTAACTAATATACTGCCAGCAGGAAATTGGTTATTCAGCCGTAAATTTGAAAAAATTAACACAGCCGAATTTACAGCTGGTTATGGGTGGCAGTTGGTTATTCAACTGGTTATTCGTCAAATATCCGAATATGACGAATACACTGCCAGCAGGAAATTGGATATTCAGCCGTAAATTCAAAAATTTAACACAGCCGAATTTACAGCTGGTTCTGGCTGTCAGTTGGTTATTCAACTGGTTTTTCGTCCAGCTCATGTCCATCTACATTTATGTCAGATCTGGTCAGATCAGATCAAGATTCAGGATAGATCAGATGAGATCTAGATACAGGTCAGGTCCATATCAGATCAGATCATAGCAGATTAAATTAGATAATATGACAATGTTTATTTTCAATTTAGGTAAGATCAGTATTATATTAAGATCCGATCAATATCCAGATTTGATTGGAATAGATGAACATGATCAGGATCTGATCAGGGTCTGATCTGATCTGGATATGGGTTGAATTAAATTTTGACATGGATTGACCTGATCAGATAAAGCAGAATATATCCAGATGCAGTTTAAGTTAGGCCAGTTCAGATCAATATGCAGATCAGATCAAATTAGAAGTGTTTCCACTCCAAATCTTACCAGATGCAAATAAGATCAAGATCAGAATCAAGATCAAGATCAGGATCAGGACCAGGATCAAGATCAATAACCAGAACTAGGAGCTTTTCGCTTTGCAGTTACATAGACTATACATTAGACTACTTATTGGCAAAAAGCTTTACCCGATATACCGTTTGAATGAATGTCAACAGAGGCATGACTTGGGAGGTGGGTAAAATTCGTAAATAGCAAGTTCGACCCCTTGTCTATATATCTAGTGTTCATACATTTTTTTCTGTCGAGGTTCATAATTCATTGTGACGGTGCCCTGTGTTACATACCATAAACTACGTAAGATCTCCGGCAACATCACATTTTAAGAGCATACATTTATTTTTTTGTAGATTTTCATTATTTCAATGTCATTTTTGAATTTCCAGCTGAATAACCAATTTCCCGCTGTCAGTAGATTCGCCAGATTCGGATATTTGACGTATAACCAGTTGAATAACCAACTGACAGCCAGAACCAGCTGAAAATTCGCATCTGTTACATTTTGAATTAACGGTTGAATAAACAATTTCCTGCTGGCAGTATATTCGCAAGATTCGGATATTTGACGAATAACTAGTTGAATAACCATCTGACAGCCAGAACCAGCTGAAAATTCGCCTCTGTTACATTTTTGAATTTCCGGCTGAATAACCAATTTCCTGCTGGCAGTATATAAGTTTGATTCGGATATTTGACGAATAACCAGTTGAATAACCAACTGAAAGCCAGAACCAGCTGTAAATTCGGCTGTGTTAATTTTTGAATTTACGGCTGAATAACCAATTCCCTCCTGGCAGTAGATTCGCAACAATCGGATATTTGACGAATAACTATTTGAATAACCAACTGACAGCCAGAACCAGCTGTAAATTCGGCTGTGTTAATTTTTTGAATTTACGGCTGAATAACCAATTTCCTGCTGGCAGTATATTCGCCAGATTTAGATATTTGACGAATAACCAGTTGAATAACCAACTGACAGCCAGAACCAGCTGAAAATTCGCAACTGTCAAATTTTGAATTTACGGCTGAATAACCAATTTCCTGCTGACATTAGATTCGCCAGATTTAGATATTTGACGAATAACCAGTTGAATAACCAACTGACAGCCAG
Organism: Azorinus chamasolen; assembly: GCA_963576725.1. Taxonomy (NCBI): domain Eukaryota; kingdom Metazoa; phylum Mollusca; class Bivalvia; order Cardiida; family Solecurtidae; genus Azorinus; species Azorinus chamasolen. The sequence continues at coordinate 52,587,770 of OY755253.1, read as the reverse complement.
AACCAGCTGAAAATTCGCAACTGTCAAATTTTGAATTTACGGCTGAATAACCAATTTCCTGCTGGCATTAGATTCGCCAGATTTATATATTTGACGAATAACCAGTTGAATAACCAACTGACAGCCAGAACCAGCTGAAAATTCGCATCTGTTACATTTATGAATTACGGCTGAATAACCAATTTCCTGCTTGCAGTATATTCGCCAGATTCAGATATTTGACGAATAACCAGTTGAATAACCAACTGACAACCAGAACCAGCTGAAAATTCGCATCTGTTACATTTTTGAATTTACGGCTGAATAACCAATTTCCTGCTGGCAGTATCTTCGCAAGATTCGGATATTTGACGAATAACCTGTTGAATAACCAACTGACAGCCAGAACCAGCTGTAAATTCGGCTATGTTAATTTTTTGAATTTACGGCTGAATAACCAATTTCCTGCTGGCAGTATATTCGCCAGATTCGGATATTTGACGAATAACCAGTTGAATAACCAATTGCCAGCCAGAACCAGCTGAAAATTCGCAACTGTCAAATTTTGAATTTACGGCTGAATAACCAATTTCCTGCAGTCCTTAGATTCGCCAGATTTAGATATTTGACGAATAACCAGTTGAATAACCAACTGACAGCCAGTATCAGCTGAAAATTCGCATCTATCACATTTTTGAATTTACGGTTGAATAACCAATTCCCTGCTGGCAGTATATTCGCCAGATTCGGATATTCGACGAATAACCAGTTGAATAACCAACTGACAGCCAGTACCAGCTGAAAATTAGCCTCTGTTACAGTTTTGAATTTACGACTGAATAACCAATTTCCTGCTGGCAGTAGATTCGCAATAATCGGATATTTCACGAATAACCAGTTGAATAACCAACTGACAGCCAGAACCAGCTGAAAATTCGCATCTGTTACATTTTTGAATTTACGGCTAAATATCCAAAATCCTGCTGGCAGTAGATTCGCCAGATTCGGATGTTTGACGAATAACCAGTTGAATAACCAACTTACAGCCAGAACCAGGTGAAAATTCGACTGTGATAATTTTTTGAATTTACGGCTGAATAACCAATTTCCAGCTGGCATTATATTACTTAGATTCGGATATTTGACGAATAACCAGTTGAATAACCAACTGACAGCCAGAACCACCTGAAAATTCGCAACTGTCAAATTTTGAATTTACGGCTGAATAACCAATTTCCTGCTGGCATTAGATTCGCCAGATTTAGATATTTGACGAATAACCAGTTGAATAACCAACTGACAGCCAGTACCAGCTGAAAATTCGCAACTGTCAAATTTTGAATTTACGGCTGAATAACCAATTTCCTGCTGGCAAGAGATTCGCAAGATTCGGATATTTCACGAATAACCAGTTGAATAACCAACGGACAGCCAGAACCAGCTGAAAATTCGCATCTGTTACATTTTGAATTTACGGCTGATAACCAATTTCATGCTGGCAGTATATTCGCCAGATTCAGATACTTGACGAATAACCAGTTGAATAACCAACTGACAGCCAGAATCAGCTGTAAATTCGGCTTTGTTTAATTTTTGAATTTACGGCTGAATAACCAATTTCCTGCTGGCAGTTTATTCCCCCAATTCGTATGTTTTACGAATAACTAATTGATAGCTGAAAAGTCAATAACCAACTAACAGCTGAAAATTCAATTGCCAATTGATAGCTGAAAATTCAATAATCAACTTACAGCTGAAAATTCAATAACCAATTGATAGCTGAAAATTCAATAAACAACTGACATCTGAAAATTCAATAACCAATTGATAGCTGAAAATTCAATAACCAACTGACAGCTGAAAATTCAATAGACAACCGCCAATATCCAACTGCCTGCCAACTTCACACACATGCTAAAATATCCATTATATAGAGAGAATCCTATGTATGAAAATAAGATGTTTACAAATTTGTATTCTTTCGATTCGATTTTGTGTCGATTTTGTTTCCTGATATTATAAATTTTAAGTTCCGAGCAGGTTTCGTAATACCACATATTGAGATGTTATTATTTCTTACAAAATTATTCATGGCATAGAGGGTTAACAGGTACCACTGGAGTATATCTATAGGTCAGATAGAATTGTACGTACACATATTGTATATACATATACCAGTCTCCATAGTATATCTATAGGTCAGATAGAATTGTACGTACAGATGTTGTATATACAGATACCAGTCTCAATAGTATATCTATTGTATGTACAGAACTTGTATAGACAGATACCAGTCTCCATAGTATATCTATAGGTCAGATAGAATTGTACGTACAGATATTGTATATGCAGATAACAGTCTCAATAGTATATATTTAGGTGTATCGACAGGAGAGACAGAACTCTATCTACAGGTCAGCCAGCACTGCATCTTTAGGCAACACTGGATCGTATTTAAAAGTGAAGACTGGACTGTTTCGACACGTAATACTAGACTGTATAAACACATAAGACTGGACTGTATATACAAGTAATACTAGGCTGTATAAACACATAAGACTGGACTGTATATACGAGCAATACTAGGCTGTATAAACACTTAAGACTGGACTGTATATACAAGTAATACCAGGCTGTATAAACACATAAGGCTGGACTGTATAGAAAAGTAATACTAGGCTGTATAAACACACAAGACTGGACTGTATATACAAGTAATACTAGGCTGTATAAACAAATAAGACCGGACTGTATATACAAGTAATACTAGGCTGTATAAACACATAAGACTGGACTGTATATACAAGTAATACTAGGCTGTATAAACAAATAAGACCGGACTGTATATACAAGTAATACTAGGCTGTATAAACACATAAGGCTTGACTGTATAGACAAGTAATACTAGGCTGTATAAACAAATAAGGATAGACTGTATATACAAGTAATACTGGACGGTATATACAAGTAAGACTGGACAGTATATACAAAAATACCGTTTCTACAAGCAGAGCTGAATTGTATCTACAAGTAAGACTGGACTGTATATAGAAGTAAGACTAGACTGTTTATACAGATAATACTTGACTGTATAAACAAGTAAGACGGAACAGTATATACAAGTAAGAGTAGACTACACTATGTCTACAAGTTAGACTGGACTATATCTACAAGTAAGACTGGGCCGATTATACAAGAAGACTGAACTGTTTCTACAAGTAAAACTGGACTGTATCTACAAGTAAGACTGGACTGTATATATAAATATCTACAAGTCAGACCAGACTGTATCCACAGGTAAGACTGAACTGCATCTACAGGTAAGACTGGACTGCATCTACAAGTAAGACTGGACCGTTTCTACAAGTTTGTACAAGTAAGATTGAACTGTATGTAGAGGAAAGACTGGACCGTTCCTAAACTGTATCTACATTAAAACAGAACTGCATCTACAGGTAAGACTGAACTGTAACGAGAAGTAAGGTTGCACTGTATCTATAAGTAAGACAGAACTGTGTCTACACATAAGACTGAACTGTGTCTACAAATAAGACTGGACTATATCTACATACATGTACGACTTGACTGTATATACAAATATGACTGGGCTGTATTTACATGTAAGACTGGGTTGTATATACAATTAAGACTGGACTATATCTACTAGTAAGACTGGTCTGTATCTTCAAGTACTGAACGGTATCTAACAAATAAAACTTAAATCTATCTACAAGTAAGTCTGAACAGTATCTACAAGACTGGATTGTATATACCATTAGGACGGGACTGTATCTACAAGTACCTACATGTAAGACTGAACTCTATATACAAAGTAAAATTGAACTGTATCAACAAAGTAAGACTGAACTGTATGTACAAGTAAGACTGAACTGCATCTACAAAGTAAGAATGAACTGTATCTGCAAATATCTACACGTATGAATGGACTGTATCTACAAGTAATACTGGACCGTTTCTACAAGTAAGACTAAAATGTTTCTACAAGTAAGAATGGACTATATGTACAAGTATCATCAAGTGAAACTGAACAGTATCTACAAAGTAAGTCTAGACTGTATATGAAAGTACTGAACTATATCTACACTTAAGACTGAACTGTATTTACAAGACTGGACTTTTTCTACAAGTAAGACTGGATTGTATCTACAAAGTAAGACTGAATTGTATCTACAAGTCTCTATTTATCACAATAGTTTCAAAATACAAAATTCTAAAATTTTCATTTTCTATAGTTAATGCTCCTATTCGGTAGCTTTATTCAAAGTAGTTGTATCTAAAATAGCCTATGAGGTAATGGGTTCAGCATAAAGGTATCTAAATTATCCGCTACTTTAATTCAAGTTTTCTGTAGTTGTCTATTATGGTTAACATTAACAGAGCAATCACAGCAGATCCTGATCATACGGCTCCTACAAGAGCCGCCTGATCAAGCGGCTCCTATAAGAGCTTCTGATCTGGGTATGGTCTGTTTGCAAAATTGTGAAAATATTGAAGGAAAGGTTCGAAGCAAATGAAAACCGTGAACACAACAGTAATTTTGATTACCTTTTTTCGGTATACAGGCGATTACCGTTTGAATGTTTTGCCCTCCCCGATAAGTTATCACACGCTATTCGCTCGCGAGCATAACAGGATTGCTACTAAACTACGTGCACATATCATTGACGATGAAGAGCTTTTCCAGACGGTCAGGAAGATTATTATCGGGGTCATGCAGAAGATTGTTTATCAGGAGTTCCTTCCAGCGATCATGTCTCCCGGTACTATGCAAGCTTATGGGCTGTCAAGTTCAGATGCATTCGAGTATGACCCTGACCTGGATCCTGCAGCTTCCAATGGATTTGGGATGGCCTACAGGTGTGTTAAACATATTTCTTAATAGTAATAGGTCTAGTCATCTAATATATAATTGATGTCTTTTAACCTTTCACTCCATGGACATTGATTTAAAATTAATAATGGAATGATTTCTTCTAAAATATATGACAAAAGAGATGATTTTGATTTTAATATTGTAAATTTCCTCATCTTGACGGGGATGTTCCCCGTGCTCCATCTTACGGGGTTTATATATCTCAACTTATTCGTTTTGCTAGAGCTTGTTCATCTATTGACGATTTTAACAGTCGAAATCTCATTTTAACTGAAAAACTGCTTAAACAAGGATATAGATACCATAAACTAAGAAAAACTTTCTCTAAATTTTACTACGCTGGCCTCTTTGCATGTACGCCGACAAGAAAGGTTTAGTACTCTATGAAGGCGACCTCTTAAATCCAGAAATGGAAGGAGAACGTCGGATATCTGTACTATTTCATTTTTGTCGTACCCTTTATTACTTTTCTACAGTTACTCTGTTTGCAGCTCAATCATTGAGTACACTAGCGATAGGTGGATACAGTATGTTCAATTAAATGTTTTTTTGTTATACATGCACTTTACCACTGTATTTGCTGTCGCGGTTGTTGTAGATTAGTCGGAGAGGGGATACGTTTATTTACACTGTTTGTCTTTTAGGATGGGGGTGGAATAATGGTTAGGTTGGGCGCCCATAAACCGGTTTAAACCCCCGGTGACTTTTGTCACTGACCGTTCCAAGGCGGTACTTCCATCTTCCTCCTATTGTATGTTTGTTTTGTCTTTGTGCGTCTCTTGTTGTTTTTTCTACCTATGTACATTTGCTGTTTCCTTGTGTTGCTGTTCGGGCGAGTGTTTGTTCTGTATGTGGTGTTTCCTGCATGACTCATTTTTGTACTTTTAAGAAATATTTACATAGTGGACATAAGATTTATTTTTGCAATGGCACAATGACACAGTTTGGTTTTTACCATAATTTATGCTGTAGAAGCATATATATTATATCTAGCCGGTTCCTGGTCACCACGGTTTGCATAGGTGTAGAAAGGTGTATATGAAATCATATCTATATTATTAGTATACCCCACCTCCTCCAACAACAACGGAGTCTTTGCCGTAAACTGGAATCACTCCGTCCGTCTGTCCGTCTGTAGACTGTATTTTGTCCGGAGCTTTACTCTGCCATTCTCCAACGGAACATGTTTTAAAGTATGCAGTGATGTTGATTACGATCTAAAGTTGTGCATCTGCGATTGCAGTTTTGATTCGTCATTTCGTTATTGAATTAAATCCCTTTTCGTAATGTTGATATATGAAATTTAGTCCTGAGCTTTACTCTGTCATTGCTCTAAAATCTTCTTTAAGTTTTACAGTAATTTGAACACAATCTGAATTTGTGCACTTATGATTGCTGCTTTTTTTATTCGTCACTTCCTTCTTAAATTATATCCTTTGATGTAATTTTGACAAATGGTATTGCTATGCTTTAATATTACTTTTTTTTAAAATTGTATAGTATTGTTGAACACCATCTGAAATTGTGCAACTCCAATTGCGTTTTTGATTTAATTCTTCATTCATGAAATAGCTCCCTTTTTATATTCCGGAAGGTAACTTCGATCGTATTATAGTATGGTGCTTGTCCTTCCGCCTGTCCGTCCGTCCGCCACATCTTTGTCCGTTCAATAACCATCAGTGGTGTCTTCATACATCGTAAGGAGGTTGGTCATTGTCAGTGGACGACCCCTCTTGATATTAAAGTCAGTCGGTCAAAGGTCAAGGTCACAGTTACCTTCTCTTAAAAACATGTTCGCTCAATAACTTGATAGCTATTAGGTGTGCTGTCTTCATACTTCGTAGGATGGTTGGTCATGGTCAGTAGATGACCTGTATTGATTTTGGTATCTGTTAGGCAAAGGGCAAAGTCACTTCGGGCGTATAATGCTCCAACACACATTTGATAAACGACTCATTTCAAGCCAAAGTCATATTGATAGTAGGATGTATATCTAACCCTGCTCATGCTAGTTTAAAAATACATTTCTTCTTCTTTACTCTGTTGTATAATTACATATATCTTCAATGTGTACAAGTATTTCGCTGTGCAATCACTGCTGTGGAGTGCACTGGTTACACAATCAATTTATAAATAGTGCAGATCCTGATGAGACAGCTCCTGCAGGAGCTGTCTCATCTAGGTCTTCACTATTTACAGGTCGGCATATTGACGTGAATAGCAAACGAAGGGTTAATGAATATTTACAGGAGCGGATTCGGGCAGATGGGATGGGGCATAGTTTTATGGATGGGACGTAGATATTTGATATTGTTAAATATTCATATAAGAAATATTGACACGAAGATTATGCATTAGTTGAATCTTAACACTGGTAGATGAAGACAGGATATGTCTTGACATGATAGGAACCACTGTTACCAAGTCCGTCACCACGGAATTTGGAATTGTTGCGACAGGTAGTCATGAAACAGCTGCGAATTAACCAATAAGACGAAAAGAAGTTAGTGAATTAGTTGGTGTATTTCTTATAAAAATAAAATCGATCTTTGTTACATTTACGAAAGTTAAGTCAAACACATTATACTATGCAATTCCGTACGATTTGAATCAAGTGTAATTTCCGTAATCGTGAGATTTCCACGAATTCTGAACATTGTGAACATGTTGCAGCCATTTGATCCTCAAGTAATGTCAAGTAAATGCTTTAATTGTCTGAAAACTGCAAGATCATGAAAAGACTGTAATTTCCGCTTCGAATTTTGAAGTTTGTATATCATTTCAAACTGGAAAAAGCAATACATGTACCATCACAATTACTGCATTCCTCATAGAAATGTTACTGTTTGGATAACGATCACGGTTTTTATGTCACAGTCCTTTTTAAGAAAGGGTCTACAGCTGGTCAACGATAATTTATCTTCTTTTCTTATGTTGCTGTTCGGGCGGCTGTTTGTTCAGACTCGTATTTTTTACTTTACTTTCATGTCATGTTTTATGCCTTTTTTATCACTGCTCTTACGTTTTGGGGTTTTAGTTTGGTAACTGAATTGATCAACGAACATTTATGATTTTATTGAAATAAAACTTCGTTACCAGTGGAAACTGTAAAATCATATCATATTTATACAAATTGGCATCCTTTAAAAAGAAATCAGAGAGGTCTGCAACAGTTTCCTATCAACAGTTCCTACATGTATATGCATAGGCCTAGAAGCGTTTTCAATATTTGGGGGTGGGGCAAACTTACTACGGAGGGCTGTAATGGCGGGAATGTGAAGAAGCATCATATCTATTCCTGTAGCTTAAAACTTCCGGCGATTGATCTAAAATGTTAAGAAAGCGTTCTGCTTGCACTCACAATTGTTTAAAGAAATCTTTTTATAAAATGTGAAACAGTCGGTAGAAATAGCTTAGGTGTTCTGAATGAAATAGCGCCGGGAAACTTATCCGATTGCACTTGGATACGTCAGTTCTTTATATTCCGAACCGTGACGGAATAAGGCGAATAGTTACGAATGATTCGATTGTTTACCGTTGAACGGTGCTAAGTTATAGACTTAACACCTCTCCTGAGAACTTATTTGATTGACAGTTTATGCAAGACCAAAAACCCTTAATTAACTGCCGGTACTAACAAATCATTTAGTAACAAATAGGAAGTGCAAATTTTACATCCTTTACGCTTTTCTTTTTGTGCCCTTTTCATTTTTTTTATTTTTTATGTAACGACTTGAGAATTTTTAACATTTGGCGGCCCGGCCACTGGGCCCGGTTCCTACGCCTATGACATAAGGCGTAGTTTGACAAGGGACTGTTTTGTTGTGTTACATAAGAACACTGGCACCATATCGTAGATAGGTTTCTATAAAAAAAACTATTGTACATATCAAATAGTACGTGCGCTATAAAATGGACGAAGACTATGTCTATCAAGCACCACTGCCTAGGAGATAAAATGCTTTAATATAAAGTATGCAATGAAGAAAATATTCCAAAAAGGGAATTAATATAATACATAAATACTTGAATAACTCTGATTATTGTTTCGACCATTAAGGGTCTTTTTTCAGAGATTATCATGTCAAAATACACGTCACATTTATGTTACCTAAGCTTCTATAACAAATTATCATGCGAATGAAAAGAAAACGTCTATTATCTATCCGTTAATCTTTGCTTAAACGATGTGGCGCAGTAGATTAGCCCGAAGACTCTTGAGTTTCAAAGTCACCTTTGTATGATCCGACGTGGATTCGAATGCACCAATCTAGTACAAAAATATGTTCTATTTTTTCTTTCTCTTATTTGTATAACTATCTGTGATTCCGTCAACATATGCATATTTACAGAAATTAAAAGTTATAGATCTAGAATCAATATACCTTATACACTTCTACCAAATAAACTGTTTATCTAACCAAATAAACTATGTTTATCTGCACTCCCTTTATTTCGTCACTAGAGAAGCCTAGTGAATGGATAAATTCCAATGCACAAATATGGAAAAATCAATCAAACAGGAAGAGCCATATACAAGAAGATACAGTGCTCCCTCTCTACAACGACACCCTTTGGGATACGAAGATTGTATGTGTTGTTCAGCGGGAGTTGTTATAGGGAGGGAAAATCAAACATAATTAGCTTGTTTGCAGATCCCCGGATAAGGTTTTTTCGAGAACTAAAACCGTTATGCCTCTATCAAACTCTATGTTGTGACCACTCTTTAGAACATAGGGTTTGATGGAGGCATAAAGAAAATACGATGGAAAAAAGTTGTTTCTGGGGCCTTGTTGTTTCGGAAACAGTGACATGCGTTGTTGTAAAGAGGGAATCGTTATTGAGAGGGCCGTTGTAGGGAGGGAGCACTGTACCACACAAAATACCATCAAACAAGAAATGGCACAGTCACAAGACAAAACACACCAGGATGCATATCAAGACGAAAAGTATTAAACATTAAGCATATTAAATTACAAAGTTGACCATATGGTGAAAGCGGGAGTACCGCATTGGAACGGTCAGTAGCCAAACATTGCTACGGGGGGCTTGAACCTGGTTTACGGGTACCCAACCTCGCACTTTTCCCACCTTCATCGAAGTCAAGATGTAAATACACCCCAGACAACTACACAACATGAGTAAAATGATTTTAAAAGAAACCGGTAAAAAGGTAAACAAGCAACGTCTTCATTTAAATGACTTCATAATTTAAACGCACGGGAAAAATGCATGACACATTTCCACACCGATATTTTAAAATAAATCGGAAGAAAGCGGATACTAAATATGTACAACTGTTTTATTTGAAAAAGAATAAACATGACATCGTAAACATGTACTCGATGACCATTCAGAGGCCAGAGTTATTGTGGAGAAGTAATTTGGGGAACGACAGAACTTGCAAAATACAAATATCCAGCTTTCTCCCTCCGGAAACGGGTTTAAGAGGAAATCTTCATAGAGTATTACTTAGTCTTTTCTGTCGTCGCACAAGCAAAGAGGAAAGCACTATGACTAACTGTAAAGGAGTCAACCAACAAGCATGTAGAATGCTGCGATATAGTGATATAGAGGGATTAATGGCCATTTTTAATGAATTGTTTATCAAAATGCGTGTGCCCCAAAAAAATCGAAGTTTGTAAACGGCATCACCGTAGAACTCAGGATGTGAAATACCTAACATTAAAAAGTACGTAAATTACAACTGTATTTGCTGACGAGTAGAACATTACGGTGGTAAAATTCAGAAAATGTTTTACGAAATTTGTCATATCTGTAGCCCTGTTTTAGTAGTTTTTCAGTGATAACAAGGTTGCGATTGTTAAAATCATCAACAGAAGAACAAGCTCTAGCAAAACGAATAAACTGAGAAATGTTAACGCCATAACATGTAGCATGGGGAACATCCCCATCCAAAAGAGGATAATTAACTATTTTAAATTAAAGTCACCCCTTTTGTCATAAATTCCAGAAGAAATGTTCCATTGTTTATAGATAGATTTAAATCTTCAAAGGCTGCAGATATTGTAGAGCTATTTGCTTTATTGAACTTGAGTTCTTTAGGGTAGATTGGGGTTACCATAGCATAATAAATGGGTTACGTGACATTACAACAGCAGGTGTTAACCCTTCGCTTGCTATTCACGTCAATATACGTACCTGTAAATAGTGAAGACCCAGATGAGACAGCTCCTGCAGGAGCTGTCTCATCAGGGTCTGCACTTTTTACAAGTTGGTCCTAAGCTGTGATTGCACAGCGAAATACTTATACACAGTGAAGATATATGTAATTATACAACAGGGCATGGGTAAAGAAGGAGAAATGTATTTTAAAATTCAGCAAGCGAAGGGTTAAGTGCTTGTGTGGCGGCCGTAAAACGTCGCCCCGTACTTCATTCTAAGTGTTGTTATACCTTCTGATCCTTCGAGATCATTAATTTCAGTACTTCTTGTTCTGAAAATTGAATACCGCTTAAGCCGGTGCTAGGGGGCGTGAGCAGTGATGCTCTTTTAATTACTGCTCATGAACAGACTCAACAAAACCGAGTCTGTACATAACTATCAAAACCACAAAGAGACGCAAAATGACAAAACAAACATACAAAAGGGGGAGGTGGAAGTACCGCCTTTGAACGGTCAGTGACAAAAGTCACTGGGGGTTTAAACCGGCTTTGGTCGCACAACCTCACACTTGTTCCACCCCCACCCTAAAAGACAAACTGTGTATTTAAACGTATCTCCTCTCCGACTAAACTACAACAACCGCGATGGCAAATGCAGTGGTAATGTGCATGTAAAACGAAAACATTTAAGTGAAACAAACTGTATCCAAAAGAACTCATATTAAATAAAGCTAACCTTTCCGACACTTATGTAGCTTTTCTTGATCTAGACCTTGAAATTGACAATGGAATGATTTCTTCTAAAATCTATGACAAAAGAGATGCTTTTGATTTTAATATATAGATTTCCCCGTGCCCAACCTTACGGGGTTTATATATATCAACTTATTCGTTTTGCTTATGCTTGTTCATCTGTTGACGATTTTAACAGTCTAAATCATCTCTTTTTAACTGACAAGCTGCTTAAGCAAGGATATAGATACCATAAACTAAGAAAAACTTCACTACAATATTATCAAAATATCTTAAACACTTATTGACAAGTATAAATGTAATCTCAAGGCGCTCCTGTTACACGGTATTTCACGTCCTGAATTTTATGGTGGTGTGATTTACAAACTTCGTAAGATTATTGGACATACCCATTGTCTCACTTTGTTCATCAAATATGTTAAAATATTCATTAAAAATAGAGATATGGCCCTTTGGTACTACACCATAGTTTTAAACCATTTTACAGTTGGCAATAACGCTGCCGTCTTTGCATGTTTGTTTGTTTGTGTTGATTAACGTCCGTTTCTGCTCACTATGTGCTAATTGGACGCCCCAGAAAGAGGGGAGAGGATACAGAGAAACCCGGGCGCTATGCCCTACTCTTATTATGTCTCCCCCATACTTATATGAGGGGAGACATATTGTTTTCATGAGAGTTGTCTGTCTGTTTGTCTGTCTGTCTGTCTGTCCGTCCGTCTGTCTGTCCATCACACTTTTTGTCCGGACAATAACTTCAATATACCTGATGCCAGTTGATTGAAACTCCATATATGAAAAGAGCATAATAAGAGGAAGTGTCATACACAAGGTCCATAACTCTGGCTTCACTAATATAGGAGTTATTACCCCTTGTAAAAAAATCACACTTTTTTGTCCGGACGATAACTCCTATATGGCTCATGCCATTGGATTGAAACTTCATATATGGATATATAATAATGAGAGGAAGTGCCATGCACAAGGTCCATAACTCTGGCTTCACTAATATAGGAGTTATTGCCCCTTGTAAAAAACCAACACTTTTTTGTCCGGACAATAACTCCTATATGGCTCATGCCATTGGATTGAAACTTCATATATGGAAATATCATGACAAGGGGAATTGTCATGCACAAGATCCATAACTCTTGCTTCACTTATATTGGAGATATTGCCCTTTGTAAAAAATCACATTTTTGTCAGGACGATAACTCCTATATGGCACATGCCATTGGAGTGAAACTTCATACATTGAAAGATCATGATAAGAGAAAGTGTCATGCATAGGATCCTTTACTCGGGCTTCAATAAATTTAGAGTTATTGCCCCTTGTGCAATTGTGTAACGCTTTCTTGCCTGGACGATAACTCCTACATGGCTCTTGTCATCATATTGAAACTTCATACATGGAAAGAGCATGATGAGAGAACGTGTCATGAACAAGGGCCATAATTCTGGCTTCAATACTTTTGGATTAATTGCCCTTTGTTACATTTTTGGCTGATCAATAACTCCTGTTCGACTGAATCTATTGGAATTACATTTCATTTATTGAAAGGGCATGATGAATGTAAGTGTGATGCACAAGGGCCATAACTCAGGTATCAATATTTTTGGAGTTATTAGCTGTTATCATTTTCTTCTTGAAAAATGTGGTGTGGAAGTATCATTCATCAAGTCAATAACAATTTTAGTGATTTCCCTTTACATATTGTTTTTATTAGAGAGGAGACATCCGTTTTTGTGACAAAAACCTCTAGTTATCGACTGAATTTCTCTGGTTCTTTTAGACGCCAAGTGTAAAGCACTGATACATCGGACCTTGGTTTATAGTCTCGTCCGAAGGACTTGGTCCGGCGGGGGATCGAACCCGTGACCCCTGGTATTGCAGTACGTCTTTGCATGTACGCCGACAAGAAAGGTCCAGTAAACTATGAAAGCGACCTCTTAAATCCGGAAATGGATTACATGCATTCAGCTATAAAATGAAAAATAATGTTAACCAGCGTCATGGCGACGTTTGGTTGTTATTTAAAATGTTACATGACGTCATCAAATGACGTCATGGGTGCAACGACGTCATGTATGCATTAGCGCCTTATCCCCCTTAACGTTACAGCCAAATGATCTGAAAGTTCTCAGCCTTCATATCCAATCAGTTTCATGGATTTGTCTTTCAATTCTATATGCATTGAACTTCGGTTTCAAAACTACAAATTTAACATCATTACTGCTATGACCACCGACTTCATGGCATCACACAAGAAGATTTTTAAAGGTTTTTTTTAACCATATAATCCTAAGTTAAACATGTGATCCCGTAGGGCGTGTCCGTGTTTTATTCCAGATGCATAATTAGTAATTTTTGGAAAAGGTTCACTAAATGATGCCACATACCAAATATCACAGCTCTAAGCTTTTCGGTTTCGGACAAGAATTTGTTTAAAGTTGTACTATATAATCCTATGTAAAAGTTGTGATCCCCAGGGTGGGACAGTTTTGACACCAGGGGCAACATTTGAAAAATCTTGGCAAAGGTCACTTAGATGATGCTTCAAACCAAATATCATAACTCTTAACCTTTCGGTTTCGGACAAGAATATTGTTAAAAATTACTATATAATCCAATGTAAAATGGGTAAATTTTGACCACAGATGTAAAATTAGAACAATCTATGTAGAGGCCTACTAGATTATTCTACATACCAAATTTAATAGCCCTATGCTTACAGTTTTTAACAAAGAGATTTTTTAAGTTTTTATTTCTTTTCGGATATTGGTTGCCATAGCAACCAGAGTTCTGCATGGAATCAAATTATTTGAACAACTGTGAAAGAGGTTGACCCAAGAAACATTCTCGCCAAGTTTGGAAAAATCTAGCAAGTAGTGTAGGAGGAGGTTTTTTAAGAAAAATGTGAACGACGCATGCCCGACGACGACCGACGACGGACACATGGCGATGACAAAAGCTCACCTTGCATAAAGTAAAAAGACAAATATTTTACTATCAATATAAGCATTTAACCCTTTCCTTCATATAAACGCCGTATTTTTCTGATCAAGGTCTGCTCTGTTTGCTATAAAATAATACAGATATATGACTATAGTTTCTGCCATGATCAAAAAGCCCCGTGCCCATGTCCTTTTATAGAAAATAATCTAATTTATATTGTTATGTTTTTTTAAATTAATTTAATATTCATCGGGGTGGGGATGGGGTAATGGCATATATAAATAGGAATTTGGCTATGATAGAAAATGTATATAGTATTATATAAGCATACGCTCCTGTAGGAACCGTCTGATCAGGGTCTGTTCTGTTTGCTTATTAGATTATGTGAGATAGATCTGACTCTACAGCATCTATCAATTCAGTAAAACCTCTCTATAACGTCCACCATATTACATCATGTATTGTGTGTCAAATCCCATAGGAGCGTTCTATTTTATTCGCACATTGCTTTAAGCAGCCACATGCACTAAAACCAACTAATTAACACAATTTAGTGACCGTTATGGAGAGGTTTTACTCTACCTATGTACATATGCCATTATAAAAGAATCAGCTAATGAATATTCATGATGTCATAATTTCTGATATGGATATGTAATAGGGAAAGGGCTAACTCAAGAGAGACTGCTTTTGATTAGGATGCACTGAAGATTTCATTCTTTATATTGTCATTGGTTGCTTTTTTTCCAGAGCAACAGATACGTGCGTGTACATGTACTCAGATACTAAATTCGCCATTTCTCCACCAACATATGGTTTACTAGAAAAATAAAGGATATATATTCTTATGTTTTAATTTACGCATATTTTCTGGACATATGTCTGTCTTTCCTAATACGTTTGCATTCGCCTTGTAATTGCAGTATCGTGGAAGAGGCAGCCAAGGTTGCCAATGGCGACAGGTGTATTGCCATCGCCCTTGCCGCACAGAATATTCAGAGAGGGCGCGACCATGGACTGCCATCGTACAATGAGTTCCGGAAGGTATGTGGGCTACCTCCGTACCCCAGAAACTTTCCCGTTGCAGAACTGCCTAGCCATCAACCGGACATAACGGACAATCTTAGAGCCGTGTATGGGTAAGTACATTGTATATGGAAAAACAATGACATCGATCTTTAAGACGTGAAACCTTTAACCCTTCGCTTGCTGTTCACCTCAATATACATACCTGTAAATAGTGAAGACCCATATATGACAGCTCCTGCAGGAGCTGTCTCATCTGGGTCTGCACTATTTACCAAATTGAGTGTGCAACCAGTGCACTCCACAGCAGTGATTGCAGAGAAATAATTGTAGACAGCGAAGATATATCGTGGTATCGAGTTTTAGATCCCCAACTCCAATAAAGGCCTCCACTCTAATGCCCCCCTACTCAATAATAATTTCCTCTAATTTAATGCCCTCACTCAATGCCCCCCACTCAAATAAATGCCCCCTTACTTCTGGGGTGAAATTTACAATTACTAAACACTATTATTACCATTGAATAAAGAATTATATGTTTTTTAACAAAATGCAGGAGGTAGCTAACTGTAGTATTAAAGCAATGCAGAAAGACATCCTACCTTGGAATATTTCGACATTGCTTTCTATTTGCATTAACCCTTCGCTTGCTATTCACGTCAATATACCTACCTGTAAATAGTGAAGACCCAGATGAGACAGCTCCAGTAGGAGCTGTCTCATCAGGGTCTGCACTATTTACAAGTTGATTGTGCAACAAGTGCACTCCACAGCAGTGATTGCACAGTGAATATATATGTAATTACCCAACAGGGCAGGGATAAAGAAGGAAAAATGTATTTTAAAATTCAGCAAGCGAAGGGTTAAGCAATTAACTCTGTAGAAAATGCATGAAACTCCTTTTGAAAAATGTATTTCAGCAGGGTGAGTTTGTTCGATAGGTTTGATCTAGACAAGACACTGAATAAATATACAGTTGAACCTCGAACCACGAATTCGAATAATTCGAATCTCGGGATAATTTGAAGTAACAGTTCGGTCCTTCCAAACTTTACAATGCAGAATTGGTATAAATTGTTATAAAATGTATTACTACGTATATCTAGAAACACGTGTGACAGCATAATGCAAGTTGAAAGTAATGGTGTTTTCGTCAATACTTTAGACTCGCATTAAGCTGTGAACTTGAAAAAAATGCTTTATCTTGAAATTCGGATACTCAAACCCCTGTTACCACGTAGTCATTTGTATATTCCGTTGAACCCTTTCACCGCCACAGTCGCATAAATGCACCACGACAAATAGTGCAGTCCCAGATCAGACGCCGCCTTGAAAAGGCGGCGTATGATCAGGCACTTCACTATGTGTTTCAATCTCTATTTCTATGTATGTGCTTTATTCCTTTGAAGTTTGCATTTATTTATCTCATTTCCTAATTTTACTGAATTGTTTAACAAATTTGGATTGCATGCGACAATTAGAGAGTAGGCGCCGAAAGGGTTAAGTTCGAGTTTCATCTATTTGAATAGAATTTGAGATAAACTGAAGTTTGAATTCTTTAGCACACACACATATATTTGGTAGTGATGTTTACCCTTTTATATTCCAAGCCTTTGCAAACAGAGTAGACTCAGATTAGACGGTTCCTGTATAAGCTGTCTGATCAGGATCTGCTTTGTTTACATGTAGAATTACCGGCCTCTTGGGTCAGTGGAAGAGCGTCCGCCTGCGGTACAGAAGGTCGTGGGTTCGATCCTCGGCCGCGACAGACCAAAAGTCGTTAAAAGATACATGTAGTACTAGTAGCTCCCTTGTCTACGCTCGACATGAAAAGGTGTAGTTCTAGGACCAGTCGGCCCGGTGTCAGGATAATGTGACTGGGTGGGTGCCCTTGCCATGTACCTGCGGCAGGGATATTCCAGTGAGGCAGCACTATAATTTGTCTCATGCGGGTACAGTCTGCAAATAACTGAAATACTGTTGGTCGGAGGTAAAACCGAACTCACTCACTCACTCACTCACATATAGAATTATAAAGATCTAATGAAACTACTTCTAGCAAAGGCAACACAGCATCTGTTCATATACAGTCAACTCACGTTGTAAATGTATTGTAGTCGATAGACCGTAATAATAATTATACTAACATTAACGTTTGAAACAAAACTACCTCAACAGAAATATTAACCCTTCTCATGCTGAACATTCAAATGTTATTTCATCTACTTTGCATATTATGTAACCCAATTTCGCCCACGATCCCATATATGGGATATAGGCAAACAGCGTAGACTCTAATCGGACGCCGCATCATGCGGCGTCAAATATCATAGTCTACACTGTTTGCTGATAGGAAATTCAAACAAAAAAATGACAATTCAGACCAGGCATCCCCCTGATAAACAATGGACGTATCCAATATATAATTATGGAAGAATCCATTGGGAGCAAATGGGTTAACCCATTATCTGCTACTGAAGCCCTTTTCGCGCCTCTGTAAAACTCATTTATTGAAACCGTTGTGATAAATAGAGCATTTTCTCCATAGAAATAAATGCCTTATTTCTCACAATTGTTTAAAAACTATACAATTCTTATATTTTCCTTTTCTATAGTTAATGCTCCTTTTCGGGAGATTAATTCAAAGAGGTTGGGTCTAAATGTAGTGCTAGCCGAACCATCTTGGATCAATTGTAGCCATTGGGTTATAATGGTAATTAGTGCAGGCTCATATGAGACAGTGCCTCTAGGAGCTGTCTCATATGGGTCTACACTATTTACAATTTCAGACGTATATACTTATAGCACGAACATGCGTAATGTTCGTTACAACAACCTTCCCAGTACAGCGACACTTTCTGTTGGAACGGACGTGTTCGTTGTAACGAGAGTTGACTATACGATTATAGAAGTTCAACTAATTCATGACATCATTTCTATCAATATTCATGGGACAAAGAGTTAACACTTTAAATGCAAGAAATTAGTAGATTTTCTTTTGTAAACTGTGTAGACCCAGATCAGAGGGCACCTTGAGAAACCCTCTAATCACAATCTGTACTTTTTGTCATTCAAAATAATTTTTCGAATTGTACCCATTCGCAATATAATAGTTCGTCCTTCGATGTCGAAGATGACCATAGTTTCATCTCTGCTTATTCCTTCTTCTCATTCGTAATGTACGTACCCTTCCAATAAACAATAATGGACTATAAACCTCTTTAAGAATTAAACAAAGTTAAGCTTAACATTCTTTACATGTAGCTCCCCGTGGGACATTGATCTATGGGCTGGCGGTGTTTCCGAAACACCCATACCTGGTGGACAGATAGGACCCACCTTCGAGTGTATACTGGGTGACATGTTTAAAAGGCAGAAATATGGGGACCGCTTTTGGTTCCAGGGACAGGATGCAGGCTTTACTTCTGGTAAGTAATTTAGTACACTCCTACTTTCAAGCCTTCTGCTCAATCGTAACTACTCGCCGTATTCCGTCAGCGTTCGGTCTATTTCGATAGAAATAGCCGAGTTGTTCCGAGCGGCCTTCAGCTTAGAAACCAATATTTCCGTTAACCCCCTTCCCTGTTCTATGTTTATTCCGATTTTCAATACCTGAATGAATATTCATTGACAAAATACAGTGAAACCCCGCTAATGCGACCACCAAAAAGGGGCATAATTATGGGTGGCATAGGCAGGTGGTAGCTTAATGCAGGACGAAATATATGCAGAAAGCTCCTATAGGAGCTTTCTGCATAACTTACGTCCTGCATTAAGCAACCAGCTGCTTTAAACGACCCCAGTGGCTGTATATTAAGTGGTCGCATTAGCGGGGTTTCACTGTAGTTGTAATGAAATATGGAAAGTGGGAAAATTGTACAGTAGAACCCCTCTAATGCGACCACTTAATAAACACATGTGTCTTTATAAGCAGACGGTTGCTTAATGCAGGACAAAAGTAATGCAGAAAGCTCCTCTTGGAGCTTTCTCCATTACTTTTGTTCTACATTATACCTCTTTTAGGTGGTCACATTAGCAGGGTTTTACTGTAACTATTTTCGAAAGTAAAGAAACTGATCTTTCAAATTCCGATTTTTTCCAAATGGATGAAACATGCTTACATGGATGAAAGGGTGACTGTTCTACACTCTGAACATTCATAAACACGGGGTTTAAGCTAGCAATACGCACTTACGCACGTGCGTAACAAAAAACGAATTGTGAAACTTTTGAAACAATTGCTCCTGCCCACATTGCCGTAGAACACAAGACTCATTTCCTCGAATCTGCATGTACAGTGAACCCTCGTTACAACGGATGTGTTTGTTTCCAGATATTTCGCTGGTATAACGAGGTTGCCGTTATAACGAGTTTAGACATGAAAGGAACCATATGGCCAGTTTTAAACTAGTACCAACAGGTGAACGCTTAATGCAGAACACAACAAGTGCAAAAGGCTCCCTTTGGGAGCTTTTTGCACTTGTTGTGTTCTGCATTAGGCGATCACCTGTCTTATTGGCATTACATCTATTTATTCAGTGGTTGTTTCAAAGACTTAACGGTTATTGTATTTCAATGCATACTGCCAGTATAACGAGGGTGTCATTGTAACGAATGCCGGTATAATGAGGGTTCACTGTATGTACATGTATTGCTTACAGCTCAGAGGTATGAAATACGGAAGCACAGCATGGCAAAGATCCTGTGCGACAACTACTCTTACCAAATCATGGAATTTCCTAATGTGTTTCTAAAGACGTGAGTATTTGTCATAGAGTCGAACTTCGATATCTCGAACTCGGATAATTCGAATTTCGGGATAACTCGAAGAGAAAATTAAATGTTTATATTTTGTGTTTAGTTAAGAATTCTAATACATTTATACTGATTACCCTAAGACATGCGACAGTTCGATGCAGTTCGCAAGTAATGCAGATAGCTCCTACAGAAGCATTCAGCCTTTCTTTAAATCTACATTAGGCTGTCACATCGAGAACAATTCCAAGTTAGTAATAGGCTAACTTGAACCCCCGTTATCTCGAAATAGTTTGTTTGGTCCCTTAAAGTTCGAGATATGGAGGGTCCAGTGTAGGATCCACGAAGTTGTTTAACGTGCCTGTCCTCTCTATTCATCTGTAAACTAAGTAAGTCAAGTAAGCACCATTTTGACAAGTTTAACTCTTAACTCTTTCGCATGTTGGCACAACTGAAAACAGTCAAGGCGGCATCTGCCCTGGGACTTCACTATTTTATGTAATAGTTTAGCCCAAGCATACAGGTTTATAAAAACAAAGGTTTTACTAATATACCTTTATTATTATGTCTCCCCCCATATTTATATGGGGGAGACATATTGTTTTCGTGAGAGTTGTCTGTCTGTCTGTCCGTCTGTCCGTCCGTCCGTCTGTCCGTCACACTTTTTGTCCGGACGATAACTTCAATATGCCTGATGCCAGTTGATTGAAACTTCATATATTGAAAGAGCATAATGAGAGGAAGTGTCATGCACAAAGTCCATAACTCTGGCTTCACTAATATAGGAGTTATTGCTCCTTGTAAAAAAATAACACTTTTTGTCCGGACGATAACTCCTATATGGCTCATGCCATTGGATTGAAACTTCATATATGAAAAGATCATGACGAGAGGAAGTGTCATACTCAAAGTCCATAACTCTGGCTTCACTAATAATGGAGTTATTGCCCTTGTAAAAAAAAATCACAATTTTTTGTCCGGACGATAACTCCTATATGGCTCATGCCTTTGGATTGAAACTTCATATATGGAAAGATCATGACAAGAGGAAATGTCATACACAAGGTCCATAACTCTGGCTTCACTAATAATGGAGTTATTGCCCTTGTAATGTTTTTTCATAATTTTTTGTCCGGACGATAACTCCTTTATGGCTCATGCCATTGGATTGAAACTCCATACATGGAAAGATCATGATAAGAAAAAGTGTCATGCTTAAGGTCCATAACTCTTGTTTCACTAGTATTGGAGTTATTGCCCTTTGTTAAAAATCACATTTTTTGTCAGGATAATAACTCCTATATGGCACATGCCATTGGAGTGAAACTTCATACATGGAAAGATCATGATAAGAGAAAGTGTCATGCATAAGGTCCTTAACTCTGGCTTCAATAAATTGACAGTTATTGCCCCTTGTACATTTGTTTAACGCTTTCTTGTCCGGATGATAACTCCTACATGGCTCTTGCCATTGTATTGAAACTTCATACATGGAAAGAGCATGATGAGAGAAAGTGTCATGAACAAGGGCCATAACTCTAGCTTCAATACTTTTGGAGTTATTGCCCTTTGTTACATTTTTTGTCCGATCAATAACTCCTGTTCGACTGATGCTATTGGAATGACATTTCATTTATGGAAAGGGCATGATGAAAGTAAGTGTCGTGCACACGGGCCATAACTCTGGTGTCAATATTGTTAGAGTTATTAGCTGTTATCATTTTCTTCTTGAAAAATGGGGTGTGGAAAGCGCATAATGAGGGGAAGTATCAATCATCAAGTCCATAACATTTTTTAGTGATTTCCCTTTACATATTGTTTTTATTAGAGGGGAGGTTCTACTGTAAATCGTTTGTATATGCTGAAAAGAAATGTAGCAGAAAACATATCCAATAAATGTAGCAGAAAACCTATCCAATAAATGCAGTAGAAAACATATCCAATAAATGTAGCAGAAAACCTATCCAATAAATGTAGCAGAAAACCTATCCAATAAATGTAGCAGAAAACCTATCCAATAAATGCAGTAGAAAACATATCCAATAAATGTAGCAGAAAACCTATCCAATAAATGTAGCAGAAAACCTATCCAATAAATGTAGCAGAAAACCTATCCAATAAATGCAGTAGAAAACATATCCAATAAATGTAGCAGAAAACCTATCCAATAAATGTAGCAGAAAACCTATCCAATAAATGTAGCAGAAAACCTATCCAATAAATGTAGCAGAAAACCTATCCAATAAATGTAGCAGAAAACCTATCCAATAAATGCTGAAGAAGACAAAATAATATTGAATTATATCATAAATATGTATTTATCTTAGAGACTATCACTTCAAGCGATCATGAAAACAAAGTGTTGTTCTGTGATTTTTTAACCCGTTCTTTCATATAAACGCCTTTTCACGTATTTGCAAATAGGGTTCACACGAATTAGAGAAGCTGTCTGATCAGGGTCTGCTCAGCTGTGTTTGCTTATGTTATGATATAGATTTGATGACACGCTTTCTACACGAGCAAAAACATTCATCTTGTGTACATCATAAAAAATTAGCTAATAAATATTCATGATGTCATTAATGTTTACATGAATATTAAACAGGGAAAAGGTTAATGCAGGTCAAATGACAACAAATAAAATCCAAGATAGTTTTGTAGGAAATAATACATATACCATACTAAATAATAATTAGCTTTAGTTATATAATGTCTAAAGAGGCAGATCTATATTATATGTATCATATATGCAAACAGAGCAGACACTGATAAGACGAATTTTTTCTTGAGCTGTCTGATCTGGATCTTTCTGTTTGCAAAGGCATGAAAAGGGTGTTTCTTTGAAAGAAAGGGTTAAGTCAGGTTATGCTGTATTTATATAGGGCTCAAAAAACCCCGTGTGATGACATACCTTCGCTCGATGTTGGTCTATTCGCTCCAAGCCCACCTCCCGGTGGTGGCGGCGGTAGCGGTGGCAGCGGCTCAGATGTTCCTTGACTTAACCGGAGATCTGAGAAGATGGATGAGCCACAGATGAGCAGTTACACAGCCGGAACGAACTAGAAGACAATGGAAATTAACCATTTGCTCCCAGTGAATTCGTCCATGTTTATATATTGCATTAGTCCATTCTTTATCTAAGGGGTTCCTGGCCTGAATTTTCAATTTCGTTTTGTTTTATATTGAAATTCCTATTAGCAAACAGTGTAGACTCTGATCAGACGCCGCATCAGAGTCTACACGATCAGGGTCTACACTGTTTGCATACGTCCGATATATGGGATCATGGGCGCAAATATGTTAACACTGACTTTTGCTTTGGTGCTGTTCCTAAACTTCTTGCTAACTTGTGGCAATATGGAGCAGTATGGATCCAGATGAGACACCTAGTAACTCCGGTATCTCAGTATAGTCCAAATTGTTTGACACAATGGTTTCATTTTTTAAAAGAAATTAAAAAAAGAAAACGAGAGTTGTAGCACATGACAATTTTATAGTAGACAACAGAAAATTAGCATGCAATGAGTTACAGTTTAAGCACATTTCTTATCTCCCTTCGTACCTTTCGTACAATTATTTGACTCTGGTTACCAAACATTTTCTCCTTAATGAAGGTTTTAATGTAGTGTTTTTTCTTTTGAAATAAAAGACAGTTCTCCCTTAATTTATGTTGGTATTTTGTTTTGATCAAAAGCAGTATTCCGTTAACTTTTCCGCTTACAATGTCGCATCTGTGATTACCTATGCAAACAGCTTGAATCCAGATGAGACGCAGAGTAACACCAAACTGATCCAAACTGTTGGTTTGTGTAACTATGTGTTTTGAAACAAAATTGAAACCATGTACAAAATGAAAATTGCAACAGGCGACAAAAGTTCATGGCAGTAAATATTCGTTGCACCATAGCTTCGAAAACGTGATTACATATCGAAGGCTTGGTGCAAAACTATTCTAACTCCTTCACTTTGTGAAGGAGTTAAATAGTTTTGCATCAAGCCCTCGATATGCAAACAGTTTGACTCCAGACGAGTTTGGAGTTTTTCTATGAAACTTGGTGTTACTGTTTGGTGTCATCAAGATATACCGCCTTGTACGTAACACTTGCATTAATCTTAGAATCCCCAGAGTTGTGGCCATTTGTTTACGTAATCTTTTCCTTTTTGTTTGTCTACGTCATATCTCAGAAACTGTTATTAGGAGTTTAGTTTTCCGACGAAACTTTGTGTAAATCTTAAGTACCATTGACATATGTTGGCCTGCACGTTATACTCACATTGGCATTGGAACCCTAGAGTAATGACTCTTAGTGTGTGAAAAAAACTTAACCTTTTTGTCCATCTGGTCAACAACTCAGCTAGATACAGTGCTCCCTCTCTACAATGACACCCTTTGGGATACGAAGATTGTATGTGTTGTTCAGAGGGAGTTGTTATAAGGAGGGAAAATCAACATAATTAGCTTGTTTACAGATCCCCAGATAAGGTGTATTTCGAGAACTAAAACCGCTATGCCTCAATCAAACCCTATGTTGAGACCACTCTTTAGAATCGTCACAAAGTGACGATTCTAATGAGTGGTCACAGCATAGGATTTGATGGAGGCATAAAGAAAATACGATGGAAAAAAGTTGTTTCTGGAACCATGTTGTTTCGGAAACAGTGACATGCGTTGTTGTATGGAGGGAATCGCTTGTTTCTTATATAAATATTCATGAAGTAAAAGATAAAACAGCGGCCTGCTGTTAGACAAACTCATCATTATGGTCGTTCTAGAACTGTTCTATACTATGTCACTATTCAATACGTGTAACACTCAGTTCTTTAACTCCTTACCGGAATCTTAGTAGAGAAGAATTAAGATACTTGGCAGGTGCTGCTTAACCCATTTGCTCCCAGTAGATTCGTCCATGTTTATATATTGGATTAGTCCATTTTATTATCTAAGGGATGCCTGGCCTAAATTTGCAATTTCGTTTTGTTTATTGAAATTCCTATCAGCAAACAGAGTAGACTCTGATCAGACGCCGCATTATGCGGCGTCTGATCAGAGTCTACACTGTTTGCCTATGTCCCGTATATGGGATCGTGGGAGCAAATGGGTTAATCCGAGAGGTGCTTTCTGCATGACTGTCATCCTGCATTTAGCTGTCACCTGTCTCCAAGACCAATATCCATACTAAATTTATCGTCCGATTTAGAGGGTTCTTACTGTAAATGGAAAACGTAAAAAGGCGTATAAAGGCGTAAAAAGGCGTATAAAGGCATAGAAAGGTGTAGACAAGCTTAGAAAGGTGCAAAAAGGCGTAAGAGGCGTAGAAAAGTGTATTTGTGGAGTAAATATTTACTGAGCATATTCTGTATTTGTTTTAACTTTAATAACATTTTTATTTAAATCCTAAAATGTTGCAGACAAATCTATTAATGTAAAAATCATTTTATTCTTAAACGATATCTTAATGCAAATGGCGGTACACATATACCGATAGTTCCGATGGATAGGCTTGGTACATGTAGTTGACATACAGACAGACAAACGGATGGTATATTAGCAATATAATGGTTATAAAAATCAGATGTTTTTTGATAGCGCAACGAAAATCAGAAACAAGTCCGCAAATATCTAAAACAACAATTAACCCTTTTCCTCATATAAACGTGTTTTCAAGCATTGGCAAACAAAGTAGACCCAGATCAGACGGCTGATCAGGGTCTACTCTGTTTGCTATTAGAATTTGATAGATCTGTTTCTTTACTTTCTAAAATGTCTACAATGTTCCACTTTCAAGAATTCTTTATAACTATTTTGTTAATGAATATTCATTAGGTACTGAAAATTGGCCTAAATATAGAACAGGGAATAGGTTAACTCCTGACCTGCTTAACGCGACCTATTATGGTGTCACACTGCCATGCGTATAAGCCTGCGCAAGCACTCGTAGTAGAACTCGTAATAGGAAGAGTATGTGAAGGTCGTGTGCGAGCGCGCGTTTCAATTTTGCGTTTGACGCTACTGTGCACGGTCGTGTGTTATTTTCATATTCTGGTTTATTTTTCCAAATAGTGGCATTACAGATGACTTCCAAATATACACATTGCACATTGTCGTAGCACCCTTTTAATCACAGGTGGGTAAGCTGTGTTTTCGCGAATTTTTCGACGAATATACATGTAGACATTGCACATTTTCTTAGCACTCCATGCTGGTTAGCTGTTTTCCACGACCATGGACATAACCATTGTCTTAGCGTCATATTAAACACTTGCTACTTTCGCTGCTTCCGCTCATTTTTCCACGACCACGGAAAAATACGAAACAGGACGAAAATAAATTGTAACACCAAAACGTGGCACTTCATTCTTCATTGAATAAATGAACCCAATACACAAAACCCCAGATAATGTACAAACTATCCATGTGGCAAAATGTATGAAGAAAATTATTATAAAATTATAAAGTAGAACCATCAAAAGGTGTGCCTGTAAGGCAGATGGGAGCTTAACACAGGTCATAAGTAGTACTGAAAATGTTTATGGGAGCCTTCTGGATTCCTTTTGCCCTATAAAAAGAAATCGCCTGCTTCTTAACCCATTCCCTCATATGCTATTTTTAGAAACACACTCTTTGAATAAATCTACCGAAAAGGAGCATTAAATAGAGAAATGGGAATTTTTTGAATTTTGTAGTTTGAAACTATTCTGATAAATAGAGCATTTTCTCCTATAGGAGCAAATGCTCTATTATTAGAATGGTTTCACAAAGTGACTTTTACAGAGTCGTCAAAAGTCGTCAGAATGAGGGAATGGGTTACGACCCCTTTGTTCAATAAATGATTGACCCCTTATGACAGGATTTCCTGTATATGCAGGAACAGGTGATGGAACTTTATATATCTAATAACAGAAAATGAAAATAGAATGGTTACAACTGTATAACGTACTTTTTCAGAAACCTGCACAATTCCTTACTATTATGTAACACGCTATGGTTCATTTTTATAAAACCCTTTAAATGTACCTGTTCAATGTTCATGCAAGAAATAATGACATCATGCATATTATTTGGATTATTTTTATAATGGCATATGAATACAGAAGATAAACTATGTCTGATATGGGTCAACTCTGTTTGCAAATGCGTGCATAGGTTTTCATATGAAGGAAAGTGTTAGAGATAAGATTTCTGTTCATGATCTCCATTTGTCGTTAACCCTTTCACCGCCACAGTCGAGTAAATGCACCACGACAAATAGTAGTTGGGCATCCAACTGAGGAAAATGAGTCGAGCCATGGCATGAAATAGTAGAATTTGGCATGCACTGGATATATAATATTTGATGTCTTAGTATTCAGAAAATACCCCATGCCACCTGAAATTTTGCCCTCGTTTCTCTTAATTAGGTCAAAGGTCAACTAAGTGCATATTTTATATACGTTATTTGAGAAATCATTATATCTTTATCAATTTTAGGTGTAAAATAATAAACATAGTACCAAAATGGAGGTTAAACATTGGCCTTTAATTTGCACTTATTTTGTGTAAAATATATTATTTAAATATTCGTGAATATTAATGAGAACATCCAAAAACAGTACAAAATCGTTAAAATCAACATGTGACGATGATACATGTTGTCATGTTTTCTCCATTGTTGCTAGTTAACAAGCATAAATGACATCAAAATAAAGGTTAGACAGAATGCTACTGGAACAAATAACTGTATGCAGTCATACCAGCTATATATTATGCACAAGTACTTTTTAATAGTGATGTTACAGAAATCGTAACCGGTTAATCGGATGAGACTTCAGATGCTGCATAGACAAGTTCGAAGTATTACACCACCCATCAACAATCATTGAAGAGACATTGTCAAAAGTTTGGTTATAACTATCATTTATCGTGACTTCGGGTTTCTTCCCTTTGTTAAATGAACACAAACTTTACAAAACAACGTGTTATTCTTTGTTGTTTATTGAATAAAAACTTTGCAGTCAATGTGTATTCATCAAACGCCAATTAGATGTTGTTTGACAAAGTCGGTGTCTACTTCCTAGGCAAATTTGGTTCCAGTAAAATATCACCATCGTCATGGTCTTGCTTTTTGCATTGATTTTTATAGAATTCAATATGGATATTTCATTCCAAAGAGAGTTTGCGGACAATTTGGGGGTTTTAGTATTAATGTGAATGAAGTGATACAAATGTATATTGATGATCTATTTAGTTCCGACGTGCTGTTAGACCGAATTTGTTCTTTGTAAGCTGGCAGTGTTTTATACCAAACCGAAATCTGTAACACTTCTATAATTAGAAATTGTAAATACATGTAAAGCAAAATATGCAAACAGTATTGACCAAGATCTGATGCCATAACTGAGACATATGCAAACAGTAGAGACCAAGATGTGATGCCATAGCTGAGACATATGCAAACAGTATTGACCAAGATCTGATCCTATAGCTTGTACATATGCAAACAGTATTGACCAAGATCTGATCCTATAGCTTGGACACATGCAAACAGTATTGACCAAGATCTGAGGACTCCTGGTTGAGTTATTTGATCAGGGTCAAGACAGGACGTTGAACCCGTGGATGTCAGTGGTTTATACCAGTGTCAAACATCTGATTTGGACGAACAGTCAGAATGTGGGGCTGAAAGGGTTAAGTGCTTATGCTGTGAAAACAGTGTAGATCACTAGCTAAAGTGAAACAAGAGACAAACTGTGGCCTGTTGCGTCGTATTGCATTACCCTCTAATATGCATTAAAGCTCACGTTGCAAAAAACAAAGCTTTAAAGCCATGATGAAAATGTTGGTATATGGTTTTTAACATCCACCTTTCGCCTTCAGTAACTGAATAATTTGAATAAATGTTTGCGATCTACAAAGAGACCCGGTGTATTAAATTGCGGTTGTTTTCGTCGTCGTCTCCAGTCCATTGTGATTGGATATTACCTTCTATTCACAACATGACATTGGAGGTCATGATACAAGGATAATATACAGACATTAATATTTACCACAATGCCATCCTTTACGAAGCCTGTAATATGAGATAAATGCATGCACATGATAGCAACTCGGGTTACAAGCAATAAGGAAAACATGCACTGTGACAGCTGCTTCAACATGTTTCCGTCTCATACTTACGCTTAATCCGAAATTTGTAACTTTCTCAGCAACTGTTGATCGGGTTGCAAATGGTTTGGAACCTGCTAAGACACCGCGCTGGCATTGTTTCATCTGGTTACAGATTGTATGAAACTTTGCCAAACATGACGCAACTACATGTAGTTGGTTAAGTGCTAATTTAACACCGTACGCTCCTTGTTGTAATGTTAAACGATTATGCAAAACGTATGATACCCTAGTTAACCAAACAGTTTTAAAAGCGAAGAGATGCTATACATGTATATATGTTTACGTATAAATATTCTCTTAACCCTTAACCCTTTACTCCATACATCAGCTTTTAACGACATTGCAAAGTATGCAAACACAGTATACCCTGATCAAACGGCTTAACCCTTTATTTATGTTAGAAATAATGAGCGGTCTGATCTGGGTCTTCTGTTTGCAAAACGTGTTTGTCCCTCACTAAATTTTGAACAAACTACCCTCCATAAATATGGCTCAACCCTTTACTCCATGAATATTTATGTTAGAAAAAATTAGCCGTCTGATCTGGGTATTCTCTGTTTGCAAAACTTGTGTCATTTCAAGGGTTGTATGTAACACTTAGGAAAATTAAGTGAGGGACATTTTGTCTGTGGAGTAAAGGGGTTAAGCTAGATTTATGGAGGGTATTTTGTCCAAAATTATGTGAGGGACAAAACGTCCGCCTTGTAAAAATGATGAGGGACACAATGTCCACCCTTGCAAAAACACGGGGGACAAAATGTCCACCCTTGCAAAATCACGAGGGACAAAATGTCAAGGCGGCGTCTGATCAGGGACTTCACTATTTGTCCCAATCTCTATTTCTATATATGTGCTCTATTCCTTCGATATTTGCATTTATTTATCTCATTTTCTTATTTTACTGAATGATTTAACAAACGTGGATTGCAGACGACAATTAGAAATTTGG
Source organism: Azorinus chamasolen (assembly GCA_963576725.1). Taxonomy (NCBI): domain Eukaryota; kingdom Metazoa; phylum Mollusca; class Bivalvia; order Cardiida; family Solecurtidae; genus Azorinus; species Azorinus chamasolen. The sequence continues at coordinate 52,557,191 of OY755253.1, read as the reverse complement.
CACCGAAAGGGTTAAATATAGAACGTCGCTTGATTGACTACAAAGAAATCACGAAAACGTGTACAAGGTAGGCGAGATTAAACATAATGTTATTTCAATGACGATATGCTCTACAACGTTATCAGTAGAATGAATAATAAATGTTTTGCAATATTGCCATGCATGGCGTATCAACGATGTCTTAAGGCAGGTCAAAAGTAATGCAGATGCTCCTCTAAGCAACTGTCTGTTTTAACCATTCGCTTGCTGTTCACGTCAATATGCCTACCTGTAAATAGTGAAGACCCAGATGAGACAGCTTCCGCAGGAGCTGTCTCATCAGGGTCTGCACTATTTACAAGTTGATTGTGCAACCAGTGCACTCCACAGCAGTGATTGCACAGCGAAATACTCGTACACAGTGAAGATATATGTAAATATACAACAAGGCATGGGTAAAGAAGGAGAAATGCATTTTAAAAGTTCAGCAAGCGAAGGGTTATCCTATGTTAAATGAATAGTCGCTTAGGATAGGTTCTTCTGTACTTTACAAAATGAGGTTAACCCTCTCAACGCTCAATTTCAGAGTGGACTAGCCCATTAGTGTGTAATTATAGAATCCACTCAGAATGAAAAGTGTAACCCATTCCCTTATATTGACGACTTTGGACGACTCTGTAAAGTTACTTTGTGAAACGATTGTGATAAATAGAACATTTGCTCCTATAGAAGCAAATGTTCTATTTATCACAATGGTTTCAAATTACAAAATTCTAAAACATTATTTTCTCTAGTAAATGATCATTTTCGGTAGATTTGTTCAAAGTGATTGGATCTAAAAATACCCTATGAGGTAATGGGTTAAACAGGGTCAAATAAAGAAACCACACAAAGAAAACGAAGGCCGCAAAGAAACTTAATATAAAACACCTTATGTTTATTCACAAAAAAAATCGCGAAATAAAGTAAAAACCCTCTAATGCGACCACTTATTTAACAAACATGACTGCCTTTCTAAGCAGGTGGTTGCTTAATGCATGACGAACTTTCGTCCTGCATTAAGCTACCACCTGCCTTTGCCACTGTGAATTATGCCACTTTTTGGTGGTCGCATTAGAGGGGTTTCGCTGTAAATATGAAAGCACAGTGTGATTAACTCTCTGAATGCTGGTCATGCATGCACTGGCATATTCAAAACAGTGTAGACCAAATACATTGTAGTGATTAGATATTGCAAATATTAATTTAGTGTCAGCTTACTGGCCAATCTGTCTATCAGAATGTTGTCAGAGTATGAAAAGACGTAGAACAAGTAACTACAGATCTTATTAGTCACACACAGTGCATACCCTGACCAGGTACCGCGTCGCTGACGTGTGGGGTTGGTCAGGATCTGTACTGTTTGCAATGCAGCATATGTCATTCTGTCCCTTAGATCAGCTCCAACCACTACGTCTATCTACATGTATGCCATGCGCGTCCACCCACATGACGCTATTATTTAATACAAATATTATAACTTACAAAATACACACAAAGAGAACGAAGCTAAAAATAGATTTTCGTATATTTTACCAATACAGAAATCACGAAGCATGCATAAGTACCAAGTAGTTTATAAATATAATGGGCTGTAATTTATTTAATAGAGTAGGCAACGTACATTTGACAAATTTATCAGTAAAAAATCAAAAATATTTCGCAATTTATGTAGATCTATTGGATGCTATTAAGGTCGTATAATATACAGCAAAACCTCGATACTACGAACACTAAAATAAGTATCATTATTGATCTTTAACACAGGTAGCAGCTTTATGCAGGTGGCAGCTTAAAGCAGGGTGAAAGTCATGAATTAAGCAGCCACCTGCCTACAGCACATACATGTAGACACAGGAAGTCTGGGGCATAGCAGAAGCTGTAGAATCACATATATATTATTTCATAACAAAAAAGAGCAGACCCTGATCAGGCGGCTCCTATAGGAGCTGTCTTATCTGGGTCTACTCTGTTTGCAAAGGCGTACAAAGGCGTATTTATGGAGTAAAGGGTTAATACAGCGTGACAGTCAAACAGAAAGCTCCTAGAGGATCTTTCAGCATGATTTTCGCCCTGCATTAAGCTGTGACCTCTCTTAACATTTTCCCTCATACAAACGTGTTTTCACGAATTTGCAAGCAGAGAAGACCCAGATCAGACGGCTCTTAGAGGAGCCGTCTGATCAGGGTCTGCTCTGTTTGCTAGTGGAATTTGAAATATCTATCTCTTTACTTTCTAAAATGGCTACAATGTTGCACCTTCCATATTTCATTATAAGTATTTTGTCCATGAATATTCAGTAGGTATTGAGATTTGTAATAAATATAGAACAGGGAAAGGGTTAAAGACCGATAACGATACCTGTTTCATTGTTCGAACTATCGAAGTTTTTCTATATACATGTACGATCAAAATGAGTTTAATGCATTTAATCCTTTAATGCGTTTAATCCATTTCCTGATAGAGACGTTTTTTGACGCCTATTGAAACAGAGTAGACCCAGATCAGACGGCATATGTTTGGGCCGTCTTGTTAGTAGACCCAGATCAGACGGCGTATGTTGGGGCCGTCTTGTTAGTAGACTCAAATCAGACGGCATATGTTGGGGCCGTCTTGTTAGGATCCTGTCTTAAGCGGTCATCAAAAAGATCTCTAATTATGGGTCTGTAACGCAGGCGGTAGCTTTATGCAGGTCAAAAGTAATGCAGAAAGCTCCTATAGGAGCTTTCTGCATTACTTTTCCCTGCATTAAGCTACCATATGATTTCTAAGACTCCTGTATTCAATTAATGAATGACCGTTTAGGATAGGTTATGCTGTACATACATCTGGTTCTAAAGTTTCTGCCAAATATAGCTAAAAAACTCTATAACGGCTACTGGTTTGGAAGGCATGTGGTATCTTAATGCAGAATGAATTTCATGTAGGATGCACTCATACGCTTTCGGCTGGAAATTCGTTCAACAATAACCAGTCGCCTGCATGAAGTCTGTTATTGCGGGAAACGAGTCTTTCATGTAATTACAAACAGTGTAGATCCAGATGAGAGATGTCCGGGTAGTGCAGTAGCTCAGATAATTTCTTTGAAAAACAAAACATGACGAGAAAATTGAGATAATTTCAGCAAGCAACACATTTATCAAACTGTTTGCAGTGCGACATGTTGGCCATGGTCTCGCTTCCAGCAACCTTAGTCACATTTGCAAATATCTTGGATCCAGATGAAACGCCGAGTTGCCGAGTAACTCGGCTTCTTTTCAGGATCCAAGCTGTTTTACACTCGGTCAGTGATTTTTGAAAGACTTGGCCGAACCGGAAATAGTTAGAATTAAAACATATCAAAACTTAACCCTTTCGGTGCCAAATTTCTAATTGTCGTCTGCAAACCAATTTCGTAAAATCATTTGGTAAAATAAGGAAATAAGATAAATAAATGCAAATTTCAAAGGAATAAAGCACATATATAGAAAAAGAGATTGAGACAAACAATGAAGTCCCTGATCAGACGCCGCCTTGAAAAGGCGGCGTGTGATCTGGGACTGCACTATTTGTCGTGGTGCATTTATGCGACTTTGGCGGTGAAAGGGTCAAGCAGACATTATTTTTCCACTACGGGATAAGTGTTGAAGTGGTTCGGTCTTACAACATTTAGTTGAAATGAATCGACGGTCTATATTGAAAGAGTATCACATTTCATTGCTTGATTTCTTTCACAAGAGAGCAAAAACCTTTTTAATTCCATTACAGTAAACCCCCTCGTAACCAAACGTTAAATCTAGTTTCAATATCAGTCTTGGAGACAGGTGGCAGCTTAATGCAGGATGAAAGTAATGCAGACAGCTCCTCTAGGAGCTTTCTGCATGACTTTCACCCTGCATTAAGCATCCACCTGCCTGAAAGTACGTATATAAATTCTTCTCTACTAGAATTCCGGTTTAGAGGGGGTTTACTGTATTGTGTGTGAGTAAACTCGCCGTGTTATTCTTTGAGAATGGTTTTAACCCAGATTAGAAGCACGTTTGTGATAGTTTGGATAAAAACTTTGGATACGATTGTTGTCAATTTAATTATTTATTCATTTTTTTCTTCAATATTTCAAAATGATATGTGGAGCAATCCTTCTTTAAAATAGTAGCAGACGACAGACGACAATGCTTGCAAAGAGATTGGGTGGGCGCATTACATGCACAAGATGTACTTACAGTGTAGTACATTGACACTACCCTGGTAGGCGGCCATCGACCTTCACCTTGTGTGCGTACATGTAGATTATTATCGCTTAACCTGTTGATCCTTTACATCATGAATATTTATGCGACAAATAATGACGTCATGAATATTAATTACATGAATATCTGAAATAGTTTATCCACTTAAGCAAACACAGCAGACCCTGATCAGACGGCGCCTATAAGAATTGTCTGATTAGGATCTAATATGTTTGCAAAGGAGATAAAAATGCGTACTGGTGTACAGTAAAACCTCTCTATAACGGCCACTAAATTGTGTTAATTAGTTGGTAGTTAGGGCTGGTGGCTGCTTAAAGCAATGTGAAAGTAAAACAGAACGCTCCTATAGGAGCGTTCTGTTTTATTTTCACCTTGCTTTAAACAACCACCTGGTTTTAACACAAAATACTTGATGTGCTTTAGTGGCCGTTATAGAGAGGTTGTATACAGGGTTCAGCACGAACATGCAGATATTTTCAAACAGTTTGGATCCAGATGAGACGCCGAGTAACTCGGCGTCTCATCAGAATCCAAGCTGCTTGACACCAAATCAACAGTTTCTTAAATTCCTCTTAAATTGATATTCTAACTAGGCTTCTTTCAGAAATGGAATAAAAACGTATTTTTGACAAAAGAAACACATTACATTTTGCAGACGACAAAATTACCCAGACTTCTAGCTCTTTGCAAGTGAGCGGAGCATTTTTTTATTACCATGATAAACAGTTCGGATCCAGATGAGACACTGTCCAGTAACTCGGTATCTCACGACCCAAAGCCTTTGACACTCTGGTTACTTGTTGTTTGAAGAACAGTAAGGACAATTCATATTAACTTTCAGAATTACAGCAGACGATACCTTTTTGCAGACGACTTTGACTTAGCTTGCACAGAGTTAGTTGTTATAGACAAAATTAATCGTGATTGGGGTTGCAAAGAGAAATCCGTGCGTGGATATAGCTGAAATATGATGACACAGATCAGTCATGCGGATCATTTAAAAAACGTCATGAGACCCTATTAACTATAATTGTGCTGAAACAATATGTCTGCTAAAACTGTGTTCTGTTGCATTGTTTACTTATCCCTGATTCCTATATATAAATGTTTGAGTAACTACTGATCGAGTGTCAAAAAGCTGAGATCCAAGCAGTTTGCAAAAATGCAAGTGAGGTTGCACTTACCATTATAAGTATGAACTCCAATCCCGCTGTAAACCAATCATGTCTGCCCCAATTTAGATTGTTTTGAATTCTGTCTACTTCCGATTCTATCAATCGTTTGAGAAATTATTGACCGAGGGTCAAACAACTTGGATCCTGATGAGACGCCGAGTCACTCGGCGTCTCATCAGGATCCAAGCTGTTTGCAAACGCGAGCCAAGTCGCGGATGGCAGAATAAGGGTTAAGGTAGCGAGGTAAGTGGATAAGAGTTAAGGTAGCAGAATAAGGGTTAACTCTCATAACCTATATATATACCCGAATTTACATTTTTTGGCTAATTTAAGACGAAATCGTCTACGGTTAAAGATTTAACAGGGGGAATGAAGGTATGTTTATAGGTGCAGGCTTAGGCACAAAAATGTTTTTAATATTTGCGAAAATAAGACAACTTAGTTTGCCTAGTTGGGCTTGATGCCGTAAGCTGCAGTATTTGAAATAGCAAAATAGTTCTGAATCACATTGTAATTCTAAATTTTCTGAACTTTTATATACAAAAAGCAATAAGATGTGGATGTAGCGTAGAATTTGTAAAAAGTTGATTCTTTGATAAAGGATATGAGTTCGATATGAAAAAACAGAGTTTGGTTTAGTTAAAACTGCTTGTTATTATTTACTTGCTTGATGCTATAGTGATTGATATTATTCAATTAAATAATCAAGCAGTCAAGATATATTATGTTTTATTCCATTTTCAATGTTTTTCTTTATTTATTTATTTATTTCCTTTCTTTCTGCCCCCCCCCCTCTCTCTCTCTCTCTCTTTCTTTCACTTTCTTTCTTTTTTCTTTCTTTCTTATATTTTGTTACTGGTGTGTGCTTTATTTTTATTTTCTTAAAGAAACCAAATTGTATTGAGATCTAGATTCGAATTAGATACGCTGTTGAACCTCTATAAAAACAACCACTTAATTAACATGGAAATCTTTAAAAGCAGATGACAGCTTAACGCAGAACGAAAGTAATGCAAAACGATCAAAGGAGATTTCTGCTTTGCTTTCGTTTCTCATTAAGCAACTACCTGTCTGAAAAATCCAGAAATATACTTCTTTTAAGGGCCCGCATTAGAGAGATTTTACCATACCAGCAAACTGATCTCTTTTTTTTTTTAACTAAGTCCCTCCTATTGACACCTTTTGATGCCTCTGTAAAAGTTCTTTTTTGAAACCACTTTGATAAATGGATCACGTTGATTTCAAAACTATACACATTTCTAAATTGTGCCTTTTCTTTAGTAAATGCTCCCTTTCGGTAGATTTATTCAAAGAGGTTTGGTCTAAAAATAGTCTAGGAGGAAATTGGTTAATTATAATCCTTCATTAACTATTAATTTTGACATTCTCACGAGATTTTGTTAATGCTGATTGTTTGCTTTTGTTTTTAGTCTTTAAGGATTTATTGATTTTGTTGTTACCCCTGATAAATTTCTTGCCTCTGTTGTAAGTGTTTAGGGATATCTTACTGTTAATACCCTTCGCTTGCTATTCACGTCAATATACCTACCTGTAAATAGTGAAGACCCAGATGAGACAGCTCCTGCAGGAGCTGTCTCATCAGGGTCTGCACTATTTACAAGTTGATTGTGCAACCAGTGCACCCAACAGCAGTGATTGCACAGCGAGAAATACGTGTACTCAGTGAAGATATATGTAATTATACAACAGGGCATGGGTGATGGAGGAGAAATGTTGGTTTTTTTTAAATTCATCAAGAGAATGGTTAACAGTCAAGGAGTTTTTACTTTTGTCGATAGTCAAGCCATCTTACCTTTGTCTATAGCCTTGTTTTAATGTCTTGCTTTTGTTGTTAGGCTTGATTGAAATTCTTGTTTTTCGTCTTTAACCTTGACGGCTATAAGAGTTGTCTGATCAAACTTTGCTCTGTTCCTTATGAAATAATAATAGACCTGACTCTACAGCTTCTACCAATACTAAAAAATACCAAAAACCCAGTGTACATATATCCTTACAATATTTCAACTAATAAATATTCATGATGTCATTATTTCTTGCATAATTATTGAACAGAGAAAGAGTTAACATATGCGTTTAAAGGCGTGAATATGAGAGAATGGGTTAACTGTTTTTTATGGTATTCCTCGATTACTTGCTTTATGTTGTTAGCCTTGACAGATGTCCTGCCTTTGTTGGTAGCCATTATGTTGTTGTTGTTGTTGTTGTTGTTGTTTGTTTTTTTCGCTATCTTGTTGTTAAGATTTGGCGGATATCTTGCTTTGGTCGTTAGTCTTTTGGGATTTATTGCTTTTGTCGTTAGCCTTAATACAGTAAAACCTCGATTATTCGAATTTTCGGTATAGAAGAATTCAGACCCTTTTAGGCAGGTGGCTGCTTAAAGCATGGTGAAAGTCATGCAGAAAGCTCCTAGAGGAGCTTTCTGCATGACTTTCACCATGCATTAAGCTGCCACCTGTCTTAAAGATCGATAATGATACGTATTTTAGTGTTCGGATAATCGAAGTTTTACTGTAGTTGTCTTGCTTTCGTTTTTGTCGTTAGCGTTGACGGAGTTTTGCTTTTGTTGTGAGCCTTGACGGGTTTCTTTTGATTTTAGTCCCCTACTGGCAACGCTGAAGGGGACTATAGGTCTGCACTCCGTCTGTTTTCCGGACTATTTTCTAAACCCTAGCAGATATTGTAGTGCTATTTGGTATGTAGCTTTATTATAATAAGTTACATATCAAGTACTAATTTTGTTACGCTACGTTAATTTTTCACAGAATTACAGCAGTTGGACTTAGGCGGTAGGGGACTATAGTATTGCTTTCGATGCTCCCATTATTTATTATACGTGTAGCTGTTAACCTTGTTTGTAATGCTAATACCATATACTGTGCCTGTTTGTATATCTATGTTCAGATTCCGAGATTTTAAAATATTTTGATTAAGTCTGAATTAATTCTCCAGCACCTGATCGATCAAATTTGAGTGAAACCTACAATATGACTAATCAAATATTGAAAAATGAACTCAGAATCAAACTTAAACTTTTTAGGGCTATGTTCTAGATAATAAATTATTTGACGAATTATAAAAATGGGGTATTTAAAACAATACCTTACCCAGATCAGCCATCGTGTCCTAGATAGGACTATTACATGTAATCAGGATCTGCACTGTTTGTCATTAAGTACGTTTTATTCATTATTTCATTTGACAAATGATGCTTACGAACATAATAAGACCGACGCCTACTCTCAAATTCGTTGTATAGTCTAACAGAGCAACAGATAAAGGTGCGTACTCAAATAATAAGATCGTCATTTCTCCAACAAACCCTATGGTGTGACCACTCCTTAAGTCCCGTTCCCACTGTCCCGGATTGCCCCCCCCCCCCTCCCCCCCCCCCCCCCCCCGGTACGTCCCGTATGTGTGGTCCGGGAGAAAACCGTATCAAACCGGGAGTACACCCCTGGCGGCACCTTTAACATCCGGGAAGATCCCTGATGAACCCTATTGGTCCGGATTAATCCGGCAGACAGCCCAGGATGTTTTAAAATGTTTAAAACAACCGGGAGTCACCGAGAGTCACCGGGAAATATCCTGGCATATCCGGGACAACGCCGGTATATTCCGGTGCAGGTCCGGGTCTCTACCCTGGCTTTACCGTGATAGTCCCATAGTAATCCGGGATGTTGGTGAGCACCTCATCCACGATAGACCTTTGGTGAACTCCCGGCATTGGGCCGGTATAGCTCCGGTGTACGACGGTATAGTCCCGTTTTGTACCGGTGTAGTTAGGGACCGGCAAGGTATGAGCCGGTTTTCTGCCGGACAACCCCCGTTTATACCCGGGTAACGCCGGCTTGTTACCGGCGCACAACCGGGATATGACGAGATGATACCGGCGGCCACCGCGGCACTACCGGCGACGACCGGGGTCACACCGGATTGTATCGTGTTCAACCGGGAAAACGCCGGCCCTACATTGTAAATACACCGTGCCAAACCGGAAACTAACCGGGATAGTCCGGGATCAAACTGGAAGATCCTGCTTCTAAATCGGGGGAACACCGAGGCAACGTCGGAAATATGGGAATGTACATTTATTTTTTAAGAAATAAGGTCCCGTATCATCCCGGACGCCGGCTATTACTTCGCCGGGAAGTACCGTGGGGTACCGGGACCAGCACCGTGACAGTGGGAACGGGGCTTTAGAGTCGTCCCGAATTGTCACACCATAGGGTTTAGTGGAGAAATGATGATCTTACATGTAATACTTGAGTACGCACTATCTGTTGCTCTGTTATTCTTGAAAATGCTTTATCTGGAACTCTAATTCTAGAGTAAGAAAGTCAACAATACAATTCAAGGTATCGTTTTGAATTAACCCTTTACTCCATGAATACACTCTTCGTTTCAGGTTGTTTTCGCCCTTTGGGGCATTATTTTACTCTCGGGGACCCATGGCATACCAACACCAAAGGAAGTCCAACATGCCATTCTCAGAGCCCGTGAATTGAACACCCTAAAGCGTGGCCTGCGTGTTTTGGAAGCTAACAGTGGTAAGTACATGCAGTATATACTTTGAAACTTAATCTAGTTTGCCCCCAGTTCACCCTATATTTGAAAGGAACGCTGTTTCACTCCTTTGCAAACAGTGTAGATCCTGATCAGACGGCTCCTAAAGGAGCCGTCTGATCTGGGTCTGCCCTGGTTCCCTTTGAAATCTGATAAGGCCATGATGAAAATATCCTCTGTTTATGATGCCATTATCAAATTCAGCTGCGTTAATTAATATTAAGACGAGGACTATATTTTTGAAGTGATGGCAAGTTAAGCGATGGAATTGATCCTCGTTCTAGTCGACTGTACGACAACTCTATATCATGTTAAAAGCAAACAGAGCAGACCCAGATCAGACCCCTCTTACAGGAGCCCTCTGATCTGGGTCTACTATGTTTGCAAATGCTTGAAAAGGCGTGTGTATGAGTGAAAGGGTTAAAGTAATATAGCGTTGCTTTCAAGCTGGTTTTTCTTATTGCAATGGCGCTGTTCGGTCAACTGTGTGTTTTGTATACATGAGTATCATTTCCAGCATGCCTCATATTGAACTTTCAATGCGAAAATTTATCATTAGAAGTGCCTGGCTTGTTTCCGCTAATAACCCTCGTTAAACATCCATTAAACTAAACAACGACGCTATTAACCTTTATTCAGCTGGAAAAAATCTGCTAAAAATTTGATCAATTGCTATTTTGACTAATTTAGTTCGAATCAATGACTTTACGATGGTAGCTCGGTTAGTCAAAAGACTAATTTCACCGGAGGCCATCAAAATAAGTACATTTCATACAATATGACAATTAAATACATTTAAACAAATGAAAAGCATAGTAAATATAGTGTATCAAATATACATGAACTGTACCCTTTATTAAACTATCTTTGCGTACAAACAGGGTACAGTGCTCCCTCCCTACAACTGCCCTCTCAATAACGATTCCCTCCTTACAACAACGCATGTCACTGTTTCCGAAACAGCAAGGCCCTAGAAACAACTTTTTTCCAGATCAGACACACATCCAACCGTCGTCAGATCACGATCATAACTATTGGCGAATGCCAATCTGGTTGCCATAATCAGTACATATACATTGTAAAACCTCTCTATTAGGGCCACTAAATTATATCAAGTATTTTGTGTTAAAAGCAGGTGGTTGCTTAAAGCAAGGTGAAAGTAAAACAAAACGCTCCTATGGGAGCGTTCTGTTTTACTTTCACCTTGCTTTAAGCAGCCACCTGTCCTAAATACCAACTAATTAGCATAATTTAGTGGCCGTTATAGAGAGGTTTTACTGTATAAAGTACCCCCGAGACATGGTTCGCAGTTGCATACAGTTCGGATCCAGATGAGACTCCGAGTAGCAAGACGTCTCCGTCAGGATCCACACACACTAGTTTTTTTTATAAAACATCTTGAACGAATCTGTGGAAGATGAACATTGTATCAGATTTGAGAAAATATTTGTTTAACAGTCAAAGGGTTAATGGATATGTATAAGATGCCATACTATAAAATAACCATTTTAATCTAATCACGTTCTTGACTTTGGGAAAAAGTATAGATCTCCATTAAAAATTAAAAGCAATTAGCCTATATGTGCCATAAATTCACATCCGTTTGTAAAACAAAATTGCTCTCTACCGTCATTACTCTCCAGCCGGCTAAGCAAATTACTTTTACACATTTTTTAGCCCACTACATTGTTTTTTAAAAAAACAAACAAGCTTTAATCAGTTTATCTACCCAAATGCAATTAGGATATCAAACAGTTTGGATCCAGATGAGACGCCGGGTTACTCGGCGTCTCATCTGGATCCAAACTGTTTGCATAGGAAATCGGTCATCCGCCCACAACAGGCTAAATCTTAAACAGTAATCATTCTCATTTTTTTTCAAAGCCCAATAAAAATTGGCTCGGATGAGACATCGGTTTACTACGTAAAAGCTACAGCAATTTACGTACCAAGAAATGAGATTATATCTCAGAATCCCAGATAAAATTACCCGGATGCGACACCGCGTTGCTCCGTAAAAGCTACAACAGATTACGTACCAGGACAAAATATGAAGTCAGAGATTCCCAGACAAAATGACCCGGATTTGAAACCGGGTTACTCCGTACAAGCTACAATTTACGTACCATGAAATGAGTTTATCTCGGAGATTTCGAGACAAAATCACCCGGATGTGGCAACGGGTTTACTCCGTAAAAGCCACAACAAAGTACGTACAAAGAAATGATATGACGTCAGAGATTCCCAAACAAAATGATCCGGATGCGACACCGGGTTGAATCGTGAAAGTTACTACAATTTACGTACTAAGAAATGAGATTATCTCATAGATTCCAAGTCTAAATGACAGCAAGCTACATTTTACGTACATAGAAATGAGATTGCCTCAGAGATTTTCAGAACCACTTACCTGTTCAATATTCATATAAGAAATAATAACATCATGGATATTTTATTAACCCTTCGCTTGCTGAATTTTAAAATACATTTCGCCTTCTTTACGCATGCCCTGTTGTATAATTACATCTTCACTGTGTACAAGTATTTCGCTGTGCAATCACTGCTGTGGGTGCACTGGTTGCACAATCAACTTGTAAATAGTGCAGACCCTGATGAGGCAGCTCCTACAGGAGCTGACTCATCTGGGTCTTCACTATTTACAGGTACGTATATTGACGTGAATAGCAAACGAAGGGTTAACTAAATGCTTTAGCGGTACATAAACACGAGATTGTTTTACCTTAGCAGATATAGCGTCAAAGCTATATGGTTCCATCAGCAAACAGAGCTGACCTTCAACAGTTGTCTCCTACAGGATCTAGGTATACTCTGATTGCAAGTGCGTGAAAATGCATTTATATTGGGTAAAGGATTGGCTGTTTACTCAATAAATACGCATGTGCAAACAAAGCAGACCCAGACCAGAGGGCTCCCATAGGAGTCATCCGATCTGGGTCTGCTATGTTTGCTTATAGATATGTACAGTAAAACCTCTCTATAACGGCCACTAAATAACATCAAGTACTTTGTGTTAAAGGCAGGTGGCTGCTTAAAGCAAGGTGAAAGTAAAACAGAACGCTCCTATAGGAGCGTTCTGTTTTACTTTCACCTTGATTTAAGCGACCACCTGCCCAAAATACCAAATAATTAATCCAGTTTAGTGTCCGTTATACAGAGATTCTACTGTAATATAGATCTGATTTTCTCGCTTCTCAGTCGTGCTAGATAAGCTGAGTTACTAAAAATAGCCGTACTAGAAATCCTTATCTGGAACACCCCGTGACTAGTGTATTCATACGCGCGATTGGGTAAAATCAATACAAGGGAAGGACTTCTTACAGAATTATACCAACATTTCTATAGGCAACAACCTAATGAATTGAAATTAATATAAGTAATTAGCACGAATATGAAATTCTTTTTATCATATAAACACTTTAAATGCCTATTTAATTAACCGAAGACGTTGTTTTGTAGTCACTCAGTCATTTATATTTACGCCAAAACGAAACGTTTGTGGTTGTCATAACAAATGACGAAAACAAACGTGTATTAACGCTATTCTTGCAAGCAAAACAACGACAGCAAAACTATACACTTCTTTATGCTGTTTCCGGGCCACTGTTTTCTTTTCGACGTCAATTCATGATTGTATCAAATACCGTTTACACGGAATTTCATTCAATATGTCTATCACTAAAAACAGTTCATTGTCGGTGCTCCTGGAAATACTCACACCCCGGCGTTCACCTAGCTTAGGCCAGAACGCTGTAGCATTCGCGTCCATTGTTTACCTTAGGCCCGTAATAGGTATAATTAAAACCGGTAAACAACAGCGCGTGAGCACGAGAATCGCCTTGTTAATACATGGTCTAGCGGGACTACAACAGCACGTTTTATGCAAGAATTTGGTGTCACGCCTAAAGTTATGCTGCGGTCTGTTGCTATTAGATATGGAAGTCGTATTACGCAATGTAAAGTAGTACTTCACAAAATTCGTTAATTTTCTTGGTTTTAGGGCGTATTTCAGCGAGAAAAATAACCAAGCATGGGATTTGTTAAAGCCGGGGGGTTCTATACCCTCGGTTGGTCTGTTCCTATCGGAAACTCGCTAAAGCTCGTTTCCGACTGGAACAGACCAACCTCGGGTATAGAAACCCCCGTCTTTAACAAAACCCATGCTTGATTCTATTAATCTAGTTTTTGCTTTGGCATACATTTCATGTGTTAATATGCCATTCCAAAAAACAATCTAATTAATATTCACGATGTCATCATTTCAATCATGAATATCCATGGAGTAAAAGATTAGGCAACCATTCACCGTTTAAGCCCATTACCTCATAGGCTATTTTTAGATACAACCTCCTTGAGTAAATCTAACCAAAAAGGAGCATTAACTAGAGAAAAGGAAACTTTTAGAATTTTGTAGTTTGAAACCATTGTGATAAATAGAGCATTTGCTCCTATAGGAGCAAATGCTCTATTTACCACAATGGTTTCACAAAGTGACTTCTACAGAGCCGTCAGAAGTCGTCAGTATGAGGGAATGGGTTAAACATAGAAAGTCTTAAAAGACAGAATGTTGCTATAACGAAAAAGAAATGCAGGAAGCCCTTCAAAGAGCTTTCTGAAAAACTTTCATCCTGCATTAAGCTAGTACCACGTCACTGTTTGTCATTAAAAATCTTCTAGGAGCCCTTTGATCTGGGTCTGAACTGTTTGCAAACAATAGTACGCTTATAGATAGGTAATAACTTAACCCTTTAGCTGAATACTCGTGTAAGAAATATAAATACAGTAAAACATCTCTATAACGACCACTACAGTGTGTTCATTAGTTGGTATTTTGGGCAGGTGGTTGCTTAAAGCAAGGTGAAAGTAAAACAGAACGCTCCTATATGAGCGTTCTGTTTTACTTTCACCTTGCTTTAAGCATCCACATGCCTTTAACACAAAATACTTCATGTAATTTAGTGGTCGTTATAGAGAGGTTTTACTGTATTCAATAGATAAAAATATCAACATGTGAAACTGTATAATGAGATTTATGCTATCCCGTTTGCAAACAGAATAGGCCCTGGGTCATTTGGTCTGGGTCTACTCTGTGCGCAATAAGGTACCAAAATTCGCCTCTTTCAGTGATAATTTTAGTTAATTCTTTGAATGGTGGTTAATTCTTAACCCTTTCCCTATTAAATATTCGTGTAAAAAATTGGGACATAGTGCGTTTTTATAATGGAACGGTAGTTGGGGGTACCTATAGAAACTGCAGTCAGATATATTATAATTTCATAAGCAAACAGAGCAGACCCTGATCAGACGGCTTCTGTAGGAACCGTTTTAACTGGGTCTACGCTGTTTGAGAATACACGAACAACCGTTTGAATAAAAGAAAGGATAAACATAAATGACGGCATGAAACTCAAATTTAACTGACTTTTATTATGGAATAAGAACTAGAGATGTGTTTACAATGGCAGAAACGCTGTAGTCGGATCTATTTCGTTCCATAAGCAGAGTAGATCTAGATCAGACTTTGGTGTTTGCAAAGGCGTCATAGATGGACGTCTGCATTCTAAGCAGACGACAGTTTGAATTTAATGATAACATTTGCATAAGCAAATTACTTTTACGCATTTTTTAACACACTGCATTTTTTTTTTTAAAAATCAAGCTTTAATCAGTATGTCTACCCAGATGCAATTAGGATGTCAAACAGTTATGATCCAGATGAGACGCCGAGTTACTTGGTGTCTTATAAAAACCAAAACCGTTTTGATTCCCATATTTTATTATGCAAGAGAAAATGAAAAAAAAGTAGCAGACGACAAAATGATTACTTAACCCTCGGCCTTCTGGGCGTGACCTTAATCTCATTTGCAAACAGCTTGGATCCAGATCAGACGCCGAGTTACTCGACGTCTCATCAGGATCCAAGCAGTTTGATAATCCGTAAAATAATTATTCAAATAGTGAAGACGAATCGAAAGTTAATAAAAGGTGTAGCATTTTTTAATTCGAGCAGACATCTTTTTTTCAGCCGTCTAACAGTTTGAACCCTCTCAACGCTCAAGTTTCAAGTGGACTATTCCAAATTTCAAACAGACCACGCTTACCGTGAATATTTAGGGGTGTTTTGAGAAAACGTTATCATGACAAACAGTGCAGACTCAGATGAGAGAGCTCCTCAAGGAACTCTCTCGTCTGGGTCTACATTGTTTGCAAATAACCTCAGTTGGGCTCGTTTCCCCGCAAAGAAAGAGTTTAACTAGGCCTTTACCAATTTGACAGTGCTGACACTGCGGATTTCTTCAGCTACATCTAGTTAAAGCCTTTTCAAAAGCTTATATTTGATTTCATTTTTTGTCAGTCTTGTTTTTGTAAAAATGTCATTATTACGAGTCACTGAAGCATATACATGCAACATACTTAAATAACCTAGGTTACAGGATATTAATTTTCCAATATTATGTGAAGCGGGTATTATATGTTTTTCCCAAAGTTAAATTTTGAACTAAACTAGAGACTAGAGTCTCGCCTAATCGATCACGTGGTTTTTTAGCAAAGGAAACAGTAAATTTATGTGGTTGCCTGATGCAGGGAGAACGTAATACAGAGAATCTGCTATAGGAGTTTTTCTGTATCTTTGTGGTTCTGTATTAACCCTTTCCTCCATAAATACGCCTTTCTACGCCTCTGTAAAAGTCACCTTATGAAACCATTGTGATAAATAGAGCATTTGCTCCTATAGGAGCAAATGCTCTATTTATCACAATGGTTTCAAACTACAAAAATTCTAAAATTTTCCTTTTCTCTAGTTAATGCTCATTTTCGGTAGATTTATTCAAAGTGGTTGGATCTAAAAATAGCCTATGGAGGAAAGGGTTAAGCAACCACCTCTTTTAAAACTTCAGAATTATACTTGTTTAGAGTGGTCGTATTAGCGAGACTTTTCTCTATATATATTTAACACTGTACTCCATACGTGCGTCTTTCTACACCTTTGCAAACAGAGTAGACCTAGATCAGACGGCTCCTATAGCAGCCGTCTGATCATGGTCTGCTCTGTTTACTTATGAAATAATAAAGATATTTTTTCTATGATTTTACAGTTTCTGCCATGGCCAACATTTCATGTGATTATGAACATGAATCTAATCAATATTCATGACGTCATTATTTTTATATGCATATTCATGGGAAAAACTCTTTAGCTGCCATCGGTGAGTTTGTGATTGTCAATGCAATGCAAATAGTTTTAAACCAGATCAGTTTCCATGCTTATAAACCTTTTTAGTAGAGTCTGATTTCGTTCTCAAGTTTTTGATTGGTCAGATTTGAGCCTTTGGCTCAAATCTGACCAATCAAAAGCTTAAGAACAAACTGGTACCGTGCCACTCGGTGTTTCATCAGGATCCAAACTGTGTGTAACTGTTCTAGTGTTTTAGGGGCATCCATGACCTAGGGTTTATGGTCTTCAACTGACAATCGCGTAGCCCCACACCGCTGTAGTTAGAATCCCGGTCTGGGCATTTGGATTTTTCATGTGAAGCTTTCAACCTGGCTTGCGGTAGGTCGATGACTCTACCTGGATGTTCTTCTGTGCATGAAACAATGCAATTCATTACGTGCACTGAACAGTACGTCATATGGTGCGTGTTACAGTTTTAATGGTTTTTTTTGTTTTTGTTTTTTTCAGATGGTCCGAAGCAATGTCCACTGGCCAGATTCCATGGAATACGGGCGATCCAGGACAAGGAAATGGAACGAAGGGCGCTCGTTGTCCTGGATGCAAAAAGGATTCTAATGAACCAGTAAGTACAGATAGAATGGATGTGAGGGAGGAGATGCCGTAAGAAAGTCCAAAACAACAACATAATTACAAATGAAAAGCGCCCCTTACAAATACACACAAATCAAAATATACATGTATACATGCATGCACATGCACGTGCACACGTACATACACGTTTATAACTTTACTGTCCAGTCACTGTTCAAAGCGGCCGATAGTTGTATCTTTGTTTTCCTATGGAAGCCTATAGTTGCCAAAAAGTCCTCTATCTATATGTCATTATAAAAATAATATAGTGTCGATGACAGCATCTCTATTATGACAATTCATCAAGTTAGAGGCTAAATGAGGTTACCCTTTACTCCAGGAATATTCATGTAAGAGATAATGACATCATGGATATTAATAAAATATTCTTCATAATCGCACATGAACACATGGAAATGTGGCCATGCCAGAAACTGTAGAATCAGATCTATGCAATTCAATAATCAAACATGGCAGATCCTGATCAGACGGCTCCTATCTGGGTCTACTCTATTTGCAAAGTCGTAGAAATGAGTCCAAAGAAGTATTGTCACTATCTTACCGCTTTTTTCGTCTAAGCATATATTGATTGTCAGTTTTTCTGAAGAAAAAAATACAACATTGAATACAGACGGGTAGCTCGTCGTCTTATTAAGATTCCACGATACGCGGTCGACTAATTAAAAAAACTAAGTCAGGGATTGAATAAAAAGCTAAGATATACAGCGGATATGAGTTTGAATTGATGTTTTTGGCAGGCTAAAGGTTAATGACGTTTTATATAATGTATTAAGTGGGTGTAGATGATATGGAACATGGGTGAATGGATGGGTGCGTGATTGCCAGACAGATTGACGCAAATGGTTTATTTGAAGATCTGTGAAATAGATCTAATAAAAACCTGTTCTATGGTGTACTTTTCACAAATTTGTGTAAGTTTGTAATAATCTATGCAAATGCAGCTGAACTTCGATAACTCGGACTCGGGATAAGTTGAAGTAAAAGTTTGGTCCTCAAAATAATTACAGTACATGACTGTTCTAAAATGTATCACTGCGCATAATCTAGAAAAATACATATGACAGCTTAATGCAGGTCTAATATAATGCCGAAAGTTCCCACAGGAGCTTTCAGCATTACTTTAGACCTGCATTTAGCTGTGAATTTGAGAAAATGCTCATACAGTTGATCTTCGATCGTTCGAACTCTTATAACTCGAACTTCGGGATAATTCGAAGTAAATTTAGAATTGTGTAGTTTTGAAACAATTGTGATAAATACTTATGAAATCATTGTGATAAATACTTAGCACAATGGTTTCAAAAAGTAACTTTTACAGAGGCGTCAAAAATCGCCATTATGAGGGAATTGTTTAAATTCGGATTACTCGAAGTACGAGATAACTCGAAGTAATAAATCAACCCACAAATCCACAATTTATAATAAAGAATTGTACTAAAATGTGTATCACTACGCATATCAAGAAACACATGTAACAGCTTAACGCAGGTCGAAAGTAAAGTTGAAAACTCATAAGCGAGATTTCAGCATTACTTTAGACCTGCATTAAGCAGTGAACTTGACAAATTGTTCAACTTAGCAATCGGATGAACTCGGCATTTGTTATCTCGAAGTCATTTGCATGGTCCCTTGAAGTTCGAGATATCAAAGTTCAACTCTATGATTATATACTATGCTGCATATGTTTTCTGTTTTATCACATCTGAATGTCATGGGCTATAAAACAGGGCGTGTTCTTTAAACTTTATTAACATGGAGAAATGAGAGTTGGTACACATTTTTGTGGCTGCATCCGATCAACCCTAAACTCCATAGACAGACCTTTTTGCCTTTACAAAGAAGGTAGAATCAGATCAGACGGCTCCTTAAGAAGCCGTCTGATCTGGGTCTGCTCTGTTTGCTTATGAAATAATCTACAGTTTCAGCCATAGTACAAAAGCCTTTGTTTATAATGCAACTTTAAAAATACAGTTAATGAAACTCATACAGTGCCCCCTCCCTACAACGGCCCTCTCAATAACGATTCCCTCCAACAACGCATGCCACTGTTTCCGAAACAACAAGGCTCCAGAAACAACTTTTTCCCATCGTATTTTCTTTATGCCTCCATCAAACCCTATGTTGTGACCACTCTTTAGAATCGTCACTTTGTGACGATTCTAAAGAGTGGTCACAACATAGTGTTGATTGAGGCAAAACAGTTTTAGTTCTAGACATACACCTTATCTGGGGATCTTCAAACAAGCTAATTATGTTTGATTTTCGCTCCCGATAACAACTCCCTCTGAACAACACATACAATCTTCGTATCCCAAAGGGTGTCGTTGTAGAGAGGGAGCATTGTATATTCATTTACTTTCAATAAGTATGCATGGAGTAAAATAGTTACTTCGAATAAAGGGTTAGTTCAAATAATAAAGGTGAGATCGAATATACGACTATTATAAAAACCAAACCAGGTCACTTGTCTGGCCTCACACAATAACATTGCTTTGTTAACCCTTTTTCTTAATATAAACGCATTTTCACGCTTTGCAAACAAAGTAGAACCAGATCAGGAGCCGTCCAAACAGGGTCAGCACTGTTGGCTAATTGAATTTGAAAGATCTGTTTATTTACTTTCTAAAATGGTTACAATGTTCCACCTTCCATATTATTAGTTATGCAGTACTTAGTGTCCCTAATATGGACTATACACTGCCAGCAAATATTAATATTTGCTGGCAGTGTATAGTCCATATTAGGGACACTAAGCACTGCATAACGAATGTATCTTACCGACTACCTTTAATTTCAAGTATTTACACGCATGTTTGCATCATAGGCCCACATGTATGGCTTTCCGTGGGAAAACAAGGGAATTAACTCTTGCAAACTTGATATTAGAGTAAGAGCAGAATAAATTACCTCCCTTTAATAGAATTAAAGTAAATATTCTTTATTTGCCTTTTTTCTTTTTATCATTGTAAAACTAATTAAATGTTTATATTTCAACTCAAAAAATTAAAGCGTAAATTACATGTATGCATTTTTTAAAACTGTAAGGATAAACATAACAGAGTATTATAAATAAGAGAAAAACATATGGCTGTCAAGTAATGGAAGTAACTCTTGTAAAGCCATGATAAGGATTTTAGTACACCCATAAGGAATCTTATGGGGTTTCTCGTGACCTCTATTGACCAATGGAATGACAAGACTTTAGTAGGAGGTAAGATAATTCATTATATAACGTCATGTATTTTGTACATGAATATTTAGTAGATATTGAAATTTAGAATCAACATAGAACAGGGAAAGGATGAACCCATGCATGCCTCGTGACCCCAAACAGATATACATAGACAGTATATACCCAGACCAGAGGGTTTTTCTAGGTCACGTATGAGGCAAGTATGTGCGAAATCTTCACGTTTTCCACCAATACATTTGAATACATTATGAAATTGATATTTTGCATTCGAATACATCACAATCGATAAGTTATGTCCGAATACGTCACCAAATCAATCATTTATATTCAAATACGCCACAATTGATAATTAACCTTCGAATACGGCACAATGGATTATGATTTTCCCTTTTTCTAGTAAATGTTCCTTTTCGGTAGATTTATTCAAAGGGGTTGGATCTAAACAAATAGCCTGTGAGGAAATATGTGTAAAATAGCCAAGTAGAAAATGGCTATAAAAATAGCTTATGAGCGAATGGGTATAAAATAGTATGTGGGGGAATTGGTTTAAAATAGCCTGCGAGGGAATGGGTTAAGATTATCGTATGCTCTACTATACGCCGATCGCAACTGGAAGTATATATACATGTATCACAAACTCCTCACAGTGATCTCCCTTGTCACTTAGGGGAGATTACTGCGTTGGAATGTTGTGTATATCTGTCATGCGGTCATACTTTATTACAGCACACTAAAATGTGCCATAATTTCGGAAATAAAAATGAATATTAATTAAATTCATTGTCAAAATAGCAAATGGACGCAGGAGAGTTTGGCCATGGCAGAAACTGTAGAACCATATCTATAGCATATATGAAATCAGAGCAGACCCTGATCAAACGGCTCCTATAGGACTATAGACTATTTATAGACCAAACTTCTTTGAATAAATCTTGAGAAAAGGGACATTTACTAGGAAAATGGAAATTTTAGAATTGTATACTAGAACAGTTCGCTCCCATAGTTTCAAAAAGGAATTCTACAGAAGCAGCGTCAGTAGGAGGGATATTGGTTGAAAAGAATTTAACCCATTTGTGCCCACGATCCCATACATGTATATTATGGGACATAGGCAAACAGTGTAGACTCTGATCAGACGCCGCATAATGCGGCGTCTAATCAGAGTCT
This sequence comes from Azorinus chamasolen, assembly GCA_963576725.1. Lineage (NCBI taxonomy): Eukaryota > Metazoa > Mollusca > Bivalvia > Cardiida > Solecurtidae > Azorinus > Azorinus chamasolen. Next base: position 52,534,979 of record OY755253.1, on the reverse strand, counting down.
ACACTGTTTGCTTGATAGGAATTTGAATATAAACAAAACGAAATTGAAAATTTAGGCCAGGCATTCCTCAGATCAAAAATGGACTAATCCAATTTATTAACATGGAAGAATCCACTATTGCAAATGGGTTAATGTACTCGTATATTCATTAAGTGATCAATTCATGCATAAAGAAAGAGTTCACACACACTTATCAATGAATTTCAGGCAATTCACTTTAGATGACCTACAGCACGAGACGGTCCGGAGCGAGTTTGCCCGAGTTCTCCAGTGCCCGGATGAGCCTGACTGCTCAACTATACAGGACCTGAGTATCAGGACGCCCGACGGAAGTTGCAACAATCTGAACAACCCGACTTGGGGAATGGCCGGACAGCCCCAGCTCCGCTTCATAGATCAGGAATACGGTACGGTATGGTCTAAATAAAGTAAATGCCCACACTCTACTTCATGTAGATTAGTTTCAGTAATTAACCCTTCTCTTGCTAAATTTTAAAGCACATTTCTCCTTCTTTAGCTTCACTGTGTACAAGTATTTCGCTGTGAAATCACTGTTGTGGGGTGCACTGGTTGCACAATCGACTTGTAAATAGTGCAGACCCTGATGAGACAGCTCCTGCAGGAGCTGTCTCATCAGGGTCTTCACTATTTACAGGTAGGTATATTGACGTGAATAGCAAGCGAAGGGTTAACACATGTGCAAATGTTAGCTACAGTAAAACATCTCTATAACGGCCACTAAATCATGTTAATTAGTTGGTATTTAGGGCAGGTGGCTGTTTAAAGCAAGGTGAAAGTAAAACAGAAAGCTCCTAGTAGCGTTGTTTTACTTTCAACTTGCTTTAAGCAGCCACCTGTCTTATACACAAAGTACTTGATGTAATTTAGTGGCCGTTATAGAGGGGTTTTAGTGTATTTATCAAAATGGTTTCAAAACTATACAATTCTAAAATTTCCATTTTCTCTAGTAAATGCTCCTTTTCGATAGATTAATTCTAAGAGGTTAGATCTAAAAATAGCCCATGGAGGAAAGGGTTAAGACTACTGTAGAACATCACTTTAGTGGTTATTTATTTATTGCGCATACGAGTCATAAAAAGCAGGTGGTTGCTTAAGGCAGGGCAAAAGTAATGCAGGGACCTATTTGAGACAATTCTAAAGAGTGGTCACAACATAGGGTTTGGTGGAGAAATTACGATTTTAGTATTTGTTTGCACACCTTTGTCTGTTGATCTGGGTAACGATCAACTCTGGGTCTACACTATTTGCAAATGCGGATATTTGCGCTAATAGCATGAACATTGTTTAATTTGAATTTCTTGACCGGATGAGTAGCTACAGTTTTATTTATTTAATGAGCAGTGACTGAGTAAGTGAGTGACTGACAAGATGCCGAGTAACTCGGTGCCTCAATTCAGGATCCAATCTCTCTACTACCTTGACAATAGTTCCTACCTGTTCAGTACACTGTGGTTTCTAGCTGTTCAGTAGTTTCTACCTGGTCAGTAGTATTATCTAGCTGGTCAGTAGTTTCTAGCTGTTCAGTAGTTTCTACCTGTTCAGTAGTTTCTAGCTGGTCAGTAGGATTATCTAGCTGGTCAGTAGTTTCTAGCTGTTCAGTAGTGTCTAGCTGGCCAATAGTTCCTACCTGTTCAGTAATTTCTAGCTGGTCAGTAGTTTCTAGCTGGCTAATAGTTCCTACCTGTTCAGTAATTTCTAGCTGGTCAGAAGTTTCTAGCTGATCAGTAGTTTCTACCTTTCCAATAGTTCCTACCAGGTCAGTATTTTCCAAAAAGCTTGAACGAATGTGTGATAAGCAACAATACAACAGATCAAGATTTTAGGAGACATCAGTTTCTCAGCATAATAAAGGTTTATTTTATTGATATTGTTTCACTCACTCACTCACACACACACTGTTTATAAAGCGGTTGGTTCTCTTTTTTATTTAGATGACGGCTTAATGTCACCAAGAACATCCGGGGTAGATGGAAACCCTCTACGTAATCCTAGAACAATAAGTAATGCGGTGCACAAGAACCCTCTCGACAGACCGACGCCAAGCGCCACCCTCAGTCTCCATGTATTCCAGTTTGGCCAGTTTCTAGACCATGATTTAGTGGCCACGCCCACCGCAGGTATGTAGTTTATTTTAACTCTCTCCCTCATACATTTTTTGCGCTTTTGCAGGCAGAAAAGACCCCAGATGAGACAGTTTCTGTATCTGATCAGGGTCTGCTCTGTTTGCTTATGAAATAATATATCTGATTTTATAGTTTCTGTCATATTCAAAACTTCACATGATCATGATTACACTATGAGATTCAAGTGATGGACATTTATACATTCGTGGTATACAAGTTTATTTATCAGAGAATGGGTTGCACCTATCAGAGAATGGGTTGCACCTGTCAGAGAATGGGTTGCACCTGTCAGAGAATGGGTTGCACCTATCAGAGAATGGGTTGCACCTGTCAGAGAATGGGTTGCACCTGTCAGAGAATGGGTTGCACCTATCAGAGAATGGGTTGCACCTGACAGAGAATGGGTTGCTTCTGTCAGAGAATGGGTTGCTTCTGTCAGAGAATGGGTTGCACCTGTCAGAGAATGGGTTGCACCTATCAGAGAATGGGTTGCACCTGTCAGAGAATGGGTTGCACCTGTCAGAGAATGGGTTGCACCTGTCAGAGAATGGGTTGCATCTGCATCTGTCAGAGAATGGGTTGCTTCTGTCAGAATGGGTTGCACCTGTCAGAGAATGGGTTGCTTCTGTCAGAGAATGGGTTGCACCTATCAGAGAATGGGTTGCAACTAGTATTGGGAATCGAACCAATTTGTACTATTCATTGTTGGACTGAAGCAACCGATCAATGATTGGTTAACCCCCTTCCTTTATAAACATGCATTACCACGCATTTGAAAAAACAGATTAGACCCAGATCAGACGGCTCCTATAGCAGCCGTCTGATCAGGATCTGCTCTGTTTGCTAAGGGATTTTGATATCTGTTTTTACGTTCTAAAATAGCTTCAATGTTCCTCTCTAATATTTCATTATAACTATTTTGTCCATGAATAGTCGTTAGGTATTGAAATATGAAATAAACATACCGGGCAGATCAGGGAAAGAATTAATTCATGCGTCTTACCTCTGGTGTTTTTCAGACGCTTCGGACTGCTGTACTGCAAATCCGTGAGTACAAATCGAGGGCTTGGTGCAAAACTATTCTAACTCCTTCACTTTGTGAAGGAGTTAGAATAGTTTTGCACCAAGCCCTCGAAATACATACAGTTGACCTTCGATATCCCGAACTCGGATAATTCGAACTACGAGATAACTCGAAGTAAAATTTCAATCCTTCCAAAATATTTATAAAACAGAATTGTTCTAAAATTTATCACTACACAGATAAAAAAACATGTAACAGCTTAACGAAGGTCAAAAGTAATGCTGAAAGCTCCTACAGGAGCTTTCAGAATTACTTTAGACATACATTAGGCTGTGATATTGAGGAATTTTTGAGATTATAAATCGAATGACTCGATCCTCTGTTATCTCAAAGTAAGTTGTATGATCCACTGATGTTCACGATATCGATTTCCAACTATATATCACTGTTTTGATTTACACTCATTTGTGTCCCTCGATTTGAACCAAGATTGTATTTTTATCACTATTTCATAGCAGATTGTGAGCAAATTTAAACTAGATCTATACCTCTATCATTGTTTAACCCTTTCACCGCCGCAGTCGCATAAATGCACCACGACAAATAGTGCAGTCCCAGATCAGACGCCGCCTTTTCAAGGCGGCGTCTGATCAGGGACTTCGCTATTTGTCTCAATCTCTATTTCTATATATGTGTTTTATTCCTTTGAAATTTGCATTTATTTATATCGTTTCCTTATATTACTAATTTTTTAACAAAATTTGAATTGCAGACGACAATTAGAAATTTGGCGCCGAAAGGGTTCATTCTGTGTCCAAGTTTCCCTGGAATCGTTAACACTTTCAACCTGGGACACACATACACACTGTCATTTGCAAAGAGTGTAGATCCAGACCAAAAGAGTCCTAGAGAATCCATCCGATCAGGATCTGCACTGTTTGCCATTTAAAATCATCTAGCAAATTTACTGAGTGGACTCTATACCTAAATACTGATGGACTATTCCACTCTGACAATTCAGGGATCACAGGTTTAAATTAAAAATTGTAAAAAAGTTGTAGACATCTTTATTTCATATTGCAAATGGCGGACGAATGACGTCGATTAGAACGTGGATTGGTATATATAGTTCTCAAATCGACGTAGAAAGATGACGTCATATATGAACCACATTATTTATTTTCATAGATAGATGGATAGATTTTATATTGAGTACAAGGGTCATGGTCCCAACAGTACAAGGTGGCAATTCAAATCAATAGAGGATATATATGTTCGTTAGAGTGAGGTGTCGATATTTATTTGAAGGGTATAAGAAGGGAGATAACTCAGTATTTCCACGAGGCTTTACCCATGTGGAAATATTAGAGTTACTCCCCTTCATATACCCTTCAAATAAATATCGATATCTCACTCGAACGAACAAACATTCTCTTTATTATTCGAGGACTAATGATGGACGGAACAGGAAGATACACATCTATCTATCTATCTTCCATAAAGTCAAACCCCTTACGGGGACATATGACAGCTTCGAGCAGAGCATAAACATATTGGAAAATTGTTCTTTAAAATATATGCTATATGCCGCGAACATGACCGTTATGCGGTGATTGCGCGTAATAATTTTTGTTAGGTTAGGTTATTCCGCCTCAAAATTCAAATGCCCGCCATAATTTTTTTGCTTCGGTTCCAAGGCATGGGGCATAAAACAGTTACAGAATGAAATACAGAGATATAGCTCACTCATATAAACAGGCAGTTCATCAGCTGTCATAAAATAAAAATTATAACATGGTCAACATCAGAATAAATGAAAATTCCCCTATGCTTCTAAATACAGTTGAACTGCGATATCCCGAACTGAAAGGGACCATACGAAGGTTCGAGCCATCAGCGTTCTTAATGCAGATCTAGATAACAGAGGCTCGAGGCCTATTTCTAGTTGGAACATTTTCTCTGAACATCACAGCTTAATGCATGTCTCTGAAGTAATGCTGAAAGCTCCTGTAGGAGCTTTCGGTATTACTTTCGACCTGCATTAAGCTGCCACATGCGTTTCTAGCTATATGTAGTAATACATTTTATGACAATTTTGGAAGGACCGAATTTTTACTTCGTGCTATATCGAAGTTATCGAATTATATAAGTTCGAAATATCGAACTGTACATTCAAACAATCACGTCCGAGAGACGAGTTTGATATTGTAGAGACTAGAATTGCGTGTATAATTTCATAAGGCAAAGGGAAGACTCTGATAGGACGTCGCCTACAGGAGCTGCCTGATCTTGGTATTTTCTACATGCAAAGGTGTTAAAAAGCATTTATAATGACACGATGAATGATTGATCAAATGAATTTTTATAACGACATGTGATCACATGATTTTTAAGCCATGACAGAAATTATAGAATCAGATCTGTATTTATTGCATATATGATAAGCAAACACAGCAGACCCTGATCAGACGGTCGCTATAGGAACCACGTGATCTGTACTCTGTTTGCAAAAGCTATTGATGTGAGGGAAAAATTGAGCCCTTTGGATAGTATCACCATGTGACTGGAGTCTTCTGTTAAAACACAACTAGCCAACAACAAACCTCTGTATAAGTACCGTGGAAACTCGATATCTCGAATTCGGAGTACTTAAACTTCGATATACAGTTGAACTTCGATATCTCGAACTTCACGGGACTATATAAATTAGTTCGAGATAACGGAAGTTCGAGTTTATAATCTGGACAATTCCTCAAGTTCACAGCTTAATGCAGGTCTAAAGTAATGCTGAAAGCCTCTGTAGGAACTTTCAGCATTACTGTAGACCTGCATTAAGCTGTGAAATGTGTTTCTAGATCTGCATAGTGAAACATTTTAGAGCAATTCTGTATTGTAAGATTTTGGAAGGACCGAGCTTTAAGTTCGAGTTATCCCGAGGTTTGAGTTACCCGAGTTCGAGATATCGAAGTTCAACTTTAACTATATGGGTGAAAAATACTGTGTGGTCGAATTATACTGCTACATTGGTGAATTGCACAGCTTTACGGGTGAATTGTGTTGCCACAATTTTGTAATGAATCTCGTGACGTGTATGATTTCCTTCAGGGATCCTGAGTGTTTCCCCATCATAATTGCCGAAGACGACGAACACTATCAACAGGGCTACTGCATGAACTTTGTCCGGTCAGCTGCTTCTGCCTGTCCACAAAGTACGTATTTACCTATTGCCGAATAGTCTATTTTAAGATCCAATCGCTTTGAATAAGTCTACCGAAAAGGAGCATTTACTAGAGAAAAGGAAATATTTTAAAACCATTGTGATAAATACAGTAAAACCTCTCTATAACGGCCACTAAATTGCGTTAATTAGTTGGTATTTAGGGCAGGTGGTTGCTTAAAGCAAGGTGAAAGTAAACCAGAACTATAGAACTAACACTCCTATAGAAGTCTGATTTACTATCACCTTGCTTTATGCAGCCACCTGCCTTTAACACAAAATACTTGATGTAATTTAGTGGCCGTTATAGAGAGGTTTTACTGTAGGATATTTGCTATTATGGGGCAAATGCTCTATTTATCACAATGGATTCAGAAAGAGGCCTTTACAGTGGCGTCAAAAGACGTTAATATGAGGGAATGGGTTAAGTGTTAGAGGTCCCCTTGCACCTTTACAAACCGAGTAAAACCAAGATCAGAAAGCTCCTGTAGGAACTGTCTGATCAGGATCCACTCTCTTTATTTATGGTATTAAAATAAATCCGGTTCTGAAACTTATGTCACAGTCAATGATACGCATGTTAATGTATAATCATAAAAAAATGTAAGTCCAATGCAATACTAAATTTTCAAACCAATACTAGACTTTGTGTCCAAGGACGAAAGGATCCAACTATTATCTGCTGAAAGTTTTTGTTGGAAATAATGACAAAATCAAGAGTCACTTATATAAAGAGCTTTGAAATGCCTTAACCCTTTCGCTGCCAATGCCGGATATGTGATTACCTATGCAAACAGTTTGGATCCAGATGAGACGCCGAGTAACGTCTCATCAGGATCCAAACTGTTTGTTACTGTTACTATGTTTTTTGAAACAAAAATGAAGAAAATCAAAAGAATGAAAATTTGTAGCAGACGACAAAGTTAGCAGACGACAGTGTTTGGCAGCGATACGATCTAGTTGTCTTCTGTTCAAATGCCTAAAGCCCTCCTCTGTTAGAGAGAGTCCTCTCTGTTAGATAAAAGGGTGTCATAATGAATTTTCTTGGTGGGCTATTTATGCAATTTAGACAGATCAGTAGTCTCAGGGTTATCAGTTTAGGGATAAGTTGGATCTCTCTCTCTCTCTCTCTCTCTCTCTCTCTCTCTCTCTCTCTCTCTCTCTCTCTCTTCTGTCTATCTGTCTGTCTGTCTGTTTGCCTGTTTGTCTGTCTGTCTGTTTGTCTGTCTCCCTGTCTGTCTGTCTGCCTGTCTCTCTCTCTCCTTCTCTCTCTCTCTCTCCTTCTCTCTCTCTCTCTCCCTCTCTCTCTCTCTCACTCTCTTTATCTCTCCCCATCTCTCTGTCTCTTTGTCCCATTGTGTCTGTCTCTATGTCTCTCACTGACTCTTTCTGTCTGTACATGTATGTCTCTCGCTCTGTCTCTCTGCCACTGTATCTGCATGTCTCTCTGTCTACCTGTCTGTGTGTGTGTCTCTCTCTCTCCCTTCCTCTCTCTCTCTCTCTCTCTGTATCTGTCTCTCTGTCTCTGTCCCTTTTTTCTTCATTTTCTCTGTCTCTTCCTCTGTCTTTCTATGTCTCTTTCTGTCTTTCTGTCTCTGTCTGTCTGTCTGTCTCTCTCTCCCCCTCTCTCTTTCTCTCTCCTCTCTCTCTCTGTCTCTCTCCGCATCTGTCTCTGTCTCTCTCTTTGTCTGTCTGACTCTGTGTATGTGTCTGCCTGTCTGTCTTTCTTACATTTATCAATAAGCTATAGCCCATAAAATGGTTTCATTAGTCCACGCTGAAGAAAAATAGCACAGTACTATTGTGTGCATTGACAGGTGGTGTCCGACAACAAGTGAATGATATAACATCCTTCATCGATGCTTCGAATGTGTACGGTTCTTCACAGAAGAAACAGAACGATCTGAGAGACGGAGGTAAGAAAAGTACAGTTGGGCCTCGATATCCCGAACTTTAACCCTTTACTCCATGAATATCCATGTAAGAAATGATGATAAATATTAATAAGATTAAATTGTTATAATAGCACATGGAAACTGGAATTTTCAATCAAGGAAAAAACCGTAAAAAACATATTACACATGTGCATGTATCTGCATCCGTTTCATTCGGCCTATGTTTAACCCTTCTCTTGCTGAATTTTAAAATACAGTTCTCCTTCTTTACACATGCTCTGTTGTATAATTACATACATATCTTCACTATGTACAAGTATTTCGCTGTGCAATCACTGCTGTGGAGTGCGCTGGTTGCACAATCAATTTGCAAATAGTGCAGACCCTGATGAGACAGCTCCTGCAGGAGCTGTCTCGTCTGGGTCTTCATTATTTACAGGTATGTTTATCGACGTGAATCGCAAGCGAAGGGTTTAATCATTATTATGAAGATTGTCAATTTGAACTTATATCGAAAAATGCCCCATGTGATACATGTACAAAATAAACCGATTTTGTCAATACTTACCATTTTTGTTCTGCAACAAATAATTATCTGCATTTTCCGTTTCAATTTTCCGCCTTTTGCCACTCGATCCCTCCATTGTTTACTTACCAGCTTTTTTCGGAGGTGGCCGGAGAGACCGAAGTAGCGTGAACAGATACCAACTAAAACACAACCCGAATAAAACTAAAACATCGGCAAATAGCATCGGAATTTTCGATATCAAACGCATGGAAGTTTTGTCATTTTCAACGTATATTCGATAGGTTTTCTTGTGATATACTTCAGCATATAAACGAAGCGTTTTGTATATTTAAGGCATTTTTAAAACGCGTCGAATGTAGGGACTTCCCCTTTAAGACATCCATGTTCATATAATAACTTTTTTCATTTAGAGGAGTTCTACTGTATTTTTTCCTACTTTGATCAGCTTTCATGGCCACCACTGATTTCGGCAGACGCCTACCAGAACTCCCCACTGCCACTGGGTGTAGAGGGAATTCGGCCAACAATGAGTTCTGCAACAATGCAGGTAAGACTGTGTTATATATACAAGAAATATACATGTATGTCTGTACCTACAGGTAAGACAGGCGTATATCTAATGTTTAGACATAGTTGTATCTGTAGGTAAGGTACGAGTATGGCTGTATCTACATGTAAGACTGCATGGTGTATATCTACGGGTTAGATATGACTGTATCAACAGGTAAGACTGATGTATATCTACATATAAGATATGTATGTATCTACAGGTAAGACTGGTGTATATCTACATATAAGATATGTATGTATCTACAGGTAAGACTGGTGTATTTCTACATGTAAGGCATGGCTGTATCTACAGGTAAAACTGGTGTATATATACAGATAAGATATGGCTGTATCTACAAGTAAGACTGGTGTATATATACAGATAAGATATGGCTGTATCTACAGGTAAAACTGGTGTATATATACAGATAAGATATGGCTGTATCTACAGGTAAAACTGGTGTATATATACAGATAAGATATGGCTGTATCTACAGGTAAAACTGGTGTATATATACAGATAAGATATGGCTGTATCTACAAGTAAGACTGGTGTATATATACAGATAAGATATGGCTGTATCTACAGGTAAAACTGGTGTATATATACAGATAAGATATGGCTGTATCTACAAGTAAGACTGGTGTATATATACAGATAAGATATGGCTGTATCTACAGGTAAAACTGGTGTATATATACAGATAAGATATGGCTGTATCTACAAGTAAGACTGGTGTATATCTACAGGTAAGATATAACTGTATCTACAAATAAGACTGGACGGTAGCTGTAAGTAAGACTGGACTGTATATACAAGTAAGACTGGACTGTATTTACAATTAAGATTGGACTGTCTGTACAAGTAAGAAAGGACTGTATTTACAATTAAGACTGAACTGTATCTACAAGTAGGATTGAACTATATCTACAATTAAGACTGGACTGTATCTACACGTACGTCTCGACTGTTCATGCAATTAAGACTGGACTTATCTACAAGTAAGATAGCAATGTGGATACAAGCAGGGCTGGACTCTTACAATGTGCACCAGTGTACGCAACTAAAGGATAGCTAAAGGCTCACAACTAAAGGATAGCTAAAGGCTCGCAACTTCAAATCCATAACCAACAGAAAGCAGTTTTAATTTAATGCGGAGTTACATTATATTATGTTGGAGTATGATGTATTACATTTGTAGAAAAAGAACATGGTATTATGTTGGAAGAACAAGATATGTTGGAGCAACAAGATATTATGTTAGGGAATATAGTATTATATTTTCAGGAAAATATTTTTTATGTTTGAGAATAAGATATTACATTGGGGAATAACATATTACATGGGTCAATAAGATATTACAATATGTTATTGCATTGAGGAATAGGATATAACAATACGATATTACAATAGGGAATAAGATATTACAATAAGATTAGATATTGCATTGGGGAATATGATATTAAAATACGATATTACATGGGGGATAAGATATTACATAGAGTATCTTACATGAGTGTTCATTACAAATTGTTTTTATGAAACTAGTTTACTATAATCATATGGGAACTTAGATATTATGTTGTGGAATGTGATATGATATTAGATTTTGAGAAAGAAATACTTATGTTGGAGGAACAATGTTTTATGTTGGAGAAAAAATATTTTATGTTGAAGAATAAGATATTATATAGGGAATGAGATATTACATTTGGAGAGAAAAAATATGTTGGAGGAACAACATCTGTTTGAGAATAAGATATGTTTGGGAATATGATATAACATTGGAGTTAGGATATTACATTGGGAAATATGTGTAAAATTAAGATATTACATTAGGGGATATGAGTAAAAATAAGATATTACATTGGGTTATATGAGTAAAAATAAGATATTACATTTTGGGGAATATGAGTAAAAATACGATTTTGCATTGGGGAATATGAGTGAACATAAGATATTACATTGGAGATTATGAGGAAAAATAAGATATTACATTGGGGAATATGAGTAAAAAATGATATATTACATTGGGAAATATGAGTAATACAGATATTACATTTCCAACTAATTTTAACCTTTAGCTTACTGAGCAAATCATTTTTACATAACTTTTCACCCTCTACATTTCCAAGATTCTAGCTATAATCAGTTGCTCTGCGTCTCATCTGGATCCAAACTGTTTGCATAGGTAAACACTCATCCGCCCACAGCGGGATAAAGGTTTAAAAGAAATGAAAACATATTTGGGAATTGATGGCTAATTCAAAAACTGTTGGATCAGATATATATCTAGACCTACCAAGGTATTTAACGAATTCTAAATTCATTTACCATGATAATAGCACAATGAACAGGGAGTAGTTTGGCCATTGCGGAAACGCTAGAATCAGATCTACATTGTATATAATTTCATAAGCAAACAGAGCAGGCCCTGATCAGGGTCCATGCTTATAAAACTTTTAGTTGAGTCTGAGATCGTTCTCAAGTTTTTGATTGGTCAGATTTGAGCCTTTGGCTCAAATCTGACCAATCAAAAGCTTGAGAACTCAAATCTGACCAATCAAAACAGTGATCACAGCAGTAATTTTGATACCTCCTTTTTGTACACAGGAGACCATCGCGTCAATGTTGTACCCTCCTTGACAAGTTATCACACAGTATTCGTTCGAGAGCATAACAGGCTTACTACTCTACTACGTGAAGATATCGCTGATGATGAAGAGCTTTTCCAGACTGTCAGGAAGATTATTATCGGGAGCATGCAGAAAATTGTTTATGAGGAGTTCCTTCCGTCTTTCATGTCTCCCGATGCTATGAATAAGTACGGGCTGACAAGGATAGATCCCTACAATTATAACCTTGGCCTGAACCCTACAGTTTCCAATGGATTTGGGATGGCCTACAGGTGTGTTAAACATATGTCTTGCTAGTAATAGGTCTTGTCATCTAATAAATAATTGATGACCGTTGACCTTTCAATCCATGAATATTCATTTAAGAAATATTTACATAGTGAAAAGTAATTAGATTTATTTTTGTCATGGCACATTGACACGGGGATTTTTTTTTACCATAAAACAAGCTGTAGAATCATATATCTATATTATTTCATAAGCAAACCAGAGCAGATCCAGATCAAACGGCTCCTGTAGGAGCAGTCTGATCTGGGTGTACTCTGTTTGCAAAGGCATAGAAATATGTATTTCAAATCATATCTATATTATTTCATAAATAAACAGAGCAAACCCTGATCAGACAGCTTCGACAGTGTCCGTCCGATCTGGGTCTACTCTGCAAAAGCGTGTAAAGACATACAATAGAACCTCTCTATAATGTCCACTAAATTGTGTTTATTAGTTGTTACTTAGGGCAGGTGGCTGCTTAAAGCAAGGTGTAAGTAAAACAGAACACTCCTTAAGGAGCGTTCTGTTTTACTTTCACATTGCTTTAAGCAGCCACCTGCCTTTAACACAAAATACATGGTGTAATTTAGTGGCCGTTATAGAGAGGTTTTACTTTATGGAGTAAAGTGTGACTGTACACAAAAATGAAAATGATAATTCCTTTGATAAACAACTCATTTCAAGCCAAAGTCATATTTATAGTAGAATTTGCCCCAGAATGTCAATTTAATGAATATTTATGAGTATCTTTAATTTACTCCATGCATATTCATGTTAGAAATAATGACATCATGCTTATTAATTAGACGAATCTTTATAATGGCAAATGGACATGAGGAGTTTAGGCCATGTAAGAAACTATTTTATCACATAATCTGCCTTGTGGGAGTGCCGTAACAGAGTGCCGTAAATCACGAAAATGCACTAGTGCATTTTTATGCAAATTAGCAATCGTTAGCTAATCGTAGCGCTCACTTAAGCATTAGCCAACCGTGTGCGTCGTCCGTTGTATTACTACGCTGTGTGTAAGCAATGGCCAAAATAGCCATCAGTTATAGCATTTGTATATAGCTATGTCATTTTTATAAGGCTTATGTGATAAAAAGAATCTTACATTCGTGTTCATTACACATTGATTTCATGAAACTCGTTTACTATAATGAATATGACACTCGCTAAAGCTCGTGTCAGATTATTACAGTAAACTCGTTTCATATAAAGGATGTGTAATGAACACTCATGTAAGATCTTCTCTATAATTAGATAAATAGTAATCGATAAGCAAAACGAGCATACCCCAGTCAGAAGGCCATGCAGGAGCTGTCTGATCTGGGTCTACTCTGTTTGCAAAGGCGTTAAAATGCACATCTATGGAGCAATGGGTTAAAATCAGTTATCTGCTTAATGCCTGATAAAATTAAGGTAGAAAAGTTCGGATTGTGGACCTTTGATAAGCATTACAACAGGCTCTTTTTTAGCAATATTGGGGATATGCATTCTAATAATTTGGAATCTTTTCCCACGTAAAAACTCGATGATTTGAAAAGCATATTTTACATTTTTGTATTGTAATCAAACTTTAGTCTCTATTATGATATTTCACCAAATTGGGGAAAATGTTACCTATTCTGCATTGGGATGGGGCCATTACTATATGCCTGAAAGACCTGGGAACCCATCTTTCTTAAGATCATATGACCAAAACTATCTTATATCCTAATTTACAACAACTGTTACTACTGAGATAGCACAAGTTTTGTAAAAAGAGGTATAGTAAATAGTTCTAGTATAGAACACCAAATTCTAGTATTACTGAAATAATCTTTGGTTCTACAGTGCTCCCTCTCTACAACGACACCCTTTGGGATACGAATATTGTATGTGTTGTTCAGAGGGAGTTGTTATAGGGAGGAAAAATTAAACATAATTAGCTTGTGTGCAGATCCCCAGATAAGGTGTATTTCAAGAACTAAAACCGTTATGCTTCCATCAAACCCTATGTTGTGACCACTCTTTAAAATCGTCACAGAGTGACGATTCTAAAGAGTGGTCACAACATAGGGTTTGATGGAGGCATAAAGAAAATACGATGGAAAACGTTGTTTCTGGAGCCTTGTTGTTTCGAAAACAGTGACATGCGTTGTTGTAAGGAGGGAATCGTTATTGAGAGGGTCGTTGTAGGGAGGGAACACTGTAACATAAAGTTTAACTTCGATATATCGAACTTCAAAGGACCATACAAATTACTTCGAGATAACAGAAGTTCGAGTCATCCGATTTGAACAATTTCTCAAGTCCACAACTTAAATTAAGGCAGGTCTAAAGTAGCGCTGAAACTCCTGTAAGAGTTTTCAGCATCGCTTTCGACCTGCATTACGGTGCCCCGCGTATTTCTAGATATGCGTCATGATACAGCTTATAACACGTCTGTATTGTAAATTTTGGAAGAACCGAACATTTACTCGAGTTATCGGAGTTCATGATATCGAAGTTCAAATGGGCGGCAATTGCAACTGAATGACGATTGTCGTGTTGTATGTTAGACTTGTAATTATTTCAGTCATATTTTTAGGATCCTTTAAACCTTTCCGTGTTTCACCAATTACCTCATACGCTATTTTTAGATACAACCTCTTTGAATAAATCTTCCGAAAAGGAGAATTAACTGGAGAAAAGGACAATTTTAGAATTTTGTAGTTTGAAACGAATTGTGATAAATAGAGCATTTGCTCCTATAGGAGCAAATGCTCTATTTATCACAATGGTTTCACAAAGTGACTTTTACAGAGTCGTCAAAAGTCGTCAATATGAGGGAATGGGACAAAAGTCGTCAATATGAGGGAATGGGACAAAAGTCGTCAATATGAGGGAATGGGACAAAAGTCGTCAATATGAGGGAATGGGTTAAAGTTCATAAAATAATTAATGAGGTCATGACTATTTATTAGCTATTTTTTTATAATGGTACGAGGAGCCAGATCCATTATAATTTCATATGCAAAGAGAGCAGACAATGATCATATGACTCCTACTTGATCCGTCTGATGCAGATCTACTCTGTTTGAAAAGGCGTGAAAAAACGTTTGTATGAAGGAAAGGTTTAAGTTAATTGGCATCTCATCTGGATCTGCAATATATAGGTAACTCAGAGCAATCGACGTAATGTGCATATTCAGATACTAAAAATTGCCATTCTCTAACGTACACTGGGATGTGACCAATCTTTAGAATCGTTCTCTTTGAGGTGATTCGTAAGAGTTGTCACAACAGCATAGGATTTGGTGGAGAAATAAAGAAAATACAGTTGAACTTTGATATATCGAACTGCAAGGGACCGTACAAATAAGCTCGAGATAACAGAAGTTCGAGTTATCCTATTCTAATCTTGACAAATTCTCAAGTTCACAGCTTATTGCAGGTCTGAAGCAACAGACATACATTAAACTATTACATGTGTATCTAGATATTCGTAGTAATACATTTTAGAGCAGGACCGAACGCTTAGTTCGAATTATCCGATGTTCGGGTTATCCGAGTTCGAAATATCGAAGTTCAACTGTATATAACTTCCATTCCAGGTGCGATTGCTGTATATTAGAACTATTGCAGTCATATGATCTTTAGTTTGATTGACCCCCACACACTTCTACAATGTACCTCTTTTGAGTAGCTACTTCGGGGAGTTTTTACAGTTTGTTTATTTTCATATTTTTTCCACAGGTTTGGCCATACATGGATTCCCAGAAATATGTCGATATTTAGGAGGGACTTTAAGCCATTTATGGAAATGCCTACAGAGGAAACCTATGACAACCCACACTTGACCTACAACCCCTTTCCTTTCGATGGGCTCGACGGTCTCAGCTATTGGCTGAGTGGAGTATTTTCCCCGGAGACTGATGCGTAAATTAACCCATTACCTCATAGGCTATTTAAAGACTAATTACCTCATGACCTATTTTTAGACCCATTACCTCGTGGGCTATATTTAGACCCAACATCTTTTAATAAATCTACTGAAAAATAGCATTTACTAGAAAATGGAAACTTTTATAATTGTGTAGTTTTGAAACCATTGTGTTAAATAGAGCATTTGCTCCCATGGAGCAAATGCTCTATTTATCACAATGGTTTCAAAAAGTGCTTTTTAGAGAGGCGTCAAAAGGCGCTAGTATGAGGGAATTGATTGATCCTTTCCCTGATAAATATTCTACCAATATCTAAACAAATCATGTATACATTATGCCATTACAAAAAAATCAGCTAATGAATATTCATTATATCATTATTCCTTACATAAAAATCTACATGTTGGTGTTTATCCTTTCCTTAATATAAACGTTTTTCACGCATTTGCAAAAAGAGAATACCCAGACAAGGCGGTTATAGGAACCGTCTGATCAGGGTCTGCTCTGTTTACTTGCGAAATAATATAAATATAACTTTACTTATCTAGCATGGTGAAAATATCCTTCTTTCGATGTTCAATTTTGTTGATTCTCTCCATGAATATTAATGAGGTGATAAAATCTTGAAAAAAATGTTATATAGGGAATAAGGTTAAGCAATAAGTGTAGAGTTTGTAAGTTATAAGTTTGTAGACAACCCCTGTTTGATCGAAATGTTTGGAGAAAACACAACAACACAATTAGTTTTTGTTTTTTTATCTCTTACTCTGTATTCGGCCCTTTTAATTAACAGTATGTATTGCTCCTTCTCTACAACACAACGGCACCCTTTGAGATACGAATATTGTATGTGTTGTTCAGAGGGAGTTGTTATAGGGAGGGAAAATCAAACATAATTAGCTTGTTTGCAGATCCCCAGATAAGGTGTATTTCGAGAACTAAACCCGTTATGCCTCAACCAAACCCTATGTTGTGACCACTTCACAAAGGGACGATTCTAAAGAGTGGTCACAACATAGGGTTTGATTGAGGCTTAAAGAAAATACGACGGACAAAGGTTGTTTCTGGAGCCTTGTTGTTTCGGAAACAGTGATATACGTTGTTGTAAGGAGGGCATCGTTATAGAGAGGGCCGTTGTAGGGAGGGAGCACAGTATTCAAAACAAAAGACCAACATAAAGGGAAACTGTATTTTATTTCAAAAGAAAACCACAATACAGTAAATCCTATCTAATCCCTACTGTTAAATAAACATCAGTTCTTAAGACAGGTGGCAGCTTAACCCTTTCGCTGCCAAACTCTGTTGTCTGCTAACTTTGTCGTCTGCTATAAATTTTCATTTTTTTTATTTTCTTCATTTTTGTTTCAAAACATAGTAACAGTAACAAACAGTTTGGATCCTGATGAGACGCCGAGTTACTCGGCGTCTCATCTGGATCCAAACTGTTTGCTTAGGTAATCACAGATCCGACATTGGCAGCGAAAGGGATTAATCAGCCACCTGTCAGAAAAAAAAAATCAATTCCTCTTTTAACGAAATTTTTGGTAGGTTATACCACACTATATACTAATGTAAAAAATAACCCTTTCCTTCATATAACACATTTCCACGCATTTGCAAACAGAGTAGACCCAGATAAGACGACTCCTTCTGATCAGGGTCTATTCTGTTTGCAATGGCTATATACAGTGCTCCCTCCCTACAACGGCCCTCTCTATAACGATTCCCTCCTTACAACAACGCATGTCAATGAAACAACCTTTGTCCATCGTATTTTCTTTATGCCTCAATCAAACCCTATGTTGTGACCACTCTTTAGAATCGTCACTTTGTGACGATTCTAAAGAGTGGTCACAACATAGGGTTTGGTTGAGGCATAACGGTTTTAGTTCTCGAAATACACCTTATCTGGGGATCTGCAAACAAGCTAATTATGTTTAATTTTCCCTCCCTATAACAACTCCCTCTGAACAACACATACAATATTCGTATCCCAAAGGGTGTCGTTGTAGAGAGGGATCACTGTAGTTTCTGCCATAGTCAAAGAGACCCGCGTGCATGTCCTTTCATAAAAAGTAATCTAATTTATATTCATGATGTCATTATTTTTAACATTAATATTCATGGGGTGGGGGTTTATGGAATATGAAAATAGAAATTTGGCTATGATAGAACATGTAGATATTCAGATATATATCATTAAATAAGAGTACTTTTTCATTCATTTAAACGGCCCTGCAGGAACCGCATGGTCAGGATCTTCTCTGTTTGCTTATTAGAATATCATAGATAGATCTGACTCTACAGTTTCTACACATGTACCAATACCAAAACATCCTGTTTACATAAGCCATTATAAAAATCAGTGACGTCATAATTTCTGATATGAATATTGAACAGGGATAGGGTTAAATCAAGAGACAGTGCTTTTTATCTTGGTGCACTGAATGGTTCTTTCTCTGTGTTGTTACTGTTGCCTAGCAACAGATAAATGTGCTTACTCAAATACTAAACTCGTCATTTTTCAACCCACCTCTATGCTGTAACCACTCTTCTAAAGAGTGGTCAAAACATTGGGCTTGGTAGAGAAATACAGGAGTTATTCATTAACCCTTTCGCTGCCAAAGTCTGTCGTCTGCTAACTTTGTCGTCTACTACAAATTTTTGTATTTATGATTTTCTTCAATTTTGTTTCAAAAACATAGTAACAGTAACAAACAGCTGTGATCCTGATGAGACGCCGAGTTACTCGGCGTCTCATCTGGATCCAAACTGTTTGCATAGGTAATCACAGATCCGGCATTGACAGCGAAAGGGTTAAAACGTTTTAACTTACTCATTTTATTTGGACCTCTGTCTTTCCAAAAACTGTTGCATTCGCCTTTCTATTGCAGGATCATGGAAGAGGCAGCCAGATCTTTCCTGTTTAAGATTGTCAATAGCAATGGCTTTGTTGACGCTTTTGACCTTGCCGCACTGAATATTCAGAGAGGGCGTGACCACGGACTGCCATCTTACAATAAATACCGGGAGGCCTGTCAGCTGCCCTCGTATCCCAGGGAGTTCCCCAATGGAAACGGACCCAATGCAAGACTGCCAAACCATAGTCGTCAAACTACAAGTAATCTTAGAGACGTGTATGAGTGAGTATATAGGAATGCAGTGAAATCCTGATAGTTCGAAAACTAAAACAAGTATCATTATCGATATTTAACCCTTTCCTCCATAAATACAACTTTTTACGCCTCTGTAAAAGTCAGTTTTTGAAACCATTGAGATAAATAGAGCATGTCCTCCTTAGGAGAAAATACTCTTTTTATCGCAATGGTTTAAAGACTTAAAAAAATCTTAAATTTTCCTTTTCTCTAATTGATGCTCGTTTTCGGTAGATTTATTCAAAGAGGTTGGATCTAAAAATAGCCTATGATGGAAAGGGTTATGATTTGAAAGCTTAATGCAGCGTGAATAGCATTCATAAAGCTCCTCTATGAGCATTCTGCATGACTTGAATCCTGCATTTTGCAGTCACTCGCCTACAAAGACGTATGTATACAGTAAAACTTCGATTATCCGAACACTAAAATACGTATTATTATCGATCTTTAAGACAGGTGGCAACTTAATGCATGGTGAAAGTCATGCAGAAAGCTCCTCTAGGAGCTTTCTGCATGACTTTCACCATGCATTAAGCAGCCACCTGCCTAAAAGGGTCTAAATTCTTCTATAACGAAAATTCGAATAATCGAGGTTTGACTGTATTTTATTTATCTTTTGGAAACACCAAAACAAAGTGCTCGTTTAGTCTCCATAGGTATAGGTATAGGTATAGGTATAGGTATGAGGGGATCGGGGAGGGCCATGTCCCATAATACCTTACAAAAATGCTTTGTTTGTAGCTTATGTATCATGGTAAGTATACATGTACAATTTTCATATTTTTTAACAACACCATTTAGATAGTTGATATTATACGTTTTCATAAGTTTTTGTACACAAAACATGCAATATTAGTAGATTCTGCTCTTTTTATATATCATTTCAAAAATTAAATACATTCTATAGGAGCCGTCTGATCTGGGTCTACTCTGTTTGCTTATGGTGTATTATAGATCTGATTCTACAGCTTCTGCCTGAGTCAAAATGTCCTGTTTTCATTTGCCATTAATAAAACATTATCTAATTAATATTCATGACGTCATTATTTCTTACATGAATATTCAACAGGGAAAGGGTTAAACGCAATACTCATTATATTGACATTATTTTATTTTTTTAACAAAACTGCCTGAACATTTAAATAATTACCGTTCTCGTGCTAAATATTTATATGTGAATCTATTCACAATGCATATTTATTAACCCATTCTCTCCTACTTAATCATTTTCGCGCCTCTGTAAAACTCAATTATTTAAACCATTGTGATAAATAGAGCTAAATTAATGCTCTATCTATCACAATGGTTTCAAAACTACACAAGTCTAAAATTTCCTTTTATGCTCCTTTTCGGTAGATTAATTCAAAGAGTTTGGATCTAAAAAATAGTGTTAGCTGAACCAAGTTGGATCAGTTGTAGCCATTGGATTATACTGGTAACCTAGGAACTGTCTTATATGGGGGTCTACTCTATTTACAATTTCATTTGGGTCTACACTTTCGGGCTGACTGGTAGGTCACTATAATGCAATAAGACACTCAGTGGTCTGTACTATTTCTTACATAAACCTCACTGAGAATTCAACAGAGTTAAACTTGGTGTTCTTTTCATGTAGCTCTCCGTGGGACATTGATCTGTGGGTTGGCGTTGTTTCCGAAATACCCGTACAAGGTGGACAGATAGGACCTACCCTCGAGTGCATACTGGGAGACCAGTTTAACAGGCTGAAATTTGGGGACCGCTTGCATTTGGAGGGACAGGATGTAGGTTTTAATCCTGGTAAGTGTTTTAGTTTAATCCTTCCTTCAAGCCTTCTAGAATAAATCTACCGAAAAGGAGCATTAACTAGAGAAAAGGAAAATTTTATCATTTGGTAGTTTGAAACCATTGTGATAAATAGAGCATTTGCTCCTATAGGAGCAAATGCTCTATTTATCACAATGGTTTCATAAAGTGACTTTTACAGAGTCGTCAAAAGTTAATGGATCTAAATTCACTCTAAAACATAAGCAACCCAACTGAAGCTGTTCACCGAAGGTACTTATTGGCAAAAGAAGCAAGAATGGTATTTTATTACTAAAAGATGGGATTTAGTGTGGTATCTGATCCTATATAAATAGAGATCCCTCGATTCATTTGACTGTAACACGAGCCACGGACTACTATATCGAGACATCCCGATAGTGTACGATGAACTGGCGATTATCGATTTATACAGCGTCATCTCACTAATGTATTCTTGCATAAAGGTCAACGTCAGGTGAATTTTGCTGGACTATACTTGTACCTATTCATATGAAACTTCAGATACTTGTTCACAAGTGCTACAATCTGACAAAGGGTCATAACTTTGGAAATAAGATATTAAAAATGTCTGGACCGACGCATGCAGTGCTCTAGTTTCTACAAATCTACATGAAGTATACATGCATGTAGCTCGCAATACGCACTTACACACGTGCATAACATCAATCTGAAAAGTGAAAACATTATCATGACTAAACTGAAACAAAAATCGAAGGCCAATGTTGTATACTTTGATAAACGTTTTGTTATGTTATGTAAGCTTTAACCCCATTTCCTCATATTGATGCTTTTTGGCGCCTCTGTAAAAGTCACCTTTTGAAACCATTGTCATAAATAGAGCATTTGCTTCTACAGGAGCAAATGTTCTATTAATCACAATGGTTTCCAAACGACATAATTCTAATTTTTGTGTCCTATATATCCACGGTGCGTTCATTACATTTGGATTCAGCTTCACTTCTGATATACCCACACTGCCGTAGAACATAAGACCTCGTTTCTACAATTCTGCATGTGTACACGTACGTGTTTCTCTTACAGCTCAGAGGGATGAGATACGAAGGTACAGCATGGCAAAGATCCTGTGCGAGAACAACTTGTACGAAACCATAGACTATCCTAATGTGTTCCTAAAGTCGTGAGTATTTGTCATACATATTAACTTCGATATCTCGAACTCGGATAACTCGAACTTCGGATAACTCGAAGTAAAGTTAAATGTTTATATTTTGTGTTTAGTTTAGAATTCTAGTACATTTATACTGATTACCGTAAGTATTCTAGCAGAATACTTAGGCAAATAGTGCAGACCCAAATCAAACAGCTACTGAAACAGTAATGTGACCAGGGTCTACACTTTTTGCAGCTATATATATATAAAGACATTCGACAGCTTGATACAGGTCACAAATAATGCTGAAAGCTCACACAGAAGCATTCAGCCTCTCTTCAATCTACATTAGGCTGTCACAAGGAGAAAGATTCCAAGTTAGAAATAAGCTAACTTGAACCCCCGTTATCTCGAAATATTTTGTTTGATCCCTTAACCTTTTTCCTTATGTAAGCGCATTTTGACGCATGTGCAAACAGAGTAGACCCAGATCAGGGTCTTCTCTGTTTGCTTATGTTGTAATATAGACATGATTCTACAGCTTCTGCCTGGCCCAAAATGGCATGTGTTCATATGCAATTATAAAAATAATCTAATTGATATTCATGACGTCATTATTTCTTACATGAATATGCAACAGGGATATTGTTAAAGGTCGAGATACGGGGATTTCACTGTAGGACCTTCGTAGTTGTACAACTAACCTCTCCTCTCTACTGATCTGTAAACTGAGTAATCAAGTTGGCACCATTTGGGTAACTTTTACTCTTAACCATTTCCCTGTTGCATAATCATGTACGTAATAATGACGTTATGAATATCCATATACGTAATAATGACGTCATGAATGTGTATTAGACGAATTTTAAAATTGGCATAATGTACGCAGGATCTTTTGGTATTGGTAGAAACTGAAGAGTTTATCATAATTTCATAAGCAAACAGAGCACATCCTGATCAGGAGCCGTCTGATCTGAGTCTACTTTGTTTGCAAATGCATGGCAAGGATTTATATTAAGGAAAGGGTTAATACGCGGGAACTGAGTACAGTTGAACTTCGATATCTCGAACTCGGAGAACTCGAACATCGGGATAACTCGAACAAAAAGTTCTGTCCTTCCAAAATCTTACAATACAGAATTGCTCTGAAATGTATGACTACGCATATCTAGAAACACACATCATAGCTAAATGCAGGTCTACAGCTGTGAACTTTAGTTTAGTTTAGAAACCATTGTGATATCACAATGGTTTCAAAAAGTGACTTTTACAGATGCGCCAAAAAAGCATCAATAGGGGGAATGGGTTAAGCCTTTCCTCAATAAATATGCTTTTCTACGTCACTGTAAAAAACCATTGTGATAAATAGAGCATTTGCTCCTATATGAGAAAATTGCTCTATTTATCACAATGGTTTCAAACTTCAAAATTCTAAAATTTCACTTTTCTCTAGTTAATGCTAAGGGTAATATTATTCAAAGTAGTTCGATCTAAAAATAGCCTATGAGGGAATGCGTTAAGACACGTTATACTTTTATTCGTTTTTATATGCTGAAAAGAAGTGTAGCGAAAGGAAGAAAACCGATCAAATAAATGCTGAAGAAGACAAAGTGGTTATAAGTTTCATTATAAATATGCGTTTATTTTTGGAGAATATAACTTTAAGCGATCATGAAAACAAAAGTGTTATTAAGGTACAGTTGAACTTCGATATCTCGAACTCGGATAACTCGAACATCGGGATATCTCGAACAAAAAGTTCTGTCCTTCCAAAATCTTACAATACAGAATTGCTCTAAAATGTATGACTACGCATATCTAGAAACACACATCATAGCTTAATGCAGGTCTACAGTAATGCTGAAAGCTCTTGCTCTTGTTTGCAAAGTCATAAAAAGACGCATCTTTGGAGCAAATGGTTAAGACAGGTTATGTTGTATTTATATAGGGCTCAAAAAACCCCGTGTGCTGAAATACCTCCGCTAAACGTTGGTTTATTCGCTCCAAGCCCACCTGGAGGCGGAGGCGGCGGCGGTGGTGGCGGTGGTGGCGGCGGTGGCGGCGGCGGTGGTGGCGGCGGTGGCGGCGGCAACGGCGGTGGCAACGGAAACGGCAACGGCAACCAGAGATCTGAGAAGATGGAAGAGCTACTGGATGAGCTGTTACACAGCCTGGACGAAATAGAAGACGGTGGAAATTAACACTGGCGTCTCCGTCCGCACTGTTTCATAACTTTAGCTGACTAGTGGCAAAACAGAGAAGTCACGGTGTCTTATCATGATGCAAATTGTTTGACTCTCTAGTTTCATTTTATAACCCTTTCCCTTTTCTATTTTTATTCCAAAGTTCAATACCTACTAAATATCCATAGACAAATATTTATAATGAAATATGGAAGGTGGAACATTGTACTCATTTCAGAAACTAAAGAAATAGATATTTCAAATCTATCAGCAAACAGAGCAGACCCTGATCAGACGACTCCTCTAGGAGTATTCTGATATTCTGATATGGTTCTACTCTGTTTGCAAATGCGTGAAAACATGTTTATATTAGGGAAAAAAATTGAATTTGATAATTGTAGCACATGGCAGTTTTATAGTAAACAATAGAAAATCAACGTGAAAAGCGTTAGAGGTTAAGAAATTTTCTCATCTCCCTTCATTAATTTCGTACCATTATTTGACTTCGACCACCTAACATGTTAGGTATAACAATATAAACCAGATTTACTTCTTCGACCAAAGTGATATCCTCTATTCATTTTGACCGAATCAGTCTACGTCGGTAGTTTCTCTGGTTTTGACCTTATTGGCCGACTCTAAATTCATTCTATAAACCTGACAATCTTCCGCAGTCAGAATATGGTTTGTGATTGAAGTCACCTTTTGCAATGATGAAAAGCTTGCCTATCTCCCCTGAACTATTTTGCACCCATATACTTACTTGCTCAACCCATTACTCCACGATTATTCATGATGAGTTTTTACATAATGAAATTTAAACACAGGACATTTTTGACAAGGCAGATACTGTGAAATAAGATCCATATTATTTCGTAAGCAAACAGGTCAGACCCTGATCAGACGGTTCCTGTATGAGCCGTCTGATCTGGGTCTGTTTGCAAATGGATGAACAGTTTATATGAAGGAAAGGGTTAAATGTTTACATAGTTATTTATGTGATTGACTTTTTATATTAGGCACAATAATATTTGCTTTTGTTCTCATATCAATCTACAGTAAAACCTCCCCAAACCGAACTTTGATTAAAGAGGAATGGAATATTTCTTCTGACAGGCGAATGCTTTATGCTGGGTGAAAATCATTAACCCATTTACTCCCAGTAGATTCTTCCATGCTTATATATTGGATTAGTCCATTTTTTATCTAAGGGATGTCTGGTCTAAATTTTCAGTTTTGTTTTGTTTTATATTCAATTTCCTATCAGCAAACAGTGTAGACTGATCAGACGCCGCATAATGCGGCGTCAGATAAGAGTCTATACTGTTTGTCTACGTCCCATATATAGGATCGTGGGCGCAAATGGGGAGCTCTTTGCATGGCTGTCACCTTGCATTAAGCTCCCACCTGTCTTGAAGACTGATGATACTTATTTGATTGTTGGGTTTAGCGAGGTTCTACTATAATGTATTTTTCTTTTGAAATAAAAGCCATTTCTCCCTTAATTTATGTTGGTCTTTTGTTTTGATCAACAGCAGTTATCCGATCACTCTTTCGCTGCCAATGGCGCATCTGTGATTAAATTATCGGCTTCTCATCAAGATCTGAACTGTTCGTTACTGTGACTTATGATTTTTTAAACAAAAATGAAAACAAATATAATAAAAGAAAAAATGCAGCAGACGATAAAGGTTTCAGACGACACCATTTCGCAGCAATATAAATACTCGTTACACGCTAGCGACGAAAACGTGATTACATATCGAGGGCTTGGTGCAAAACTATTCTAACTCCTTCACTTTGTGAAGGAGTTAGAATAGTTTTGCACCAAGCCCTCGATATGCAAACAGGTTTGACTCTAGATGAGTTTATAATTTTTTCTATGAAACTTGGTGTTAATGTTTGGTGTCATCAAGAAATACCACCCTGTGTGTGACACTTGCATTGGTCTTGGAACACCAGAGTTGTGGTCCTTTGTTTGCGAACACTTTAACCTCTTTGTTTGTCTAAGTCATATCTAAGAAACTGTTAGAAGTTTTCCAACGAAATTTTGTGTAAATCTTAAGTACCATAAACAAATGTTGTCCTGCATGTACCACCCACGTTGGCATTGGAACCCTAGAGTAATGGCTCTATGTTTGCGAAAAGACTCAATTAGATACTGAAGCCAGCACTTGTTTGGCGGGGGATATGAATTCAGCAAATGTTCCTGTTTCTCATATAAAAAGATAAAACAAACTCATCATTATGGTCGTTCTGGAACTGTTCGATACTGTGTCACTATTCAAAGCGTGTAACACTTAGTTCTTTAACTCCTTACCTCGTGAATATTTAATAGGGAAAAACCCCGAACGTTTAAATAGCAATAAGGTTAACTTTTATAATGCATTATGAACAAGTTTTATACCACTTCTTTCCATAGACATTGCCATTTTTTCACTCATAAACCAACAAATACATTTCAGTAATGTTTTCATAATTCTTCATAAATCAGTCCTCCTACCAGTGAAATTTTATCATCAACATCCCGTTGAGACACCATTCTCCTGAGCGGCGCTAATATACCCATTTTAATGTTGTGTAGACAACATACATAGAGGAAGAACAATTTTAAGGTATTTAAATCCGACATAAAAACTAATTTTTGATCAATTGAAGTCTCGAGAGTACATTTTGTCTTTGTGAGGAGAGATAAAGCGGCGATACAGCTCTACTCTAGAATACTCTATTCTCAACACCAAAACAGTCACCAAAGACACAACCACAGCTCTCATTGTTGAATTATCTGGAAATAAACGAGTAACATTTTACACAAATATAAAAACGACCATACATATATAATCTTTTTTAACTTTCAGACAGTGTAAACTAACATAAATCGGTTACATTTTATTCCTCCAACTTGCAGATACAGTTAAACTTCGATATCTCGAACTGCAAGGGACCATATAATTAGTTCGAGATAACAGAGGTTCGAGTTATCCGATTTATATTCTGATCAATGTCTCAAGTTCAAAGCTTAATGCAGGTCTTAAGTAATGATGGAAGCTCCTGTAGGAGCTTTCAACATTACTTTAGACCTGCATTAAGCTGACAAGCGTGTTTCAAGATATGTGTAGTGATACCTTTTAGAACAATTCTGTATTTCAAATTTTGGAAGGATCGAATCTTTAGCTCGACTTATCGCGAGGTTGGAGTTATTCGAGTTCGAGTTATCAAAAGGAGTCTGCAGCATTGACGATAATTCAGTTGTTCATATGAAAATGCTAAAACTTCATACACCTATTAAGCATGAAAGAATGTAAATACAGTAAAACCCCGCTAATGCGACCACGTAATAAACAGCCACTGTCGTCGTTTAAAGCAGGTGGTTGCTTAATGCAGCACGAAGGTTATGCAGAAAGCTCCTACAGGAGCTTTCTGCGTAACATTTGTACTGCATTAAGCAACCACCTGCCTCTGCCACCAAAAATTATGCCCCTTTTTGGTGGTCGCATTAGCGGGGTTTTACTGTATATCGTTATACAGTTGAGCCCCTCTAATGCGACTACTCAATGAATAATTGCGGGTGTCTTTATAAGCAGGTGATTGCTTAATACAGGACAAAATTAATGCAGAAAGCTCCTAGAACCTGCATCCAGCACACAGAAATATACCTCTTTTAGGTGGTCGCATTAACGAGGTTTTACTGTATATAAAAAACAACCACTCAACTGTTTTGAAACTCATATATTTACAATAGAATATACCAGCAAAATAATAATCACCAAAAAGTATATGCATACTGCAGGCCTCAAATTCGCATCTTTGAACTTTATTTCGTATATAAGGCCTCCGGCCCATAAACATATACGCACATAAATAAACAAATACATTTTTAACATATTACAGTAAAACTTCGATTATTCGAACACTAAAGTACGTATTATTTTCGACCTTTAAGACAGGTGGCAGCTTAATGCATGGTGAACGTCATGCAGAAAGCTCCTCTAGGAGCTTTCTGCATGACTTTCACCATGCATTAACCAGCCACCTGCCTAAAAGGGTCTAAATTCTTCTATACCGAAAATTCGGATAATCGAGGTTTTACTGTATTGACATGGAAGTACTACTAACATCTATATTACTAGGCATTCGAATAGGTACTCTGCAATACTGTAACGCCTTCTCAACAGATTCACCATTTATAGTATGTCAGAACGTTGAATACATTACATGTACTTAACATTTATAAATGCTAACTAATTTATTAATAGTTAGTAGTTGTGCGCACTCAGTCCCACCTATACATCAGCACAACATACACATACATGTTCTAAGACAACCGCAATGACATAGAACGGTTAAAATTGCATACACATACATACTCCTGCACACCCATATATATTTACCTACTGGCGCCTTAACGAAACAAAATTTAAGGTGCCGTACGTACTGGGTGTATTGTTAGCTAAACTTTCATCTATGTTATCATTCTACCTTAAGACCTGGTCACAATCCGCCGTGCGGGGTTTTAGCACGTACGTTTTTAAGGGAGCCCCCGGCTGCTACGTTTTTCTGAAAACGTGGGGAAGAAGTAGCAAATGCAGGGAGAAACGCACGTCACACGCACGGTTGCGCTAGGTGTACGTACGTGGCACGCACGTCAGCCTCGCCCTGATCGGTTGCGTGCATCGTACTTTGCACACGTGGTAAGTAAGTTGAAAGTGCTTACAACGTGCTCACAACGTACGATCTCCGTGCGATTGCCGCATTATCGTACGTACGCCGTACGGTCCACGTGCTGCTCACGTACGGTCCACGTGAGTTTTGTCAGTTCATTGGACAGTAGAACTGGGGAAGTGCCGAGTGAGCACAGACCACGTATTTATAACATGCGCAACACGCATGTGCTAAGTGCGCCATCTGTAGAGCAAGCGACTGTTGGAAAAATATTAAAACACTCACGGAGTCAGTGCGTTGTGCGCACGTTGGCTGTAGAAGGCACGTGCATCATACGTACGTTGGTGAATCCGTAGCCCGAACGCAGCTCGAACGCAGCGAAAGTTTTGCATGCACTAAAAGTGCTACGGTGTGTCTGCGTGCTCCTAAATTCGTAAGGAGGTGGTACTCACCACGTACGGATCCCCAAAATTCCCCCACGTTTTTGCACGTAGACAACACGCACTTGTACGTACTGCGGGTTGTGACCACCGCTTATGCGAAACGAGAAGTAAGGTTTTATGTTTACACTATTAAAGGCAAGGTGAACAGTACTGCATCCGAACACAATAAAAACTACTTCAGTACGATATACTTTTATCGGGTGTTTCCGTTCAGGTGGATGCGTGACTCAACGGAAAGGCCCGAACGTGTTATGTACAATTAAACTAGACATGTACAAGTAACTAGACATAACCAAACTATCTGAATAGTACAACATACTTCGTATAGTCATGATTTATCTTGCATGAAGCGATGACCCCTCTAACACAAGATACATTAAGATTGCTGCAAGTCGAACCCTTTGACCGAGGACTTTGCTGTTTACCTTTCATTATATAACATTTTGTATTACCGCATGGTCCCAAAAACACACCAATCAATCTATCAACAGGTGTTAGCAGGACGCATCCAGCACAGTGCAATAAAACCTTCCACCTGACACGTTTCCTTAATAAAGAAACTATATAATCTTAGTCACTACACTGTAGAGAAAGTGCCCTGTAAACGACGATATGTACGACCTTAACCCTTCTCTAACTGAATTTTAAAATATATTTCTCCTTCTTTACACATGCCCTATTGTATAATTACATATATCTTCACTGTGTACAAGTATTTCGCTGTGCAATCACTGCTGTGGAGTGCATTGGTTGCACAATCAATTTGTAAATAGTGCAGACCCTGATGAGACTGCTCCTGCAGGAGCTGTCTCATCTGGGTCTTCACTATTTACAGGTAGCTATATTGACGTGAATAGCAAGCGAAGGGTTAATATAAAATTCCGTAATCTATACAATCTATCATTTACTAACTTGTTACTTAATAATCTAGTAATTATGCACTACTGAAACCGTAACATAAACATCCAAGTCAAAGGATCAATCGCCTGTTAACAAGACACAAACACTACAGTGTAATACAGTAAAACATCTCTATAATGACCACTAAATTACATCAAGTAGTTTGTGTTAAAGGCAGATGGATGCTTAAAGCAATGTGAAAGTAAAACAGAACGTTCCTATAGGAGCGTTCTGTTTTACTTTCACCTTGCTTTAAGCATCCACCTGCCCAAAATACCAACTAATTAACACAATTTAGTGGTCGTTATAGAGAGGTTTTACTGTACAACCCCATTCGAATAAAAACCATACAATGTTAGTCAATATACTGTAGAGAATTTGTCCTGCAAACAATTTACCCCTTACTACTACATGCATGTATTAGGCTAGTATTGCCTTTACTATCAAATTCCATAACCTATACAATCTATTGTCTACCATATGCGTTACCTTACATGTTTAATCTAAAGACGAGATACTGTAATGATTCTTGCTATTAATCTAAGGAAAAGTAAGTATATATTTAATACATGATAGTTGAAAACGCTATACCATACTGTAAGAGAACTGTCATTTAGTCTAGTTAGATATAACCGATTTCTTGTTCTTGTTCTGAAAAAAGATTACCGCTTAAGCCGGTTCTAGGGTGTGTGAGCAGTGTTGCACTTCAATTATTAAACCGAGTCTGCAATTTTCTCTTTTTTTTTGGTTTTAATTTTTGCTCTCGTGGGATCACCTCCCTTCAGAAATTATGTAATGACAAGAAAAGTACATTCCTACATAAGTAAAAACATTCACACATTAAATATTTGTATTTCTATATTTCCAGTTTTCCTTGCGTGACAATCTTCCAACTCTCTTAAAAACCAGAACTTTAGTTTTGTTTGTATTGACATATAAATGAGTTTATCACAAAACAGTTGCAAAGTATTTATATGTTTTTGTAGACCTTGTATTACATGCACTCCATTGTTTTGAATTTCGTGAGCAAGTTCATTTATGAATATAGAAAATAACAATGGACTTAAATATCCTCCCTGCCTTAAACCTAATGGGCATTCAAAGAAGTCAGTTAATTTGCCTTTTTTAATGCACATCTTTACATTTTTATACAAAGCCATGATAGAATTGAGTAAATGACCATTAATCCCATTGTTAAATAATATATTATACATTTTGGATCCGTTGCCATAATCAAATGCTTTTTTGAAATCCATGAATGCAACATACAGTTTTCTTCTTTTTCTTGAAAGAAATTTATTTATGATTGAATAAAGGACAATTGCATTGTCTGTGGTGCAGTACCCATTCCTAACGCCAGACTGAGATTCACTTATACTGTCAAATACCTCAGTATATAAATATATTCTTAAAGTGGGAGATCCGTCGAAAGCAAAAGTAGCAATGTGAAAAGAGAAAATTGCAGACTCAGTTTTATTGAGTCTGTTCATGAGTAGTAATTAAAAGTGCAACACTACTCATGCCTCCTAGCACTGGCTTAAGCAGTATTCAATTTTCAAAACTTATAACATCAAAACTAATGATCCCGAAGGAATAGAAAATACAACAACACTGAGAATGAAGTACGGGGCGAGTTTTTACGGCCGCCACACAAGCACTTAACACCTGCTGTTGTTGTTAGGTAAATATATTCTGAAAGTGGGAGATCCTTCGAAAGCAAAAGTATTAATGTGAAATGAGAAATTGTAGACTCGGTTTTATTGAGTCTGTAGTTAATATTTTATTCAATATGCTTATGTATATTTTACTAATTACATCAATAAGTGCTATTCCTCTATAGTTATCTGGATTGTAATGATTACCTTTCTTGTGTATTGGTATTAATACTGCCTTACTCCATGTATCTGGAAACTGCCCCTTCTTCAATAACTTGTTAAACAATTTTAGCAAATAGGGAAGAAGAAAGTATAGCCCATAAATAACATGAGCTGGAATAAGTAGTCCAAAACTAGACTTGTTAATATTCAAATGTTTGACAGCTAATATGATTTCATCAGTACGTATTTCTGCATTTAGGATATTTCCTTGCAAACTATCAGTATCACCAGTGTTATGGCCAAACTATCAGTATCGCCAGTGTCATGGTCAAACTATCAGTATATCCAGTGTTATGGTCAAACTATCAGTATCACCAGTGTTATGGTCAAAATATCAGTATCACTAGTGTTATGGTCAAACTATCAGTATCACCATCAGTATCACCAGTGTTATGGTCAAACTATCAGTATCACCAGTGTTATGGTCAAACTATCAGTATCACCAGTGTAACGGTCAAACTATCAGTATCACCAGTGTTATGGTCAAACCCTACACTACTTCCGTATTCGGACTCACTCGTTTCAAACCAGTTCTTAAAGTGACAAAACCATTCATCATCACTTATATTTGGTATCTGTATTTGCTTATTGGTCAAAAGCTTCAGCTTTGTCCAAAATAATTTAGGGTTTTCCTGTGTGCTGTTAAGACATAGCAAATATTTCTGCTCACAGTTCCGCTTTTTTTTTGCATGTATTTTTATAATGAGATTTAGCCTCAAGATAATCTATTAAATGTTCAGTAACTCTATTTTTCTGTAAATTCTTACAAGCTTAATTGCATGGCGTTTTAATTTCTTACATTCTTTATCAAACCAATTAAAAACTTGAGTTTGTTTATTACTAGTCTTGTAATGTGTAAAGAAAGTTTTGCTTATATCCAGCAGACACGTTTTTAACTATTGTACTGTACATGTACTACTTCCATCAAAGGCAGACGAATCAAGCAAGTCATCTAGTTTGTTAAAACCACCATTCGGTATAATATCTTTCAGCGTCTCTTGGTATCTTACGCACTTAGAATCATTTATCTTAATTGCAGTTTCATCTGCATGATTATGTTAACTTTGTCCATCTAATATTGTCACTTTATTCAGGCTTAAGATTGTAGGCATGTGATCACTCTCTGGACTATCATCAACTCTAACATTTTAAATAAGTGAAATAGTTCATTACTACATATAAAATAATCATTAACACTAGAACCCGTGTGTCCATGAAAGGTAACTTCTTCAATGCCTTTGCCATCCTTACACGGCCATTTAAAATACACATGGAATAGGATATACACAAATTTACCAATATATTTCCATATCCATTGACAACTGTATCCATTGAGAATCTACTTGTGCTTATATCATTCGAAAACAAATCAGAATATTTACTAAAATCAGGAATTTTGTTATCTATTAATACAAAGTCATCTAAATACCAGTTCTAGCAATTCGATCCCCACTTATCAACATGTCATAAACATCAAGGTTATCAATTTATTGGCATAATGTATTCTCCGGCACCTCTAAAGCACATTTATTATCATGCAGGTTAACTGGTGATTGGCTAGGTGGATTGTACATATTAACAAACAAAATGTCTTTTGTACTATTTAGCATGCATTTATCTATTGTCAAAATTACTCCAAATCTAAAAGTACAAACATGAGTCATGCAGGAAACACCACATAGAACAAATAGTCGCCCGAACAGCAACACAAGGAAACAGCAAATGTACATCACTATAAAAAACAACAAGAGACGCACAAAGACAAAACAAACACACAATAGGGGGAAGATGAAAGCACCGCCTTGGAACGGTCAGTGACAAAAGTCACTGGGGGGTTAAACCGGTTTATGGGCGCCCAACCTCACACTTATTCCATCCCCACCCTAAAAGACA
Organism: Azorinus chamasolen; assembly: GCA_963576725.1. Taxonomy (NCBI): domain Eukaryota; kingdom Metazoa; phylum Mollusca; class Bivalvia; order Cardiida; family Solecurtidae; genus Azorinus; species Azorinus chamasolen. Next base: position 52,500,776 of record OY755253.1, on the reverse strand, counting down.
AACAGTGTAAATAAACGTATCCCCTCTCCGACTAATCTACAACAACCGCGACGGCAAATACAGTGGTAAAGTGCATGTATAACGAAAGTGAACAAATTGTATCCACCTATCGCTGGTGTACTCAATGATTGAGCTGCAAACAGAGTAACTGTAGAAAAGTAATAAAGGGTACGACAAAAACGAAATAGTACAGATATCCGACGTTCTCCTTCCATTTTTTTTATTTAAGATGTCGCCTTCATAGAGTACTAAACCTTTCTTGTCGGCGTACATGCAAAGAGGCCAGCGTGATTGCCAACTGTAAAAGGGTTGATAAGCAAACATGCAGTATGTTGTAGTACTTCAGGATCATATCCCTTTTTAATGATTTTTTTAACATATTTGATGAACAAAGTGAGAAAATGGGTATGTCCAATAATTTTACGAAGTTTGTATTTCACATCACCATAAAATTCAGGATGTGAAACACCGTGTCGCAGAAGCTCCTTGAGATTAGATTGGTACTTGCCAATAAGCGAGAGATTTCGATAGTAAAATTTAGAAAAGGTTTTTCTTAGTTTATGGTATCTATATCCTTGCTTAAGCAGTTTTTCAGTTAAAATGATATTTCGACTGTTAAAATCGTCAATAGATGAACAAGCTCTAGCAAAACGAATAAGTTGAGATAAATAAACCCCGTAAGATGGAGCACGTGGAACATCCTCGTCAAGATGAGGAAAATTAACAATATTAAAATCAAAATCATCTCTTTTGTCATATATTTTAGAAGAAATCATTCCATTATCAATTTTAAGGTCGAGATCAAGAAACGCTGCATAATTGTCGGACGGGTTAGCTTTATTCAATTTGAGTTCTTTAGGATAAATTGTTGGAATCAGAGCATCTAAGAAAGGCTTTTATAACATCTTCTTGTGATTGAGGATTCAAACGCAACATGAATTCTCTCTCATAGCAGTACCAAAAACAAATCTGCGACAAGTGGTGCACAATTCGTACCCATGGGAATACCAATTACCTGACGGTATATAGCATTCCCATAACGTACAAATATGTTATCCAAAAGAAAGGTTAGTGATTCGCAAACTTCTGAGCAAGTCCAATTGGTGTAATATTTCATTTGCTCGTCAGTAAAGAAAGCTTTTTCAGCATTACATGCCAAGAATGATGTTTTTTCCCGGGCAAATACTTTCTGGATTAAGTTAGTAAGCTTATCCTTAATTAAAATATGAGGAAGAGTTGTGTACAGAGTAGAAAAATCGTAAGTGCTTACAGTGGATGCAAGATACCTTTTGTTCTTAAGTTTGTTTAAAACTTCTGAAGAGTTCTTAATAGACCAGAAGAGATTTATTCCAGAATTTTCATAAGTCTTATCACAGTAGAACCTTACATGTTCCTTTACCTTCGTTAAACAAGAAGTCAAAAGTATAGACAATTTAGTAGTTGTACATGAACTAGAATTTGCAATGAAACGCGCTTTATATGTTTTTTATGTAGTTTTGGTAACCAATACATTGTAGGAAGTTTATGTTGTGTAATTTTGTTATCGGTTCTAAGTTGTTCACACTTTTTGACATGGTCTGAAACGATGGTCTTTTCGTCCGTAGTAACTGAAATGTATGACTTGGTATTAATAATTTCCTGCTTCAAGACATCGATATAATGTAATCGTCAAATAATAATCACATGTCTAAAAGAAATTCTAGGTTTAGGTGGAAGAACGTGTTTATTAGAGCTATAAAAGGAAATGCGTTTATCAATAATATCAAAAATTAGTTTTTTCCAACTAGAAAGAGCATTAGACTCAACATGTTCTCTTCGACACCATTTAATACTAAAATTTTGTAAAGCCTCCGCAATCTGAACTCGACAAGAGTTAAAATCTATCATGGATGGTATTCTATATTTGGGACCTTTATTCAAAAGAGATCATAGACGTTTATCTTTAATTACATTTGTATCTCAAAATTACCAGTAATCACATGACCAGCCGGAGAATAACAAAATTTTGAGGTGGCGCAATCTCAATTATCAGGAATATTTTCATTAATATTAAGGTCGGCCACAATTTTATTATAGTTGAAAATTATATTTCTGATGGGTTTGTTATATTTGTAGCAGATGATAGGTGGTTCTGTATTTTTAAAGTATTTAAGAATAGTGTCAATTACATTTTTGTCTCTAAAAATACTTTGGAGGTCAATAAAATCAACACCTTTATTAATAAAAGGAATTTTCAAGAAGAATCTTTGGTGTTCAGATAATTTGTCAATGTGCGGTCTGAGAACATGTAGAGTAAAGCTTTGTATCAAACTAGCCGTTCCTATGAGAGGATCTGATCTAAAAATAATTTTATCGCAACTTGCTCGTCAATTTCTTTTAATGAACATATAGATAAGGAGGAAAGTATAGAAAGCATGGCATGTTTGCCAGAAGTAAGGCGTAAAGTATGTAGATCAAGAAGAGTCATTTTCAAACGAGATTTTCGTTTAATATTACCATTTTTGCGAATGCCACGTGATCGAGATTTGCGTTTTCGTATAGAAAAAAATGAAAAAATATCTATATCTGGTTCTTTTGAAATATTTCCAGTCTGGTAAATATTATCATTCAGTCCTAAAGGAAAAGGTGTTTGCAATTTTTTGATCCAATTTGATTCAGATATAAAGTTTTCACATACTCTTGTAATATATTTGTCAAAACATTTTTTATCAGAACTATAATCCCGTCCATATTTCTACCTGATCTCACTGAAGGCTTAGCATTACAAACATAGCTTATAAACCCTGGTAAGATATTCCATATCTAATTGGGGTCTGCACGCCAAGTCTCTTGTAGACATACGAGCCTCATACAAGACATATCAAACGTTGTTAAGTAATGTATAAAAATCAGCGTTAGTTAATTTGCCTTATAGTCCATGAATATTCCTTGTAACGATGTCTAAACTAGACGGAATTGTTTTTGAACCCTGGCCACATCCCTAATCTCTACCACTTGGTTCTACACCAGTAACCATTGCCTCATTTGGTGTTGCTTGATGCCTAACTGCACGCTTAAATACACGAGTTTGAACATGTGCCTCTTCTTTGAGTACTACAAGTTTGCCTTTATTGAAATAACCATGTCTGCCCTGTTTCTACAAATTATCTAGCTGGCGTTTCTCACTGTATGTTAAATCGTTAGATATTTTAATGCCATTTGATCTGAGTTTATCTCTTACTTTGAACAAACAGAATTTGTCGTCTGGATATTCAAATTTGGCTAGAACCATTCATATCGAATGTACCAATCCACCTGGCAAACAACACACACTTATCTGTATCTATGGATTCAGGTAATTATGTGGTATTCAATATAGATTTTACTACCTTTGTTTTTGTTTCTACCGGACTTTCATTTTCGTCATCAGGTAATCTAAATAAGCGCAGGTTACACTTACGCATCTCTCTGTCCATTGAATTAAATTGGATAGCCATCACCTCAATTTGGTCACACAGTCGTTCATCATTTAAAGACAACTGTCCAACATCTGTTTGCAGAACCTCAATTACATACTCAATGTCTTCAACTTTTGTTTTTATTGATTTACATGTAACTGCATTTTCGAGCGATGATTGGCGCTCATCAAGATCACATACGTTTGAGTTGATTGACGCAAGCTCTGTTTGGACATTTGAAATATCATTTTTGAGACACACAATATCTTCTTTCAAACCTTGTGTTTTCAAAGATAATTTCTCGGGTGAAGCGTCTATTGCTTTTAGAAATCAGTTCAGTGTTATTTCCCGAAGGCCCTGTGTTCATCTCAACATCTGATGCCAATAAAGTAATCTGGAGTAGAACAACGCATAAGGACGACTGAACATGTGACAAGAGTCAGTTAGTTTGGCGAATACATTGCCAGTGCACGAGGGAATGTCCATTTGGCTCTGCGATACAGCAAAGTTGTTTTCCTCATTTTTTCCTCTGAATAAAGCGTATATAGCTGCATGTAAAGCTAACAACAAGATACAGGTTGCAATAGTCCTCCAATGGATGCCTGTCCCTCTACCATAGGGATTATACTGAACCTTGCATCCATCACTGATTCTAGATCTAGGGGGGGGGGGGGGATAAATGCACCAATTCTTGCCCGATATATTTGCAGTTCAACACCCATACTCACTAAATAGAAAAAAAATAGAATTAGAAATCTGCACGATTGTCTACATATGCTTTATAATGATTGCTCTACAATGCCTATCACCTGTCCAGTTTACACTCACATACATTTACCCGTGCCTCTACCAATACACCTGTGTACACCTGTGTGTACCTATTTACATGTATATTGCTTCACTGCAGAATGTTTAAAATTATAATTTACCAGAATAGTTTAGCACGACAGTTCTCCTTCATCTGTATACACATTTTATAATAAAACAAACTGGCAAAACTATATCATTAACTCTTTTAGTGCCAATGTCGCCTGTTGGCACCATTGAAAACTGTGCAATCCAAGGTCATATGACCTGGGACTTCACTGTTTTCTGTGATATTTTAGCCCAAGCATACAGATTTTTTAAAACAAACGTTGTACTAATATACATATATTATTTAGTTTAGAATTATATTTAATATGAAATTATTATTGCAGACGACACTTAAATTTGGCGCCAAAAGAGTTAAATCCGAGCTTATTGAAACACAACTTGTCAGGCCAACAACGCGTATATGTCATTTAATTTATTTGTGAAGAGTAGCGATTCGCTTTGATTATAACTCCCCCGCTCTACCCATTGCGCCACTGCGGATTATATGCATATTGATGATAAATTTAAATAGTAAATTCAAAAGAAATATGTAACGCGTTCCGCATCAACCTAGTGGAATGGAGACAGATTTTACTGTACGATAAAAAACGTTTTCGATTTTTTTTGTAATGAAGAACTGATAACCTGTTTGACAGATAGCAGCTTAATGCAGCATGAAAGTCTTGCATAAAGCTCCTCTAGCTAGGAGCTTTCTGCTGGAAGTTCACCATGCCCTGCATTAAGCTTCCACCTGTCTTAAAGACCGATAATGATACTATATACGTTTAAAATGAATTTAATCCTTTACCTGATAAAACGACTGTTGACGCCTATGAAAACAGTAGATCCAGATCATGTGACACATATCAGAGCCGTCTGATTTGGATCCTGTCCTAAGCGTCCATCAAAAACATGTCTAAATATGGGTCTGTAAGGCAGATGGTAGCTTAATACATGTCAAGGAGCTTTCTGCATTACTTTTGTCCTGCATTAAGCTTCCATATCTTTTCAAAGACTACAATGTTCAATAAATAAATGGTCGCTTAAGAAAGGTTCTACTTTACATGCAACTGATTCTAAAGTTTCAGCAAAATACAGCTAAAATTCTCTATAACTGTCACATGCTTGAAAAGCAGGTGATAGCTTTACGCAGGGTGTATTTTATGCAGGATGTTCTCATAAGATTTCGGCGTGAAATTCGCTCTACAATAACAATTCGCCTGCATTTAAATATTTCATTGTGGGAAACGTATGCGTTTGCAAACAGTGTATGCCCAGATGAGAGTTGTCCGGGTAGCACAGTCGGTCAGATAATTTATTTTAAAAACGTGACATGAAAATGGGGGTAATGACTGCAGGTAACACCTTCAGCAAGCTATTTAGAATGCGACATTTTAGTCATTTTATTTTTTATCTGAGTCACATTTGCAAACATCTTGGATCCAGATGAGACGCCGAGCAATTCGGCGTCTCATCAGGATCTAAACTGTTTGACACACGGTCTGTAACTTCTCAAAATATTTGACGTAGTTGAAATTGAAGCATATCAAAATTTAAGCCGACATTATTTTTTTTCACAAAATGCAAGTGTTGAAGTGGCTGGGTTATACAATATTTAGCTGCAATGAATCGACTGTCTATATTGAAAGAGTATCGCACTTCATTGCGTGATTTCAAATAGCAAAAACTGCAGTAATTTCAGTACGGTAAAACCCCACTAAACCGGACGTTAAATTTAGTTACATGTATATATATATATCGGTCTTGGAGACATGTTGGAGCTTAATGCAGGGTCAAAGTCGGGCAGAAAGCTCCTCTAGCTATGAGCTTTCTGTAGGAATTTAACCCTGCATTAAGTACCCACCTGCCTAAACATATGTAGATTCTTCTCTACGAGAATTCCGGTTTAGGGGGAGGGGTACTGTATTAGGTAAGTAACTTCTCTGTGTTAGTCTTGTGAATGGTTTGAACCCAGATTAGAAGCATATTTATGATGAAGCCGACGTCTGATTTGGATAAAAAATTTACTTACATGTATTGCGATTGTTATCAATTTATTTTATTAATTTATCAAAAAGAAATGGAATATAATCCTTCTTTAAGAGTCTGAGCAGACGACAATGCTGGCAAAATGAAATCAGTACAAACTGCATTTACATTGCAGGAAATTGACATTGCCCGAGTAGGCGACCAGCGACCTTCACCTTGTGTGTATACGTGTAGTGGGCGACCAGCGACCTTCACCTTGTGTGTATACGTGTAGTAGGCGACCAGCGACCTTCACCTTGTGTGTATACGTGCAGTTTATCTGTCAATCCTTAACCCTATGAATATTTATGCCAGAAATAATGACGTCATGAATATCAATTACATTCTGGTCTTGGGTCTGCTCTGTTTGCATAAGGGTTAAAATGCATACTTATACTTATTTATTGGTAAAGGGTTAAGCACAAACATACAGGCATTAGCAAGCAGTTTGGATCAAAATGAGATGCCGAGTCACTCGGCGTCTTAGCAGAACCCAGATTGTCTGGCACTCAGTGAATAGTTTCTTAAATGTGTGAAAAGATGCAACGGATCTGATTTTGAGCTGATGCATTTTTGTTATATCAGTGTGAGGGATAATATATATCAGTGTGAGGGATAATATATAGACAAATAAGAACAGTTATGTGACAAATATCTTCAAACAGTTTGGATCCAAATGAAATCACTAAAATCACCATCCGCTTCACCAGGATAATAATAAATTGATATTCGGACAACGTTTCTTTCAGAAACGGAATAAAAAAACGTATTTTGACAAAAGAAACCAGATTACATTTTTGCAGACGACTAAATTGGTCAGACATCTAGCTCTTTGCATATTAGTTGAGATTTTTTTTTATCTCAGGGCCCAACGCGTTTGGAACTCAGGCTAATTATTCTGAAGAACAGTTAACCTTTTCACCGCCAATGTCGCAATAATGCACCGCGACAAATAGTGCAGTCCCAGATCAGACGCCGCCTTTTCAAGGCGGCGTCTTATCAGGGACTTCGCTTTTTGTCTCAATTTCTTTTTCTATAGCTGTGCTTTATTCCTTTGAAATTTGCATTTATTTATCTCATTTCTTTATGTTACCGAATTATTTAATAAAATTGGTTTGCAGACGACAATTTGAAATTTGGCGCCGAAAGGGTTAAATGTATATCAACTTTCAGGGGCTGTAGCAGACGATGCTTTTTGCAGACGACATTTCTCCAGTGCAGATAGTTACACACAGTAGAACTTGTCTTAAACGGCCATTTATTTATTAAATATAAGAGTCTTTAAAAGCAGGTGGTTGCTTAATGCAGGAAAAACGTAATACAGAAAGCTCCTGTAGGAGCTTTCTGCATTACATTTGTCCTGCCTTAAGCTACCACCTACTTTACTGACCCTTAATTAGACTTAGTTTTAGTGACTGCTTAAAACAGTTTCTGCAGCATTATAGAAAACTCGTGACTGGGATGCAAATAGAAATCTGGGTGTGGATATAGCTGAAATATGATGACGCAGATTAATCAAACGGACCATCTTTTAAAAACGCCATGAGGCCCATTAACTATAAGTTCATGACCATACTGAAACAACTATGTCTGCCGAAAGTCTGTTCCGTTGCATTGTTTACTTACCTACGATTCATAGTAGTGTTTGTGTAACTGATGACCGAGTGTCAAACAGCTTGGGTCCAAGCTGTTTGCAAATGTAAGCCAGGCTCGCTTAGCATAATAAAGATTAGTTCAAATCCCGCTTCAAACACAATGTCTGACCAGATTTGGATCTTGTTAAATTATGTCTACTTCAGATTTAATCAATCGTTTGAGAATTTATTGTCAAACAGCTTAGATCCTGATGAGACCCCGAATTACTCGGCGTCTCATCTGGATCCAAACTGTTTGCAAATGCGAGTCAGGTCGCGGATAGCGGGATAAGGGTTAAGGTAGCGAGATAAGGGTTAAGGTAGCAGAATAAGGGTGGAGTCAATAACCTATATATTTACCCGAATTTACATTTTTGGCTAATTTCAGCCGATTTCGTCTACGGTTAAAGACTTAACTGGGAGAATGAAGGTATGTTTATAGGTGCTTACTTTAGCACAATAACGTTTTTTAAATATCTGCGAAAATTTGCTAACTTTGTTCTTATTAGCTGCATTTTCTGAAACAGCAAAATAGTCATGAATCACACTATAATTCTGAATTTTCTGTACTTTTATATACAAAAAGTTATAAGATATGAATGTAGCGTAGAATTTATGAAAATTTGATTCTTTGATAAAGGATAGAAGTTCTCTTATTTTTTAATTATAATCCTTCATTGACAATTCATGTTGACATTTCCTCGATTTCTTGTTGATACTGATTGTTTGCTTTAGTTTTTAGTACAGACCCGCTGATCAAAAATGCTTCAATTGTACACAGAAACACGCATCATGATCTTCGTCTTCATATTGATAAAGAATCTGAACATAAAAGACATTTTCTTAAATTTCATTTTGGTATCGATTTTATTGATATTCAAAGTATATTTCGTGATAAGAATATAACCGATACTATTCCTAAATATTTCATAAATACTGAATCACCTATCATCTACTATAAATACAATTAACCAATAAGGAATGTTATTTTTAACTACAACAAAATTGTAATCTGACTTAAATAGTGATGTCAATACCCCTTCTTCTTGAGACTGTAGCACTTCAAACTTTTGTTATAAACCAGTTGATCACGTCATTACTGGTAATTTTAATATTATTAAAGATAAACATCTCAGGACCCTCCTAACCAAAGGACCCAGTTATAGATTACATTCCCTTATTGATTGTGACACTTGTTGCACTCATATTGCTGAAGCTATACAAGAATTCTGCATCAAGTGGTGTTGACGAGAACATGCTGATGTAAATGCCGTTTCGGATTAGAAAAAAACATGTTTTTGACATTATTGATACACGTATTGCTTTTTACAAATCTAATTACCATCTATTACCACCTCGACGTAGAGTTACATTTCGATATTTTAAGAAAAATATTTCGAACTTTCATTCTACTTATGTTCTTGCTCCTGCTGACAAGGCATCAAATAATAATAAGTATGTGAAGACTGTTTTATGTTGATGTTTTGAAGAAGGAATTAACTGGTTCACAAACATATAACGGTGCAAACCCCAGAAAAAGATATAGTCTCGGAACATGTACAAATGTGCAGTACTTTTAAGTCTAATCCTATCGTAAAACAACATAAACTTTCTACTATGTACTGGATTCCTAAGCTACATAAAATTCCGTATAAGGCGCGTTTTATTGCTAACTCTATTTGTTGTACTACTACTAAACTATCTAAACTTTAACGTCGTGTCTTACTACTATCAAAAGGCTTGTTAAACGTTACTGTGATAAAATATATGATGATCCTGGTATTAATGTTTTTTTGGTCCATAAAAATTTCTCAACTGATATTTTAACAAAACTTGAAAATGAACAGTACAACATTTCATCACTGAGCTCTTGTGATTTCTCAACACGCTACACTACTCTACCTCACCATCTTATAAAGGATAAACAGATTAAATTGATAGGAAAAAAAACTTTGCAAGAGAAAAAAAATGTTCCTTGCTTGTAATGTTCAACGTTCATTCTTTTCGAATTTTGAATTTTAAAATTACTCAATGTGGACTTGCCTTGATGTTTGTAGTTCTTTAACATTTCTTTAAGATAACATATATTTGTGCGCTATGGGGATACCATATATTGTTGTTGGTATACCTATGGGAACAAATTGTTCCCCTCTTGTTGCAGATTTGTTTTTATATTGCTATGAGAGGGATTGTATGCTTAGCTTCATACCTGATACACAATCTGACATTGTTAGTGCTTTTAATAAAACGTCTAGATATTTAGACGATATTTTGAATTTGGATAATCCTTATTTTGAAATATTGGTGATATTCTGAATTTGGATAATCCTTGTTTTGAAATATTGGTTTCTTCTATTTTCCCAAAAGAACTTCCTTTATTTACAATGTTTGTTTAGCTAGGGTGACTTTGAGATAAGTGTGAGGTTAGGGCGTCCGTAAACCGGTTTAAACTCCCAGTGTTGATTTTGCTACTGACCGTGCCAAGGCGGTACTCTCTTTGTCAACTTTACTTTTGTTTGTGCTTGTATTTGTGTGTTTGTTGGTGTTTTTGCGTTCTTCTCGTGTGTGTGTGTGTGTGTGTGTGTGTGTGTGTGTGTGTGTGTGTGTGTGTGTGTGTGTGTGTGTGTGTGTGTGTGTGTGTGTGTGTGTGTGTGTGTGTGTGTGTGTGTGTGTGTGTGTGTGTGTGTGTGTGTGTGTGTGTGTGTGTGTGTGTGTGTGTGTGTGTGTGTGTGTGTGTGTGTGTGTGTGTGTGTGTGTGTGTGTGTGTGTGAGTGTGTGTGTGTGTGTGTGTGTTTGGGTGTGTGCGCGTGTGTGTGTGTATGTATGACATGCTGTCTATCGATGTGTTGTTGGTGGTTGCGTCTTGTATATGGCTTTCTCATGTATGCCTGTGTGTTTCTGAATGTGTATATGTAATGCCGGACTTATGCATTAAGTAGTCTGCATCCAGTTAACCATTTATTCAGTGATGAACGTGTGTGTGAGGTAAAAAACTGAAGAAGAAACAGAAAAACAATTTTCAGTATAAAGGTCTAAAAGCTACTATCTCTAGGTAATTAAATATGCCTTGAAAACCAGTTTTAAATCAAACAGAAATTAAGAATGTCTAATTAAACTAAATTCTAGTGATTTGGTAACAGTGTAGACCTTTGTAACTAACATACAAGTATGAAAACTATTAAAACAATTGCAATGTGCGTAACGACTAAGTACGAAGATAAACGGGACGAAATTAGTATGCTCTAATTTCCCTGTTATAACTGATGACAGCACACAAGCGGGTAGTGTATGGATAAATCATGTAAGAAAATATCATATAAGAGTATTTAGAAGCTAATTGCATTCTAACTTACGCTGTGAGAAGCCCAAATCAACAGCGAATTTTCGAAGCGTGACTCGTTTTACAATAAGTTAACCAAAGTACCGGAACACGAGGCCAAGCGCCGTAATGACTAAAACCGCGGCCACGACTAAACCGTAAGGAGGATTTCAACAAATTCGGTTCCAGTACACTCCCCGCTTGATACTTTAGGTATCACTTCATATCCCTTAACATAACAAAACATATGCTAACATAAAATGACTAGTATTAATATCGTGTAAGTTGACTAGTACTGATTAATACCAAACACAGTCTGTTCTTCATACCTTAATAAAAGTCTTGAACAGTTCTCAACTATAAGCAATAGTCAACTAGTCGATGCCCTCTTTATAAATCAAAACCCCATTTCTACGACTGAAACCTAAAAGAGCGAAAACACTCAAGAAACTTAAACGCCAAGACTAATAAATTCATCTAAGAATAAGAGCTCATGCAGAATGTCTAAGATTTGTCAATTCTAACTGAGCTCTTAAGCTTAGTTTAACACAGTGGCTAGACCACTCTTAACTACCTAGTTGACTCATACTTATAGACCTTAGCGATAAGGCACATTTTAGCTGAATCACATTGTTCACAGATCCTTATGCACTTTATTCTCTTAACAAGAGCACCAGTTGAGTAACCGGTCGGGTGTAGTCAATGAGTTTTCCTTGTTTTGCTACACGAACAACAACCTTACGAACTTTGCCGTCCATACTAGAGATGGCGTTAAGAACTCTCCCAGATGGCCAATCATTTCTACAAACACTATCATCTTTCACAAGCACAATATCACCTTTCTTTATGTTTTCCTGATTCGAGTGCCATTTGCGCCTGTGTTGTAACGACTGAAGAAACTCTGATTTCCATTTTTTCCAAAACTGGTCCGCCAAGCATTGCACCCGCCTCCACTGAGCTTTATACAAATTCTTAATATCTGAATAGTCTCCGATCGGACATTTTACATCAAACTTCTGGTTTAACAGCACTGACGGACTGAGTACGTCAGGCACTTCAGCATCAGTTGAAACGGGTACAATAGGTCGGCCATTGACAATAGCGCATACTTCTGCCAAAAATGTCGAAAGGACTTCCTGAGTAAGCACAGGCGCATTCAACAATATCGAATCGAGGATTCTACGACTGGTTTTGATCATTCTTTCCCACACGCCACCCATATGCGAGGCATGTGGGGGATTGAATAGCCATGTAATGCTGTTATTATTCATGTAATCTCTCACTGGACCTTCTTCGACATTCACAACGTTTGCACCTAGACTTTCGGCCGATCCAATGAAATTTGTCCCGCGATCTGATCGTAACACTTTAACATTGCCTCGAAGAGCTACAAACCGCAATTTACAAATGAAGAGGCACTCATCTCTTCAATGACTTCAATGTGTATAGCGCGAATGATGAGGCAAGTGAATAAAACGGCCCAGCACTTTTTCCCTGCTTGTACGCCTCTGGTCTTCCTACTAGCGACAGTCCATGGACCGAATACGTCTACCCCCACATACGAAAATGGAGGTGCAGGTTCAAGTCGGTCAGATGGCAGATCGGCCATTTTCTGCCATTCTACTGGTCTACGAAGTCTGCGGCATTTCACGCAATTGAAAATCAGGGATGACACAAGACGTTTTGACCCCGTTATCCAGTAACCGCCTGATCTGATGGCTCCTTCAGTCAGGCTCCTACCTTGGTGTTGCACCTTTTCATGAAAGTGTCTCACTAGCAGTCTGGCGACGTGAGTCTTTCCTGAAACTATCAGCGGATGTTTCTCGTTACAGGAGGTGTCACATCTTCTCAAGCGACCACCAATTCTCAATAAACCATTTTCGTCGATGAATGGATCTAATGAGGTTAAGGTGCTATCTCTAGATAGGGGTTTGTTCTGCTGAAGGCAGATTACCTCCCTTGAGTAAGTCTCCCTCTGGGTCTCTAGTAACACTAAGGTCTCTGCTTCCTTTTGTATCTGCACTTTGTCGGAGTTCGAACAAGCATGCCAACCTTCGCAGTCTGACTCTGAATGGAAGGTCTTTGAAATGTGTTTAAGACAAGCGACAGCCGTAACCAGTTTTTGCCATGAGGAGAACCTTTCGAACCGCTCCACTCCTAGAGTCTTTGAACGTTCTTCAACATCTGTGGTCAAGACTGCCACCGATCCTCTGATTTCAATATCGCAGTCGGGATCTATCAAGGGATAAGCCAATTCATTTTCGTCTCTACTGTGGAGATGGGATGGACAACCATTTGTCCACTGACATGTGTTTATCTCAGAAGCAGGGACACCCCTCGTTGCACAATCAGCCGGGTTGGATTTCGTCGCAATATAGTTCCATTGAGACGGAAGACTACGTTTGTGGATTTTTGCAACCCTATTGCTCACATAGGTATAGAAACGCTTTCTTTTGTTATGAATATACCCAAGGACAACTTTACTGTCAGTGAAAAACTGGACTCTTTTAATATCCATGTTTAATTCATCAGTCAATGTTTCTGCTATTTCTGTAGCCAAAACAGCAGCACACAACTCCAAACGAGGAATAGTATGGCCTCTCGCAGGTGCCACTTTGGCCTTTCCCATCACAAACCCGATATGAAAGTCCCGGTTCGACAGACGGGTATACAAGTATGCAGCAGCTGATATCGCTTGTTCTGATGCGTCAGCGAAGACATTCAACACCGAGTCTGCTGTACGGCTGAGTGATTCTGGGGAATAAGTTCGTGGAATCTGAAAATCTCTGAGATGTTCTAAAGAATCTCGCCAACGTTTCCATCTGGACAATAGCTCTGGCGACACGCGGTCATCCCAACCTGAAGTGTCCGTCACAACATCTCGTAAGATGAGTTTGCCTTGTAGTGTCACTGGCGCCAAAAAGCCGAGGGGGTCAAAAATACTGTTAATTTCTGACAGGATACTTCGTCTTGTCACCGCAGTTTGCCCAGGCAAAATACTGAATTTGAATACGTCCTGCTCAAGGTCCCATACAACTCCAAGACTTCTCTGTTCGGGCAAGAGGGAATTGTCAAAATTGATATCTTTGAGATCCTTTGCTAGCTCGTCTGAATGAAAGGCTTTCATAACCTCCTTCCTGTTTGACACAATTTTATGCAGTTTCAAATTACTTTCCAACAAGATATCCTTTGTTCTTTTCAGCAAATGAATAGCTTTTGTCTCTGTTGACAGGGACGTAAGACCGTCATCAACATAGAAATCATTGTTGACGAACTCTCTGACATCGTCTTCACTTTTCTCTACCGACTTCCTCAGGCCATAGGTCGCTATAGCCGGTGAGGGACTATTTCCAAATACATGTACTATCATTCTGTACTCGATAAGGGGGTTTTGAGGGTTATTTTGTTTGTACCAAAAGAAGCGAAGATAATTTCTATGTTTCTTCTCAACTCTGAATGAATAAAACATTTGCTGAATGTCTGCAGCAATAGCGACTGGTTCTCGGCGAAACCTTAGAAGCACACCAAGCAAACCATTCGTAAGGTCTGGCCCCCGGATCAACACGTCATTCAAAGATATCCCATCTTGCTTTGCCGATGAATCGAATACAGCTCGTATTTGGCCTGGCTTGTGAGAATTGTATACACCAAAGATTGGCAAGTACCAACATTCTTCTCCAGGTTTCAATTCTTGCGCAACTTCTGCATGACCGTTGTCAAGTATTTTCTCCATGAACTCTACGAAATGTTGCATTTTATTTGGGTTCCTATGAAGACTAGAGTCAAGAAGTTTTGCACGCTTGAGAGCTTGGGTTCGGTTATTCGGCAGCTCTGGCCTTTTCTCACGGAATGGTAAAGGAGCTGTCCATTTGCCTTCATGATCTTTATGAAATTCTCTGTCCATAATCTCTAAGAACTCCTGGTCTTCAACAGACATTGCCGGTTTGTCATCGTGTTTGGTTCTTTCAAACACGCCATCATACACGTCACAATGGATTCCACAGCCTTTCTCTTCGACTGTGAGTCCATTGGAACAGGGTTCCCAAAACGAGGGCCTACCATTGTCCATGAGATGAATTTTGTTGACATTTACTCTAGCAGGTTTGTGCAATTTGCCGAGACATGCTTCACCTACTATAACCCACCCCAATGGAAGTTTCTGAGCATACGGAGCAGATCCAGGTCCTGTTCTCTGGTCTAGAACATGGTGGACTTCAATGCAATCTCTTCCTATAAGCAACAAGATGTCTACCTCTTGTAAAGGCGGAATTTCTCCAGTTATATCACTAAGATGGGAGTGATGTGCTGCTACCTCTGGCGTTGGTATTTCTTCCCTTATGTCCGGAATTTCCTCGCATTCTAATAACGAGGGTATCTTACATGTATATTGGCCATCTAACGACTCAATTGTAAAGTCACTTGCAACTCTGCCCCCAACAACTTTCATACCAACACAAGATGAAATACTGTATTCCGTGTGACTAGTTGACAGTGTAAGGTTGTCAAATATTTCTGATTTTGCCAGGGACCGATTGCTCTGATCATCAACAATCGCATATGCGAGTTTACTATCGTCAGGGTTCCCTTCGGGGTAACACCGCACTAACACAATTTTTGCACAAGATTTTCCCTGAAACTTCTCCCCGCATATTTGTGTGCACTTAGTTGCAATTTCCTGAGATGTACGATTCTCCCCGCTGTGATTCGTTGTACTGACTCGACTCTCATGCATCGCAGACACATGTTTCTCTGAACCACAATCTGCACATTTAATTTTCGTTTTACAGTCGCGACTCTTGTGTCCATTGGTAGCACAACACTTGAAGCACAACCCATTGTCCTTCACGAACTTCCTTCTCTCCTCTAATGATTTAGTTTTAAAGGTTCTGCAGTCATTTAAATGGTGGTTAGTTTTGTGTAATGGACAGTACTTTGTTTGATCACTTTGTTGTGAGACACTAGTGGACCTAGTTGAGACAAGTGTTGGCTGTTGTCGTTTCATTGCTGTGACAGGTGTTTCGCTGAAGAAGCAAGGGTCGTTGCGAATCTTGCTCATGTCACGAATAAAAGTAGCAAATACACTAAATGGAGGGTATGGCACGTTATAGTCAGTTTTATATCGCGAAGCCCTAGCGACCCATTTCTCTTGCAAGTTGAAAGGCAGTTTTTCTACTATAGGAGCCACACTTGAAGACGAATCAAAATATGAAAAGAAGCTGGCATACTGCTGATTTTCTTTCACAGATTCAACCTCAGAAACAATATCAGATAGTTCATACAGTTTCTTACTGTCCTTTGTGGTAAGTTTTGGGAAATCTGACAATTTCTTTTTCAATGCGAAACCTATCATCTCGGGACGCCCAAACCTTTCATTTAATCGTTCCCATACTCGCTCTAGCCCCTTTTTTGGATTGTCAGTGTTCGCCGCTCTAATGCTCTTAGCTTGTTTGGACGACACGGGACCCAGCCACTTAATCAACAAATCTAATTCTTCCATTGCTGACACATCAAGATCTTCTGTAATGTTTTTAAAGCTAGCTTTCCATGCCAAAAAGTTTTCAGGTTTGTCATCATAGTTTAATAAACGGGACAACAGAATGTCTTTCTTGAGGAGGAATTTAGACAGATCATTCATAGTGTTTTGAGTATTTTGAGCAGTATTGTCATTGTTCACATTGTGCTGTGTTTGAGTTGCATTTCTCGGATTAAAGGCAGGGGCTGATGCGTTCAAAGTCGGTTGAGGTCCAGTTGAGTTGTGCAATGACATCACGTACGAAGCCACCTTTTGGTTTTGATTAAGTAGCGGAAGTTCATTGATGTCCAAAGAGTCTTGGACGCTGTCATTATTTGAAAGTTTTTCTAAACATGTTGCTTCTGCTACTGCCTGAGCAGCTTCTTTCTGTTGTCCTAATAACTTAATGTCTGATTCTAGTTCTGCTTTCTTTCTAATTGAAATTGCTTCTGAAATTTTGAGCTGTTCCTCAATTATTGCTTTTTGTTTCTGAAGTGTTGCTTCCTTCTCAGCGTATTGTGCATTTGCTGTGGCTGCAGCAGCCTTCGCTTGTTTCAGTACGAAAAGTTCACCAATATTTGAAGAATTTGTATGCGAGCTTCCTTCTCGCGACTTTCTACCGGTCTTTGTGCTCCTTGAACTCACTGACATATTTTCTAAAACTATATCTTTCTGTGAGAGAAGGTTTGTTCTATAATCGTCAACTTGTTCATACTTTTCTTTGAACATATTTTCAACTAAAGTCATTTCTCTTGAACTTTCCATAGTACCGGTACTTTCAAGATAGACGAGGAATTCAGACACTACACTTCTATATATGTTGACATTGATAGTTAGTTCTTCATCTATCTGACCAAGAACTGATAGCCTTTGTATGTTGTCTGTCTTTCTTTGAATAATATTAGCAATCTTCTCCCATGACTTTTCAAGTCTTTCTTGGAATCTACAAACTTTTTCTTCATATGAAGCCATGCCTTTGAGAGTAAGTGTTCTAACACGCTTGCCTAGTTGTGACATTGGTTAGAGTCGGATGCTGTCTAATAACTTCTGTATAGGCGGCGACCAAATTTGTCTGAGAAGACGTACGTGTCCATAGCCTGTAGAAGCTGAAATTCGCCTTGGGTCAGCTTTTTTACTGTAATGCCGGACTTATGCATTAAGTAGTCTGCATCCAGTTAACCATTTATTCAGTGATGAACGTGTGTGTGAGGTAAAAAACTGAAGAAGAAACAGAAAAACAATTTTTAGTATAAAGGTCTAAAAGCTACTATCTCTAGGTAATTAAATATGCCTTGAAAACCAGTTTTAAATCAAACAGAAATTAAGAATGTCTAATTAAACTAAATTCTAGTGATTTGGTAACAGTGTAGACCTTTGTAACTAACATACAAGTATGAAAACTATTAAAACAATTGCAATGTGCGTAACGACTAAGTACGAAGATAAACGGGACGAAATTAGTATGCTCTAATTTCCCTGTTATAACTGATGACAGCACACAAGCGGGTAGTGTATGGATAAATCATGTAAGAAAATATCATATAAGAGTATTTAGAAGCTAATTGCATTCTAACTTACGCTGTGAGAAGCCCAAATCAACAGCGAATTTTCGAAGCGTGACTCGTTTTACAATAAGTTAACCAAAGTACCGGAACACGAGGCCAAGCGCCGTAATGACTAAAACCGCGGCCACGACTAAACCGTAAGGAGGATTTCAACAAATTCGGTTCCAGTACAGTATAATTTGCTGTATATATTGCTTTCTGTCGGTGGCGTTTCATGTGTGGCTTTTCCTGCTTGACTTTACTACTTTTTCATTTCTTGATTTTGTTGAATTCCTTAATTATGTTGTAAGATTTTAAGGATTTCTTATTTTTAATGCAAGCCTTTACGGCGTTTTTACTTTTAGAGCATGACCTACATTCTATCAAATCAAACTGCCTTGGCACCTCATTAAGTACAGCACTGAATCATTAATCATTTTGTTTCTTATGACCTAGGGTGGTGTCTGCACGCGCTTTCATAACCCCGTCTCCCCGATGTTTACATGTCATTAAAACTGCAAAAATGGATCTAGTTCTACACGTTTTGGTTATGTGAGAAAAATAATCTGATGCTCGTTGTCTTTTAAGATCACATGTTCCTAAACGCACCAAGAAAATGTTATTAAGCTCGCCATAGCCTCTCTTAATAACATGTTATAAGGCTCGTTTAGGAACATGTGATCTTACAAGACAACCCGCGACAGATCCACTTTATCATAGAAATGTAGTGAAAATGAAAAATATTAAATGATAAAATGGAAAAAAACAGATTATAAACTTATTGAAAAAAGAAAGAAGAGCCGGTCACTTGGGAAATTAATAAATTACAGCCCAGAGTATATCGTCAAAATTCTGTGTGTGGCCCAATTAAATAAACCAACTGTGTTGGCATCATCCAATAGAAAAACTTTTTATGTAGATCTACTTTGAATCAATAATATATATATATATATATTTTAGTAAACGCAATGCGATTGTACATTGTGATTTATACTCTTTAAATATGAAACTTTAAGGTGATTTATACTCTTTAAATATGAAACTTTAAGATATTCCAATTCGTTGGCACATAAAATCATGCACAGGTCCTGTACGAAATTAATATAAATTTTGCTCCTGGGGTCAAAATTTGCCTCGCCCAAAGGGTTATCAGTTTTCTATAGAAAAATGTAGCAAATATCTTTGAAAATGTTCTCCTCTTAAATTGCAAGGTTTTCAGCTTTTACATTTGGCACGTAACATCATCTACAGGGCCTGTACAAAGTTATATAACTCGTGCATCTGTGATCAAAATTAGCCCCGCCTAGAGCGGGATTGCCTGTTTTCTATAGAAACATAGTAAAACTTTGAAAATATTCTCATCTAAAGTTAAATACATTTAATTATTCTCCTCTGAAACTGGAAGATTCTCAGCTTTCATGTTTGTTACATAGTATCATCTACATTTCCTGTACAAAATATAAATTATCCCCCTGGAGTCTAGATTAACATCGCCCCATAGGATGCCTGGTTTTTTATAGAAACATAAAATGAATCTAGAAAAACAAAGCTTTCAAATTTTGCACATAACATCATTCTGAGTTTCTGCAAAATTTAGATAAAATGTGTCCCTGGAGTCAAAATTGTCCTTACCCCGGAACGCTTTGTTTTATATAGACACATATAGTAAAACTTCAAAAAACATTCTCCTTTGAATCTGGAATGATGCATGATCCCTTTTCAAGAATATCTGTATGTAGGCTGTGCCTGTATATTTGTATTTTAATTTACAAAACATCTAGACTGATGTATATATCTCGTAGTCTGGTGAGCGATTCAGGGGCATCATGGCCCTCTTGTGCTTTTTTTATTAGGGAGAAGCACTTAACTAATTCTGGTGAGGTGTTCTTCCTCCAACCAGAACATGCAAAGAACTGAAAAGTGTAGTCTGTTTGATTGGGACCGTTCATTTGCAGTAAAAAATGTGACATTTTACACTCACCAAAGTACACTTGATGATCATAAACAAAGTACAAATACAATATATCCTGGAAGTTTGAGAAGTTTTCAATTATGATGTTTAATCACTGTCATAAATATTCACCAATGTTTGCTGTTTTGTTTGTTTGAAGCCATTAAAAATCAGACTGATGATAGTTTGCACTTCTGTGTATGTTTGGGTCAGACGTTTGTTTCAACATTGCTTAAAATTGTGCTTTTCTTTCTATTCACATTGGCAAAGTGAAAATAAGATAAGCTACCAATTTCGTTTGCATATCATGTTTGACATTGGAGAAAGTGTGTGCAGGTTTTAAATTGCTTTCCGTCGGTGTTTTGGTGATGATGGCGTTTTATAGGCGTCTTTTCCTGTTTGACTTTACTACTTTTTAAACGACATTGTATAATAATGATGATGTCAGTTTAAAACCAATTCCACAATAGTATAGCTATAAATTGTTAATAACAAGAATTGACCACTGACAGTGCAAACGTTAATGCTTGAAAACATGAAATTAAAATAATAGTTTTTGAGCAAATTATATTTGTTTCATGTTTGCGTAAGTATAGAAGCATAGTTAGTAATTGAACTTTGCCAAATGCTAAACATTTAAAATGTGCAGGTCCGATTCAGTGTTTTGTTTAGAAATACTTTGTATTACGATACATGAAACAAAGCCAGTAAACTATGCAACTCTTTCTATTTTATCCCCTTCAATAAACGAACCAATGTTTACGCATTCAAAGGCTCTACCTTAAGATTGTGTTAAAGAGTTGAGCAGTTTAAGTGTTATGTACAAGATAGTATATAACTTAATAGAGATGACCATACTTATGCATCAACGTAGATTCATGTCTTTCTATTGGAAGAAATAAAACAATAATACAATAATAATAATAATAATATTGCAAAGGAACGGTAATGCGAGTGTCACTCTCAGTTTTGCTCTAATGTAACCTATAAACAGTGTAAACTATAAACAGGTTTTTGCCCTTTCTAGCGAATTTTCATCGTACTTGAACCATTCACTTGTTAATCGCATGTTTGCAAACAGATCAGACACAGGTGAAACAACGCTTCTTAGTCTTATCAGGGTATTCTGTGATTGATGCAAACAGTTTTCTATATCAAAATGTTATTAAGAGCCTTTGTTTTATTTATTTATATTAACAGATGTTGCAAAGGAAGACCTATTTTCTGTGGAGGAATTCCTTCCCTTGCCATGTTTTCAACCCTCTTCTTTGAACGTACATAAATCTATTCAATTGTAAAGTGTTTGATTTTTTGTTTTGTTGATGTGTTGGGTTGTTTTTTTTTTTTGTTTTTTTGTGTTTTTTTTGTTTGTTTTTTTTTGGGGGGGGGGTTATATGTAGTCGCCTGCTGCAGATATTTTCAAGTGGGTTAAACACAATTATTGCGCGGGAGCCGGGCATTGGAATTTCTCTGGTAGGAGGGCTGATTTATCAAGAATTGCGTGTGAATTCTAATTTGTCTTATGTATATGGCTTTAGAATATATATGACGTCATACGTCACAGATTACGTCAAACTTGGGAGAACCAATGTTTACATGTCATTAAAACTGCGAAAAAGATCTAGATCAACACTGTTTTGGTTATGTGAGAAAAAGAATCTGATGCTCGTTGTCTTTTAAGATCACATGTTCCTAAACTCATTATAATATAATAGCATTTTCAAATGCTGGTTTAGGAACATGTGATCTTAAAAGATAACTCGCGACATATCCTCTTTATCATAGAAATGTAGTAAAATCAAAAAGATTAAATGATAAAATTAAAAACCAGATTACAAACTTATTGAAAAAAGAAAGAAGAACCGACCCCTTGAGGAATAAATAAGAGCCCAAACTACATCGCTGCGGCTATAGACAGTCCAATCTCTGGCTGCAATAAAATAAACCAACCGTGTTAGCATCATCAAATAGATAAAAAAAAATTATTTCGATTCTCTTTGAATAAAAAACACAGTTTTTATAAACGCGATGCGATAGTCCATTGTCATAAATGCTCTTTAAATATGAAACTTTAAGATAATCCAATTCGTTGGCACATAACATGCACATGTCATGAACAAAAGTTATATAAGTTTGCCCCTTGGGTCAAAATTTGCCCCGCCCAAAGGGTTATCAGTTTTCTATAGAAAGATGTAGCGATAAATTTTGAACATATTCTCCTCTGAAATTTCAAATGTTCCAGCTTTTACATTTGGCACATAACATCATCTACAGAGCCTGTACAAAGTTATATAACTGATGCCCATGTGGTCAAAATAAGCCTCGCCCCGGCTGGGAGTGCCTGTTTTCTATAGAAACATACAGTAAAACTATATTCTCCCTGAAATTGCACGGTTCTCAGCTTTTAAATTTGACACATAATATCATCTAAAGTTAAATACATTAAATTTTTCTCCTCTGAAACTGGAAGGTTCTCAGCTTTCATATTTGTTACGTAGCATCATCTACATTTCCTGTACAAAATATAAATTATCCCCCTGGAGTCTAGATTGATATCGCCCCATGGGGTGCCTGATTTTTATAGAAACATATGGTGAATCTAGAAAACACAAAGCTTTAATATTTTGCACATAACATCATTGGTCCAAGTGTGCCCCCGTAGTCAAAACTGGCCTGACACCGGGAATAGGCACATATACTGTAGTTAAAACTTCAAAAATGTTCTCCTTAAATCCGGAAGGATATATGATCCCTTATCAAGAATAGCTGTATGTTTTTCTGTGTCTGTATATTTGTATTTCAATTTACAAAACATCTAGACTGATGTATAGATCTCATTGTCTGGTGATCGATTCAGGGCCATCATGGCCGTCTTGTTATTTTATTTAATTAGGGAGAAGAGTTAAACTAATTCTGTTGAAAATTCTGTTGTAGAGCTGAAAAATGTAGTCTGTGTAAAAAAGTATGACATTTTACATTCACCAAATTACCCCAGAAGATTATAAAACAAAGTACAAATATAATATATCCTGAAAGTGGGAAAACATTTCAATTATGATGTGTAACCACTTTCAGAAATCTCACCATTGTTTGCTTGTTTGTTTCAAGCCAGTAAAATCACACTGGTGATAGTTTGAACTTCAGTGTACGTTTATTTCAACATTGCTTAAAAATGTGACTACGGAGAGGGGATACGTTTATTTACACTGTTTGTCTTTTAGGGTGGGGATGGAATACAGTGGTAAATACGCTATTCCTACCCATTTATCCGTTTTTCTACTCGTAAGAAACGGGTAGTGAACGGTTAACGAACGGTTAACGAACGGTTACGCGATAAACGGTTTACATGCGTTAAACGCGTAAAGAAACGATTATACCGAAGAAGTTGCGGTAGGTGCATAAATTTTCCGTTTCATGTGGAGATTTCGGATCTTATCGATGATAGCCGTTTTCAAAAATGTCCGAATGAAACGGGTTAGCCAAAATAAGAATCGATTCGTCACTCAACGAATGTTTAGCGGTTCAATCCCGGCTAGTGTCGACGATTTGCTCATTTAGGTAACGATATGTTCTTAAAGTTTGTTTGTACAAAGCTATAATATCAGATATCCACTGTATATCAAACAAATGGATCGAAGAATTAGTTCTTTTTTAGTAGGTTTCTACATTTCAGATCAAAAACTGTCACAAAGTAAACCACCAAATGTTGGATCTAGAATGAAAAAA
The DNA here is from genome assembly GCA_963576725.1 of Azorinus chamasolen. Lineage (NCBI taxonomy): Eukaryota > Metazoa > Mollusca > Bivalvia > Cardiida > Solecurtidae > Azorinus > Azorinus chamasolen. Next base: position 52,476,770 of record OY755253.1, on the reverse strand, counting down.
CCTACTAAAGAATTCAGATCTATTCTATTTCTTAACCCTTTCCCATTTGAATATTTCTGTCAGAAAAAATGACATCATGAGTATTTTTTGGATCTTATTGAATTTAACAACGGTATAAGTGCACACGCCTTTTTGATATTTTAAGAAAATATAGTCAACTCTATTAATTTATAATTTCATAAGCAGAGTGGGCCCTGATCCGACGGCCGCTACAAGAGTGTTCATGTCTAGGTTTACTCTGTTTGCAAAGGCGTTGTTAAATCCATGTGTATGTAATGGGATAAACAAATAATGCAGACCCAAGATCTGATCTGAGCCTATTACGTTTTCAAAGGTGTTTTCATCATTATGAGGTAGATATAAAGCGTTTTAAACAAATACAGTGAGCATATTTCATGCTCACATATAACTATGAAAACGTTCTTATTATTTTGTTACTTTGTGAAGATTAAACCTTTGTATGCCGAAATTTAAAAGTGGAATGGCCCATCATATTCCATTCACTATTACCAGGCTTATATTTGCTAGATGATTTTTAATAAGGCCTATGAAAATACTAGTGAAGACCCTGATCAACACCCTGATTTGTAGCTATATTGCCTGTGTTTACACTGCATTCAAATGTCAGTACTTTTGTTCCCCGCATTCAAATATTTAAAACATACTAACTATATAATTGTTATGAATGCATGAAAATAAATTGTCTTAGTTGAAGACTGTATTATTTACCCAGCCTAAATATACGATCAAAGCTGCCAGATGGTCAGTAAATCCCCTAGCTATTTTCTCAGCAGGGGACACTGGTCCTGACAGTGATCACACCACTGCTTTCTTATCAACAAAGTTGCGAACTATTACGTAACAGAAATACCAAATAATGTGCCCAATGATCTAAAAGTATGTTTTTTAGCTTCTCCAAAATAAAAGAAAACTATGTTTTGAATAATTGTAGATCTATGGCTCAGCACAAAGTTAAATCCAAACGTTTTAGACCAATTAAGATTAATATAAATTCTAGTTTTCAAGATAGTTTAGATTAATATGATCTAGATCTATTGTAAAATACTTCTACTATATCTTCTACGGTACTGTACGTACAGTAGCAAAAAAGACATTTTACAACACAAAGATGAACGCAATGAGAATGTAGATCTATAATTTAATATAGATCTAGATCTAGCTAGATCTTATGGAAATGAAACGAGCATTAAAAGTTTAAATACTGTTAACCCTTTCGCTGCCAATGTCGGATCTGTGATTACCTTTGCAAACAGTTTGGATCCAGATGAGACGCAAAAGGTTTTGGACCCAGATGAGACGCCGGGTAACTCGGCATCTCATCGGGATCAAAACTGTTTGTTACTGTTACTATGTTTTTGAAACAAAAATGAAGAAAATCAAAAGAATGAAAATTTGTTGCAGACGACAAAGTTAGCAGACGACAGAGTTTCGCAGCGAAAGGGTTAATCTTAATTTTACATATCAGGAGTGTCCAACAGGTAAATGAGAATGTCTCCCATTTCAAAGAAAGGCCATATCAAGGATTACCCCCGTTTCGTCCATGATTACTCCCCTTTCATCCGGGCTCTTAAACGTTTAGGAAACGCGTTAAGATACGCGTAAACAAACGGTTAGAAACCCGTTTAACGAAACGGCTAAGAAACGGGTAACGAACGGTTAGGTAACGCGTAAGAAACGCGTTAAGTGGGTAGGAATAGCGTATTTACCACTGTAAGAGTGAGGTTGGGCGCCCATAAACCGGTTTAACCCCCCAGTGACTTTTGTCACTGACCGTTCCAAGGCGGTACTTCCATCTTCCTCCTATTGTATGTTTGTTTTGTCTTTGTGTGTCTCTTGTTGTTTTTTCTAGTTATGTACATTTGCTGTTTCCTTGTGTTGCTGTTCGGGCGAGTGTTTGTTCTGTATGTGGTGTTTCCTCCCTGCATGACTCATTTTTGTACTTGCTTTCTATTCACATTGGCTAAGTCAAACATAAGATAAGATACCAATTTCATTTACATCTCATCTTTGTCAAACATAAGATAAGGTACCAATTTCGTTTACATCCCATCTGTTTGGCATTGGATAAAGTGTGTGCAGTTTAAGCAAATGACATTGTACACTAAAAGCTAGTTAGATCTCAGTTTAAAACAATTCCACAATAGTATAGTTATAAATTGTCTTTTGGATGAAATCAAGAACTAATACAATAATAATAATATTGCAAAGGAACGGTAATGCGAGTGTCACTCTCAGTCTTGCTCTAATGTAACAATATGCAGTGTAAACTATAAACATTTTCTTTGACCTTACTAGCTACTTTTCATTGTATTTTAACCATTCACTTGATAATCGCAATTTTGCAAACAGAACAGACACAGGTGAAGTCTTATCAGGATCTTCTGTGCTTGATCCAAACAGTTTACTACATCAGAGGTTTGTTCAGAGCCTTAGTTTTAATTATTTATATAACCAGGTGTTGCAAAGGAATACATATTTCATGTGGGGGAATTCGTTCCTTTGCCATTATGTGTTCAACCCTTTTCTTTGAATGCACTTAGATATATTCAATTGTAAAGTGTTGGTTACATATCTGTTATTTATGCATCTGTAATCCACATGGAGTTAACCCAATCGTTCATATTGACTCCTCTGTACAAGTAAATTTAAAACGTGCATCAATGTAATACGACACGCTGCGTCTGCATTGTAATACGCATTTCAATATGCATACGCCTAACTATTAAGATTATTAGCAGTGTCACCAGTATGGGCGGAAAACGTTTCTTATTTTTTTTACTACATCGTAGTTTCTATATTAAAGTGCATTTTAAATAGGATACAAGAAAAACATTGATTTAAAGCATCAAAGGGGGTCTGTTTGTGAAAAGTGCATACAATTTAATATACAGTAAAACCTCTCTATAACGAGCACTAAATTACATGAATTATTTTGTGTTAAAGGCAGGTGGCTGCTTAAAGCAAGGTGACAGTAAAACGGAACGCTCCTATGGGAGTGTTCTGTTTTACTTTCACCTTGCTTTACGCAGCCACCTGCCCTGAATACAAACTAATTAACACAATTTAGTGGTCGTTATTGAGAGGTGTTACTGTAATAATTCGGTCAGATGGAATAAATAACACAATAACCGATTTAGGTCTCTCACTAGGCTCCTTAGTCCTGTTCCTGTTGAATATAATTACATATAGATTTACATCGTAAATATGAATATTTATTAGCTCAATTAATGCCGTACAAAAAAGCTTTATAATGACACATGAGCAGTTGAATTTGTGGTTATTACAAAAACTGTAGAGGATATATTGATACAGAACCTGATCAGACAGCTCCTGCATGGTATGTCTGACATCTGTTTACTGTTTGCAAATGCGTGAAAACGCGCCTCTGTCCAGTAAAAGGTTAATAAATAAACATCTTTATCTTTAAAATGAAGCGCGAAAGAACAGAAAGCACCTGCGCAAGACTCCTGCATATCCCTGGTTATGTTTAATTCCTGTTTTATAACTTGAATAGATGTATGTTGTTGTACTTTCCCATTTCCTCAACAGACAACTTGTGACACATTTACAAATATAGTATACCCAGATCAGACGGCTAATGTAAGAGTAGTTTACTTGCTCTGGTGCTACATTTCAGAGACGTTTACATACACCGTATTGTATGTACAGTGCTCCCTCTCTACAACGACACTCTTTGGGATACGAATATTGTATGTGTTTTTCAGAGGGAGTTGTTATAGGGAGGGAAAATCAAACATAATTAGCTTGTTTGCAGATCCCCAGATAAGGTGTATTTCGAAAACTAAAACCGTTATGCCTCAATCAAACCCTATGTTGTGACCACTCTTTAAAATCGTCAAAGTGACGATTCTAAAGAGTGGTAACAACATAGGGTTTGATTGAGGCATTAAGAAAATACGATGGACAAAGGTTGTTTCTGGAGCCTTGTTGTTTTGGAAACAGTGACATGCGTTGTTGTAAGGAGGGAATCGTTATTGAGAGGGCCGTTGTAGGGAGGGAGTACTGTATATATCTCTGAATATTTACATTCTTTATAAAAGTTCAACTCAATTAAATGTTCATGATGTCATTCGATTTCTTAAAAATGTAATTGTCTTACCCAAATAAGGCATATAAGAAATGCTTTCGGTGCCATCAATCTGTCCTCTTCAAAGAGCCGACAATTAAATGGAAAAGTAGTAAAGTCAAGCAGGCAAAGCCACATACAAGACGCAACCACCACTAAAACACCGATAGACAGCATGACACACACACACAACCACACACCCAAACGCACACACACACACACACACACACACACGAAATGAACACAGAAAACATCAAAAGACACACAAGAACCAGAGACAAACGTTCCACGCACAAACAAAATCACAAGCACAAAGACGCAAGGCAAACAAAAGGAAGGGTGACAAAGAGAGTACCGCCTAGGCACGGTCAGTAGCAAAAACACCACTGGGGGTTTAAACCGGTTTACGGATGTCCTAACCTCACACTTCTCTCAAAGTCACCCTAGCTTTACAAATATTGTAAATAAAGGTATCCCCGCTGGACTTACCCACAACATAGACGACGGTGAACACAGGACAACATGTAAAACATAGCATAATAACTGTGACAATCCGTCAAATATGTACTCAATGACTTTGCTGAAGTCAGAGCACCTGCAGGTAAGCCGTTAAGGGCACGACAGGGAAAACGTAATGCATGAGTCTGGTAAGCTCATCATGTATCCAAGTTTAAGAGTATACCATCATAGAGTACTACCCTCGGCCTGTCATCGCGCAAGCAAAGAGGGAAGCGTAGCTACCGACTGTAAAAGGGTCGATAACCAAACATGCAGTGCGTTGCAATATAATCGGAATATTGTGTCTGCTACCCGCAACGTCTTGGGATGTTCAGTTCAACTGACAATCAACTGATAATCCGACTTGCTCTGTTTCATAATATCAGAGATATTGGGTGGTATCTTTAGGATATAAATCGTATCGACGTGCGTTTATGATATTTTATCACTAACGGAAATAGACACGGTCAAATGTCACAAAGGCACGTCGACACAATAAAATATTAGAAACGCACTTTGGCATAATCAATATTCAGAATGCACATCGATACTGCCAAATACAATTGAACTTCGATATCTCGAACTCGAATAACTCGAACTTTGTTATAACTCGAACAAAAAGTTCAGTCCTTCCAAAACTTACAATGCAGAATTGCTCTAATAATGAATCTCTACAGATATCTAGAAACACATGTGACAGCTTAATACAAGTCTAAAGTAATGCTGAAAGCTCCTACTATAGACATGTATAAAGTTGTGGCCTTGAGAAATTCTTCAGATTAGAAATCGTATGACTCAAACTTCCGTTATGTAGACCTAATTTGTACGGTCCCTTGAAGTTCGAGTTATCGAAGTTAAACTGTATTAGAAAACGAACGTCGATAATGGCAAATACAGTAAAATCTCGATTATTCGAATACTAAAATATGTAACAGTATCGATCTTTTAGACAGGTGACAGATTAATACATGGTGAAAGTCATTCAGAAAGTTCCTCAAGGAGCTTTCTGCATGACATTCACCATGCATTAAGCAGCCAACTGCCTAAAAGGGTCTTAAAACTCAATACAAAATATCGAATAATCGAGGATTTACTGTATTAGAAAGACACATCAGTATGTTAAAATATTACTGACGCATGTCCATTATGGTATTACAAATGCATGTCGACACAGTATTACAAACGCTTTCAGCATTAATTGTGTTCTGCATTAAGCAGTCACCTGCTTTTTTTTAAATTTCCCGTGCTAATTGATATAATTGTTACTTTAGTGAAGTTTTACTATGCAAATGCACGTTGACATTGTATTAGAACCGTATTACAAACGCAAGTTGTCACGGTAAAATATTTGAAATGCATATTGCAACGGTAATAATTTTCTTATAACTCTTCTCTTCGCTTCAGGTCGTGTTCGCCCTTTTGGGCATTATTTTGCTCTCCGGAATCCACGGCATTCCAACACGAAAGGAAGTCCAACATGCCATATTTAGAGCCCATGAAATGGACACCCTAAAGCGTGGCCTACGTGTTTTGGGAGAAAAAAATGGTAAGTAATACGTGCTATGAAACTATTTTGCCTTCAGTTCACAGTGTAAACGAGGGATGTTCGAAATGAATTACTTATTTCTATCCTGAGACTTCAAATTTCAAGTTAGCCCAAACGTGTTCATTTCATGCCCTCGAAGTATTCCCCGTGGCTAGAAATGCAAAGTTTCAGCCGATGTATCCACTTCCAGAAGGCGTCACGGTACGCTGATTTAGGCACAGTAATAAGGTACTGATGATTGGCAGATCCAAGTGCCTGTCGGGACTAGTATTTCCACCCAACAAGGAATTGTTTCAATTTCGGAAACAAAAAGAAATTACATGGGGCAATGTCTAGGGAATACGGGGGGTGAGGCAAACGGATATGTTTAAAACCAGTGGCAGGGCATCGTTTCTGATAACACGTTTTCAGTTTCTTCAGTACTACGTCTTTGTAGTACTTTCCGGAGATGCCTTTGCCCTTCTTCACCGCCTCCTTCACCAGAGAAGAAAATTGCATGCAAAACCTTCTTTGCACTCAAAGACCGTTTGGCAATTATTGGGCATTTAATGTGTTTAGTGGCCCAGATCTTATTGCTAACCTTTCTGACGGACTCAAAATAATGGGCCCAATTTTCATCACTTGGCAAACTGTTTTTTGTCATAAGTTGGAGACATATGAACCAGCTTTTTGGCCACTTTAACCCGTTGCCTCTTTTGCTCGTCAGTCAAGAGATGTGGCACCCATCTAGCAGAACTCTTTTTGACTTTCAAATGCTTCTTCAAAATAAGGTGAACCATTGATAGTGATATGCCTACCTTTCGTGCAATATCACGGACTTTAAATCTGATATCTCCTTCAATGATTTCCTTTATTGGTCCATAAGCAGTAGAAAGTTCAGTCATCAGCTGCTCCAAAGAATACCAAGTTTTAAGAGAGCTTTGATGTAAGCCCGTATTTCATCTTTCTGGTCGACGCTTCTACCAACCATTTTTACTACAGTGGTCAAAGACTGCGTGTATTCAAATGGCAAATGTTATGCCTTACACTTAGTCTAACATGTACATTTATACACCGTTGTGTAGGTTTTGAATAAACCTAGACAGGTATGTATTGGTTTTTATCGTGCCCCGCGTGGATATCGAGATAGAGGACAATAAGCAATTCATTTCGAACATCCCTCGTATTTCATTGGGACGCCGTTTCGCGCCTTTTCAAACAGTCTGGACCCTGATCAGACGACTATTTTAGGTCTGCTTTGTTTGCCTTCGAAATAATGCAGATCTATGACTCTGCCATGATAAAAACGCCCTTTTTATGATGTCCTTGTAAATTTCAGCTGTTGTTTGTAAAGGTTAACCCCTTCTCTCCTACTGACGCATTTTTGGGCCTAGTATGTAAAACTTAGTCTTTGATAAATAGAGCAAATGCTTCATAGGAGTAGGGGATTGTATTTTCTGTTTTGTGTCATCCTTGATATTGATGTGACTGGCTCATTTACCTTTAGCATGCTGAGCAAATTATTTTTACAGAATTTTTCACCTACTACATTTTAAAAGTTCAAGCTATAATTAGTTTGCCTACTGGATCCAAACTGTTTGCATAGGTATTCACTCGTCCGCCCATAGCAGGCTAGATGTTAATTATTTCATGCTGTTAATACTTTGCAAAATCTCTTAACTAAAGTATCATTTTTCTCTTGGATGTTATGGCTGTATGCATTACCAAACATGCGACGCGTATTTTGACATGATTATCTTTGATAATGGCCCGTTGTGGTCGAAAAATTAGCGTTAAAAGACGAATCTATGGAATAAAGGGTTAACCCGTTTTCTATTCAATAGTAATGTAAGAAATTATGTTTTAACTGCATTTAATGAGGGAAAGGTTAAAAGGAATATATCGTTGTTTTAAATAGAGAAACGACCCTCAAAGCGGAAATCCGACCATTATATGTTAGAATATTCATTAACCCTTTCGGTGCCAATTTTCTAATTGTCGTCTGCAAACAACTTTTGTTCAATTATTTGGTAAAATAAGGAAATTGAATAAATAAATGCTAACTTCAAAGGAATAAAGCACATACATGTGTATATAGAATAGAATTTGAGACAAAAATGCGGCGTCTGATCTGGGACTGCACTATTTGTCGTGGCGCAGTTTTGCGACATTGGCGGTGAAAGGGTTAAAAATACACTGATATCAACCCTTATTTAGTCGAGAAAAAAATCCGTTCAAAGATTGATCAAGTGTTATTTTGACTAATTTTGTTTGATGAATGACTTTATTTTACGAGAGTAGCACCGTTTATTCTTTTCGAGGGTAGCTCGGTAAGTCAAAAAGCCAATCGTCCCCGAGGCCCTCAAAATAGATACATTTCATACAATATGACATTTAAACAAATAAAGAGCATATTAAATAAGAATGTATCACATATATGTGTAGAATACCCTTTACTATAATATTATCTTTGCACACAGAGTAGTCCCAAATCAGAAACTCCTACATGAAGTGTTTAATAAGGGTTTGCTGTTTGTTTATGATAAGTGACTATATATTTTTCTGATGAAACGCAATTAGATTTCATGAATAGTCATAGTACATTTTCAAGTCACATTGATATTTCAATGAATTAAAAGTGAAATAAGAAGAGCAACCGAGAACATATGACACAATAAAGATCTAGATCAGTTTGACCCTTTCACAGCCAATGTCGCAAAAATGCGCCACTACAAACAGTGCAGTCCCAGATCAGACGCCGCCTTTTCAATGAAAAAGTAGTAAAGTCAAGCAGGAAAAGCCATACACAAAACGCCACCATCACCAAAACACCCACAGAAAGCATAGCAATTTATACCCACACACACACAGCAGAAAGCCACACACAAGACACAACCACCACCAACACATCAATAGACAGCATGTCACACACACAACCAAACACACGCAAACACACGAGAGTTTAAGAGTATACCATCAAAGAGTACTACCCTCGGCCTGTCATCGTGCAAGCAAAGAGGAAAGCGTAGCGACCGACTGTAAAGGGGTCGATAACCAAAACTAGTATAGAGTGTAGAGAAATCGTAAGAGCTCAATCGAGAAATGTTATACTGTTCATTTTCAAGTTTAGTTAAAATATTATTATATTAAAATTATTACATTATTTGATGCCTTGTCAGCAGGAGCAAAAACATAATTAGAATGAAAATTCGAAATGTTTTTCTTCAGATATCGAAATGTAATTCTAGGTCGAGGTGGAAATAGATGGAAATTGGTTTTATAAAAAGCAATACGTGTATCAATAATGTCAAAAACATGTTTTTTTCCAATCCGTGAGGGCATTTACATCAGCATGTTCTCGTCGACACCATTTGATGCAGAATTCTTGAATAGCTTCAGCAATATGAGTACGACAAGTGTCAAACTCAAAAATGGGAGGTAAACTATATTTGGGTCCTTTAGTAAGGAGGGTCCTGAGGCGTTTATCTTTAATAATATTAAAATTACCAGTAATGACGTGACCAACTGGTTTATAACAAAAGTTTGAAGTACTACAGTCTCAAGAAGTAGGAGTACTGACATCAATATTTAAGTCGGATACAATTTTATTGTAGTTAAAAATATAAAGGCGGCATCTAATCAGGGACTTCATTTTTTGTCTCAACTCTGTATTTCTTATATCTGTGCTTTTTTCCTTTGAAATTTTCATTTATTTATCTTATTTCCATATTTTATCATATGATTTAACAAATCTGACCGATCAACTGCATGGATCCTGGTTTCTCGGCGTCTCATCTGGATCCAAACTAGTTATAGTGAAATATGGAAGGGTGTGCATTGTAGCCATTTTAGAAAGTAAAGAACTCGATCTTTAAAATTCTATGAGCAAACAGAGCAGACCCTGATTAGACGGCTCCTATAGGAGTCATCTGATCTAGGTATACACTGTTTGCAAATGCGTAAAACACGTTTATATGAGAGAAAGGGTTAAAATAGTAAATGGCAGTTGAGACGAACTATGAAATATAATAATTTGATTTAATATGCTCCTGATAGCAATCTACATTTAACCAGTTAAATGAAGTTCGGCCGGTTTCGTTAAAGAAACATGAGTATGAACAGACCTAATAAAACCGAGTCTGCAATATTCTCTTTTTGTGTTGCAATTTTTGCTTTCGGGGGATCACCTCCCTTCAGAATTTATTACATTATGTACAATAAACAGTATAAAGTAAATCTTAGTCATGACTCCGCCCTCCAAGAGTCATGACTCCGCCCTCCAAGACCTGACTCACATTTGCAAACAGTTTTGATCCAGATGAGACACCGAGTCACTCGGCGTCTCATCCAGATCCCGGACACCCGGGCAATAATTTAAAACAAAATATTGGATGAATCTGAAGAAAACCAACATTGTATAAGGTTTCAGCTGATATTATGTATTACAGTGGGAAGAAGGGCTTACCCTTTCCCTGATCTGTATGTATTCCAAATTTTAATACCTACTGAATATTCATGGACAAAATAGTTATAATGAAATATGGAAGGTGGAAAGTCAAGAAACAAATCTATCACATTCGATGAGCAAACAGAGCAGACCCTGATCAGACGGCTCCTATAGGAGCCGTCTGATCTGGGTCTACTCTGTTTGCAAACCCTTTAAAACACGCTTATATGAGGGAAAGGGATCGTGGATTTGTAGTACATGCCATGTTATATATTTACCATTTTAATCTAATCACGTTCTTGAAAAACGTATAGAACTCTATTAAAAACTAAAAGCAATTATAAGTGTCATACATTTGCATCCATTTGTAAAACAAATTTGTTCTCTACCGTCATTAATCCCTAGCCCGCTGGGCCAATTACTTCATGGTGTCATCATTTTAACCTTGAATCTCCATGGAGTAAAGGATTAAGCAACCACCCACCGATTACACGTAGAAGTCTTAAAAGACAGACTGTTGCTATATCGAACAAGGACTGTTTGTGAAACACTACGCCCATGATTTGACGTATGACATTGACGTATGACCTTGACTTTAATAAGTCACTCCTAAAATGATCGCCTCCATAAGTTGCACACGCATGCTAAGTTTGAAGTATGTAATTGCAATGGCTACAAAATTATCGCTAACATTAAAAGTGTGCACAAAACAACGTACAGACAGGCCAAAAACAATATACCCCCCCCCCCCCCCCCCCTTCCCTTTGATCGGGCGGAGGCATAAAAGTAATGCAGAAAGCTCTTCTAAGAACTTTCATCCTGCATTAAGCTATCATCTGCTGTAAAGTTTCATACTTTTTGAAAAAAATTATCTGACGACTATTCAGATGGAAATTTAATGTAAAATATGCTGACTATATGAATATTGGCACCATGAATATTCATGTAATATTCATGTAAGAAATATCGACGTCATGAATATTAATTACAATGAACGCAGGAAATTTCAGCCATGGAAGAAACTGGAAACATGGAAGTAATGTCTATATTAGTTCATAAGAAAACAGAGCAGACCCTGATCAGACGGCTCCAATAAAAGCCGTCTGACCCGGGTCTACTCTGTTTGCAAACGCACGAAAATGCATTTGAATGAAAGAAATGATTAAGAAAAAATGACACCATGAAAAATATCAAATTAACCTTTTTTAATAATTGAATACGAACTATATTTTTCGATAGCAGAAACGCTATAAAGATATAGCCAGATCTATTCATTTTATAAGCAGATCGTATCTTGATCAGATCTTTACATTTGCAAAGATGCCAAAAGGCATGTACATGTATACCGTTTATCTATAGGCGTCTATAACGTATATCCATTATCTATGAATTTCGACACCAATTACAGTTGAACTTCGATAACTCGAACTTGAAGGGATCATACAAAATAGTTCGAGATAAAAGAAGTTCGACTCATCCGATGTCTACCCTGAACAATTTCTCAATGCCACAGCTTAATACAGGTCTAAAGTAATGCTGAAAGCTCCTATAGGAGATTTCAGCATTACTTTAGACCTGTATTAAGCTGTGACATATGTTTCCAGATATCTGTAGCGATGCATTTAAGAGCAATTGTGTATTGTAAGTTTTGGAAGGACTGAACGTTTTGTTCGAGTTATCCCGAAGTCGAGTTATCCGAGTTCGAGATATCGAAGTTCAACTGTATATATAGAGACGTCTATATCATCTATATATGGGTGTCTATTTCATCTTTCTATAGGCACCTATATCATCCATCTACATACGTTTATATCACTACACTCTGAACAGACGATAGTTTTAATTGCATGATAAACTTTATAATCAGTTTGGATCAAGATGAAACGTTGGGTGACTCGGCCTCGTATCAAAACCAAAACTGTTCGATTCCCTGGGTTTATTTTACCAGAGAAAATGAAGGAAAATGAGCAGACGACAAAATGATTTCTTAACCCTCGGTCTTCTGCGCGGGACCTTACTCTCATTTGCAAACTGCAACGATCCAGATCAGACTATTTGATTAATTTCTCAAATAGTAGACATATCGAAAGTTAGTAAAAAGTGTAGCAGTTCTGAGTGTTTGAATAGACATATTTTTATCAGCCGGCCTTTGAGACTAATGGTTAACCCATTACCTCATAGGCTATTTTTAGTTACAACCTCTTTGAATAAATCTACCAAAAAGGAGCATTAACTAGAGAAAAGGAAAATGTTAGAATTTTGTAGTTTGAAACCATTGTGATAAATAGAGCATTTGCTCCTATAGGAGCAAATGCTCTAATTATCACAATGGTTTCACAAAGTGACTTTTACAGAGTCGTCAAAAGTCGTCAATATGAGGGAAAGGGTTAACTGAATTTTCAAGTGGGCTATTCCAAAATTCAAACAGGCCAAGCTTACCGTGAATATTTTGGTGTGTGGGGGGGGGGGGTAAAGAAAAGTGTATCATGACAAACCGTGCAGACTCTGATGAGAACACTCCTCTATGATATTTCTCATCTGGGTCTACATTGTTTGCAAATGTCATTAGTGGGCTCGTTCCCCGTACTGAACGGGTTTACCAAGGCCTTTAGTTAATTACCAATCACAGCTGGCACTGCGGGTTTCTTCATCTGCATGCAGTTAAATACTCTTCAATTTTGCTTTAAATATTTGATTTCATTTTTTGTCGGTATTTTAACTATTTTTTGTTAAAAGTTCATTAAATATACGCGTCACTTATGCATATCACATAATTAAATAACCAAAGTTATAGAATACTAATTTTCTAATATTATGAGAAGCGGGTACATACGTACTTTCCCAAAGTTCGATTTTATTATTAACTATTTTAACAGCAGAATCTTGCTAAAATCGCCCACATGATTTATTAACATAGAATACTGTAAAAACAGGCAGTTGCTTAATGCAAGGCAAACGCGATACAGAAAGCTGCAATAGGAGTTTTTCAGTAAATCTATGCTTCTGTATTTGTTAACAACCACCTGTTTTCAGAATCATACTTCTTTTGAGTGGTCGTATTAGCGAGACATCCTTGTATACATTGTAGCACATTATTCCACCTATGCGCCTTTATATGCCTTTACAAACAGAGTAGAACCAGATCAGACGGCTCCTCGTAATTGACATTCATGATGCCAATATTTCTAACATAAATATTCATGGAGTTATGGGTAAAAGAAAGAGTATCGCTGTGCCTTTGCAAGATGTCGGCTTGTCTGCCTGTCTGTCTGTCCGTGACACAACATGACCCAGATATTGGTTGATTTGCGATCAAGGCAGCTTAGCGAGAGTATTCCATCACCTTTAGTGATAGTTCTACTTTCATGGAGTTAACCCTTTCACCGCCGCAGTCGAATAAATACACCACGACAAATAGTGCAGTCCCAGATCAGACGCCGCCTTTTCAAGGCGGTGTCTGATCAGGGACTTCACTTTTTGTCTCATTCTCTATTTCTATATCTGTGCTTTATTTCTTGGAAATTTGCATTTATTTATCTCGTTTCATTATTGTACCGAATGATTTAACAAATATTGGAGTGCAGACGACAGTTATAAATTTGGCGCCGAAAGAGTTAACAGGATCACGACCGTCTTTGTTGTATCATGATCTCTTATTGTCATTTATCGTAGCCGATTGAACAGGTAGAGGTTTTGAATTAACATTATTATATGCATTCATGGGGAAATTAAAAACCGGACAGTGGTCAACTGAAAATTCCATATAGGCTGATTAACGTTTTACACATGTATACAGAAATACCCACCCAAGCGACTACAAGAAAGTGGGAGCTTAATGCAGGGGCTTCTGCATTGCTTTCATCCTTCATTACACAACCACCTTTAAAAACACCTGGTTTCCTTAGAGGGTTTTACTATAATTTGGGATACTTTTACGAACAGTTGCCCATAATTTGAATGTATGCTGATTTATTGAACATACACGTAAACAATATCCAATATAGCTCGTGCTACAGTTTTCATGTTTTTGTTTCTTATTCAGATGGCCAGAAACAATGTCCACTGGCCAGATTCCATGGAATTCGGAAATATGATGACAAAGAAATGGAACGAAAGGCCCTCATTGTTCTGGATGCAAAAAGGATTCTTATGAACCAGTAAGTACAAATAGAATGGACGACGGGCAGGAGATGCCACAAGAAAATCCAAAGCAACCCTAGAATTACAAAATCAATGCAATTCCTTAAAGGGGATGTCCCTACATTTGACGCGTTTCATAAACACTTAAAATATACAAAACTCATTTGTTTATATGCTGAAAAGTAGTATATTGCAAAAAGCCCCATCCAATTACCGTTTATAATGACAAAACATCCATGTGTTTGATATCGCCGATCCCGGTTTTACTCCCCGATGGTTAAGTTTTATTCGGGTTGGGTTTTAGTTTCGTAACTGTTCGCCCTATTCGCGATTCTCCGACCACTTCCGAGAAAGCTATTAGGTAAACAATGGAGGGATCGGGTGATCACCGGCAAAACGCAGAAAAACTTAACTGAAAAGGCCGATAATATTGTGTTGTTGAACAAAAAATATCAGTATTGATGAAATCGGTTTATTTGTATTACAGGGGCATTTTTCGATATAAGTTCAAATTGGGAACCTTCATAAGAATGATAGAGCATAACAAATACCAAGTGTTATGATATTATTGAAAATATGCGATCATTGTAGTGACTTCCTCTTTAATGCATTTGCACCAATACATTACACACCCATTCCCTATCAACCCCTCCCCCAACCCAACACACATCCCAATACCCAATCCCACCCCTATCCCTCAGCGTATTCTGTTCTATTGTGTATTATTTACACTGTAGCGGTAAGTTTGTGATAACCTATGTAAATAGAGTTGAAGTTTGATAACTCGAACTCGGATAATTCGAACTTCGATACAATTCGAAGTAAAGGTTCGGTCCTCCCAAAAATTACAATACATAGTTGTCCTTAAATGTATCACTGCGCATATCTAGATAAATATATCTAGATAAAATGATTATATTGTTTCACCTTCCATATTTCATTATAACGTCATGTATTTTGTCACTGAATATTCAGTAGGTACTGAAATTCGGAATAAATATAGAACAGGCAAATGGTGGACAATATATGCTTAGACCAGAGGGTTTCTCTAGGTCACATGTGTGACACGTATGTGCGAATTCTTTACGTTTTCTCCCAATACATTTGAAATTTTGAATACCGTATATTACGAAATAGATAATTTACCGTGCAAATACATCACAATGGATATTTTGCGTTCGAATACCTCACAATCGATACGTTACATTCGAATACATCAGAATTTATAATTTTCAGTATAATGTGTCGCAATCGTTTGAATAACATGAACAAATAAATAATTTATGTTCTAATACGTCACAATTGATAATTTACATTTGAATACGTAACAAGGATGATTTACATTCGATTACGTCGCAATGGATAATTTTCGTTCAAATACGTCATAACTGATAATTCAAATTTGAATATAAAAAGTATCATGGAAAAAACAGTCAAATAGGAAAAGCCACATACGAAAGGACAGAGCACCAAACACCATCAAACAAGAAACGGCACAACTACAAGACAAAACTCAACGGGACGCATATCAAGACATGAAACATTACGCATATTAACCCTTTCCCTCATATAAACGTGTTTTCACGCACTTGCAAACAGAGTAGACCCATATTAACCCTTTCCCTGTTCTATGTTTATTCCAAATTTTAATACCCACTGAACATTCATGAACAAAACAGTTATAATTAAATATGGAAGGTGGGGCATTGCATCCATTTTAGAAAGTAAAGAAACAGATCTATCAAATTCCATAAGCAAACACAGCAGACCCTGATCAGAGGGCTCCTCTAGGAGCCGTCTGATCAGGGTCTACTCTGTTTGCAAATGCGTGAAAACATGTTTATATGAGGGAAAGGGTTAAGATACACTCTGTTTGCTTATAAAAACATTTATTTCTAATCTTACTGTTTTATCTCAGCCTGCAATTGGCTTTTAACTTTTTACCTATTGACCAAGTTAATGCATATTCATAAAGTGATCAATA
Source organism: Azorinus chamasolen (assembly GCA_963576725.1). Lineage (NCBI taxonomy): Eukaryota > Metazoa > Mollusca > Bivalvia > Cardiida > Solecurtidae > Azorinus > Azorinus chamasolen. Next base: position 52,460,068 of record OY755253.1, on the reverse strand, counting down.
CATGCATTAATGTTCACACACACTTATCTGTAAATTTCAGACAATTCACGTTAGATGATCTACAGCACGAGACAGTCCGTAGCGAGTTTGCTCGAACGTTAAAATGCCCGGTTAGGCCTGACTGCGCAAATCTTCAGAACCCGAATGTAAGGACAGCCGACGGAAGTTGCAACAATCTCAATAACCCGCTTTGGGGAATGGCCGGACAGCCCCAGCTGCGCCGCTTTAATCAGGTGGCTTACGGTATGATATAGTCTAGCAAACAATACACTTTTCCGATCCGTTCCTTTATTGAATAAAATATTGTTGAAATAAAAAGTACAGTAATTGTTAACACTCTGCTTCATAAATATTCGTTTCAGAAATAAGGACAGCAGTAGAACCAGTCCTAAGCTGTCATACATTTATTAGCTCGTCTGTTTCGAAGATGTAGGCGTTGGCCCGCAACATTTTAATGTACCTGATGATATAAAAGAATAAGATGTATCGACATGACACTTCATTGTTTGGAAGATCTCTGTGAGGAGATGTTTATACAGTTGACAAGAACCAAATCAGACGAGCGTTGGCGCTGCTCGCGGATATTGTTGAACATTGGAGTCATAAAAAGCAGGTGGTTGCTTAATGCAGGTTAAAAGTAATGCAGAAAGCTCCTATAGGAGATTTCTGCATTAGTTTTGACGTACATTAAGCTATCATCTGTCTTTAAAACCCATAATTAGACCTCTTTTTTTTTATCTCGCCTGTTCGTACATCTTTGGCTGTTTTGAGTTAAAGATTAAAATTATTTTTTCTCAATTTTTGACAATGTTTTGGATTTTATTCTTTTGGCCAAAAAACAACAGGTTAAAGTATTTTGGACGGGTTTTGTTAAAACTTAATATTTGTGCTAGGATGCTGAAATATTTATTAAGGTTCATTTTGGGTCAAATATTACTGTTGTGAATGAAAACGTAGTAAAGTCAAGCAGGAAAAGCCACACACAAAACGCTACCATCACCAAGACACCGACAGAAAGCAATTTATACACATACACACACATATACAGGAGACAGTCACAAAAAAGACGCAATCACCATCGATAGACAGCATATCACACACACACGCACGCACGCACGCACGCACGCACGCACACACACACACACACACACACACACACACACGCGCGCGCACAAACAGACACACACACAACCAAACACACGCTAACACACGAGAAGAACACATAAAACATCAACAAATACACACACATTAGAGACAAACATGAAACATTAAACATATTTTTTAATTTCATTCAAGTTTTGACATGATTTGGACTTAAAATTTGAGTTACGATGCTGAAATTTGGTAAGAAGGTTCATATTGTTGAGACCTTTACGACTATGCCAACATTTTGCCCTTCTCGACTTTGACCTTTGATCTACTTTTAAAATGTCTATAATATTTAATCAATAGGACTAGGGCTTCCATACTTAGTATGCAACGTTTTGGCTTAAGACTTTTTCAACCATACCATTGTTTTTACCAGGTGAAATCCACCTTAAACTTTGGCATTCTTTTGCAATAAAATTAAATGCCTACAACAGTACAAGTAATAGGTCTATGGCTTACATACTTGGTATGACCATGTCAGCATATTTGCATTCTGACCTTGACCTACTTTTGCAAAAGTCTTTAAATGCATATACTTCCATACTTGGTATGTATCTTTCCTGTCTTAAGACCTTTTCAAACATACCAACAATTTTCACCATGTGACCTTGACATTTGACCTACTTTTGCAAAAATCTTTGTCTGCCTGTGTTCATATGCCATTATAACAACTAATCTTATTAATATTCATTGCGTCATTATTTCCTACATCAATATTCATCAGGGAAAGGGTTAATGAGCAGTGACTGAGTGAGTAAGTGTCTAGATGTCGAGTAACTCGGTGCCTCGATCCAGGATCCAACCTGGTCAGTAGTTTCTAGCTGGTCAGTAGTTTCTAGCTATTCAGTATTTTCTAGTTAGTCAGTACATGCAGTTTCTAGCTATTCAGTAGTTTCTAGCTGTCCAATAGTTCCTACCTGTTCAGGAGTTTCTAGCTGTTCAGTATTTTTAGCTGGTCAGTAGTTTCTACCTGGTCAGTAGTTTCTACCTGGCCAGTAGTTTATAGTTGTTCAGTAGTTGTTTTTTGCTGTTCAGTAGTTTCAAGCTGGTCAATAGATCCCATCTGGTCAGAAGTTTCTAGCTGGTCTTTAGTTCCTACCGGTTCAGTAGTTCCTACCTGTTCAGTAGTTTCTAGCTATTCAGTACATGTAGTTTCTTGCTGATCAGTAGTTCCTACCTGTTCAATAGTTCCTACCTGATCAATAGTTCCTACCTGTTCAGTAGTTTCTAGGTTTTCAGTAGCTCCTACCTGTATAATATTTCCTACCTGTTCACTAGTTCCTACCTGTTCAGTAGTTTCTACCTGGCCAATAGTTCCTACCTGTTCAGTAGTTTCTAGCTGGTCAGTAGTTCCTACCTGGTCAGTATTTCCTACCTGTTCAATAGTTCCTACCTGATCAATAGTTCCTACCTGTTCAGTAGTTTCTAGTTTTTCAGTAGCTCCTACCTATACAATAGTTCCTACCTGTTAACTAGATCATACATGTTCAGTAGTTTCTACCTGGCCAATAGTTCCTACCTGTTCAGTTGTTTCTAGCTTGTCAGTAGTTTCAAGCTGATCAGTAGTTTCTACCTGGCCAATAGGTCCTACCTGTTCAGTGGTTTCTAACTGTTTAGTAGTCTCTATATTGTCAGTAGTTTCTACCTGGCCAATAGTTCCTACCTGTTCAGTAGTTTCTAGCTGTTCAGTAGCGTCTACCTGTTCAGTATTTTCCAGCTGATCAGTAGTTTCTGCCTGGTCAGTAGTTTCTACGTAGTCAGTAGTTTCTACCTGGTCAGTGGTTTCTAACTGTTCAGTAGTTTCTAGTTGGTCAGTAGTTCCTACCTGGCAAGTAGTTTCCAAAAGGCTTGAACGAATGTGTGATAAGCAACAATACAACAGATCAAGATTTTAGGAGACAACAATACCTCAGCATAATAAGGGTTTATGTATTATATCTCACTTACTTACTCACTCACTCACTCACTACTCACTCACTCATCCAATCACTCACTACTCACTCACTCACTCAACAACTCACTCACTCATACACTCATTCACTCACTCAACAACTCACTCACTGTCACACGCACACACCCACTCACTCCGTTCATAAAGAGTTAAGTTCTCTTTTTTTATTTAGATGACGGCTTAATGTCTCCCAGAAATACAGGGGTAGATGGAGACCCTCTGTCTAATCCACGAACAATAAGTAATGAGGTGCATAAGAATCCTCTTGACACAGAGACGCCAAGCGCCACCCTCAACCTCCACGTGTTCCAGATGGGCCAGTTTCTAGACCATGATGTAGCGGCCACGCCCCTCTCAGGTAGGTAGTTTTTTAACTATTTACCTCGTGTATGCGATTTTTTGCGCTTTAGCGGACAGAAAAGACACAATATCAGACAATTTCTGTATCTGATCATAGTCTGCTCTGTTTGTTTATGAAATAATATATCTGATTTTATAGTTTCTGTCGTATTCAAAGCTTCTCGTGATACCTTAGAAGTGCTACAGACAAATACTAAAATCGTCATTTCTCCACCAATAAAGAAAATATACTTGAAACTATTTTAATTTACGCATCTGGGAAGTGCTGGACATTCATGCATTCATGATATCATACAAGTTTATTCATCAGAGAATGGGTTGCAACTAGTGTTGGGAATCGGACCAATTTGTACTTGTGGTTATTGGACGGATACAACCGATAATTGATCGGTTAATTTGTACTTGTGATTATTGGACGGATACAACCGATAATTGATCGGTTAATTTGTACTTGTGGTTATTGGACGGATATAACCGAAAATTGATCGGTTAATTTATACTTGTGATTATTGGACGGATATAACCGAAAATTGATCGGTTAATTTGTACTTGTGGTTATTGGACGGATACAACCGATAATTGATCGGTTAATTTATACTTGTGGTTATTGGACGGATACAACCGAAAATTGATCGGTTAATTTGTACTTGTGGTTATTGGACGGATACAACCGATAATTGATCGGTTAATTTGTACTTGTGGTTATTGGACGGATACAACCGATAATTGATCGGTTAATTTGTACTTGTGGTTATTGGACGGATACAACCGATAATTGATCGGTTAATTTGTACTTGTGGTTATTGGATACAACCGAAAATTGATCGGTTAATTCCTTCCTTCATCCACATGCATTTCAACGCATTTAAAAAACAGAGTAGGCACAAATAAGACGGTTCCTATAGGAGCCGTCTCATCAGGGTCTGCTCTGTTTGCTAATAGAATTTGAGATCTGTTTCTTTACGTTCTAAGATGGCTATCATGTTTCACTCACATATTTCAATATACATGTAATTGTTTTGCCATGAATATTCAATATTGAAATTTGGAATAAACCTAGAACATGGAAAGTCTTAACCCTTCTCTTGCTGAATTCTAAAATACATTTCTCCTTCTTTACCCATGCCCTGTTGTATAATTACATATATCTTCACTGTGTACAAGTATTGCGCAGTGCAATCACTGCTGTTGAGTGCATTGGTTGCACAATCAACTTGTAAATAGTGCATACCCTGATGAGACAGCTCCTGCAGGGGCTGTCTCATCTGGGTCTTCACTATTTACAGGTAGATATATTGACGCAATTAGCAAGCGAAGGGTTAATGTGTGCCTTATAACTGGACTTCTGGTGTTTTTCAGATATTGAGGACTGTTGTACTGAGAATCCGTAAGTACATATACATGCAGCGAAACTTCGATACCTCGAACTCGGATAATTTAAACTTCGAGATAAATTTCAGTCCTTCCAAAATATTTACAAAACAGGATTGTTCTCAAATGTATCACCACGCATATCTAAAAACACATGTGTCAGCTTCGGATGACTCAAACCTCTGTTATCTCGAAGTATTTTGTATGGTCCCTTGAAGTTCGAGATATCGATTTTCAGTTGTATACCCCTGTTGTATTTTACAATTATTTTCGTCCCTCGATTTGAACCAAGGTTGTTTTTTTTAATTACTATTTCTTAGCAGATTGAGAACAAATTTAACAAATTCTATTGTTTTTTATCACTATTTCTTAGCAGATTGCGAACTAGTTTAAACCTCTTCTATGTGTTTATCCGTTCATCCGTCATTCCTTGTCTTTCGCTCCTTCTGTCTGGTTTCCGTCTGACTCCATATCACTGTAATGGATTGACTGAATTCAAGTAAACTCAACATGAGTATTTGTTAACACTGGGGCATCGATCCCATATATTTCTTTTCCAGATTGATTGTGGCATTTAGGAGTAATTGCAATTTCATACGCAAAATCATGTATTTTCCTTCCGGTGCCGTTTCTCTGTAACAGTTTGACATGATTCATTCAAGGCATGAAACAAATATTCAGCATAAAGCAGTAACTGAATTAAATATAGAGCGATATCTCACTCATACATGTATAATCAGATAATGCATTAGTTGTCATAGAATAAAGATTATTACATGGTCAACCGCATATTGAACTTCAGGGGACCATACAAATTACTTCGAGATAACAGGGGTTTGAGTCATCAGATTTCTAGTTTGGTGAAATGTAAAGCTACGTGGGTGAATTATACTGCATGAATGAATTATACTGTATGGGTGAATTACACTGAATTATACAGCAATATGGGTGAATTATACTGTGTGGTCGAATGATATACTGCTGAATTGGTGAACTATACAGCTACATGTATATGGGTGAATTATACTGAACTATACAGCTATATGGGTGAATCATACAGCTATATGGGTGAACTATACAGCTGTATGAGTGAATTATACTGAATTATACAGCAATAATGGTGAATTATACTTTGTGATCGAATGATATACTGCTGCATTGGTGAATTATACAGCTAAATGGATGAATTATACTGATATAGTTTTGTAAAGAGTATCGTGATGTATATGATTTCTTTCAGGGATCCTTCAAAGTGTTTTCCCCTCATAGTTGCCAAAAAGGACGAACACTATGATAAGGACTACTGCATGAACTTTATCCGGTCAGCTGCTGCTGCCTGTCCACAAGGTACGTATTTACCAATTATCTCATAGGAACTTTGTCCAGTCAGCCGCTGCTGCCTGTCCACTCAGTGCGTATTTACCAAATATCTCATAGGAACTTTGTCCAGTCAGCCGCTGCTGCCTGTCCACACAGTACGTATTTACCAATTATCTCATAGGAACTTTGTCCAGTCAGCTGCTGCTGCCTGTCCACAAGGTACGTATTTACCAATTACCTCATAGGAACTTTGTCCAGTCAGCCGCTGCTGCCTGTCCACACAGTACGTATTTACCAATTATCTCATAGGAACTTTGTCCAGTCAGCCGCTGCTGCCTGTCCACACAGTACGTATTTACCAATTATCTCATAGGAACTTTGTCCAGTCAGCTGCTGCTGCCTGTCCACTCAGTACGTATTTACCAATTATCTCATAGGAACGTTGTCCAGTCAGCTGCTGCTGCCTGTCCACAAGGTACGTATTTACCAAATATCTCATAGGAACTTTGTCCAATCAGCCGCTGCTGCCTGTCCACACAGTACGTATTTACCAATTATCTCATAGGAACTTTGTCCAGTCAGCTGCTGCTGTCTGTCCACACAGTACGTATTTACCAAATATCTCATAGGAACTTTGTCCAGTCAGCTGCTGCTGCCTGTCCACAAGGTACGTATTTACCAAATATCTCATAGGAACTTTGTCCAGTCAGCCGCTGCTGCCTGTCCACACAGTACGTATTTACCAATTATCTCATAGGAACTTTGTCCAGTCAGCCGCTGCTGCCTGTCCACACAGTACGTATTTACCAATTATCTCATAGGAACTTTGTCCAGTCATCTGCTGCTGCCTGTCCACTCAGTACGTATTTACCAAATATCTCATAGGAACTTTGTCTGGTCAGCTGCTGCTGTCTGTCCACACAGTACGTATTTACCAATTATCTCATAGGAACTTTGTCCAGTCATCTGCTGCTGCCTGTCCACTCAGTACGTATTTACCAATTATCTCATAGGAACTTTGTCCGGTCAGCTGCTGCTGTCTGTCCACAAGGTACGTATTTACCAATTATCTCATAGGAACTTTGTCCAGTCAGCCGCTGCTGCCTGTCCACTCAGTACGTATTTACCAATTATCTCATAGGAACTTTGTCCAGTCAGCCGCTGCTGCCTGTCCACAAAGTACGTATTTACCAATTACCTTTTAGATAAACCCACTTTGAATAAGTCTACTGAAAAGGGACATTTACTAGAGAGAAGGATAATTTTAGACGTATGCAGTTTTAAAACCATTGTGATAATTAGAGCATTTGCTCCTATGAAGCAAATGCTCTTTTAAGCTCTCCAGGGCACAAAGTGCTTAGGCAGAGCTATTGTGATCGTCCGATGTGTCCGTCGGCGTGCGTCGTCCGTCGTCAGCAATTTCAACTTTTAAAAATTTTCTGCTCTGAATCTACAGTGCTCTCAGCTTTCATCTTTGGCACATAACATCCCCTGTACGTCCTCTATAAAATTTATATATATATTATGTCACTGGTGTCAAAATTGGCCTCATCCTAGGGGTATCTTGTTTTCTTTAGGAACATAGTGTGAAAACTTCGAAAAATTTCTTCTCTCAAACTGGAAGGCTCTTAGCTTTCATTTTTGCACTTAGCATCATGTTCAGGCCTTCTATCTACGAAAATGAAATAAATCATGCTCCTGGGGTCAAAACTAGCTCCGCCCCAGGGGTGACCAGTTTTCAATAGAACCATATAGTAAAATCTTTGAAAATCTTCTCCACAGAAACTCTCATACTTTGCACATAGCATCATGTTCAGGTCCTCTACAAGAGTAATATAAATTATGACCCTGTGGTCAAAATTGGCCCGTCCCAGGGGTGGCCAGTTTTCTATAGCAGTCTGCTGTTTCAATCAGCTTTGTATACGTAGTCGTTTGCTGGTCAGTGACAATTCTTGGTTTTTGATGGAGTATAGTGGTCTAGTCAAATCAGTTTGGCTGCTTGGCCAGTGGCTATTTTAGCATACATATATTACTGGAGTGTGTCATATTGTTGATTGGGATTCAGCCAAGATGTAAAAGGATTTGCCTTATTTATATAGAAACATATTGTAAAAACTTTGAAAATCTTCTCCTCTGAAACTGGAAATTTCTCAGCTTTCATCTCTCTCTCTCTCTCTCTCTCTCTCTCTCTCTCTCTCTCTCTCTCTCTCTCTCTCTCTCTCTCTCTCTCTCTCTCTCTCTCTCTCTCTCTCTCTCTCTCCCCTCTCTCTCTCTCCGTCTCTCTCTCTCTCCCCCCCTCTCTCTCTCTCTCTCTCTCTCTCTCTCTCTCTCTCTCTCTCTCTCTATCTCTCTCCCTCTCTTTATCTCTCTCTCTACTCTCTATCTATCTCTCTCCCTCTTTTTATCTCTCTCTCTCTATCTCTCTATCTCTCTCTCTCTCCCACTCTCTCTCTCTATCTCTCCCTCGCTCTCTCCTCTATATATGTGCCTCTGTGTCTCCCTGTCTCTCTGTCTGTCTCCGTCTCTGTCTCCGTCTCGATCTATTTCTCTTCGTCCCCATGTCATCTGTCTCTTTCTCTGTCTCTCTCTGCCTCTCTCTCTCTCTCTTTGTCCCTCTGTCCCCTGTCTCTCTCTCTTTCTCTTGCTCTTTATCCCTCTGTCTTCTGTCTCTTTCTCTGTCTCTCTCTGTCTCTCTGTCTTTCTCTCTTTTATTATCCATCTTTGCTGTTTCTCTGCCTCTCTGTGTCATTCAGTCTGTCTGTCTTTCTCTTTCTCTATCTCTATCTGTCTCTCTCTCTGCCTGTCTCTGTCTGTTTCTCTATCTGCCTCTCTGTCTCTCTCTATATCTCTCTGTGTCTCTCTCTGTATATGTTTGTCTGTCTCTCTCTCCTTCTCTCTATCTCTCTCTGTATGTCTGTCTCTCTCTGTCTATCTCTTTTTGTATCTCTGTCTCTCTCTCTCTTTCTCTGTCTCTCTCACTGTCTCTCTCTCTGTATCTCTCTCATTCATTTTATGCACTACTTGTATCATTAGAGAAGCGTAGCTATATGAAAAAGAAATGATTTTTTGTTTCATGGCATCATGTTTTTGTCTTTAATTTGTCCTCAGACCTGTTAAAAGGAATAAATACAAATACAAAGAAACGCAAATCGTGGCTAAACTCTGGTTACATTTATCAATAAGCTTTAGCCCATAACATATTTTCACTAGTCCACGCTGAAGAAAAATAGCAGTATAATAATGTGTGTATTGACAGGTGATGTCCGACAACAAGTGAATGATATAACATCCTTCATCGATGCTTCGAATGTGTACGGTTCTTCACAGGAGAAACAGAATGAACTGAGGGACGGAGGTAAGACAAATACAGCGGAGCTTCGATATCTCGAACTGTATTAGCCTTTACTAAATTAATATCCATGTAAGAAATAATGACGTCATAAATATTAAATTGCTGATAGCACATGGACACAAAACTCAAACTTTATCGTGACGTGTTTCTATAGGTTTTGTTGATCATCAAAGTATCACAGTCAAATTGAATATCAGAGAGATCTAAATTTAATCCTCGTTGATATGACAGAAATAAAATGTTGAGCATTTTAGACCTACTTTGTCCCAGTTACTTAGCAAACCTAACAACACCTTTCATTGATCAACTGATCAATTCTGTATATGGCAAATGTACCCTAGACTGTTTGGACATTACAGAAACTGTACCGGTAGCTCATAAGTAAACAGAGCATACCATAGTCAGACGGCTCCTACTCGAGCCGTCTTATCTAGGTCTTCTCTGTTTGCAAATGTGTAGAAAGGCATATTCACGGAGTAAATGGTAAAGACATTCAAGTTCATATAATAACTGATCGCTGCAGAGGAGTTTTACTGTATTTTCCTCCTTTGATCAGCTTTCATGAATACCACGAATTATGGCAGGCGCTTACCTGATCTACCTCCTGGCCCTGGGTGTAGAGCGAATACGGCCAACAATGAATTTTGCGACTTTGCAGGTAAGACTGGTATATCTACAAGAAAGACATGGTTGTGTTTTCAGGTAAGACAGGAGTATATTCAATGTTTAGAAATGTATGTAGTTGTATCTACAGGTAAGACATGGCTGTATCTACAGGTGAGTCTGATGTAGCTCTATATCTACTGATTAGATATGTATAATTTTAGTTATATCTAATGTTATGAAATGGATATATCTACAGGTAAATGAAAAAGTAGTAAAGTGAAGCAGGCAAAGCCATATACAATAAATTCTAAAGGGAGGTGATCCCCCGAAAGCAAAAATTGCAACACAAAAAGAGAAAATTGCAGACTCGGTTTTATAGAGTCTGTTCATGAACAGTAATTGAAAGTGCAATACTACTCACGCCCCCTAGCACCGGCTTCAGTGGTATTCAATTATCAGAACAAGATGTACTGAAATTCATGATCACGAAGGATCAGAAGGTATAACAACATTGAGAATGTAGTACGGGGCGACGTTTTACGGCCGCCACACACGCACTTAACACCTGCTGTTGTAAATATTATAAATTCTAAAGGGAGGTGATCCCCCGAAAGCAAAAATTGCAACACATAAAGAGAAAATTCTACGAACCCAAACACACACATACACAAAATTAGCACAGAAAACATTAACAAACACACCTTGTACTAGATATACGTAAACATAAACAAAAGCACAGGTACAAAGACACAAGATAAACAAAAGTAAGGGTGACAAAGTAAGGCATGGCTGTATCTACAGGTGAGTCTGATGTATTGAGGAATTAGATATTACATTAAGATATTATAAATATAAAAATGAGTCATGCAGGAAACACTACATACAGAACAAACAGTCGCCCGAACAGCAACACAAGGAAACATTATATTGAGGAATTGGATATTACAATAAGATATTACATTGACGAATAAGATATTACATATAGGAATAAGATATTACATTTAGAAATAAGATATTACAATAACATATTACTTTGAGGAATACGATATTACAACAACATATTACCTCGAGGAATAAGATAATACATTGAGGAATTACAGCATGATATTACACTGAGTTGAGAAACAATATTTGTCGGCGCAATATCATATATTAGGGAATTACATATTACATTTTTGAAATGCTCTATTTATCACAATATTTTCGAAACAAATGACTTTTACAGAGGCATCACAAGGCGTCAGTATGAAGGAATGGGTTAATTCTTATCTGACAAAGTGCGATATTACTGACATTTGCTACTCCACGTAAAAGAGATGTTGTTTAATCAGCTATTTATCAGGTTCAACACCGATTGCAACTTGATCAGTAATGTCTCAAAACCTTAACACTTTCCCTCATATGAACCAGAGTTCCAGATAATATTCATGAATTTAAACATTTTTAAACATGCACACTTAATATTCATGGACAAAATATGGAAGGTGGAACATTGTAGCCATTTTAGAAAGTAAAGAAAAAGATCTATCAAATTCCATTAGCAAGCAGAGCAGCCCCTGTAGGAGCCGTCAGATCTTGGTCTACTCTGTCTGCAAATGTGTGAAAACACGTTTATATGAGGAAAGGGTGAATAAAGTGATTAATTTATGCAAAGATATTCATGATGGAGAGGATTAACCCTTTACTCCATTAATGTTCATGTTAGGAATTATGCCATCATGAATATTAATTAAATAATTTCTATGTCCCCCAGATCAGATAGGGGGGTCATATTGTTTTTGCCCTGACTGTCTTTTTGTCTCTTTGAGGACAACTTTAACATTGGTGTGACATGTCAAGGTCATTGTCATCCTTCAAGGTCAGAGGTCATATATATAGGTCAAATCACCGACTTTAACATTAACCATAACTTTTGAACCAGTAGAGATAGAGACTTGATATTTGACATGCATGTGTATTTCATGTGCATTTTGAGGGGTGACATGTCAATGTCAATGTCATCATTCAGAATCAAAGGTAAAATTGGCCGGGGGCATAGTGTTTCACAAACACATCTTGTTCATAGTGGCACATGTTTACAGGAACATTGCAATGACAGACATTGTACACTCAGATATATATAGCACTTGCAATGATGTTGCATATGGGGAAATAATTCTTCACCCATCCGTCCGTAAGTCCATCAGTCAGTCAGCCCCGTGTATCATAATTGTTTCTAGCACTTTAATTTCATTCTTTTCTTACTTTGCTTTTTAAGAATTGTCTGAGTTGAGTTTTCAGAGGAATCTAATCTGAGAAACTACATGTACTTGTTTCTCTGACATTGTGGCGGCGTGGGGTATGTGAGCTTGCTCACTAAATTATTTGATTTCTAATCGGGGTAATTTCTGTTATCAAATGCGTAGAAAGGCGCATATACGTATAATTGCTGCAGCTCAAAGTTGTTGCGTGGTTAGCTTTGAGCCTTTCCATCACGAACATTGATCAATTCACGAATGTTCATTCAGTTAATTTTAAGGGGATTGTTGTCTATAACAAAAACTGTTGGATCAGATACACGAGTACATTGTATGTATCTAGATCTACAAAGGTAAAAATAATTATATGTTCGTTTACCATAATAATGGCACAATGAACACAGGGCATTTGGACATTGCAGAAACTCTAGAATCAGATCTATCTAATTTCATAAGCAAACAGATCAGTGTCCATGCTTATAAAACTTTTTGTTGAGTCTGAGTTCGTTCTCAAGTTTTTGATTGGTCAGATATGAACCTTTGGCTCAAATCTGACCAATCAAAAGCTTGAGAACTGAAATCTGACCAATCAAAAGCTTGAGACGGCTTCTACACTGTTTGCAAAGGTTTGAAATAAACGTTTGCTTAAAGGAAAGGTTTGAAAAAAATGACAACCGTAACCACAGTGATAATTTTGATAGCTTCGTCTCATACACAGGCGACTTCCGCGTCAATGTCGTGCCCACCCTGACAACTTATCACATGTTATTCGTTCGAGAGCACAACAGGATTGCTACCCTAATGCGTGATATGGTCACTGACGACGAAGAGCTTTTCCAGAAGGTCAGGAGGATTATTATCGGGGCCATGCAGAAGATTGTTTATGAGGAGTTCCTTCCGGCTATCCTTTCTCCCGGTGCTATGAATACGTACGGACTGACAAGATCAGATTCCTACCTGTATGACCCTAACCTGAACCCTACAATCGCCAATGAATTCGGGATTGGCTGGAGGTGTGTTTAAACATATTTCTTGCTAGTTATAGGTCTAGTCATCTAATAAATAATTAATGTCTCTTAACCTTTCACTCTATGAAAATTCTTTTAAGAAATATTAACCTACTGAAAATTAATTAGATTTATTTTTGTAATGGCACATATACACGGAAAATTTGTCTTATAATAAGGAGCCATGTGATATTGGTCTGCTCTGTTTGCAAAGGCGTAGAAATACGTATTTATGGAGTAAAGTGTGATATATGTAATGCCTGTTCAACTTATTCATGTGCGCTATTATGGAGTAAAGTGCTAACTATTCCTGTTTTAATTATTGTTAGGCCTTTACTCCATAAATACGCCTTTGCAAATAGAGTAGACCCAGATCAGACGGCTCCTGTAGGATGATATGATACAATGATATGATTATACAGTTTCTGTACATGTGCTATTATGAATAATTCATCTAATTGATATCATCACGCCAATTTGACGCGGGAACACATCTTGACAAAAATATTTTTATCCTAATTTACAAGTTATTATACCCCCAATTCTAAAGAATTGGGGGCTATATTTGAATCACGCATGTCCATGTGTCCGTCTGTCCATCCGTCTTTCAGCTCCACCAACTACGACCAAGGGGCCAAGTCATGATCAGTAGAACAAAACAAAACAATGGAGTTCATTCCGTAACAATAGAACAAGGGATCATGGCCATTTGTTAAATGAAAGAAAGTTTTTAAAAAAAAAAAAGGGTTTGCCCCTTATTCTGATTTGTTGGCATGACCGTACTTCCGTTTTAACCCATTCCCGCATAGTCTATTTTTAGATTCAATCTCTTTGAATGAATCTACCGAAAAGGAGCATTAACTAGAGAAAAGGAAAATTCTAAAATTTTGTAATTTGAAACCATTGTGATAAAAAGAGCATTTGCTCCTACAGGAGCAAATGCTCTATTTATCACAATGGTTTGACAAAGTGACTTCTACAGAGTCGTCAAAAGTCGTCAATAGGAGGGAAAGGGTTAAAGGGAGTTACTTTCATAAGCATTTTTGTTAGGAGTACAACTTCCAACAAGTTGTTGGTAGAATTGTGAAACTTTAAACATTGATAAAGGTTGAGAAGAGGAAGTGCGTCGATAACGAATTGTAACTCTAATTGCAATTAGAGTTACAATTCGTTATCGACGCACTTCCTCTTCTCAACCTCTATCAATGTTATTCCCTGTTTTATGCTTTTCAATATGTAGAATCATTTGTCCAGAATGTAACTCCGCAAGTAGTTTATTAGATTGCACTAATCACAAGGAGTTTATTTGGATTGTCATGGTATAGATGTAGATGTTTGTGACATCATTTTCATGCAAATCATTCCCTGGTTGAACTTTAAAAATCTTCTTTTCACAAGTGTGGATGAAAGGATTATTGAGCTTTTGCCTCTTGTATTGAAGTCATTGGATCATGTGACAATGTGGTGGGTGGGGGTATTACTCACATTTAGTGATAACTCTAGTTACTACTGAGATAGCAAATGGTATTACATTTTCTATTCTAGAACATCAAAATCTAGTATTACTGAAATAATCTTTGATTCTAGCATAAAGATGAACTTCGATATATTTAGCTTCAAAGGACCATACACATTGCTTCGAGATAACAGAGATTCGAGACATCATATTTCTAGTCTGAACAATGTCTCCTGTAGGAGCTTTCAGCAATACTTTCGCCCTATATTAAGCTGTCTTAGGAATGTTTAAAAGTACAAAAATGAGTAATGCAGGAAACACAACATACAGAACAAACAGTCGCCCGAACAGCAACACAACAGTACCGCCTTGGAACGGTCAGTGACAAAAGTCACTGGGGGGTTAGTTGTCATCTCATCTGCTTCTACAATTTACAGCTGATCTTCGATATTTCAAACTTCGATTTAGTACTCTATGAAGGCGACCTCTTAAATCCGGAAACGGAAGGAGGACGTCGGATAATTGTACCATCTCGTTTTTGTCTTACCCTTTATTACTTTTCTACAGTTACTCTGTTTGCAGCTCAATCATTGAGTACACTAGCGATATGTGGATACAATTACTTCATTTAAATATGTTTTCGTTTTACATGCACTTTACCACTGTATTTGCCATCGCGGTTGTTGTAGATTAGTCGGAGAGGGGATAAATTTATTTACACTGTTTGTCTTTTAGGGTGGGGATGGAATAAGTGTGAGGTTGGGCGCCCAAAAATTGGTTTAACCCCCCCCCCCAGTGAGTTTTGACACTGACCGTTCCAAGGCGGTACATCCACCTTCCCCCTATTGTATGTTTGTTTTGCATTTGTGTGTCCCTTTGTGTCTTTTATATACATGTACATTTTACTGTTTATTGTGCTGCTGTTCCGGTGTGTGTGTGTTTTGTATGCGGTGTTTCGTGCATAACTCTTAACATGTACTTTCAAGGGACCATACAAATTACTTCAAGGTAGCAGAAATTCAAGTCATCCGATTTCTAATCTGGACAATATCTCAGGTTTACAGCTTAATTCGGGTCTAAAGAAATCTTGAACGTTCGTGTAGCAGCTTTTAACATTACTTCAGACCTGATTTAAACTGTCACGTGTATTTCTAGATATGCCCAATGATACATTTTAGAACAATTCTGATTTGTAAATTTTGAAAGGGTCGATTTTTTTTTTCGAGTTATCACGAAGTTAAAATTATCCGAGTTCGAGATATCGATGTTCAATGTATAGGCAATTCAGAACAATCGATAAAGGTGTATATGCAAATACGCAACTTGTCATTCTCCTAGGTTGTGAATCGTCTCTTTGAGAGTATTCAAAAGAGTGGTCACAACATTGGGTTTCGTGGAGAAATAAAGAACTTCCAATTACAAGAAATATTTCGGCCATATGATCTTTTGTAAGATTAGCCCCAGATATCTACAATGTACTTTTGAGTAGTTACTGCAGGTATTTTTTCTCATAATATTTCCACAGGATTGGCCATACATGGATTCCCCAGAAAATGTCGATATTTAGGAGGGACTTTGAGCCATATCTAGAAGTACCTACAGAGGAAACTTTTGAAGACCCGGCATTGACCTACTATCCTTTACCTTTCCCAGGGCTCGAGGGTCTCAACTGGCGGCTGACTGCATCATCTGCCCCGGAGACTGATAGGTAAATTAACTCATTACCCCATAGGCTATTTTAGGACGATTAACTCATAGGCTATTGTATGCCATTCACTGCATTACGCATGAAATGGTGTACATGTTACACCAGTTTGTGTGTAAGGCACGATTATACGCCTGTTTTTGAGGTAATGTCGCTATGTAACACTGAAACAAGGGTAATTTTACTCCTGATTCGGAACAAAATTTACACCATTCGTGTAACGGAGGACCTTTCTCTACCGATTGCGTAACTTTCATAGCACAAGAAAGTAAGGTTTCCCATTGGTGTTGGTTTCCTTAAGCATTACATTATTGGTGTAACTAGACATGTGTTTAAACCGAGCACTTGTATTTAATATATAAAGAGAGAGAGGGAGGTAAATATCATAGATGGATTGGTGGATGGGATGGGATGGAATGGGTTGGGATGGGACGGGATGGGGTGGGATGGATGGATCACTGGAATTCGAGATAACAATTCCAGCAATAGCAGTTTTGACTTATGACACACACTTTTTACAGGGTTAACGTGATGTACCGTAGATGGCCGGTCGACTCCCTATAATAATATGACACGGATTTTAGTTTGTTTACCAACCGCGTAATAATATAACAGACTACGCACATGAAGCACTATGAGTGATGTAAGAAATGATAAGTTCATACCAGTGTTTTATCGTGCAACCGAACACTGGTAGGAGTTGAGATGCGTAGTAATTAAAGCACGAGGCCGAGTGATTTAATTATAAGCATTTCAACGACTATCCGTGTTCGATCGCACGATAAACACACTGGTATAAATTTATTATTTCAACTCTAAAACTTCAATTTAACTATAATATGCACCGCCACAACGGCACTACGTTTCTTGACGTACGAATTTTCGAAGCCATATTACGTCACGTTAAGCCGTTACAGCGCGTGCGGTGTTTTATGGAGAATTCAAACATAGATACGTCCCTTCTTTGTTTATGTAGATGTGTGCGCGAGGTGTGTTAGAATATCACATAATCTGCACTGCGGGAGTGCCGAAACAGAGTGCCGTTAACCACATAAATGCACGAGTGTATTTTAATTCAAATTAGCAGCTTGATTCCGGACGATAAAGAGTCTTAACGAGAATACACGGAACCAATACATGACGTCATTTAATCGTTATCATTTCATAAGAATTAGTCAAATTGATACTCATGATTAAAATCTTAACATTAATATTCAGGGCAGGGGATTAACGCTTCCCTAAATAAATACAATTGTCTACGCCTTTGCAAACAGAGTAGACCCAGATCAGATGGCTCCTATAGGAGCCATTTGATCAGGATCTTCTCTGTTTGCTTATGAAGTAATAAAGATATGATTATTGCTTAGGAAGTAATATAAATATTCTAATGAAGTAATATAAATATTCTTATGAAGTAATATAGATATTCTGATGAAGTAATATAGATATTCTAATGAAATAATATAGATATTATTATGAAGTAATATAGATTCAAGATTCAAGATTCAAAACACTTTATTAGTAACGTAAACATTGACATGTTTCTTGTTACATGATACAATTAATTGTATAAGAAATTATATATGTGACAGCAATGTAATCTAAATCTTACAAATATACCTGTAAATATAAAGATCTTAGCATAATCAAAGAGAAATATATTTCTAAATCTTAACATATTTTGACAAATTTTGAGGCTGGACATAACTGTATATATGGAGGAGGAATAGTATAAACTAAACGTATAAACATCAAAAGCAAGAGCAAGAGGGGAAGAAATAAAAGAAAATAAGTAAAAGAAGAGACATATGAGAAAAATGAAAGAAAGATAGAAAGAAAAAGAAAGAGAAAAGGAAAGAAAGAGAGGAAAATATCTCTGTGGAATGGTTATGCATGAAACAGTGTGAAACATGTTAAGGATGTTGCCAAATTGTTCAATAATTTGATAGATGAAATAACTTTACACATATTTTGTTGGTTGTTTCTTTTCGGGTTTTTTGCCTAACATGTTTACACTGTAAGGTATGTAAACATAATATCTACTGTACATTATTCCTGTTAACAACATTTTGGCGAACCATAAAAGCTTCACAAACATATTTACATAGGTTTTTCAATCGGAAAACATTACAAGTGCTCATTAATTCAACGAATTTCCAAACACTTGGTCTATTTAAATAGTATTTCTTTATATACTGTTTACGGATATCATTATATGCGCTACATATAAGGGTAAAATGGTATTCATCTTCTATATCACCTGAATTACAAATAGTACAATATCTTTCATTACGGTTTATTCTATTAGTTCCATATCTACCAGTTTCTACTCTTAACTGGTGTGATGAAAGTCTTAATTTAGTAAATGGTATTCGGAATCTAGCCGATATTTTGTCAAGATATGGCTCAAATCCAACAGCAGTTTTAAAATGTTTAAATAAGTATAAAGAACTGTTACTTATTGATGTGCACCATAATTGGGTAAATTGGTCAAGCAACCTTTGTTTAAAAATAATATGAAAATATTTCAAATCTACCCTTTCAGGGTTAGTCCATACATAGGCAAAACCTGTATCGTTTAGCAAAGCTCTGACTTTCGATGCCCAGTTTTGCTTTCCTATTTGCATATCAGCTAAAAGTGCTTGATATACATGATTAACAATAATATTATCGCTAGACAAAATCTTAGCCCAATATTTTATAATACGCGTGTATCTACATATATATAGTGGATAACGACCAAGCTCTCCGTATATTGCTATAGTGCTCGTTGATTGTTTAACATGCAGTAGAGACTTACAAAACTTTAAATGAACACGTTCTATTTCTTTATTTTTACTAAAACCCCAAATTTCACAACTATAATTTAATATAGAGGACACAAATGCATCAAATAGCTGACACTGAGTACTAGGTTTCAGAGGAAATTTTCGAATATTCACTAGTAGTGCGTTAAGAGCCCGGAGTCCCTTGCCAGCCAATGTTTCTTGGTTTATCTGAAAAGTACCCGTATAGTGAAGCACAACTCCAAGATAGTTAAAATTATCAACCACTTCTAAGGGAATATTTTTAAAAAACCATGTTTCGTTATTTTTGACTGGACCACGTTTCCTAAACACCATTACTTTACTTTTCTGTGCATTAACCTCTAGTCCCCACGATACACAGTAGTCTTGAAGAAGGTCTAAGCTAGTTTGTAATTCTGCAGCTGAATTGCTTATTATAACCATATCGTCAGCAAATAGCATTAATATAAAACTTATTTCTTCGAGAGTAATTCCGGAATTTTCCCCATCAATTAAAAATAATTCAAGGTCTTCTAAAAATAGAGAAAATAATATTGGGGACATTATCTCCCCTTGTTTCAATCCAACCGAACACTCTAGATAGTCGGAATATGATTCGCAGTGTCGAATTCGTGCTTTGACTTTTGAGTACATATCATGTATAATTCTTAACATTTTACCTCTGATGCCAAGTTTGTGAAGTTTTAACCACAACCCATTGCGATAAATACTATCAAATGCCTTTTTAAAGTCAATAAAGGCACACGCTAAACGTTTGTTTTCATTAAGTAACTTGCTGATGACAGCATTCAAAACAAATATGGCATCAGTGGTAGAACGCCCTTTTCTGAAACCGAATTGACAATCACTTATAACGTTATTTTGTTCAGCCCAATCCGATAACCTTTTATTCAATATACTTGTAAAAATCTTAGAAAAACAGCTAACTAAGGTAATTCCTCTATAATTATTCACATCGGTTGGGTCGTTCTTTTTAAACAGGGGAATAATTATACCTTCCATCCACTGATCTGGGAAAAATCCAGAAGAGAGAATATTATTAAAAATATCTAGCAAATGCGACAGTAAAATATCTGCAGCTTCAATAAAATATTCATTCAAAATATTATCTCCAGAAAACGACTTATTTCTTTTCAACTTACTTATAGCTTGCTCAATCTCATTTGCCGAAATTGGGTAATCTAATTCTTCAAATATTACATCGTTTTCTTGAAATGTATTATTATTACAAAATAGTTCAGCATCATCATTAAAGGTATCAGGGAATTGTGAGTTCATATCTGCAAAGTATTTATAAAAGTCATGTACACTGATATTATTACGTTTCGATGCCTTCCGTTTGCTAGAGAATCTCTTCCAAAACTCAACAGGTCTACAATGCCTAAGACTTTCAATTTCTTTCATTTTCGAAACTTCTGCTTGTCTTTTCTTTCTCTTTATAAGTCGCTTATAAACTATTTTGTTCGTGCAAAATTCTTCTCTATTAAGGTCATTTTTACACGCATTAAACTTATCTCTAGACCGTGTATATTTCTCTTTCATTTGTTTGCATTCCATATCAAACCACTCAGACTTCTTACATAAGCTATTTCTATCTCGGGGTTCATTAAATACAAGTTCATTTTTACAAAATAGGGGTTCAGCAGCTTGTGTTATAATATTTGTGAAATTCTCTATACACGTATTAACATCAGCTTTACTATTTGGAGAAAATCCACAAGTAATAGAATTTAGTAAAGGCAGCTTTGAAATCAAACTTCTCCTAAACTCATCACGCAATTGGCTGTTCCATTTTATACGAGTGCGTGTGCGCACCTCCTCGTCACGGCCCTCAAGTCTACTACAGTGTAAACCAAACGATAAGGGGGCGTGGTCAGACCATATATTGAACTGACCAATGTCAAAATAACTTATTAGGTTAAAATCACACTCTTTAAGTAATAGATAATCAATAACACTAGTTCCTGTAGAACAAATATATGTATAGCTACCTTTATCAAAGTCCTCGCCTAATCTCCCATTTGCCAACCTAAATGCATTTGCTTTACATAAATCCAATAACTTAATACCTTGATTATTGTGCGAGCGATCCATAGAGACACGGCTTATTGGGGTATCCGGACAGTATTCATCCTCATCTATGTCCCTAACGGATCGATCGCATACAATATAATCCCTTTTGTCACCATTCCCGACCCTAGCATTCCAATCCCCAATTAAGAAAATATCTCCAAGTTCCCCGTATCGGTCAATATCAACCTGCAATAAGTCAAACAAATCTTCATTTATATAGTTATACGCAGGTGAATTCTCTACCCATATATACACACCTGCTAAGTAAATGTCATCTGCAAAACCAAAGAAAGATTTTTCAAGTTTTAACCATATAATTGTATCAAAATGGTTGTTCACTATTTTAACCCCTTTAGAAATATTGTTACGAATATAAACAACTACTCCGCCACTACACCTCTTCGCCCTTCTGTTCTGAAATTTTCTATAGAAATTAAAACACTGAAAACCATCGATATCTAATGTAGAGCTTTCATTACTCCACGACTCAAACAGAAAAATAATGTCATATTTGCTTAGCAAATCTAAAAATTCATTGTCTTCTAGCTTGTTAGAAACTAGACCGTTTACATTCCACGAAAGTATGGAAAGTCCACCCTCAACGCGCCGCTAATCAGCGCCACTGTTTGTCTGTCCGTATGAAGACCGAGAGCTACTCGTAGGCTGGTTACCGTCAGCGGACTTAGCGCTTGGCGCTTGCGCTGGTTTTACCGCAACACCGTCCACGTATAAAGTATCATAAGCAAGCCAAGCTTTTTTACCCAGTTTCTTTTCTGCTTTTAACATAGGGACAAGTGCGCGTCTCCGAGCAGCTATCTCGGGGGGGAATTGCTCATGCAAGTAGAAATTAGTGTCTTTCAAATTTTCCCTTTGTCGTCTCACCATTTCTCGATCCTTAAAATAAGAAAATTTGGCGACAATTTTACGGGGTGAACTTTTCTTATCGTCGAGGTGTCCCATGCGATGCATGCGTTCAAGCCTGAGACTATCGGCTAAGTCTCCGGCGATCTTAAGATTCTCCTTGAAGAAACCCCGTAATTTCAGCTCCGTTTGCTCGTGCGTTTCGTCGTGTTGCTCCGGAATGTTACCAAAAATAACATTGTTTCGCATACTTTGTGACTGTATATAGAGTAAATCGTCCCTGATCTTGACCTCGTCCTTACACATGGCAGAAAACTCGCTCTGTGTTTGACCAACAGAAAACTCTAAATCATCAACACGATTTTCAATCTTTAATAATTTGGAATCAAGCCGTTTCGTCTGATCATGCACATGGGTCCATAAGCCCTTTAAATTTTTCTCAAAACCAGTAACCTTCTGTTCCAGACTATCTAATTTGTCGAGGCGTTTCTCTACACAACTTACTTTCGTTTCAATCCGTCGCAGACTACTAATGATCTCAGCAACTAAGGTAGACTCATTGCCCTGTGGCATACCTAGCGACTGTGCCGAGTCCTCCTCTGCCGATGTCGCGCCATCTGTCCGTACGCCATCAGTGCCCAGACTGGGTGGGGTAACGACGGAGGGATTAACATTTTGAGAGCCAGATTTATCAGTCATGTCTATGGTTTCATTTGACTCAAATACAGATGTTTCAAGGGATATGGTGTCATCAAATAAAACACTGTTCACTCGATGTAATGTCTCACTTATACTATTATCGCACTGACCCGCCAGTTTGCTTGGCGAGCCGCCATGTCTCGGCGCTTTCAACTGACCACTGCTTGAATTGTCACTGCTATGTTTGCGCTTACCATCGTTTTGATTCTTGTTTTTACGACCCATACCAACAAATAAGGATAGATATATGTCTTCGACTTACTTTATAATATAAAAAGTCCATCCTTTTTTCCACAATCACACACTATTTTATTTTTTATCGGACCCGATGTAAACATGTCCATTTACAAAACTGTCACGTGACACAGATATATATAGATATAGATATAGATATTCTTATGAAGTAATATGGATATTGTAATGAAGTAATATAGATATTCTTATGAAGTAATATAGATATTTGAATGAAGTAATATAGATATTCTAATGAAGTAATATAGATATTCTTATGAAGTAATATAAATATTCTAATGAAGTAATATAGATATTCTAATGAAGTAATATAGATATGATTCTAAAGTTTCTGCCATGGTAAAACTTTGCTGTGTTCATGTGCCATTATAAAAATTGAACTAATTAATATTCATGACGTCATAATTTCTTACATACATATTCATGAAGTTAATGGCATACGGAAAAAGGAATGGCTATGATAGATCTTGTATAATTTTATTCAGATATATATTATTAAATAAGCATCGTCTTTCATTCATATAAACGTTCCTGTAGGAAGTTTCTGATCACGGTCTGCTCTGTTTGCTTATTAGATTTTGATATATAGATCTGACTCTTCAGTATATACAAAAACACCCTGTGTACATATGCCATTATAAAAGAATCACCTAAAAGATATTCGTGATGTTATAATGTCTTACATGAATATAGAACAGGGAAAGTGTTAAATCAAGAGACACTGCCTTTGATTTCGATGCACTGAATATACATTTCTTTTCGTTATGGTGTGCGGTGGTCTAGTGGTAACGCGCTTGACTATCAATCCCGGGTTCAAATCCCGGTCCCTCCCGGAAATTTCAGATACGCTTTTCAGTGTCTCCCACCCGCACCTCCTCTCCACCAAGGAGTTAAAATGGGTACTTGTGAGGGTAACTAGCCGGTACTACGGCTGCATTATAGCTCCACGTGTTATTAGCAGTGATCAATATTGTAGGCGAATGGCTCAGTGACCAGGGGAGTAAATGTACAGTCGGCTGAGCGGTCGTTTGTACTGAAAGTACACTGTAGCTAGGTACTTTGTTTGTGTTGTTATTGTTTGCTCTTTCCAGAGTACTATGTTTGTTATTGTTTGCTCTTTCCAGAGTACTATGTTTGTTATTGTTTACTCTTTCCAGAGTACTATGTTTGTTATTGTTTACTCTTTCCAGAGTACTATGTTTGTTATTGTTTGCTCTTTCCAGAGTACTCTGCAGAGTATTGCGTACTCAATTACTAAAATCGCCATTTCTCCACCAACCCCTAGAGCAACAGATAAAGATGCGTACTCAAATACTAAAATTGTCATTTCTCCACCAACCCCTATGTTGTGACCACTCTTTAGAATCGTCTCTTCGAGACGGTTCTAAAGAGTGGTCACAACATAGGGTTTAGTTGGTTAATAAAGGAGTTGTTCTTCAAATGTTTTACTTTACGTATATTTTCTGGACCTCAGTCTGTCTTTCCAAGCACTGTCGTATTCACCTTGCTATTGCAGGATCATGGAAGAGGCAGGCAGATCTTTCCTGTTTAAGCACGACAATGCCAACGGCTTTGACGCCTTTGACCTTGCTGCACTAAATATTCAGAGGGGGCGTGACCACGGACTGCCATCTTACAATGAGTTCCGGAAAGACTGTGGGCTGTCCTCGTATCCCAGGGACTTCCCCACTGGAAATGAAAAACTGCCAAACCATACACTGGAAACTACGAACAAACTTAAAGTATATGAGTGAGTATATAGGAAACAATTAAACCCTGATAGTTCGAACAGTAAAACAAGTATCATTTCGATCTTTAAGACATGAAAACTTAATACACGGTGAACATTATACAGAAAGCATTTTGCACGACTATCACCCTGCATTAAGAAGCCGTTTGCCTATAAAGACGTAAATTCTTCATTATTAAGATTTCCTAGTATCGAGTTTTCCTGTAATACCCAGCGACTCTTGTCTCCAACTCTACGATTAAATTGATAATTAGACACAGTTGAACTTCGATATCTCGAACTTCATCAGGCCATACCAATTACTTTGAGATGACGGAAGTTCGAGTCATGTGATTTCTAATTTAGACAGCTTCTCAAGTTCACTTCTTAACCCATTACCTCATAGGCTATTTTTAGATACAACCTCCTTGAATAAATCCACCGAAAAGCAGCATTAACTAGAGAAAAGGAAAATTTTACAATTTTGTAGTTCTGAAACCATTGTGATAAATAGAGCATTTGCTCCTTAGGAGCAAATGCTCTATTTATCACAATGGTTTCAATAAGTCATTTTTACAGAGGCGTAGAAAGGTGCATTTATGGTGGAAAGTCTAGACAGCTTCTCAAGTTCAGGTCTAAAGTAATGAATACATCCCCCCTTACTTCTTTGGTGATACGTACAATCAATAAAAACTGTAAAATAGCCATTAACCCATTCCTTCATAGGCTATATTTAGACCCAACCTCTTTGAATAAATCTACCAAAAAGGATCATTAACTAGAGAAAAGTAAATTTTTAGAAATTTGTAGTTCTGAAACCATTGTGATAATGCTCTATATATCACAATGGTTTCAATAAGTGATTTTTACAGAAGCGTAGAAAGTGTATTTATGGAGGAAAGGGTTAAATAAAAAATATATATAGTATTTTTCAAACTGCAGGTTGTAGCTTAAAATAGACTGAAAGCAATGCAGAAAGAACCCCCTGGGAGATTTCTGCATTGCTTTTATTTTGCAATAAGCAATCACTTGTGTACTCTTTTGAAAAATGGTTCTCCCCAGCGGGCATTTGTTGGATAGTTTTGTTCCAGATAAGACACCAATTAAATATACAGTTGAACTTCGATATCTCGAACTCGGAGATAACTCGAAATTACAGTTCGGTCTATCCAAAATTTACAATACAGAATTGTTATAAATTGTTAAAAGAAATATCACTACGCATATCTAGAACCACGTGTGACAGCATAATCCAAGTTGAAAGTAATGCTGCTAGCCCCTACAGGAGTTTTCATCACTACTTTAGACCTGCATTATGCTGTGAACTTGAAAAATGGTTCACACTAGAAATCGGATGACTCGAACATCTGTAAACACGTAGTAATTATACCCCCGCAAACGAACTTTGAGAGGGAGTTCACAGGAGTCAGTGTGTTGGTCGGTCACAACCTGGCACAAATCTTGTTATACACCCGCAAATGTGTTTGAGAGTGTATACTGTAATCACCCGTTCCGGCGGTCGGGTTGGCGGTAGTTCCGTCCGTACGTCCGCATTTGAACATGAGTATCTGGTGTCGCAAACTCTTCTTTAAGTTTTAAAATTACTGAATTTATATTTGGTAACAATTAGAACCACGAATGGTAGATATGCAAGATGCAATTTTATGTGTTTACTACTGGCCAATGCAGAATTAACGCCCACCACACCCCCACCCCCACCCCCTCCCTACAACGGCCCTCTCAATAACGATTCCCTCCTAACAACAACGCATGTCACTGTTTCCGAAACAACAAGGCTCCAGTAACAACCTTTTTCCATCGTATTTTCTTTATGCCTCCCTCAAACCCTACGTTGTGACCACTCTTTAGAATCGCCACTTTCTGACGATTCTAAAGAGTGGTCACAACATAGGGTTTAATTGAGGCATAGCGGTTTTAGTTCTCGAAATACACCTTATCTGGGGATCTGCAAACAAGCTAATTATGTTTGATTTTCCCTCCCTATAACAACTCCCTCTGAACAACACATACAATATTCGTATCCCAAAGGGTGTCGTTGTAGAGAGGGAGCACTGTAGTGGGTGTCGCAAACCCCTCCTTCAATCTGAAAGTTATATTTGGTATACGTAATAACCACGGTAGATTTGCAAAACACAATTTTCACGTATTTAGCGCTGGGCATTACAGAAGTATTACCCCTTGAACTTTGAGTGGTATTTTTGTCATTTTGGCATGAAACATAGGGAGTTGGTGTCACGAACACCTCCTTCAGTTTTAAAGTTACTGAATTTATAATTCGAGGGCTTGGTGCAATACTATTGTAACTCCTTCACTTTGTGAAGGAGTTACAATAAGTTGCACCAAACCCTCGAATTGGTATGAATATACTAACCGCGAATGGTAGATGTGCAAGACGCAATTTTCCTATATTCACCGCGGGCCGTTACAGAACTATATCCCCTGAACTTTAAGTATTTTTGTCATTTTGGCATGAATCAAGGGGAGTTGGTGTCGCAAACTACTCTTTCAATTTTAAAGTTATCGAATTTATTTATTATTTGGTATATATAATAAGGCACATGTGCATGTTTTCATGGATTTACCGGTGGTCATTGCAGAATTATCTCCCCCTGAACTTTTAGTATTTTGTCATTTTGGCATGAAACATTGGGAGTTTGTGTCGCGAACTCATCCTTCAATTTGAAAGTTATTGAATTGATACTTGCCATAAATAATAAACACTAATAGTACAAGTGCAAGACACAATGTTCCTGTATTTAGTGGTAGGCATTACAGAATCATCTCCACTTGAACTTTTATTATTTCTGTAATTTGGTCCTGTTACATGGGTAGTTGTCACAAACTTGGATTTGCTATCAAGGCTGCTGTGCGGGGGTATTCATCAGCACTAGTGATAGTTCTAGTTTTATTTGTGACCAAGGCAGCTGAGTAGGGGTATTCCATCACCTTTAGTGATAGCTATAGTTTGTATAGTCCCTTGAAATTCGAGATATCAAATATCAACTGTATTTGATCGGAATTTGAGGAAAACTGAAGTCTGAATTATTAAACACCCAAGAAATTATTTGGTAGTGATATAGTTCGCCTTTTTAATTGTCACGGCTTTGCAAACAGAGTATATTCGGAGTAGAACACCCTGAAAATATGTACCCTTTCATACGCTCTAAAAATCAACAGAATTAAACCTTTCCTCCATAAATACGCCTTTCTACGCCTCTGTAAAAGTCACTTTGTAAAACTATTGTGATAAGTAGAGCATTTGATCTATAGGAGCAAATGCTCTATTCATCACATGGTTTCAAAACTACGCAATTCTAAAATTCTCCTTTTCTATAGTTAATGCTCCTTTTCGGTAGATTTAACCAGAGGTTAGATCTAAAAATAGGCTATGATTGAATGAGTTAAACCTTACGTTCTTTTCATGTAGCTCCCCGTGGGACATCGATCTGTGGACTGGTGCTGTTTCTGAAACACCCGTACCAGGTGGGCAGGTAGGACCTCTCCTCGAGTGCATACTGGGTAAACAGTTTCACGACCTGAAATATGGGGATCGATTTTGGTTCGAGGGACAGGATGTAGGCTTCACAGACGGTAAGTTGTTTTTAGTAAAACCCACCTTCTTAGCTTATCCTTCATGAATATTCATGTAAGAAATAATGACATCATGACTATTAATTGCAATAATTTGTTCATATAGCACATGCACACGGGAATGTTTAGCCACAGCAGAAACTGTAGAATAAGAGCTATATTTTTTCGTTAGCAAACAGAGTAGACCCTGATCTGATGGCTCCTAAAGGAACCCTCTGATCTGCGTCTACTCTGTTTGCAAAGGTGTAGGAAAGCATATTTATGGAGTAAAGGGTTAAACCTTCTGTTAGTGCTTACTCCATGAATATTCATCTAAGAGATAATGACCTCATGAATATTAATTAGATTAATTTGTGTAATTGCAAATGAATATGGCAATTGTTTTGCTTAGACAAAAACATCTGTATCATGTCATTAGCAAACCCGAGCAGACCCTGATCAGATAGCTACGGCGTGGGTCATCTGATCTGGGTCTACACTTTTTGCAAAAACGTAGATTGGAAATCTTGCAGAATCTTATGAATTTAATTACTTATTTTATGATTTGTAATATATCCAAGTTTTCAAAATTGTCAATAAGAACCGTTGAAAAAGTTCTGTCGTGAATAGTTTGGTGATTCATCAGTATATTACAGAGCAAAATTGATACGCCTTTTGTATGCTTTGGGCAAGCTACCTTTGCAAAAAAATGAGATCCCGAGCAACTTAACCCTTTCACCGCCAATGTCGCATATAGTTATGCGCCAAGACAAATAGCACAGTCCCAGAGCAGACGCCGCCTTTTCAAGGCGGCGTCTGATCAGGGACTTCACTTTTTGTCTCAATCTCTAGTTCTAGATCTGTGTTTTATTCCTTTGAATTCTGTATTTATTTATTCTATTTACCGAATGGTTTGACAAAATTGGGTTGCAGACGACAATTAGAAAATTGGCGCCGAAAGGCTTAATGTGAAACAAGATGACATTCTGAATAATAAATAAGACGACACTCTGGAAAATAGTTAAGAGAAGAATCTGAATCAGAAATAAGAGGATGTTTTCTATAGAGTTTGCAAAGCATGCTGGTGAATAACCTATTCCCTCATATTGACGCTTTTTGACCCATTTCCTCATATTGACACCTTTCGATTCATTCCCTCATATTGGCAAATTCCGATTTATTCCCTCATAGTGACGCCTTTTGAACTATTGCCTCATATTGACGCCTTTCGATCCATTCCCTCATATTGACGTTTTTGACCCATTCCCTCATATTGACGTTATTGACTCATTACCTCATATTGACGTTTTTGACCCATTCCCTCATATTGACGTCTTTCGATCCATTCCCTCATATTGACGTTATTGACCCATTCCCTCATATTGACGTTATTGACTCATTACCTCATATTGACGTTATTGACCCATTCCCTCATATTGACGCCTTCGATCAATTTCCTCATATTGATGCCTTTAGACGCATCTGTAAAAGTCCCTTTTGAAACCATTATGAAAACTGCATTTCCTTCATAGAAGTAAATGCTCTATTTATCATAATGGTTTAAAAACTACACAATTCTGTTTTGTTTTTCCTTTTCTCTAGTAAATGCTCAGTACTGCACAGTCTGATTTTCAGTAGATTTATTCAGAGGCTGGATCTAAAAATTCGTAATGTATCGTGTTTCTTATTTCTCCTATAGGAGCTATCTGCATTACTTTTGCGCTGCATTAACTCCTTCCTTTATATTGATGACTTTTGACGACTCTGTAAAAGTCACTTTGTGAAACCATTGTGATAAATAGAGCATTTGCTCCTATAGGAGCAAATGCTTTATTTATCACAATGGTTTCAAACTACAAAATTCTGAAATTTCCATAAATGAAAGACCGCTTAGGACAGGTTCTACGTCTGTACGTACGTCATATATCGAACATACAAATGAAATTCAATTGTGTCAAGGGACCATACAAATTACCTCAAGATAACATGTCCGAGTTATCGAAGTTCTAATCTGGACAATTTCACAGCTTAATGCAAGTCTGTAAGACTTTTTTGTGGCAAATTGTTTATGAATTTAGGAAATAAAATCAGTGCTTTTGTTTCTACATGCATGTATATGTGCAGGGATGTAGCTAGTTATACGCCCTTACGCACTTACGCACTTACACACGTTCGTAACATCAATCTGAAAAGTGAAAACATTACCATGGCCAAACTTGAACAAACTTGAACAAAACTCGATGGCTAAGGGGATAGACTTTGATAAACGTATGTAAGCTACACAATTCTAAACTTTCGCAGTTCTAAATTTTGAAACCATTGTGATAAATAGAGCATTTGCTCCTACAGGAGCAAATGCTCTTTTAATCACAATGGTTTCCAAACTACACTATTCTACATTTTTCCAGGGGAGCATGCCCTCGGACCCATATAGCCACGGTGTGTTCATTACATTTGGATTCAGCTTTACTCCTGATATACCCTCACTACTGTAGAACATACATGTAAGGCTCTTTTCTACAAATCTGCATGTACAAACCTCTCTATAACGACCACTAAATTATATCAAGTATTTTGTGTTAAAGGCAGGTGGATGCTTAAAGCGTTCTGTTTTACTTTCACCTTGCTTTAAGCAACCACCTGCCCAAAATACCAACTAATTAACACATTTTAGTGGTCGTTGTAGAGGGGTTTTACTGTATATACATGTTTCTCTCACAGCTCAGAGGGATGAAATACAACGATACAGCATGGCAAAGATCCTGTGCGAGAACTACTGTTACGAAACCATAGACTATCCTAATGTGTTCCTTAAGACGTGAGTATTTGTCATACTGTTGAACCTCGATATCTCAAACTCGGATAATTCGAACTTCGGGATAACTCGAAATAAAAGTTCGGTCCTTCCAAAATTTACAATAAAGGGTTGTTCTAAAATGTTTTAGCACGCATATCTAATGCAGGTCGAAAGTAATGCTGAAAGATCCTACAGGAGCTGTCAGTATGACTTTACAATTGCATAAGCTGTGAACTTGAGAAATTGT
Organism: Azorinus chamasolen; assembly: GCA_963576725.1. Lineage (NCBI taxonomy): Eukaryota > Metazoa > Mollusca > Bivalvia > Cardiida > Solecurtidae > Azorinus > Azorinus chamasolen. The sequence continues at coordinate 52,428,498 of OY755253.1, read as the reverse complement.
TCAAACTACAAATCGAATGACCCCTTGGCCCTTGAAGCTCGAGATATCGACTGTATTTCACTGTCTAGTGGACAGTTAACCTTTTATTTTATGAATATTCATGTAAGAAATAATTACATAATGAATTTTAATTTACATTATTCTATAAGCAAACAGAGAAGACCCTGGTCAGACAACTCTTACAGGAGTCGTCTAATCTGAGTCTACTCTGTTTGCAAAGATGTTAAAATGTGTATCTGATTGGTCAAAGGTTAACTATCTACACGTCCAATCGCTCCTTCAGGCATTTGCTAACAGAATTAACCAAGTTCAAACAGCTCCTTCAGGCATTTGCTAACAGAATTAACCAAGTTCAGACAGCTCCTTCAGGCATTGCAAACAGAATTAACCAAGTTCAGACAGGTCCTTAAGGCATTTGCTAACAGAATTAACCAAGTTCATGCAGCTCCTTCAGGCATTTGCAAACCGAATTAACCAAGGTACAAAAATGAGTCATGCAGGAAACACCACATACAGAACAAACACTCGCCCGAACAGCAGCACAAGGAAACAGCAAATGTACTGACAGTACTGAAGGTTTCGGACCATATATATGTCGATTGTGACTATACAATACGAAAAAGCTTGGTAGGGAAGGACTGGTACCATTGATACATAGTAAGATGACTTCTAAAGCATTATTTCCTGAACTAAAATGGTGTTTAATGGAACTGTTTGTTAAAATTGACCGGTCATCTGAACATAATTGCTGTGAACTTTTCTGGAAATCCTGTCAGTGTTTAAGATATTGTTTAAAGAAATAAATTGATGACCAGTAGCACACAGTGCAGTTCCAATAGTTCAATTTGCCTGAAGTTTACTTAAATTTATATTTGAAATTAGTAAAGGGCCATTACTCTATTATTATTTGGCCGACGTTGGCGTCATATATTGTGCCTCATGCACCTATCCATGTAAACACCCCGTCAAATTTAAATGAAATCTGAGCAAGCTGTTCCAAGATATGACTTCTAACAGTCATATTTCCTATATGGCTATCTGAAAGCAACAAAGGGTCATATTTCTGCTACTAACTGGTGGATTGTAACAGTATTTGGCGTGCATCAATCACCTATCCATCTATACACTACAACCACGCTTGGATAAATTATATATGCCATGTGAATCTAAATATCATACAGTTGACAAGATCTAATTGTAACAGAATATGTTGCAGAATGTCCCCTAAACGAAACTTACAACTGTTATTGGTGAGCATAATATCTAAATTTCAACCAATAACAGGCCATTAGTGAGCACTTGGTTACATGGCAACAAGCACTTTTAAAACAACTGCATATATATCCCTACTGACCAAATTTTCCGAAAAATCTAATATGTAAATTGTGACCCATTCAGAGGACACTACTCCATTACCATGGCAACCAAGTATTTCAAAACAACTTGACTGAGTTTGGGATACCCAAATACCCCTAAATACCAATTTTCAGCAAATTTGAATATCTAAATTTTTGACCAATCAGATCTCACCATTCAGTTTCCATACCAACAAATCATTTCGAAAGACATACCAATCAATTCTGAGTGTCAAAATATCCCGACATACCAATTTTCGGCAAAATCGAACAATATCTGAATTTGCCGAAAAATATCTAAATTTTCGACCAATCAGAGCCACCACTCAGTTACTATGGCAACCAATTCTTTAAAAAGACCTATAAATTAGTCCCGAGTGTCAAAATATACCGTAATACCAATTTTTAGCAAAATCAACCAATATATGTACTTTCGAAACACAAACCAATTGATTTGGAGTACTCAAATATCCCATGATACCAATTTTCAGCAAAAAATCGAATGATATATAACTTCGCCAAACACTATCTAAATTTCGACCAATTATAGCCAACCATTTAGTTATGGTGATTTTCAAAAAATAAAAAGTGGGATGTACATCTGCATGTATCAAGCAATATTCATATGAAGTTTCATTAGGATCGGACAATTACTTAGTCTTACTGAGAAATGCTCTGGACAAGTTCATGACGGAAGAAGAACAATTGGAAGAATCAGAATCGGAAGAAAGAATAATAAGAATAAGAAACGGAGCAAACACAATATGTCCCTCTACTTCATTTTGGGACATTATTATATACCAGGGGTGAAAATAACAGCATGCTTGTATGTTAACAGATTAATGCTGCGGAAAAAGCTTAATCACACACTACAAACAAAAAATTGTCAAGAATTATATACGTTCAGCTTATGTTATAATTAACATTATGTAACACATACAATAAAATAAGTCCACTTTATCTTTTTTATAACTACTAACTCTCTATAATTGGAGTAATTATCCTTAAATGCTTACAACCTGGTACCAAGTCTCCTAACACATTACACACATTATAAACATGGGTCTTATAGAACAGAAAAGTCTATGATCAATGTTTACGATGCTTGTCACACATTATGTAAAAATATAATTATGATCTTCTAAACTCAATATAAATACTTCTGATGCATTCAGAATACAGATTGCTTTTGAGGCTCAAGGTTATCCATATATCTCCGGAACGTTTCACTACAGTCCGTGCTCCTTCGTGCAGAAGGGTCGGTGCCGAATATTATGATTTTTTTTAGCTTTCTTCAACTTCAACTATAACTACAGTAAATTAAATTAAATGAATTAAATTATATTAAATTTATTTATTGTTTTATTTTATTTAATTTTTAATTTATTTTTATTATAATAATAAATTATAAATAATAATAAAAATAATATTAAATAAATTAAATTATTAAATTTTATTTATTTATAAACTAAATTACAGTAAATTAAATAATAATTTATTTATTTTATATTTATTATTTTTTTATTTTACTCGTCATAGCGAGCGGACGAGTAGAATTCTCCAGGCCGTTACTATTTATTATGCAATGAACATTAAATTTACGTATTTCAAATAATAAATATGGACAACATTAGCCAATAAGCTCGATGAAAGGTTTTTCTAATAAGAAAAATAATGCTTAAACTGTGGCCGATTTTAGGCTGCGAAATTCATATCCGTGGATATGAGTCATACCCGTCATATCGGGTGTTTATACTGTATCCTGCAATTTCCAGTCGTTATCTTCATTCCCATAGTTCGTGTGTAATATGTAGAGATGGACGACGTTCCGACCATTATTCATTAGTTTTCTCCGTAACGTTGTCTGTACCAATTTCGACAAATTCAAGAAATGCTTGTAGATTTCAAATAAACGCCCGACTTTTAGATGTCGATTACTTTCTGGTTCATTTTTACCGGCGCTCAGTGGTATATATTCGTACGCGACCAAATTTATCATATAACGTAGCATTTTACACGGCAAAATTATTGGAAATTGCAACAGTTGCTTCCGCATTTTAATAATTGACACAAATACCAAATGAAGAATTATCGATATCGTTTATCAAATGCATTGCACTTGGAACTATATTTTTGTCAAGGGGTGTTATCAAAATCACATTTTTGGCAAAATGAAAGAAGAAATACGGGTGAAATACACCCGTAGATAACTAAATCGCTTAATCGGCGCTACGTGATAAACATTTTGTCAATGTTAAACCATTCAAAATGTCTGCATTTGGGTTAATGAACGTATGCATTCTAAGCATAAATTGATATTTCGTAGTATAACAGTGGTCTGATTGCGCATTATGGGATATGAATTTCTTTATAAATTTGCTTGAGGCATGCCCTGGGGATGCATTACTATTAGGTTTCGGAAAGTAGTCCGAAACCTAAAAACAACAAGAGACGCACAAAGACAAAACAAACATACAATAGGAGGGAGATGGAAGTACCGCCTTGGAACGGTCAGTGACAAAAGTAAGTTCAGTCAGCTCCTTCAGGCATTTGCTAACAGAATTAACCTGGTTCAGACAGCTTATTCAGGCATTTGCAAACAGAATTAACCTAGTTAAGACAGCTTATTCAGGCATTTGCAAACAGAATTAACCTGGTTCAGACAGCTCCTTTAGGTATTTGCTAACAGAATTAACCAAGTTCAGACAGCTTATTCAGGCATTTGCAAACAAAATTAACCAAGTTCAGACAGCTACATGTACTTCAAGCATTTGCAAACAGTATTAACCAAGTTCAGACAGGTCATTTAGGAGCCGTCTGATCAGGTTCTGCTCTGTTTGCTTATGTAATTACAGTACAACCCCGCTAATGCGACCACCTAAAGAGTTATGATTATGGGTGCTAGATGCAGGTGATAGCTTAATGCAGGCACAAGTAATGCAGAAAGCTCCTAGAGGAGCTTTCTGCATTACCTTTGTCCTGCATTAAGCAACCACCTGCTTATAAAGACATCCATGTTTATTCATGAAGCGGTCGAATTAGAGGGGTTCTACTGCATAGAGATATGAATGTACAGTTTGTGCCATTGCCTAAACATTTTGTTTTCTTTTGTCATAATAAAAATTCATCATATGTATGGTGTAATTAATTACATGAATATTCCTTCGGTAAATGGTTAAAGACTATGACATAAAATAATTATATTACTTCTGAACACTTGCGCATTAATTTTAGACAATTTGAATAAATCTACCGAAAAGGAGCATTTACTAGAGAAAGGTGAAATTTAAAATCGTGTAGTCATAAGCGAACAAAGCAGACCCAGTTCAGATACTTCCTGTAAGAGTCATCTGATCAGGATTTTCACTGTTTGCAGCTCTTAATTATGTCTATGGTGTAACGTGTCTAGGACTGAACATGCATTTACAAAGCTCCTATAGGAGCCATCTGTTCAGGGTTTGCTCTGTTTGCAAATATTGGAATTTTATAAATCTGAATTTAGTTACCAACACGGTGAAATAAAAGCTCTTTTCTATGTTCTCATTTTATTGATTTTTCTGCATGAATATTGAGGAGGTGAAGTCTTGAATTAATGATAACCAGGACGAGGGTTACGTTACCTTTAATGTCTTCTTTATTAGTTATGATTTTAATTATGCCCTGAAATATTTATATTTTGTGGTTCAGTTTAGAATCTATACTAATTACTGTAAACATTCAGACCGACATACTGAGGCAAATAGTGCAGACCCAGATCAAACAGCTTCTGAAGGAGTCATTGCAGCTGTCAGTCTCATTTAACCCTTTCTAATTGTCGACTGCAAACCACTTTTGTTAACCCTTTAACAGCCAATGTTGCATAAATGCACCACGACAAATAGTGCAGTTCAAGATCAAGGCGGCGTCTGATCAGGGACTTCACTTTTTGTCTCAATCTCTATTTTGTGATATAAATTCAATTGGTCAGTGCCAAAGGGAATAATTTAACATAATAGCTTTATTATAAATATGCGTTAATTTTAGAGATTATCATGTTTAAGCGATCACGAAAAACAAAGTGTTATTCTGGTATATAGGCCGGCGGTAGTTTATTTAACCCCTTCCATTTATACAGAATGTGTATTTGCAAACAGAATAGACCTAAATCAGAGTAAACAAACGCCTTTTCATGTAATTGCAAACGGAAGACCCAGATCAGGCGGCTCCTATAGGAGCTATCTGATCAGGATCTGAACTTTTTGCTTACGAAATTAAGTAGATCTGACTCCTTGGTTTCTACCAATAGCTTGTATACATGTACTAATTATAAGCAAGAGTACCTCGTGCGATGCATGATACGCCCACCTGCAAAATCTGCAGTAAATTACCTTATTTTAAATAGCCTCCAGTTTCCTTGATTCAATATGCCTTATAGGTATTGACACTTTCTAGTTTGTGCTTCAGATCTTGATCTCCATATTAAGGTGATATTATGTGAAACAATTGAAATGAATCTTTAGCCTGCTATGGGCGGATGAGTGAATATCTATGCAAACAGTTTGGATCCAGATGAGACGCCGAGTAACTCGGAGTCCCATCAATATCCAAACTGTTTGACACCCTAATTGAATTTCGGTAGACACATTGATTATAGCTTGAAATTTAAAAATTTAGTTGGTGAAAAAGTCTGTAAATATAATTTGCTCAGTAGGCTAAAGGTTAAATAAAAATGTAACAGCCATCCTTATACCTGCAGATTTCCGTAAAGGCCAATGGTCATAACTCTGTAACGACAAATTGAACGAACCTCAAAATCAACTAAGCTTCAGATTTTGTTGCATAAAAACATTAATATCCTTTAAATTGTATTCCTAGAAAACAACAACCAAACCAAAAGCTTTCCCACTAACAAAGCAACAAACGCACAAAGTTTAAGGGCAATAACTTTAACCCTTCGTTTGCTATTCACGTCAATATACCTACCTATAATTAGTGAAGACACAGAAGGAGCTGTCTCATCAGGGTCTGCACTATTTACAAGTTGATTGTGCAACCAGTGCACTCCACAGCAGTGATTGCACAGCGAAATATTTGTACACAGTGAAGGTATATGTAATTATACAACAGGACATGGGTAAAGAAGGAGAAATGTATTTTAAAATTCAGCAAGCGAAGGGTTAAAAGAAAATAACATATCAAAAAATCTCTCAATATATGTGAATATCCATATAAAAGTAATATATAAAAAATTGAAATAAATATTATTAAAATCAAAAGGTTACGGCCATCCTGATATCTGCATTATTTAAGTGCAAGGGCCATAACTCCGTATCGACAAATCAAATGAACCCCAGAATCGCTTTAGCTTCATATCTTGATGCATTAAAGATTTGTGTGACGTTCATTAATATCCGTCAAATAGTCTTCCGAGAACATGGCGGACCAACAAAATGAAGGATGGACAGGGCCACGCCAATATACGACCACCTTTCACCTTTGATAGATGGGTGTATAAAGATAACTAATTAATATTCGTGACATCGTTATTTCTTTATGAATATTTAACAGGGAAATGGTTAAATAGGGAAAAGATATAAGGCAGGACAAAGGACCACAATGGAAATTAAGGACCACAATGGAAATAAGGAAAATATTTTCCTTTTTTGTGTAATCCCTGGTTTCTAGTGCGCATAACATGGCTTTTTATACATTGTCTTAGTTATGTTTTGCCATGTTATGTACACTTTTTACCGAAATAAATCTATCTATCTATCTAAGGACAAGTAAGAAGCTCTCATGTACATTTGTAGGAAATGATTGTATAATGAATATTGATTACATGACGTTTTATAATGTTTAAAGAAGTAGATCTATATGATTATATTATAAGAACGACATTTGTAAGGAGGTTCCTTCGGGAGCTGTCTCTATGAGGTAGAAGGCTAAGACAGTTTATGATGTATTTATATAGAGCTCAAAAAACCAAGTGTGCTGATATACCTCCGCTCGACGTCAATGCATTCGCTCCACAACAAAACTATGGAGGACGCAGCCAGCCAAAACCCAACCAGAGATCTGAGAAGGTGGAGGAGCTACTGGATGAGCTGATTCACAGCCTGGACCAACAAGAGAACAGTGAAAATTAACATCGACTTCTGCTTCCGCATCACTCAATAACACTTTTCTAACGACATGTAGTGACAAAATGGTGCAGTCTGGACCCGTGAGACACTGAGTAACTCCGTGTCTCATCATGATCCATGTTATTGGACACTCTGGTTTAAATTTAACCTTGAACCTGCTGAGCAAAGTATTTATACAGAAATGTTCACTTGCTACATTTTCAAAAATCAAGCTATAATCAATGTGTCTACCAAAAGGTTATCAGGGTATCAAGCAGTTTGGATCCTGATGAGACGCCGTGTTACTCGGCGTTTCATCTGGAGCCAAACTGTTTACATAGGTATTCACTCATCCGCCCATAGCAGGCTATACGTTAACCCTTCGCTTGCTGAATTTTAAAATACATGTCTCCTTCTTTACCCATGTCCTGTTGTATAATTACACATATCTTCACTGTGTACAAGTATTGCGCTGTGCAATCATTGCTGTGGAGTGCACTGGTTGCACAATCAACTTGTAAATAGTGCAAACCCTGATGAGACAGTTCCTGCAGGAGCTGTCTCATCGGGGTCTTCACTATTTACAGGTAGGTATATTGACGCGATTAGCAAGCGAAGGGTTAAAATAAAATGAAAGAAAAAAACTAAATTTGAGAATTGTTGAAGGTGACAATTTTATAGTATACAACAGAAAATTACCGGCAGAGAAATACAGGTTAAGACATTTTCTTATCTCCCTTTGTACCGTTCGTACTTATCTCCCTTTGTACCGTTCGCACTTATCTCCCTTTGTACCGTTCGTACCATTATTTGACTTCGACCACCAAACATGTTCTTCTTAATATAACCAGATTTACTTCTTCGACCAAAGTGATATCCTCCAAGTTATTTTGGCCAAAGCAGTCTACTTCATTGGTTTCTCTGGTTTTGACCGCATTGGCCAACGCTATTCATTCTATAAACCTGACAAAATTCCGCAGTCAGAATTTGGTTTGTGATCGAAGTCATAGTTGCAATGATGAAAATATTACTTATCTCCCCTGAACTATTTTGCACCCATATACTTACTTGCTTAACCCCTCTTAACCCGTTATCTGACGAATACTCATGATGATTGTTTGTAATAAAATGTGAACACGGGAAATTTTGACCATGGCAAATACTGTAGAATAAGATCCATATTATTTTGTAAGCAAACAGGGCAGACCCTGATCACACAGTTCCTATATGAGCCATCTGGTCTGGGTCTACTCTGTTTGCAAATGCATGAAAAGGCTGTTATATGAAGGAAAGGGTTACATTGTTAGTTATATGTTTGCTTTTTATGCCCCCGAAGGACATATTTTTTTGCTCTGTCTGTTGGTTGGTTGGTTTGTGTCCAACTTTAATGTTGGCGATATCTTTGTTGCCATTGCACATACCGATACATACTTCAAACTTGGTATGCATGTGCAACTTATGGATGCAAACATTGCTAGGAGTGCTTATTAAGGACTTAGGTCAATGTCATACATCAAGGTCAAAGGTCAGATTGGGGGCATAGTGTTTCACAAACACATCTTGTTTACACATGCTTATATTAGGCACAATGATATTTGCTGTTTGTACTCATATCAGTCTAAAGTAAACCCTTCTTACACCGAACTTTCATTAAAGAGGAATTGAACATTTTGTTTCTGACAGGCAACTGCTTATTGCAGGGTGAAAATAATTCTAAAAGCTCCCGGAGCTCCCACGACTGTCATCATGTATTAAGCTTCTTCAGAGCCTGGGCGAACTAGAAGACTGTGAAAAATAACACTGGCTTCTGCTTCCGAACCGTTCCATAACATTGTTTATTACCAGTCAGAGTAAATCCTTGGAATTTCATTGGTCAGTTTGCCAAAAACTGCCGGGGTGTACAGAACCGTATTCTGCGTCTTCCACGGAGAATACAGAATTCAAATTTGACGCGTGACGTCATTCGTTTTGTTTTTGTTTTTAGCGTCGATTCGAAATTTCATATCGTCCTTACTCCATTCTGGACGGATTACGACCAAATAATCGATAATAAACGTCAAAAACTGTTCCTCGTATGTTCCTCAATTTGACACTATCAATTTATCAGTACAGCGTGTAACTGTTTAAACTCAAATGTTTACAAGTGAAGTTTAAATTCCTCTTTCGAAATTGCTCTTAGACGACGTCATATTTGCTGTGATGACGTCATGTTTTTCTCGTCATGTCGTAATATAATTAGAGATCTAATATCAGCAAATAAAGAGTTGTTCCTTTCTTAATTAGGTAAATCGGATCTCTGACTGGTAATAAATTCGTTACACGGTAATTTGGCAGGGTGTACGGGCTGGTATGACCGGGTTAAACCACGTATTTCCTTCGGCTAAAGCCTCAGAGAATACGGGATCTAACCCAGTCATACCAGCCGGTACACCTAAGGCGTTGTCGTAGTTGTAGGCGTTGTCGTAGTTGTAGGCGTTTGTGTCGTCGGCGGCGGCATGCAAAAACTTTAATGTAGCTGATTAATCAAAACCTATAAGAGCTATCAACATCAAACGTCATAGGTTGGTAGATCTTTTTGAGGAAGAGTGTATGCATTAGACAAACACCAAATCAGACGAGCGTTGGCGGGGCATACAGTTCTTGTTTTTAATAAAAGAAAAATTCTAGAATATTTTTTGCAGCACATGACAATTTTATAGTAGACAACAGAAAACTAGCGTGTAACGAGTTAGAGGTTCAGAAAACTTCTTATCTCCCTTCATCAATTTTGTACCATTATTTGGCTTTGATTACCAAACATGTTCTCCTTAATATGATTTACCCTTCGACCAAAGTGATATCCTCTCAGCTAATTTTACCGAACCAGTCTACTTCGGTGGTTTCTCTGGTTTTAGTCTTATTGGCCAAATCTGTTCATTCCATAAACCTGATAATCTTCCGCAGTCAGAATTATGTTTTGTGATCGAAGTCATCTTTTGCAGTGATCAGTATCCTGTTTATCACCCATGAACTATTTTTCACCCATATGCTTATTTGCTCAATCCCTCTTAACCCTTTACCCAATAGCCTGTTTCTAGTTTTGAAGACATATGACCACTTAAAGCAGGTTGAAAGTAAAGCAGAATGCGCCTTAAGGCGCATTCTGCTTTACTTTCAGCCTGCTTTAAGCTACCACCTACTAGGATATAGAAAATATTTATTATGCAATATGTTCATGACTGTATGAATTTGAACTATTTTCTTCAGCGGAGGAATAAATCAAACACGCTAAAAGCCGCTTCTATCAGGTAAAGGGTTAACCCTTAGCCTGCTGAGCAAATTACTTGTACACAGTTTTTTTCACCTACAGTAAAACCTCTCTATAACGGTCACTAAATTGTGTTAATTAGTTGGTGTTTGGAACAGGCAGTTGCTTAAAGAAAGGTGAAAGTAAAACAACGCTCCTATAGGAGAATCTTTTTTACGTTCACATTGCTTTAAGCAACCACATACCTTTAACACAAAATACCTAATGTAATTTAGTGGGCGTTATAGAGATGTTTTACTGTATAGTAAATCCTCTCTATAACGGTCAATAAAATGTGTTAATTAGTTGGTATTTAGGACTGGTGGCTGCTTAAAGCAAGGTGAAAGTAAAGCGGAACGCTCCTATATGAGCGTTCTGTTTTACTCTCACTTTGCTTTAAGCAACCACCTGCGTTTAACAAAAAATACTTAGTGGCCGTTATAGAGAGGTTTTACTGAACATATCCTACATTTTCAGAATTCAAGCTATAATAAATTTGTCTACCAAAATGCAATGAGGGTGTCAAATAGTTTGGATCCTGATGAGACGCTGAATTACTCGGCGTCTCATCTAGATCCAAACTGTTTGCAAAGGCATTTACTCATCCGCCCATAGCAGGCTAAAGCTAAACCCATAACCCCACAAATATTCATGATGATTTGTTTTTTACATAATGAAATGTGAACACAGGAATTTTTGGCCAAGGCAGAAACTGTAGGATCAGATCCATTTTATTTCGTAAGCAGACCGTGCAGACCCTGATATGAGCCATCTGATCTGGATCTACTATTTGCATATTGTTTTTGCTCTTTGTTAGTTGGTTGGTTGGTTTGTGTCATTTTAATGTTGGCAATAATGTCGTAGCCATTTGGCTAAGTACATACTTCAAACTTGGCATAAATGCACAAATTATAGAGTCGAACATTTTTAGGAGTGAATGATTAAGGTCAATGTCATGCGTCAAGGTCAGAGCTCAAATGGGGGGGACAGTGGTTCACAAACATATCTTTATAATAGGCTCAATAATATTTGCTTTTTGTACTCATACCAGTCTACAGTAAAACCTCCCGATACCGAACTTTGATTAAAGAGGACAGCTTAACCCATTTGCACCCAGTTCTTCCATGTTAATATATTGGATTAGTCCATTTTTTATCTAAGGGATGTCTGGCCTAAATTTTCAATTTCGTTTTGTTTTGTATTGAATTTCCTACCAGTAAACAGTGTAGCCTCTGATAAAACGCCGCATTAGGCGGCGTCTGATCAGAGATTAAACAGTTTGCCTACGTCCCATATATGGGATCGTGGGAACAAATGGGTTAATGCGGGGCTAAAACCATTCAAAAGCTCCATGGAGAACTTTTTGCATGGCTGTCACCCTGCATTAGGCTGCCACCTGTCTTAAAGACTGCTTATACTTGCTATACCCCCCTCCCTTTGAAAAAATGGGGGTATATTGCTTTGCACATGTCGATCGGTCGATCATTCGGTCGGTCGGTCGGTCGGTTAATTGGTCGGTAGATCTAACGGTTTCTGATCAATAACTGATAAACGGCTCGGCGTAGGATCTTTAAACTTGCTGTGTGGTTGTAGGTAATGACCACTAGATGACCTCTATTGTTTTTCAACTCACTAGTTAAATGACAAGGTCAACATGACCTTAACCCATTCCCGCATGTTGACGCCTTTTGACGCTTCTGTAAAAGACACTTTGTGAAACCATTATGATAAATAGAGCATTTGCTCCACAGGAGCAAATGCTCTATTTATCACAATGGTTTCAAAACTACGCAATTCTTAAAAAATCCTTTTCTCTAGCTAATGCTCCTTTTTGGTAGATTGAATCAAAGGGGTTATATCTAAAAATAGCCTAAGTGGGAATGGGTTAACTGGTGAAATGTTTCCGATCAATAACTGCTCAACTGCTGGGCTGGTGAATAGTCATGACAAATAGAGGACCCCTATTTGAGGTCACTTGGTCAAATAGCAAGGTCACCATAACCTTAACTTGTGAAATGGTTTCAGATCAATAACTGCTCAAGGAGTTGGCTTAGGATCTTCAAACTTACTGTGGTGATTAGTCATGACCTAGATGACCCCTTTTGTTTTAGGTCACTGGGTCAGGGGGTCTGGGGTATACATTTTTTTACAAAATCATTGAATTAGCGAGGTTTTACTGTATTGTGCTGTTCTTTTGAAATAAAAGATAGTTCTGCTTTAATTTCTGTTGTTTTTTTGTTTTGACCCATATAAGTATTCCGTTAACTCTTTCGCCGCCATTGTTACATCTGTGATTACCTATGCAAAAACAGTTTGAATCCAGATGGAAGGCCAAGTAATTCGGCCTGTCATTAAGATCCAAACTGTTTGTTACTGTGACTAAGTTTTTGAAACAAAATGAAACTACAGACGACTAAGGTCAAAATTTCAGCAATTAATACTCCTTGCATGCTAGCGGCAAAAAACTGATTACAGATGCAAACAGTTTGACTCCAGATGGAGTTTTTTGTATGAAACTTGGCGTTAATGTTTGGCGTCATCAAGAAATGCCACCCTATGCGTAGCACTTGCAGTTGATCTTGGAACCCCAGAGGTGTGGTCATTTGTTTGCAAAAACCTTAACCTTTTTGTTTGTCTAAGCCATATCTAAGAAACTGTTAGAAGTTTTCAAGCGAAAGTTTGTGTAAATCTTTAACACAACTTAAAGAGAAATTCTCTGTCTACATCCATAGCAAAAACTATTGAGTAATTTTCTAATCAATGACTTCTCAAATATTTGGTTAAATATATATTTTATATACAGCTTTACGAGGTCTGATTGATAAATTCGCGGAATTGCTTTACTACTGAAACCTGGAATATAAAACAAACAAGCATACGTCATGAGATACGTTTACTTACGACTTACATCGTAGATCTGAAATATTATTTAGATACATTGAACAATAAAATTTACATTAAACCTTGAACAACAGTGCTGTGTAGTACTTGAAGCACGCCGACGTCAACGTTGGGTCACGCTGACGTTTCTTAAACATCAAAGTATAGTGTCTGGTTAACTTCCTCGACGTAATCACCACCTATGGCCACATACTTTTTTCGTCACCTGTCGAGAGGCATTGTGTCACTTAGGGATCACTTTTCCGTCGTCTGTCTGTCCGTCTGTCTGTCTGTCTGTCTGTCTGTCTGTCTGTCCGTCCGTCTTTCTGTCTGTCTGTCCGTCACACTTCCGTTTTTGCCGTCATTTCTAAACTAATCATTATAGAGCTTGCAAATTGCATATTGTGTCTTCCTCTCGTTAAGGACCATAGATGTAACTAAGGTCCATCAATCTGCATGCAATACTTTTTGAGTCATTCCTCTTTGTTCTGATTTCACTCCAGCATATTAACAGTTTTTATGTCAGCTTCGAGCAGGTGACACATGTGTTTTACTGAACACTATTGTTATGTCTATGTACCCATTGGTCAAATGTTATCTTTAACCAATCATCGCTGAATCACGAAATTACTTCATATGCATTGTGCATAATTCTAAAGAGGTTTCAAACCGTTGGCCTCTAAGTTTCAGCAGTGACTGTCGGCCGACCTCTCAAGCTTTTGATTGGTCAGATTTGAGTTCTCAAGCTTCTCGAAGGCTCAAATCTGACCCAAGTTCTCGAAAGCTCAAATCTGACGAATCAAAAACTTGAGAACGAACTCAGACTCAACTAAAAGTTTTATAAGCATGGACCCAGGTCTTTCGTCATCAAACACTGAGGTTCGTACCATCCCATAACTGCTCGTGCCATTTGTAGACAAATGTTTTCCCCACAGGTTAGTAATGTATCCGAGTTTTTAATTTGTTTCACTACTTTTACCTTGTATCTAGATTGACAATTAGAAAGATTACCCATTCAGTAGGCAGTATCTAGACTGACAATTAGAGGAATTACCCAATCTATAGGGAGACAAAGTGTGAAGAAGGGTGAATAGTGTTGCACTTTTAATTATTACTCATGAACAGACTCAATAAAACCGAGTCTGCAATTTTCTCTTTTTGCATTTCTACTTTTGCTTTCGAGGGATCACCCATTTTCAGATTATATGTACTTCACAACAGCAGGTGTTAAGTGCTTGTGTGGCGGCCGTAAAAAGTCGCCCCGTACTTCATTCTCAGTGTTGTTATATTTTCTGGTCCTTCGGGATCATAAGTTTTGATGTTATTAGTTTTGAAAATTGAATACTGCTTAAGCCGGTGCTAGGGGGCGTGAGTAGTGTTGCACTTTTAATTATTACTCATGAACAGACTCAATAAAACCGAGTCTGCAATTTTCTCTTTTTGCATTTCTACTTTTGCTTTCGAGGGATCACCCATTTTCAGATTACATAAACTGTTAAACGCAACCAAAATGTTTATCTTAATGAAACAGGTATCGATTTATTATTATCATTCTATCGCGAACACTCAGAAACCAGAAAGGCGTGTTGATTCTTAAACATCTGACCGAGTACTTGGTCCCGCCCCTAGTTTCTACTAATACATATACAAACATTCCCTGTATGTATATGCCATTTTAAAAACCAGCTAGGAGATATTCATGGTTGCATTATTTCGGTAAACGGTAAAGGAGTCCCACACAAAATTTGACAACCGCAAGCAACTCAAATCCTCTGTTGACTTCACGTGTCATTTTGAAGCCATGGCCTCAAAACGCTGCTGCGAAATAAGTATATAATATCCATTCACCTACCTGATAATGAAAGAGAAAATAAGTTGTTTTACTTGTATGTAAGTTTTCATGTGATTTGATAAAGAAATAACTTCTTTAGAGGAGAATTCCGCGAATTTATTTAGCAGCCCTCGTATTTCTCTGAATATCTTTATTTGCATTGATTTTATAAAATTAAGGACTATTCTAGAAACTAAGGAATTTTCTTAAGTTTCTTCTTAGGAGCTTTACGAGTCCCGGCAAGCATAGATCTAAGAAACTGTTAAAAGTTTTCCAACGACATTTTGTGTAAATCTTAAATGCAATTAACAAATGTTGTCTTGCACGTATGACTTACATTTGCATTGGAACCCTAGAGTATTGGCTCTTTGTTTTCGTTAACCCATTACCTCATAGGCTATTTTTAGACCATACCACTTTGAATAAATCTACCGAAAAGGAGCATTAACTAGAGAAAAGGAAACGTTTAAAATTGTGTAGTTTGAAACCATTGTGATACATAGAGCATTTGCTCCTATAGGAGCAAATGCTCTATTTATCACAATGGTTTCACAAAGTGACTTCTACAAAGTCGTCAAAAGTCGTCAATATGAAGGAAAGGGTAAACTTAACCTTTTTGTCCATCTGGTCAATAACTCAGATATTGAGACCAGCACTTGTTTGGCGGGGGATATGAATTCAGCATTATTTTTGTTTCTCACATAAATATTTATTTTTTAAAAGATAAAACAGTCGCCTGTTGTTATACAAACTCATCATTATGGTCGTTCTAGAACTGTTCTATACTATGTCACTGTTCAATACGTTTAACGCTCGGTCTTTTAACATCTTACCTCATGAGTATTAAATAAGAAAAACAAACGACTGTTTAAATATCATTCTAACACACCTCGCGCACACATCTACATAAACAAAGAAGGGACGTATCTATGTTTGAATTCTCCATAAAACACCGCACGCGCTGTAACGGCTTAACGTGACGAAATATGGCTTCGAAAATTCGTACGACAAGGAACGTAGTGCCATTGTGGCGGTGCAAATTATAGTTAAATTGAAGTGTTATAATCGAAATAATAAATTTATACCAGTGTTTTATCGTGCAATCGAACACGGCTAGTCGTTGAGATGCTTATAATTAAATCACTCGGCCTATCGACCTCGTGATTTAATTACTGCGCATCTCAACTCCTACCAGTGTTCGATTGCACGATAAAACACTGGTATCAATTTATTATTTCTTAAATAAAGTGAAATTTTATAATGCATCATGTACAAGTTTATAACATTTCGTTCGTTCCATAGATATTGCCATTTTTTCACTCATAAACCAACAAATACATTTCAGCCATGTTTTCACAATTCTAGAGAAATCAGCCATCCTACCAGTGAAATATCTATGACAAAGTATCCTACCTGTTTTCATTACCTTTAATTTTGGTACGACCACCTATCATAAGTTGAGTGTCAATATACAGTAAAACCTCGCTAATGCGAACACCTAAAATTGCGACTACCTAAAAGGGGTATAATTCTGGATGGTAGAGGCGGGTGTTAGCTTAATGCAAGACAAAAGTAACACAGAAAGCTCCTAGGGGAGCTTTCTGCGTTACTTTTGTCCTGCATTAAGCAACCACCTGCTTATAAAGACAACCATGTTTATTCATTTAAGTGGTCGCATTAGAGGGGTTTTAATATACAAAGTGTTTGCAAACTACTAGCTTGCCAGTATTAACCCTTTCACCGCCAATGTCGCAAAATTGCACCACGACATTTAGATGCGATATCGTAGCTGTAAGACTGATAATGACTAGCGTCCAGTTTACAGCTACGACATGCTAGCATCTCTACTGTGGCGCAAGCCGAATGTGAATCACACGCGGCGGTTTAACGCTTTTATTTTCACAACAAATGTAAAAATAAATCAATGTTTTGATTTAAAACGATTTTTTTAACACGCTGGGCTAACAAAATTATGTTACCTTTCTTGAAAATCATGTAATTTCCGATTAAAGTTTTACCACTCTAAGCGGACGACGTTTCCGAGAGATGGTCGGCCATTTTGAAAAAAATACCCATGATCCGGGTGGTCACGTGTGACCTTATATGCAAATAGCTTCCATATATGGAAATCGTAGTAAAACGAGCAACAATCGTCAATCTAAACAACATGGCCGACCCGTAGTAAGGTTTCCTTATATGGCAAAACGAGACCTCGCGAGATCTGTCATGGCGTCCAAAATCAAAATAAAAGTCGGCCGGTATTGCAAATATTTTTAGTCGACCGCAGAGAAGTTATAAGATAGCGTAGGCTGATAAAATCTGATTTTTATTGATAAATAATAAGTTTTAAAGGAATACATTAACTGTTTGGAGACTCGTGCTGGTTTACAAGCACTTTAGATTTTGCGCCATTGTAGAGATGCTAGCGAATCGTAGCTCTATTTAGGAATAGAGCTACGTTATCGTATCTACACGACAATTAGTGCAGACCCAGATCAGACACCACCTTTTCAAGGCGGCGTCTGATCAGGGACTTCAGTTTTTGTCTCAAACCCTATTTCTATATCTGTACTTTATTTCTTTCCAATTTGCTATTTATCTCATTTCCTATTTTTACCGAATGATTTAACAAAACTGGTTTGCAGACGACAATTAGAAATTTGGCGCCGAAAGGGTTAAAGACGCAGGTAAAAATAAACCAGCTGCAAAATAATTTTGGAATTTAATCAGTTTTACTACGACATAAAATAAGAAAAACGATATTTATAATAGCAAAACAAAATGATTTTTTCTTAAAACTTCCCATTAAAAAGGTATGAATGCATCTCTCTCTCTCTCTCTCTCTCTCTCTCTCTCTCATTCTGTCTCTCTGTCTCTCTCTGTCTCTCTGTCTCTCTCTGTCTCTCTCTGTCTCTCTGTCTCTCTCTGTCTCTCTGTCTGTCTGTCTCTCTCTGTCTGTCTCTCTCTCTCACACACTTTTTCTTTCCCTCGTCGTTGAGTATTCAGGAAAAGTAAACCCACATCAATATTTTGACTATCGTCTTCCGTGTTCTTTGATATTATATAATACCACCTGCTACTGCAATCGATGAATATTCTGCTCATATTTCGCATGTTGACCATGGTGCGTTTTCACACATTCCACTGCTTTGTATGTAATAATCATATGTGCCCTCCTAGTGCATCCGTTAACCCGTTATCCCATGAATATTCATGTACAAAGTAGCATCATGAATATCAATCAGATATTTGTATTTGCGTCTACTTTGTTTGTAAAGGTGTTAACCCTTCGTTTGCTATTCACGTCAATATACCTACCTGTAAATAGTGAAGACCCAGATGAGACAGCTCCTGTAGGAGCTGTCTCATCAGGGTCTGTACTATTTACAAGTTGATTGTGCAACCACAGCAGTGATTGCACAGCGAAATACTTATACACAGTGAAGATATATGTAATTATACAACAGGGCATGGGTAAAGATGGGGAAATGCATTTTAAAAATCAGCAAGAGAAGGGTTAAAATGCATGTGTGTGGAGTGAAGGGTTTATTTTGCTCGCATCTACAAAACGTGCTTAAGAATCAATGCCACCAACATGCTGGTGTAAAACAAGCAATCCATTCGCTGTAACCCAACTCCGCCACACACTCCGACTACAAGAGTTGTTGTCCCTGTTCGGGGTGGCGTCCCTTTATCCGCGGCTTCAATCGTGAGTGCATACGCACTGGTTATTGTCTTGTTCAGTCTCGTTCCTGTCGACACAGTGATGACGCCAGATACTTGACCAATGAAAAAGTGTCCAGCGGTGTTCCCATCTGAAATATTGGAAACTTATCGATAGATATATGCGTTGAAATACGCATGCAAGAAATAATATATAATAATACTAAAGACTTTATTCATTATGAATATTAATTAGATGCATTTTTATAATGGTACTATGAATACGGATTGTTAATATCATGACAGAAATTGTAGAGTCAGCTCTATATTACTTCATAAGCAAACAGAGCAGACCCTGATTAGACGGCCCCTAGAAGAGCCTATGATAAGGGTCTACTCTGCAAAGTCGTATATATGGAGTAAAGGTTTCAATTGACCTTTTGGTTCACCTTTGGCCAAAGTGGTTGATTAAAATATTGAATGAAACGAACTCATCATGATCCAAACCAGATAACCTCAATGTACTCCTGTGATCCCATTAAGGGCACATTGGAAAACATTGTAGACCAAGACCAGGGTTCCTGGTGAAGCTCTATGATCGAGGTCTGCATCTGGTTTGTTATACAGTAAAATCTCTTTATAACGGCCACTAAATTACATCAAGTAGTGTGTGTTAAAGACAGGTGGCTGCTTAAAGCAAGATGAAAGTAAAACAGAACGCTCCTATAGGAGCGTTCTGTTTTACTTTCACCTTGCTTTAAGCAGTCACCTGTCCTAGATATCAACTAATTAACACAAATTATATGCCTTTATAGAGAGGTTTTACTGAACTAATTAATGCTAAAGGTTTATTTACCCTTTACTCCATGAATACACCTTTCTCCTATATAAAGGAGCCATCTGACCAGGGTCTGTTTTGTTTGCCTATGGGATACATACACAGTTTAACTTTGATATCTCAAACGTCAAGGGACCATATAAATTTCACCGAGATAACAGAAATTCGAGGTATCCGGTTTCAAATCTGAACAATTTCTCAAGTTTGCAGCTTAATGCCGGTCTAAAATAATACTGAGAGCTCCTGTAGAAGATTTCAGCATTACTTTAGACCTGCATTAAGCTGTCTCATGTGTTTCTAGAGCAATTCTGTACATTGTATTTTAAATTGGTTTTTAGTTCGAGTTTTCCAAGTTCGAGATATCGAAGTTTAACTGTAATCAAGATCCTGATTCTACACTTTCTGCTTTAGCAAAATTCCATGACGTGTTATATACCAATCAAAAAATTAATTTTAAGTCATGTCCATGATGTCGTCGTTCCTTCCACAACATTCGTGGAGTTAAGGGTTAAGCGTATAACACTGTTTTACAAGTGTTCCTCATATAATAAATAAACATGTATAGCAAAAGTTAGTTTAGACAAGTTCGCCATAAAATACTGATCCGTGATCTGCAAAAAATAATGACTACTCAAACCCTGATCAATATACTAGATTTTTTTACTTACTTTCGATTTGTTTACTTTTGAGAAACTTCTGACCTAGATGCAGACAGTATGGACCCTGATCACACGGCGAGTTACTCGGCGTCTCATCAGTGTCTTGACTGTTTGCAAATGCGATAGGGATTAACCCATTACGTCACAGGTTATTTTTAGACCCATTATCTCATAGGCTAATTTTAGATACAGCCTCTTTCAATAAATCTACCGAAAAGGAGCATTAACTAGAGAAAAAGAAAAGTTTAGAATTTTGTAGTTTGAAACCATTGTGATAAATAGAGCATTTGCTCCTATAGGAGCAAATGCTCTATTTATCACAATGGTTCCACAATGTGACTTTTACAGAGTCGTTAAAATTCGTCAATATGAGGGAATGGGTTAAAAGCTTTGTTTGTAGAAATGAAAAATTAAAATCCAAGACCATGAAACTTACGTGTAATTGTATAGACCGTGTCGAGAGTATTATCTGGGTCCGCTGCATGCATTGTTGTCACTGTATAACCTGGAAAAAACAGGGAAATAACCTCATTATTAAGTGTATAGAACGTGGGCAGAGTATTATATGGGTCCACTGATTTTCATTACTTCTGAATAACCTGCCAAACAGGGACGTAATCTCATCTAGACCACGTCTTGTATATTATCTGGGCCCATTGCCTGCACCACTGTCACTGAATAACCTGGAGAATAGGGACGTAATCTGGTATAGTGTATTGATCGCTACTAGTGTATTATTTGGGCCCACTGTCTGCACCACTGTCACTGTATAACCTGGAGAACAGGGACGTAATCTGGTATAGTGTATGGATCGCTACTAGTGTATTACCTGGGTCCACTGCCTGCATTACCGTCACTGTATAACCTGGGAAATAGGGGCGTAATCTGGTATAGTGTATTGATCGCTACTAGTGTATTATCTAGGTCCACTGTCTGCACCACTATCACTGAATAACCTGGAGAATAGGGACGTAATCTGGTATAGTGTATTGATCGCTACTAGTGTATTATCTGGGTCCATCGTCTGCATTACTGTCACTGTACAAGTACAAATGTTGCTGTAAAAACAGCAAAGGAGAAGCTCCGCGCGCAAAAAAAAGAAATGTGCAAATGAAATGGTAATAGCAATCTTCCAAAACTGTAAGTTGGTGTTTGCCTCAAAGATTGAATTGCATTAGTGTACTAATGAATGGCAAACCCAGCAGTCTTTTTATCGTATACTCTACTTACTGCAATATTTGTAAGAAGACTTGGGGAACGAACCTTGTTGGACACATTTCCTTAAATTGTATAGAATACACCGAGTTGGAGAACAAATGAACACGGTTTATTATGAAAACAAAATTGGTTTACAAATGATAGCCAAATATGTACAAGCAGAGTTAGAAACTGTGTTCCATGGGTTACCTTTTAACCCTTCTCTTGCTGAATTTTAAAATACATGTCTCATTCTTCACCCATGCCCTGTTGTATAATTCCATATATCTTCACTGTGTACAAGTAGTTCGCTGTGCAATCACTGCTGTGGAAATCACTGATTGCACAATCAACTTGTAAATAGTGCATGCAGACCCTGATGAGACAGCTCCTCTAGGAGCTGTCTCATCTGGGTCTTCACTGTTTACAGGTGGTATATTGACGTGAATAGCAAGCGAAGGGTTAAATACATGGTCAACAGCAAAACGCAAGTAAGTTAAATTATACATTTCCTCCATAAATGGAGATCAGTAACATATATACAGATAACAATGTAAAAGTGTACATCTAATATGAACATTGCATTTAAACAGAATAGCACTGTTCAGTATCACATCGTGACATATACAAAATGGTACACAATAAATACTTACAATGACCATACCTTTTTTTTATTTACGAGACCATCGATTCAATATGATATATTCCTGTATCATTTACATGTAACTCTTTTCCTGCCGAACACGACTTCACTAACATTTGCAAACATTTTAGAATCGAATCAGAACCAGGCGCGGATTTCGAGGGGTGGAGCCGGCGTACCCCACCCCCCCCCCCCCCCGCCCCCCACTAACCCACTAAAATTGCCAAAACAATTTTTTGTAATATTTTAGATCTATATGCAGTAAAACTTCTCTATAATGACTACTTAACTGTGTTAATTAGTTGGTATTTAGAGTAGGTGACTGCTTAAAGCAAGGTGAAAGTAAAACAGAACGCTCACATAGCAGTCACCTGCCTTTAACACAAAGTAATTGATGTAATTTAGTGGTCGGTGTATCTACTAAAAATCAATAAAACAATGATTTAGTAGGAGTGTTTTATTTCTCTCACCCAATTAAGCTCTTTTTCAACATATATTACAAACACACTATTTATTTATGTCATCAAACATAACAAACTACGCCCCCCCCCCCCCCCCCTCCAAAAACATTTCTAACACCCCCCCCCCCCCCCCCCCACACACACACACACACACCCAATCTGAAAGTCTGAAATCCTGGATCCGCACCTGAGAACGTCACGTAACGAGGCATTTGGTCTATTTCAAAACTGTCTGACACGTCTTTTTTTCCATTTTTTAAAAGCAACAATTAAAAGTTTACAATTTACAGTCAACAACTTCAAAGAAGACGACATTTACCGAGGGATAAGGGTTAAAAAAAACCAGAGTTACAATGCACATGTAGACATCATTAACCAAATGATAACAGACACCGAGTATAATCTCAAACGAAACGAAACGAGAAGTGATACGGATATCCATGATTTCACGGATTAAAGTACATGTAGTTAACATGATTGATACCCAGATATACACATTACATACATGTATACACATATTTATGCATATAACGTTTGAAGAAACATATACCTACAGGGGATAATATGCCATGCACCCAAGTATATTCTCCAACGAAACGAAAACAGGAGTAGTAATACAGGTACCGTACGATTATCAAAGGGTTGAAAAACGAGGCAAATACATAAAATCCGTGTTAACCCATTACCTTATAGGCTGTATTAGACCCAGCCGCTTTGAATAAATCTACCGAATAGCCAAAATGTGTTCTCTGTTTCAGAGAATGGACTATTGACAAAATATAAAGAAAGCGGAGAGATATCCAGTCAGAATTTACAGTTCTATATGTCAAACATGATATACGAATATAATTATATGTAGTACTATGGCACTTAGGTGTTCATGAACAAGTCCCATATGTTTCCACCCTGTATGAAGCAAATGAACCCTGAGAATAAAGTGTTTCATATTTGCTGAAAAATGAAAATATTGATAATTGCTTAAACGTGTAGTTATATTAATGTTTATGTAAACAGTTAGTGAAATATTTCATTTAATCCACGAAATATAGAGTTTTAATGTTTTAATTGTATTTAAAAGTACCCCTCTAATTATAAAAAAAATCAATTGCAATGTTGTTTGAATTATATAATGATAACAAAATAATTGTTAATGGATGGTAGTACTTGTTTGCACTAATCTTATCAATGACAGTTGCCGCGACAGTTTGGACTAATTATTTAATTGGTTATTTCTTTAATCCTGTATCACCCAATACATGCAATGTTGTTTGAATGAGGTAATGATAACAAATGAATTGTTAATCCTGTATCACCCAATAACGGCATGTATAATTGGATATATTTTAATTATGGATGCTCATTCTTGATTGAAAGTCTTCGGGTCACAAAGAAAATTTCAAAGGAACCGCCTGTATAATGATAGCATTAAAAACTGTTTCAAAGAACATAAGTTGATTTATATTAGCCAATGAAGATACGAGTTCAGTAATTGATTGAAATCAATCAAATAAGTCAATATAAACCCGATGTTGTTAACATATTAGGATACTCTTGTGTAAAGTTGAAACTGACCAGATGAACGCGTTTCCGTGTATTGAGTGTAACCGTGAGGTTAGCAGACGACAGCAAGGAATTTCTTGTGATGATTGTGAGAGGTGGCAGCACCGCACGTGTGGCACAGGTAGGAACTGTATAACGTGTGTAATTTCAACATGAAAACATGGACATGCTTTTGACACTGTTAACCCATTACCTCATAGGCTATTTTTAGATACAACCTCTTTGAATAAATCTACCGAAAAGGAGCATTAACTAGAAAAAAGGAAAATTTTAGAATTTTGTACTTTGAAACCATTGTGATGAATAGAGCATTTGCTCCTAATAGGAGCAAATGCTCTGTTTATCACAATGGTTTCACAAAGTGACTTCTACAGAGTCGTCAAAAGTCGTCAATATCAGGGAATGGGTTAACCATGACATCTTATGTGGTAAACTTCAGCTTATGGGCATCAAATCAATCCCTTTGTTCAGATCATACTTATCAGACAGGAGTCAAATAGTTAGCATGGGCAAAATTAAATCGAAGCCCAACCTCATATATTGCGGTGTTCCCCAGGGTAGTATTCTGGGGCCTCTCCTTTTTCTCTGCTATGTTAACCCTTCTCTTGCTGAATTTTAAAATACATTTCTCCTTCTTTACCCATGCCCTGTTACATATATCTTCACTGTGTACAAGGATTTCGCTGTGCAATCACTGCTGTGGAGTGCACTGGTTGCACAATCAACTTGTAAATAGTGCAGACCCTGATGAGACAGCTCCTGCAGGAGCTGTCTCATCTGGGTCTTCACTATTTACAGGTAGGTATATTGACGCGAATAGCAAGCGAAGGGTTAATGACAAGATACAAGATACAAGAAGCTTTATTTAACGTCGGTTGTATCAATAAAATAACATTAGCATATAGCTATTTGCCGACAATTAAACAAAAGCATTAACATATCAAAAAGTAAAACAAAGAGAAGGATACCTGTAATGGATACCTGACATGGTGACAAGCATAGACCCAGAATGTAAACTTCTTTTATATGCTGATGACAGCACAATTTTATTTAGTCATAAAGACCCTGAGCAGGTTTCAACAAAACTTGGCCACGTACTAGAGAATTGTTCTGAATGGATAGTAGACAATAAGCTGTCATTACACCTAGGTAAAACTGGATACATTCTATTTGGGCCCAAACGCAAAATAAATAGTTGTACCACCTCACTCGTAATCTGTAACGATCATAGTAGGCCGCTCCTTGAGGAGATCTGATTCTGTAGTTTTTCTACTTCGGCTAAAATATCATGCGTTAACCCTTTCCCTGTTCTAAGTTTATTTCAAATTTCAATATGTACTGAATATTCATAGACATAATAATTATAATGCACTATGGAAGGTGGAACAATGTGGCCATTTTAGAAAGTAAAGAAACTGATCTTTCATATTTCGGTAGCAAACAGAGCACACCCTGGTCAGACGGCTCCTACAGAAGCCGTCTGATCTGGGTCTACTCTGCAAATGAGTGAAAATGCGTTTATATGAGGGAAAGGGTTGACTGTGCCATTTGAAAATTGATCCTTTTACACTCAAGATGGCATCATTTCTTATATGAATATTCAGGGAATAAAGGGCTAAGCGATGTTAGCGCTGAGATAGTTGGAACACATAGCATGATTAAGAATAATGTGAGTTTGTCTGTGATGTTTATAGCTATATGTCTGTGATAACTGTGTGTGATAATATATTTAACTGTGATATATATGGCTTAAACCTGAGCTGTATTGGATTTGATATGCATACTTTTAATAATCCCGTTCTAAACCAAAATCTTGCTACTTTATTTCAAGTTAATAAATTTTACTAACCTCTAACAAATGGACCCCATTGGAAATAAGCTTTCAGCTTAACCCTTTTCCCTGTTCTATGTTTATTACAAATGTCAATACCTAATGAATATTCATGGACAAAATAGTTTTAATGAAATATGGAGGTGGAACATTGTAGCCATTTTACGAAGCATAGAAACACATCTATCTAATTCCAATAGCAGACAGAGCAGACCCTGATCAGACGGCTCCTATAGGAACCGTCTGATCTGGGTCTACTCTGTTTGCAAACGTGTGAAAATACGTATATATGAGGGAAAGGGTTAATGGCTATGTATTGTGATTATGTGACTTAACTTAATTAAGTCTTGATTATGTGATGACTAACACTGTTGTTGAGACGTTTTATTATATTTTAAAGGGATCAGTCAGACTACATATCACCAGGCAATGAGAGAAGAAATCGTGTTAAATTTTGTTTGCAAAACATGTGAAGCAGCAAAGCAGCCAGTGGAAGAAGACATTGCCCCCTCTGTAGCAGAATCGTCTGTAGTTGGTGTATCCACGCTCAACTTACATCAGGCCACCACGGAGACGACAATGGACGAAAACTGTCTGGAACTTGGGGACTCGTTTAATGTACAGGAAGCCTGTCCGAGTACAGAAGATAGTGATCTTGCTAAAATGTAAGTTGTTATTATTGACCGTTTTCTTTTCAGGCGCGGATTTAGAATAATAGTCAAATACTGCCTTTCTCAATATGCATTACGAAGCAGGTGCGGATTTAGAGGGGGCGTAGCCGGCCTACGCCCCCTAAAATTTCCAAAATATTTTTTAGTAATATTTTATATCTATATACAGTAAAACCTCTATAACGACCACTAAATTGTGTTAATTAGTTGGTAAAATAGTAAAACAGAACGCTCCCATAGGAACGTTCAATTTTACTTTCACCTTGCTTTAAGCAGTCACCTGCCTTTAACACAGCTCTTTTTCAACATGCATTACAAACACAATATTTATTTATGTCGTCAAACATAAAAATCTACGCCCCCTCCCCCTTTAAACAAATTTCTACCCCCCCCCCCACCCCACCCCCTCTAATCTGAAATGCTGGATCCATACCTGCAAATATACTAGTGATGTCACCAAACTTTTAAGGCTCTACTTGCGCCTGTTTATGCCTCAGCAAACAGGGTATACCAGATTCATGATATCGTTATATATTTGTAAGATTTAGATTACATTGGTGTCACATATTATACTATTTCTTATACAATTAAGTGTATCATGTAACAAGAAACAAGTCAATGTTACTAATAAAGTGTTTAGAATCTTGAATCTTGTATCCATGGAGTATATGTTTAATTATCATGATTGTACCGGAGATGTAAGACAATAGTGTACTAATTATTACCATTATGTAATTGGTCTTTGACATTTATTTTGGTTTTCACATTTTCAGTTCCATCATTGAGTCACCACTTTCCACCACCATAGTAGGACCAACCGAAGTGACCTACGAGACGTTTGAGAAGGGGAGCAAGCGTGGTGGGAGAATGTTGGTATCCAGCGATGGATACAGATATGGGATAAAGGTAGTATGGAAATAATAACCCTTTCCCTCATATAAGCGTGTATTTGCAAACAGAGTAGACCCAGATCAGCTCGTCTATGACAGGGAAAGGGTTAACTAAGACTGAGGTTTGATGGATCAATAAACGAGATATAGTGGGATAGAGGTAGTGTGGAAATATAAACCCTTAACCTCCTTTAAACGTGTTTTCATGCATTTGAAAACGGGGCCGATCCAGACGGCTTCTGTATTACGGGGAAAGGGGTAAACAAACGAGCCATTGTGTTGAAAAATTGGGCATATTATCTGGATCTCGATGATGGGTTGAATACTACCGTATTATTCGATCATAAACGTTTAATGCAATTATAATATCAGTGTTTAAATGCAGGTGTGATAATCTAAGTAAACGCTAGTCGCATGGCACGTGTTTGTATGATAATTCGATTAGACACAAGTACTGATGCATACTTACGGTGTAAATTAAATCATGATTCACCTATTGCAAATAATAAACAACAACCTGAAAAAATTAAATTGTGGGACAAAAATAAAACAGAATTATTTATAGAAAATCTGAATACCATGCCCCTTAGAGATATAGACCGGAAGCTAAATGAAATAGCAGATTCTGGGGCATGCACCCAGGCAGATATAGATAATATCACAGACCAAATTAACCTAATATTCAGTTCTTGCTCCAAAGAAACATTTGGCACCGTTAAAACTTCTTATAAAGTACATAATAGTAAGCGCACTTTTTCTCCATGGTTTGACCACAAATGTAAAGAAATAAGATGTAAATATCATAAAGCACGTAAAGCATATAATAAACATAAAACACCACAACTAAAGCATATTCTCAAATCAATCAGTAAAGAATACAAAAATACACTTCGCCGGTCACATAATTCGTATAAAGCAGTGAAGGTAGAGAAATTGAGACAACTCAAATCAAAAGATCCAAAGCAATATTGGGGAATAATTAATTCTGATATAAAACACGCAGAACCAAGTGCCAGGCTAGATGATTTTTATCATTTTTTTAAGAACTTAAACGAAAACATCCCGACTTGTGGTAGAAACTGCAACACACATAATGGATATAATGATACAAATGTAAATGAAGAGATAAATATGCCTATAACAGAGCAAGAAATTTTATTAGCAATTAAGACATTAAAGAACAATAAAGCACCGGGGGTTGACAATATTATTAACGAACAAATAAAGCATTCGATAAATACGATGTTACCTATATATTTAAAAAATTTCAATATTATATTTCACACAGGAATAATTCCAGTGAGCTGGTCAGAAGGTATAATAAAGCCAATTTACAAACAGAAAGGTGATCCGAAACAACCGGAAAATTACCGTCCAATATCCTTGTTAAGTTGCTTTGGTAAACTTTTTACGTCTATAATAAACGCCAGGCTAAACACATACGCGGAGAAAAACAATAGCATAAATGAAAACCAGGCAGGATTCAGAAAACACCATTCAACGGTTGACAATATATTTATTCTCAAAAGTCTCATTGATACTGTACAATCAGATAAGAAAAAATGTTCTGCTGCTTTGTCGATTTTAAACAAGCATTTGACTCAATCTGGCGGGAAGGACTATGGTCAAAGTTAAGAACCGAAAATATAAATGGAAAATGCTTTAATATAATATAACTTATATGAAAATATAAAGTCGAAAGTATGTACACCGGAAGGAACATCCCCTCCATTCTCCTGTCTGGTTGGGGTAAGACAAGGTGAAAACCTCTCACCGTTCCTATTTTCTATCTACTTGAACGACTTAGAAAATTTCTTGAACAGCAATGATGTAAATGGAATCACATTAGAGTCAATGTATGAAACTTCACGTATGTACTTGAAACTTTTTATCCTCCTATACGCCGATGATACCGTCATCTTCAGTGATAATGAAAATGATTTACAACAGGCATTAGATATCTTTACTGAATACTGCAATACATGGAAGTTGAAAATAAATGTCTCGAAAACAAAAGTATTGACAATTTCTAAAGGAAATATCAGAAATCGGCGAATATTCAAAATTGGCACTGAACAACTAGAAAATGTCGATGAATATAAATATCTAGGTCTGTTCTTTTCTAAAAATGGCTCTTTCCGAAAAACAAAGAAGTACATCGCCGAACAAGCAAATAAAGCAATGTTTTCCCTACTTAGAAAAATTAAGAGGTTATCTCTTCCATACGATTTGCAACTTGAACTATTTGAGAAAACTATAAAACCAATTTTACTATATGGAAGTGAGGTCTGGGGTTTTGGAAATTTTGATGATTTAGAAAGAATTCAATTGAAATTTTATAAGTATATATTTTACTTAAAAAGGTCAACGCCGTCATACATGATATATGGAGAACTGGGAGTAACACCATTATATATTGATATAAATAACAAGACGATCGCATACTGGACAAGATTAATTGAAAATATAGAAAGTGAAACAATTACTACTAAACTTGCATCTAAAATGTACTTGATAGCACACGAAATGTATAGTAAAAAGAAATTAAAATCACAATGGTTTGACAATCTAAAAACAGTAATCTGCAACGCTGGTTATTCTGGGATTTGGTACAGCCAGAGCTTCATAAATTCTAAATGGCTAATTAAATCATCTTACCGAAAATTGAAAGATATATTCATTCAACAATGGCAATCTGATCTAGGAAGATCATCTGATACAAATATATACAAACACATCAGAAGCATATTCCAACAAGGTAGTTATATAAATATCTTAACAACATATTATTGTAAAAGACTTTTAGCCTTTTTGACGAGAAATCATAATTTACCAATAGAAATTGGGAGATGGCAAAATATACCAGCAAACGAGCGTAAATGCCCAAACTGTAGAGATGTTGGTGACGAATATCACTACCTTCTTGTCTGTCCTTTATTCTCACAAGAACGTAGAAAATGCATCGACAGTCAAGCATATAACGGTCCGAATATGGTAAAGTTCATTAAATTATTCCATACAGAAGACAGGATACAACTTGAGATGCTGAGCATGTTTTGTGATAAGATCATGAAATATTTTAGACGTTAGTTTATTAACATCTCTCGATAAAAAGAAATTTATACTTCTTAGATATATAATAAATCTTATAAGGAGCAGCAAGACAGACTTTTGTAAACGACTTATACATACCGATACTGTAGCAAAAATTATGGCGTATATATGTTATTAGCCCAAACTGTGCAGATCAAGATCGAGCATCACATCCGGCATGTTGTCGGGACTGCGTCGGCACTGTTTGCAAGCGCTAACACACGCAGACATTATCCGATTCTGTATTATTGTAAGAAATGTCCGTTCTGGACAGGTGTAAGACCACGCTGTTTCGGATCTGACTGGGACACTTGTGGTCCGAATACACAGTACATATTGTTAATTATTGTATATGATGTGCGTGTATACTGTAACACTGTATACATGTACATATATATCGAGGGTTCAACGCAATAAGGGCGTAACTAGATTTTTGAAAATTTTACAGGAGAGCCAAAAAACCAAACTGTTTTATTCTGTTTTGAAAAACATACAAATATTCCTTTGTGAAAGCTTTAAAATTAGACATGTTACAGGAAATATGCAACACTGTAGATTAAATCTAAGAAAGAAACAGTATATATTAAAATATTGGACTTACGCCTTTATTGCACTCTTTTGCAAGTGATTCTGTAGAAATGTTATATGCAAGATGGGCGTAAGTGCACTTACGCCTCTATTGCAGGAAGATTTCTATTGAATTTGGTGAAGTTTTGCAATGCAACATGGTAGTAAGTACATTAAAGTAAAACATTTTTGGACTTTAATATGTAACCTTCAATGAAACTTTTAAGATCAGGACTGATAAAACAAAATATTGCAACATTATATAAAAACATCTGACTTGCGCCCTTATTGCAAGATTTGTTTCATGATATTCTGGATTTTTTTTTTACATGCATGATGGGCATAAATATTCCACAAACAAGTAAGATCTCTGATAAGAAGTTTGAGGATTTTGTCATTTGTCATTCAAAATAGTATTATGTATAACAAAGCACTAGATATTTTTTTGATTTTGTCCGCATAATTTATTTAGATAATAAAATGCAGTACTCAATATTCCATCATTGCTTAAATTACAACAATTTGTTCAATCTCATTACAAATTATCTGTTAAATTTTCATAACTTAACCCATACATTAAATTCCTGGTCACTGTAAGACAATATAAGTTACATCTCTATATTGGAACAGAGTAATCTGAAACAATTTCACAAAAAATGCTGTCACCTAAAGCCTCTTTTGATTCAATTATTTCATAAGGCATGTAATAATTATTATTTTTGACAAAATCAGAAAGTACAGCAATAACTGCTGAATTCAAACAGATATAAAAACTACAACTATCACTAAAGGTGATGGAATACTTCCTTGATCCCAAATCAAAATATTGTGCCACGGACATACAGATCAACCATGGGCCACATATGTATGGACATTTAATTCACCTGGAAGTTTTAGGCTTCCAACTTCAAACTGAACATCAGAAAATAATTTCAAAGATACAGCTAATTATAAGAATTTAATAACAAATATTTCACAAACAAAGGTCACAAATATTCTTTTGGCAGGTTATTATGAGTATCAAAGCCATTACAAACTACCATTCCATATTCATTATGGCTATACGGGTCAAAGAAGTAAAGTTTGGTGAATTGCACAAGAGTAACCTGCGTTTGAGCTCAGCCAGCATATTCTTGCACTTGATTTTCTCCAACTGAGCATCCTCCATCATAAACACATGACCAGTTTCGCAAGTAGGTGACAATGTGCCATGTAAATAAGTTCTGAAACTAGGAGATCCTTCTAAAGCAAAATGAGAAAATTTCTGACTCATTCTTATTGAGTCTGTTCATGAGCAGTTATGAAAAGTACAACACTATTTACGCCCCTTAAGCACTTACTTAAGCAGTATTCATTTTTCAAAACTAACATCAAAACTAATGATCCTGAAGGAACAACACTGAGAATGAATTACAGGATGACTTTTTACAGCTGCCACGCAAGCACTTAACACCTGCTGTTGTGAAGAACATAATATTATGTTCTGAAAGTAGGAGATCATTCAAAAGGAAAATCAGCAATGCAAAAAGAAAAAATTGCAGACTCTGTTTTATTGAGTCTGTTCAATATGAGCAGTTATGAAAATTGCAACACTACTCACGCCCCTGTCCCCATCTTAAGTAATATTCAATTTTCAAAACTATAAACATCAAAACTGATGATCCCAAAGGACCAGAAAATATAACAACACTGAGGATGAAGTATGAGGCAACTTTTTAATGGCCGCCACACAAGCACTTAACACCTGCTGTTGTGAAGTACATAAGTTCAAAAAGTAAGAGATCCTTCAAAAGCAATGTGAAAAGTGAAAATTGCAGACTCGGTTTTATTGAGTTTGTTCATGAGCAGTTATGAAAAGTGCAACACTACTCATGCCCCCTTAAGCACTGGCTTAAGTGGTATTCGCTTTTTAAAACTAATCACAGAAACTAATGATCCCGAAAGACTTGCAGAAATAACAACACTGAGAATGAAGTATGGGTGACTTTTTACAGTCGCCACACAAACACTTAACCCCTGCTGTTGTGAAGTACATAAGGTCTGGATTCAGACATTTTTCTAAAGCCCCATTCCCACTGTCACGGTGCTGGTCCCGGTACCCCACGGTACTTCCCGGTGAAGAAATAACCAGCGTTCGGGATGATATGGGACCTTATTTCTTAAAAAAATTAATGTACATTCCCGACATCGCCTTGATGGACCCCTAATTTAGAAGCAGGATCTTCCAGTTTGACCCCGGACTATCCCGGTTAGTTTCCGGTTTGGCACGGTGTATTTACGGTGTAGGGCTGGTGTTTTCCCGGTTGAACACGATACAATTCGGTGTGACCCCGGTCATCGCCAGTAGTGCCGCGGTGGCCGCCGGTATCACCCCGTCATATCACGGGTGTGCGCCGGTGACAAGTGGGCGTTACCCAGGTATAAACGGGGGTTGACCGGCAGATATACTAGGTCATACCTTGCCAGTCCCTAACTCCACCGGTACAAAACGAGACTATACCGTTGTACACCGGAGCTATACCGGCCCAATGCCGGGTGTTCACCAAAAGTCTATCGTTGATGAGGTGCTTGCCAACATCCCGGATTACTAGGGACTATCACGGTAAAGCCAGGGTAGAGACCTGGACCTGAATCGGAATATACCGGGGTTGTCCCGGAATTGCCAGGATTAAGCCAGTTTTGGATATCTTTCCCGGTGACTCCCGGTTGTTTTAAACATTTTAAAACATACGGTGCTGTCTGCCGGATTAAGCCGGATAAAAAGGGTTCATAAGGGATCTTCCCGGATGTTAACAGTGCCGCCAGGGATGTACTCCCGGTTTGACAAGGTTTCCCCCGGACCACACATCCGGGACGTGCCGGGGGACCAAGCCAAAAGTCTATCATTGATGAGGTGCTTGCCAACATCCCGGATTACTAGGGACTATCACGGTAAAGCCAGGGTAGAGACCCGGACCTGCATCGGAATATACCGGGGTTGTCCTGGAATTGCCAGGATTAAGCCAGTTTTGGATATCTTTCCCGGTGACTCCCGGTTGTTTTAAACATTTTAAAACATCCGGTGCTGTCTGCCGGATTAAGCCAGATCAATAGGGTTCATAAGGGATCTTCCCGGATGTTAACAGTGCCGCCAGGGATGTACTCCCGGTTTGACTCGGTTTCCCCCGTACCACACATCCGGGACGTGCCGGGGGACCAAGCCGGGACAGTGGGAAAGGGGCTTAACATGGCAGGGTATATCCTCTATTGTCAGGTACTCTTCACAAATATTAAGGTACAGTCTGTCACCTTCACTAAGAATATTGTCTAAGAGTTGTTCCATGTTGTTGGTGCTGATATAACTTTTATGTACAGCACATGCAGAATTGGCTAAGCACTGCTTCTGTCTTTCTTTCAAGGAAGAGTATCCTTGATGTAAAACTGATTTGAAGCAACATCTTGATGGCACCTTTCACCAAAAAACTTACAATGAAATTTCTAAAGACATTAAGATTGTTTTTCAAACTAATATTGTTCACATTATTTTTGGTGAACCTTTTCACTTCAACACCAGAATGGAAACCACAATTAAACATGATGAAATTAGTTAAGATTAATGATTTTATAAAATAACTTTCAGTCAAAATAAGAAAATAGACATCCATTATATTTATTATTTTATTATTGGATCAAGCTTGGTTTCTGTTTTGTTTTTTTTTGGTTTGCAGCCACCAGTCATGAAATGTCTGGTAAAAACTAGTCAATCAGTATGTATTTGTATATAATTATATATATATTATAATTTTTTACTGTATTAAAAGTTTGAATAAGCTTCTTTAATAAGGTACTAAAAAAAATCAAAAAGAAAAAAACCAACATACCGGTACCTTTGAGTCTTCTTCAAATCTTCTTCGAAAGTTTGAAGGTCATAAAATGTGACAGTGTTATGTTGTCTTAAGTTCATAAATTGTGTCAATATTATAAATATCATAATAATGTCATCAGGATGACCTCACAGAACATTTATTTGTTTACTTACGCCTGTATTGCATGAATATATAATAAGGCTACCAGACACTGTTTAGCCTGCAATAAGGTAGTAAGTCCACTTACTACCATATTGCATGTAAAATGTTTAGCTATCTGAGTTAAGCCCTTATTGCAATATCACAAAAATGATATAAATGTCTAAAATATTTTGTTCCCATTTTCACAGTTTATGCCTAACAGAAAAAGAAAGTGAAAAATAAAAAAAACAACATTTTTGACAAAATATGTAGTTACGCCCTTATTGCGTTGAACCCTCGATATGTAAATAGACAGCTGCGGAATAAGGGCTATGTAAATTATGTACATATATGTATTAATGTTCTTGTAGAAAACTGTAAATAATATGTACCTGTCCTCATCGCCTGTTTTCTTCTCCCTGTTGCAAGTACGAAACAGGAAGTATCACTCCTGTCAGACTCACTTATTATCTCCCCTGTTCTACTGTACACGCATCAAGTTTTATGTTAGCCGTTGTCTTTGCTAGTTTTATGGAGGAAAACACCAAGCTGTTGTAAACAGCGAATTGACAGCGCAGTATATTACCTCCGACCGATAGATATAAATGACATCACTGCCCTCTGTCAGTCAGTATTGCATTGTACTCTACCCCCTCCGCACCTACCCCCCCCCCCCCCCCCCCTCTCTCTCTCTCTCTCTCTCTCTCTCTCTCTCTGTACTTGTGAATCCGCTCCATACTTCGTTTCGTTGGAGCGGGGTAAACGAGTGAGTGTGAAATAGATCCTTATAATCTATTGGTATTAGCTCTCATATATATATATATAGTACTTGTGATTCCGCTCCATATTTCGTTTCGTTGGAGCGGGGAATACGGGAATACGAGTGCAAGTAAAATATATTCTTGTTATCAATTAACCAAGCTGTATGTACTGTTAAAGGTATTATGTATTGGTAACTCACAAATGCATTGTAATCACTCTAAATTTGAAACTTTCGACCGGATAAAGACACAGAAGATTAAATTTTTAGTACTTGACATTGCAATTGAATTACAATTACTATAAATGCCGTCTGAGTTGGATATATCGGGTTATTAGCTAATCAAATACCAGAATTGGATCCAACCGGACTTCCCCTGTTGATGAGACGAACAATAGATACATAGTCTGACATTTCCTATGTATTTACTCGGTTTATTTATTTACTAATATATCTGTTCATGTGTTTGTCTTACTACGAACGTATTAACGTCTTTAATATGCGGTACGTACAATTATTGTTTAGAATATTAATACGTGACGCAAACTTATTATTTAGAAACAGTTTGGATTCGATTTGATGTTAATAAACTTTACATCTACCAAGGACACAAGCTGTTTGACACTCATATACTTCCTAACTGAAACGATGTGGTTATCTATGAAAACAGTCGGATTCTCACACGACCTGGCATTAAACACATGCATGCATGCATACCGTATATTCGAAGAAATTAATATCAACTCATATTTGATTAGCCGTTTCTCCATTTGTCATTGTGAATTGTTTATGTTATTATATTTATGCTGATGGCGCCTGCTCACTGCAGGACTTGTGCTTATTCGAAATAAACTGAAACTGATTGTTGTATCAATGGTTAAACGGTTGAATGAGTGGAATGTGTCACTTTGCATTATTGATTTCGTTATGTTAATAATTATATTATTTATATTTTTACAGAAAGAGCTGAAATCATCAACATTGTGGAGATGCAATGTCAGAGGGAAACATGTGAATTGCCACGTGACCGTGAGACAACATGGAGACGCATTCCACGTGTCTGGTGAACATGTTCATGCTAGAAAGCCAGAGGTCTTTAAAGTCATTAAAAACTTTAAAAGTCATACAAAAGTAGTAAGCAAGGTCAATATCAATCAAACAAGAAAAGTATTCTTTTGGGGTTGTTTACCTTTGGATGGGAAGATAAATATGGCGTATTCAGTCAGCGTATAAGTCTTTAAATTTTGACAGGTTAAACAATACGACAATAACTACAAAATTTATTCGCGGCCTTGTGGCCGAAAGAAGCAATTAACCCTTTCCCCGTTCTATATTTGTGCCAAATTTCAATGCTTACTGAATATTGATTAACAAAATAGTTAAAAAGAAATGTGGAAGTTGTGATATTGTATACATTTTTAAAGTATAGAAACAGATCTATCAAATTCTATTAGCAAACAGAGCAGACCTTGATCAGACGGCTCCTCTTGGAGCCGTCTGATCTGGGTCTTCCCTGTTTGCAAATGCGTGAAAACACGTTTATATGAGTTAAAGCAGTAACCGCGTCAGTATCGATATAACACATGAACATACAAAATTATATAATTTAATAAAATATCATACGTAGTAAACCCGACCAATGTTGTGTGTATGTATATATAGCACTGAAAGTCTATGCTGTTTGTTCGTATTTGATTATACATATATGTATGTGGTATATTGTATTTGTGTTTGTGAGAGTATGTGACATCTTTCATGTCCATTGTTGCTAGTTGTACAATATAATCGGTCTTAACTCTTCGCTTGCTATTCACGTCAATATACCTACCTGTAAATAGTGAAAACCCAGATGAGACAGCTCCTGCAGGAGCTGTCTTATCTGGGTCTGCACTATTTACAAATTGACTGTGCAACCAGTGCACTCCACAGCAGTGATTGCGCAGCGAAATACGTGTACACAGTGAGGATATATGTAATTATACAACAGGACACGGATAAAGTAGGAGAAATGTGTTTTAAAATTCAGCAAGCGAAGGGTTAAAAATAAGTTTGGTTGAATGCATGACATAAGTAATGCAGATTGATCCAATAGGAACTTTCTGTATTACTTTTGACCTGTATTCTGTTACCACCTGCTTTATGGACCTTTAACCCTTTCCCTCATATAAACGTATTTTCACGCATCTGCAAACAGAATAGACCCAGATCAGGGTTTGCTCTGTTTGCTAATGGAATCTGATATACCTGTTTCTTTACTGTCTAAAATGGTTTCAATGCTCCACCTTCCATATTTTATTATAACCTTTTGTCCATGAATATTCAGTAGGTATTGAAATGTGTAATTAACACAGAACATGGAAAGGGTTAACATGGCATATGCGTTTTAACACTTCGGCAAACAGAATATATCAAAATTCGCCTATCATGTATGATAGACTTATCATGATCTGCACAGTTTGCTTATGGAATAGAATTTAAAATAAATAGCTTAATTGGTGCTACGTATTTGATAAGTATGTTTGCTCGTATGTTTGGTATATTTATTCTTGATGAGTGTGATTTTACAATAAAATTCCTATTTCCAAATGAACCCTGTTTTTTTCTTTAATTTCATGCCTTGAATTTACAATTTCCACTACTTACTACTTACTTGACCACCATAATACGGCATATATTGTTGTTGAATGTTTATTTAACCTTTAGCTTGATGGGCAAATTATTTGTTTACACAAATCACCCGCTATATTTTCACAATGCAAGCTATATATTCGATCCGTTTCAGAACATGCAAGCCGGGTGTCAAGCAGTTTGAATCTAGATGAGAAACTAAGTTACTCAACCTCTCATCTGAACCCAAAGTATCTGCAAAAATAATAATAATAATCAGGTTAAAAGTTTACATCTACCAACAACCTATGTCCTTAACCCTTTCCCTGTTCTGCATATTGGCCAAATTTCAATACCTACTGAATATTCATTAGCAAAATAGTTATAATGAAATATGGAAGATGGAAGATTTTAGACATTTTAGAAAGCAAAGAAACAGATCTATGAAATTCTATTAGCAAACAGAGTAGACCCTGATCAGACGGCTCCTCTAGGAGCCGTCTGATCTGGGTCTACTCTGTTTGCAAATGCGTGAAAAACACGTTTATATTAGGGAAAGGGTTAATGATTTCAATTATTTCGTTTCTTCATTATACTCTTTCCACTACTTTTTAATTTAAATAAAAGGGATACTCACTGACATATACTTCCCCTACCAGACCATCATAATACGACATCTATCATTGCTGAATGTTTATTTAATCTTTAGCTTGCTGACCTATTCTCTCCATACTTGACCATCATAATACGACATATATTGTTGTTGAATGTTTATTTAACCTTTAGCTTGATGGGCAAATAATTTGTTTACACACATCACCCGCTATATCTTCACAATGCAAGCTATATTCGATCTGTCTCACAAAACTGCAACCAGGGTGTCAAACAGTTTGAACCTTGATGAGAAACTGAGTCACTCAACATCTCATCTGGATCCAAAATGTTTTCAATAATAATAATAATAATAATAAT
The DNA here is from genome assembly GCA_963576725.1 of Azorinus chamasolen. Classification (NCBI taxonomy): domain Eukaryota; kingdom Metazoa; phylum Mollusca; class Bivalvia; order Cardiida; family Solecurtidae; genus Azorinus; species Azorinus chamasolen. The sequence goes on along the minus strand of OY755253.1, from coordinate 52,388,647 downwards.
AATAATCAGATTAATGGTTAACATCTAACAACAACCTATGTCCTTAACCCTTTCCCTGTTCTGCATATTGGCCAAATTTCAATACCTACTGAATATTCATTAGCAAAATAGTTATAATGAAATATGGAAGATTTTAGACATTTTAGAAAGCAAAGAAACAGATCTATGAAATTCTATTAGCAAACAGAGTAGACCCTGATCAGACGGCTCCTCTAGGAGCCGTCTGATCTGGGTCTACTCTGTTTGCAAATGCGTGAAAACACGTTTATATTAGGGAAAGGGTTAATGATTTCAATTATTTCGTTTCTTCATTATACTCTTTCCACTACTTTTTAATTTAAGTAAAAAGGATACTCATATACTTCCCCTACCAGACCATCACAATACGACACCTATCATTGCTGAATGTTTATTTAATCTTTAGCTTGCTGAGCAAATTATCTGTTTACACAAATAACCCGCTATATTTTCACAATGCAAGCTATATTCGATCTGTCTCACAAACATGCAAGCAAGGTGTCAAACAGTTTGATTATTGATGAGAAACTGAGTTATTCAAGATCTCATCTGGATCCAAAGTGTTTTCAAAGATAATCATGCATCAGCAGGCTAAAGGTTAACATCTTACAACATCATATGTCCGTATTGGATTCAATTCTGCGTATATCGTCCAATCATATCACAATTTCCATTTACACACATTTCATAATGAAGCTGAAACGACCAAGGCCGAAACGGATTGGGTCCGAAACGACTAAGGACCGAAACGGTTGGGGTCCGAAACGACCCGACACCGTTAACACTTCCCTTCATACAATTGTCCATGAATATTCAGTAGGTATTGAACTTCGTAATAAACATAGAACAGGGAAAGGGTTAAGACCCTGATAAAGATCAAGTAATTTAATACAATGCGCAATTCGTGAATTTGTATTCAATATAACGTTTTATCACATCTACCATGCGGGAGTGGCGTAACAGAGTGCCGTATTTCGCAGAATTGCACTAGTGCATTTTTATGCAAATTAGCAAGTTAACCAATCGTAGCGCTCATTTAAAAAGCGTTAGCCAATCATAGCACTCCATGCGCGTCGTCCGTTGTATTGCTACATGTACGTTGTTTGTTAAGCAATGGCAGACACAGCCGTCAGCTAGTCTGTTTTATTTTTTAGGCATTATAAGGATTATGTGATAAAAAGAATCTAACATTCATGTTCGTTATACATTGTTTTTATGAAACTCGTTTACTATAATGAATATGACACTCGCTATAGGTCGTGTCATATTCGTATAGTAAACTTGTTTCATAAAAACAATGTGTAATGAACACTCATGTAAGATCCTCTATATATTAGATAAAAACAAAGTTTGTTACTTAGTTAAATATTTCTTCAGAACTATCAGTGTTTAATCAACATTTTCAGCTACTACTTGTTGATGAACGGATCAAAATTTCGTTATGTTTTTTGTCGGTCCGGTTTGACCAGCAAAATATAGGGGGATGGGATGTGTTTGACCGAACTTTGGGCCGCCTTGTCCATTGACCGAAATACTTTCGTATGGTATTATGACTTATTAGTCTATACAAAGTCATAAAAGGGCTTTCGTCAAACAAATACACACAAAAATCTTTATTAATCAGTAAAACGTAGCAATCCACGACTGCTCCGATATTACCAGGGGCAGCTAACTCTGCAAACATTTGACATGCGCATGGAAAGGAGTGCCCTGTAAAACTCGTGTCTGGCAAAATCGCGATATATTCGGATAGTGTAAATATTGCTAAGCATAATATTTACCATGGCATACATCTTAAATACATTCATAAAAATAATTAAAATAGAAACTTAAGTAAATCATACAAAGTATACACATTAAGCCCACTGTTAATCACGGATACTTGAGCATTGATCGAAAGGGTTTAAAATATCAAAACCGGGTTCATGAACCAAACAAATCGTGAATACAAATAGCTCCACGCAAGTGGGCGCGGAGCAATAATGTAACATTTCACCCGAGTTGCGGCCCTTGAGTTGTAAGTTTGGAAAAACAATTAATATTTATAAAGGAAACCCATGTATATGTTATTCTATCTTACTTTACTGTCTGTTTTTTCTTAATTTGAGTTTCAAATTTGGGTCAAACCATTAACCATTCCCCTCTTATTATAACAAAACGCCTAGTCACGTCTTTGCAAACAGGTTAGACCAAGATCAGGCGGCTCTTTACGAGTCGTTTGATCAGGTTCTGCTATGCTTGCTTATGGATTTATAACAGATCTGACAATACCGTTTCTTTCAATACCTGCCTATATATGCTATTATTAAAACGCAGCTCATAATAGCCGTGATGTCATTATTTTTTAATATGGGCAAATATGACGTTGGAAAACAATCAAAGCACGTACCTGCCGTTGCGTAGTTTTCAGCTGTTGCCCCCATAAGATCGGACGGGAATTCTGGAGCTTCGTTCACATTAATGATGTTGATGAACACGGTCTGTTCCGCGGCTTCGCTGTGTGCTTCGGCTCTGTAATTTGTCAAAAGAAGTGGTTAGGGTACGAATACCAATAAAAAAGCAGTCTGCGTTGTCATCTAGTTAGTTCTGTCTTGAAGATTTATAATACAAGTCCGCAACATGCCAACTTGCTATTTATGTTGGATATGTATAATACACCGACAAAGGAACTCTCGAGCATAGATTGCTATTGATAATACAACATAAAACCTTCTACCGGTAGATACATTTATCACGTTATTGATACGTGTAACCCTTTCCCTTATGTAAGCGCATTTTGACGCATCTGCAAACAGAGTAGACTCAGATCAGACGGCTCCTATAGGAGCCGTCTGATCAGGGTCAGCTCTGATTGCTTATGGTGTAATATAAATCTGATTCTACAGCTTCTACCTGAGCCAAAATGTCCTTAGTTCATATGCCATTATAAAAAATAATCTTATTAATATTCATGACGTCATTATTTTTCCTGTATGAATATTAATCAGGGAAATGTTTAACTTAACCCATTTTCACGCTGAATTTTCAGAGTGGAATTGCGCATCGGCGTTTAACTAAATACAGTAGAAAATATTCCACAACATCGGTAACCCACAACATGATATCTCCCAGGAGCACACATTCACAATGAAGAAAACATTCCAATCATGATAGTCTTTGATAAACGCCCTTAGTGGTCGAACTATTAGATCAGAGCTATACAAGCATATACAGTAAACCCCCTTTAATACGACTACCTAAAAGAGGTATAATTCTCAGCGGTAGAGGCAGGTGGTGACTTAATGCAGGACAAAAGTAATACAGAAAGCTCCTCCAGGAGCTTTCTGTATTACTTTAGTCCTGCATTAAGCAACCACCTGCTTATAACGACATCAATGTTTATTCATTAAGTGGTCGCATAAGAGGGGTACTATACTGTCTGTATAAATACAGTAGTACAACACGACCTTAGCGGCAATTCATTTATTTAATATAGGAGTGTTAAAACGCAGGTGGTTGCTTAATGTAGTGTGGTTGCTTAATGGAGGACAAAACAATGCAGAAAACCCCTATATGAGCTTACTGCATTACTTTTGACCTATATTAAGCTACCACCGCCTTACAGATCCGTAATTAGACCTTTTTGACGGCCGCTTAAGATAGTGGGGTTTTTTCAGTCCACTTAGTGCCATGTGATCACCTTTGCCATTAAAATCAAATCTGGCGGGAACTAAGTAAACATATGACTACAACTTTCCGGCAGATTTTCAAGCCAAATAATTGTTGACAGAAAAAAATATAAGGAATTAATCCGCATATATCAACTGTACCTCACAACCAATGTATATTTCGTTTGCGATTCATAATCCAGTTTGGTCCGGACAGTTATTTCCCCGCTTGGTGCCACACTGAATACGTCAATGGCATCTGACGGGTTCACAGTCTGTAAGTTATATCGGAGAGTATCGCCGTCAGGATCATTGGCACTGAGTTCGGTGACCAGTCCGCCAACCACGTGACTCTCAAGAAGATCGACCGAAATGGTCGGGAATGGAAACGTTGGTGCTGCGCCTGTAAGGATAATTTGTAGGTTAGTCTTTTACTTGACGGAGACGCATTTTGACGCCGTAGTGATCAGAGTAGTTCCAGATCAGACAGATATCTGTGGGAGCTGTCTGACTAGGATCTGCTCTGTTTGTTTAATTCATTCCCTCCTATTTTTGTCTGTTGACGCCTCTGTAAAAGTCAGGCGCGGATTTAGAGGGGACGGAGCCGGCGAACGCCCCCCCCCCCCCCAAATTGCCAAAAATATTTTTTAGTAATATTTTAAATCTATATACAGTAAAACCTCTATAACGACCACTAACTTGTGTTAATTAGTTGGTATTTAGAGCAGGTGGCTGCTTAAAGCAAGGTGAAAGTAAAACAGAACGCTCCTATGGGAGCGTTCTGTTTTACTTTCACCTTGCTTTAAGCAGCCACCTGCCTTTAACACAAAATAATTGATGTAATTTAGTGGTCGTTGTATCTACTACAAATCAATAAAACAATGATTCATAATGAGTGTTTTATTTCCCTCACCCAATAAAGCTCTTTTTCAACATGTATTACAAACACACTATTTATTTATGTCATCAAACATAAAAATCTACCTCCCCCCCTTCCAAAATAATTTCTACGCCCCCGCCCCCGCCCCCGCCCCCGCCCCCGCCCCCGCCCCCGCCCCCGCCCCCGCCCCCGCCCCCGCCCCCACCCCCAATCTGAAATCCTGGATCCGCACCTGAAAGTCGTTTTTGAAACCATTGATTTATTCAAATAGGTTGGATGTAAAAGTCGTCTAGGAGAGAATTGGGTTCTATAAATGCGTTTCTACATTTCGTGCCATGGTCGAAACTTCCAATTATAAATATAATGCCATTATAAAAGGTCAGTCAATAGTCATGTATTTAAACCTTTCCTCCATAAATACACCTTTCTACGCCTCAGTAAAAATCACCTGTTGAAACCATTATGACAAATAGAGAATTTGCTCCTATAGGAGCAAATGCTCTATTTATCACAATGGTTTCAAAACTACAAAATTCTTAAAAATATATTTTCTCTAGTTAATGTTCCTTTTTGGTAGATTTATTCAAAGAGGTTGGATTTAAAAATAGCCTATGAGGGAATGGGTTTAATGAATATTCATAAAGTAAAGGGTTAACCCTGTATCTTATAGAGACACCTTTTGATTCCTTTGTTAAAAAGTAGACCCAGAACAGAGGTCCCTGTAGGGGCCATCTTATCACGATCTGCTCTGTTTTCATGGAATTATGTAGACCCGAGTGTTCAGTTTCTGTCTGCCAATGTAAAACTCCCCCTGTTCACAATAATAGCATAACAAAATCAGTAAATTAATGTTCATACATTAATAATTTTCACAAGGGTTAAACAAATTAGATTTATATCATTTAATTACATGACAAAGGATGAGTCATAATGTTAGTCACATTCCTCCAATATGTCACATATTATACTGATGTTTATCACTGCAACAAGATCGAAAAAGACTAGTTGTATAAAGAACTACAGTTGAACTTTGATATCTCGAACTTCAAGGGACCTACCAAATTAATTCGAGATAACAGAAGTTCGAGTTATCCGATTTCCGATCTGGGTAATTTCTTAAGTTCTCAGCTTAATGCAGGTCTAAATGTAGGAGCTTTCGTCTTACTTTAGTCCTGCATTAAACTGCCATACATGTTTCTAGATATGCGTGGCAATACATTTTAGAGCAATGCTGTATTTTTAGTAAGGACTGAACTTTTTGTTCGAGTTATCTCCAAGTTCTAGTAATCCGTGTTCGAGATATCGAAGTTCAACTGTATAGGTGTTAAATACAGAACTAAAGCCTTTTTCGATCTTATGTCAGAAGAACAAAATAAGAGCTAGTGTCGTCCACGTCGTCGTTGTCGTTGTCGTTGTCATCGTCGTTGTGGTTGTCATCGTCGTTGTCGTTGTCGTTGTCATCGTCGTTGTCGTCCGGAAACTTGACCGTTGGCTATAACCTCTTTACTATTGATGCAAATCGTATGAAACTTTACACACGTTATCACCATCACGACGGATACACTCTGATCGAGGGCCATAACTATGTAAGACTTACAGAAGTATCCCCTTTATTGACTTAGAGATATAGATTTAAGATGCGATGACACCCGCATGCGGTGTTCTTGTAATCATTTAAAATCGAATATTTAGGTAAGAAAAAATAGCACCATGAATACTTATTTAGCTCAACTTTTAGATAAGCATACGAATATATGAATCTGTTTTTTGGCCAAGGAAGAAAACGTACCATCAGATAATTTGAAATTTTAGAACAGAAAAAAATCCGACCTTTATGGGCAGGTGGCTGCTATATGCAGGGTACAAGTCATGCAGAAAGCTCACAGTGGAGTTTTCTGCATAACTTTTACCTTGTATTAAGCTGTCACCTGCTTAAACGTATCTGAATGTATTGTCTTAAAGATAAATACAGTAAAACCTCTCTAAATCGGAATTCTAGTTGAGAAGAATTCAAATACGTTTAGAGGAGCTTTCTGCATGACTTTCACCCTGCATTAAGCTGCCCTGATCAGACGGCTCCTATAGGAACCGTTTGATCTGTGTTTACGCTGTTTGCAAATGCGTGAAAAGGCGTTTATATGATGGAAAGGGTTAAGAATCGGAGGTAAAAGAAATACAGCAACAGAACGAAGTTTGAGAATACATTATACAACAGGTTAAGGGGTTGACCGTTTCCCTGTTCAATAGTTATGTAAGAAATAATGACATCGTGAACATTTATTAGTTTTTATAATACATGTACATGTAGCATATGTATATAGGCAAATGGAAGATATGTTATAAATTAATAAGCAAACAGCAGAACCTGGTTAGCCCATTCCCTCATATTGACGGCGTTTGACGACTCTGTAAAAGTTACTTTGTTGAAACCATTGTGATAAATAGAGTATTTGCTCCTATAGGAGCAAATGCTCTATTTATAACAATGGTTTCAAATCACAAAATTCTAAAATGTTCATTTTCTCTAGTAAATGCTCCTTTTGGATAGATTTGTTCAAAGAGGTTGGAACTAAAAATAGCCTATGAGGTAATGGGTTAAACGGCTCCGTAGGAACCGTCTGACCCGGGGTCTACTCTGTTTGCAAAGGCCTGAAAAGTCTTTTATTCAGCATGAAGAAGGTTTACTGTATACTTATAGTATAGAACCTGATCAAAATTGCTTTTTTTCAAAGCGATGCATTTTCTTGGTCTACAAAAAGAAATATTCAGTTTCACGAAATCAGAACAGGATCGTGTGCACCGCTGTCTGTTTCAAATCTTTTACAGTAGAAACGATCTGATCTGGATCTACTCTGTTTGCAAAAGTTGTTAAAAAGCATTATTTATGGAGGGTTTAGTATGGAGGCTCATTTGTAAACAGAGAAAACCGAGATCCTACAGCAGCCGTCTGATCAGGGTCTACCTTGATTGATATGGATCAATTATAAAACCTAATTCATATGCAGTAAAACCTCTCTATAACGACCACTAAATAACATCATTTTTTGTGTGTTAAAGGCAGGTGGCTGCTTAAAGCAAGATGAAAGTAAAACAGAACGCTCCTATATGGGAGCGTTCTGTTTTACTTTCACCTTGCTTTAAGCAGCCACCTGCTCTAAATACCAACTAATAAACACAATTTATTGGTCGTTTTAGAGAGGTTTTACTGTATTAATTATTTATTTAATGAATATCCATAGGGTAAATGGTTAAGTGATGATATAATGCGATCATAAAAATAATTATATACTTTCCTCCTTGAAGTTCTTTAAGTACGAGTAATGAAGTCTGTACGGTAAAACCACTTTGTGAATAAGCATAAGTGTCTTTAATGCAGGATGAAAATAATACAGAAAGCTCCTGAATGTAATAGAAGTAACTTAAAAGTAAAACAGATCAACCTAGTGAAGTTTAAACTTTTATCTGATAGAGACACTGTGTTGCTCCTTTCGAAAGAAAATAGTCCCAGCTTAGATGCCTCCTGTAGGAGACACCGTGTTGCTCCTTTCGAAAGAAAGTAGTCCCAGATCATATCCCTCCTGTAGGAGTCGTCTCATCAGGATCTATTCTATTTCTATTTGCTTATGAAATAATACATATTTCATTCTACAGTTTCAGTCATGGTCAAAACATTATGCGGTTAAATGCCATAATAAAAAATAATTCAATTAACTTTCTAGGCCTGTGTAAAAGTAACTTTTTGAAACCATTGTGATAAATAGAGCATTTGCTCCTAAGGAGCAAATGCTCTTTTTATCACAATGGTTTCAATACTACATAATTCTAACATTTTCCTTTTCTCTACTAAATGCTCCTTTTGGATAGATTCATTTAAAGAGATTGGATCTAAAAATAGCATATGAGGGAATGGTTTATTTAATGTTCATTATCTCGTTATTTCTATTAATATTTATGGAGTAAAATTGTTAAGCAAACACCATATTGCAGCAGTCAAAGGTTGATATGTGTCACACAAAAACGTGCATCTCGTATATCGTAAACAAGGGAGATGATTAGAGTCTGAAATATTTATTCATATCTATTTCAAAACTAACAGAAAACTACAAAATAAGAGACATATAGCTTGGTTTCTCAAATTTCGTCATATTATAGTAGTAGTAGTAGTTGTTGTTGTTGTAGTAGTAGTAGAAGTAGTAGTAGTAGTAGTAAGTAGTAGTAGTAGTAGTAGTAGTAGTAGTAGGTAGTAGTAGTAATAGTAGTAGTAGTAGTAGTAGTAGTAGTAGTAGTAGTAGTAGTAGTAGTGGTAGTAGTAGTAGTAGTAGTAGTAGTAGTAGTAATAGTAGTAGTAGTAGTAGTAGTGGTAGTGGTAGTAGTAGTAGTAGTAGTAGTAGTGGTAGTAGTAGTAGTAGTAGTAGTAGTAGTAGTAGTAGTAGTAGTAGTAGTAGTAGTAGTAGTAGTAGTAGTAGTAGTAAATAGTAGTAATAGTAGTAGTATAGTAGTAGTAGTAGTAGTAGTAGCAGCACAAGTAGTAGTGGTGGCAGTAGTGGTAGTAGTGGTAGTGGTAGTAGTGGTAGTAAAAGTAGTAGTAGTAGTAGTAGTGGTAGTGGTAGTAGTAGTAGTAGTAGTAGTAGTAGTAGGTAGTAGTAGTAATAGTAGTAGTAATAGTAGTAGTAGTAGTAGTAGTAGTAGTAGTAGTAGTAGTAGTAGTAGTAGTAGTAGTAGTAGTAGTAGTAGTAGTAGTAGTGGTAGTAGTAGTAGTGGTAGTAGTAGTTGTAGTAGTGGTAGTAGTAGTAGTAGTAGTAGTAGTAGTAGTAGAAGTAGTAGTAGTAGTAGTAGTAGTAGTAGTAGTAGTAGTAGTAGTAGTAGTAATAGTAGTAGTAGTAGTAGTAGTAGTAGTAGTAGTGGTAGTAGTAGTAGTGGTAGTAGTAGTTGTAGTAGTGGTAATAGTAGTAGTAGTGGTAGTAGTAGTAGTAGTATAGTAGTAGTAGTAGTAGTAGTAGTAGTAGTAGTAGTAGTAGTAGTAGTAGTAGTAGTAGTAGTAGTAGTAGTAGTAGTAGTAGTAGTAATAGTAGTAGTAGTAGTGGTAGTAGTAGTAGGTAGTAGTAGTAGTAGTAGTAGTAGTAGTAGTAGTAGTAGTAGTAGTAGTAGTAGTAGCAGCATCAGCACAAGCAGTAGCAAATAGTAGTTTATTTCAGCATAACCATTTACCAATTGTTCCTTGCCAAATACAATAAATATGCGGTTGATATTTCAGGAGTAGTAAGAAAGGTATAATGCACATATACATGTACATAGTATAAACATAAATCATTTAACCCTTCTCTTGCTATTCACGTCAATATACCTACCTGTAAATAGTTAAGACCCATATGAGACAGCTCCTGCAGGAGCTGTCTCATCAGGGTCTGCACTATTTACAAGTTGATTGTGCAACCAGTGCACTCAACAGCAGTGATTGCACAGCGAAATACTTGTACACAATGAAGATATACATGTATGTAATTATACAACAGGGCATGGGTAAAGAAGGAGAAATGTATTTTAAAATTCAGCAAGAGAAGGGTTGAAGTTATCACAGACTCGCCCAATCCCGTTTCCCTGATGAATGTAAGAAATCATGACTGTATTATACAGACATGAATACAGATCTATTTTATTCTGTCAGCAAACAGAGCAGATCCTGATCAAACGGTTCCTATGGGAGCTGTCTGAGCTGGCTGGTTCTTCTCTGTTTGCAATGGGGTTAAAAGGCGTATCCATGGAGTAAATGATTAACCCATTACCTCATACGCTATTTTTAGACCCAACCTCTTTGAATAAATCTACCGAAAAGGAGCATTAACTAAAGAAAAAGGAATATTTTAGAATTTTGTAGTTTAAAACCATTGTGATAAATAGAGCATTTGCTCCAATAGGAGCAAATGCTCTATTTATCACAATGGTTTAACAAAGTGACTTTTACAGAGTCGTCAAAAGTCGTCAATATGAGAGAATGGGTTAATCTTGTTTAGCTGAATCTTTATAATGGCATATAGACACATGATATTTTTGGCCATGTCAGAAACTGTAGAATCAGATATATTTTATTTCAAAGGCAAATAAAGCAGATCCTGATTACAAACAGATCTGGGTCTACTCTGTCTGGATCTACTCTGTCTGAAAAGGCACCGAGTAAATGTTAAACCCTGTAGACCTAGATCTGATTTTCAAAATATTTGATCACGTTTATGGTTAGACTTTTTGTCACTATTTTGTTAAAGAATATCAAATGCACTTACCAAATGCTGCCGATTCAAAGGCTGTCAGAATTACGAGATATAACACCGAGCGCATTTTGTCAGTTATTCCAGTGTCTTCCTCAGATAGTTATGTGAAAATGATGCAGACTTTTAAGAGTACCATTTTTTTGTTACCCAAGAAAATGGGCCGTGGTTTAGGGAAAGTTGTGTCGCTATGGAAACGAAAAACATAATTATGACCAACACCGTTATTTATTATTTAGTTTGAAACACATTTGCATGTATTTTGCATTTACATATATTAAACTCTTATTCCACCAGTCACGGACCTGACACGTTTTGAAAACAAATATTGGATCCAGATCAGACGCCGTGTACGTACCTTGACGTCTCATCTAGATCCACGCTGTTTGACACCCGGTCAATGGTTCCTCAAAAGATTGCACGAATAGAAGTATGTAAAAAAAAACTACAACATATTGTATTTGAAGCCGACATCATTTTAACGCGAGGGACAATGGTTGACTCTTGTCCCACTTTGAAAAAATAAAAACTGTTCAAGTTCGGATTTGCCGCAATTATGACTACTTCCATATCAATTAAGATATTCAGAAACTATTAATCGGGTGTCAAACAGCTTGGATCCTGATGAGACGCCGAGTTACTCGGCGTCTCATCTGGATCCAAGCTGTTTGCAAAATTCGAGTGAAGTCGCGGGTACCCGGATAAGGGTTGATGGACTGCGGCTAAACTTTCTGTTGTTCCTCGGAGAACAACCTAGCGTTTGTTACGGTTCGCCATTAAACGTTATCAGAAAACATGACGCTACCAAACAGCGGCTAACCCTTCACGTGCTGAAACAAACAATGCCTGCTTAAATTCCGTTCTGCTGATTTTTTATTGACATAAGAATCGATCAATATTTTTTTTAGAATCTACTGGCAGAATGTCAAACGGCTTGGATCCTCATGAGATGCCGATTTACTCGGCGTCTCATCTGGATCCAAGCTATTTGCAGCAGCGAATGAGGTCGGGGTTAACGAAAGAAGGGTGAGGTTTTGTCATTGTTCGGTTTGTTTATGGAAACGTCCTAAAATTCAAAGGCAGGGCTGAAACTTTACACCTACCAGCATCTGATAGTATCTATTAACATTTTACCTCATGTAAGAAATAATGACATCATGAATATTAATTAGATAAATTGTTATAATAGCATGTGCACACAGGAAATTTTGGTCATGGCTGACAATGTACAGTTATATCTATATTATTCAATAAACAAATAGAGCAGACCCTGATCAGACGGCTCCTATATTTGCAAAGGCGTAGAAAGTTGTATTTATAAAGATTAAGGGTAAATCTTCCAAAAAGTCTAGTTTGACTACTTCCGAATGTGTTCATCCTTTGAGAAATTGTTGACAAGTGACTTGACTTAATTATTTTGAGAAACCCTTGACCAAATGTCAAACAGCTTGGATCCTGATTCGATGCCGAGTTACTCGGCATTTTATCTGGATCCAAACTGTTTGCAAATACGGCACATGTCGCAGATAGCGAATTAAACGTTAACCCTTTATGTTAGGGGAACCAGAATACTGACATTTGGAAACTATGTAGACCCCAATTCATAAGGCTCCTAGAGGATCCCGATGATAAGGATCTTCACTATTTGTCATTCACAATCATCTCGCAGTTAACAGTAAAACCTCCCTATAACGGCCACTAAATTACATAAGGTATTTTGTGTTAAATGCAGGTGGCTGCTTAAAGCAAGATGAATGTAAAACAGAACGCTCCTATGGGAGCCTTCTGTTTTACTTTCATCTTGCTTTAAGCAACCACCTGCCCTAAATACCAACTAATTAACACAATTTAGCGGTCGGTTTTGAGAGGTTTTACTGTATATCTTTTCATGTCCAACCCTTAACTCCATGAAAATTCATGTAAGAAATAATGTCATCATGAATATTAATAAGTTAGAATTTTACAACAGTACATGAATACATGTACATTCATTGTTTGACCATGGTAGAAACTGTAGAATTAGATCTATATTATATGATAAGCAAACACAGCAGACCATGATCAGATGGCTCCTATAGGAGCCGTCTGATCTGGGTCTACTCTGTTTTGCAAAGGCGTAGAAAGGCGTATTTATGGAGTAAAGGGTTAGATTATAATTGACTATTCAAGTTTGAAAATTCAGCTTTCTCAGGTTTATATGACTATAATGCTGGATCCTGTTCTAGGGTTGGATAAATACCCCATTATTTGATACCCGGTTCGATCGAATCTTTGATAAATTGATGGCAAACTTAATTAAAACGATATAAACAACATTTTATGGTAAAATAATTTGCCAAATTTCGCAAGATTAGCTACACATCGTCCGATAGGGTGGCGTAGAAAGGCATCTTTATGGAGTACAGGGATATACATGCAAAGCGATTGATTAGCCTTTAAGCGTGCTCCGTTGAGTCACGTTCATTTTTCAAAATATAGGGTGCATTCATTTTCTCTATAAAATATACAGCTAGAATATCAAAACTTTGGAAAGTCCTTCGGACGAGACTATAAACTAAGGTCTGATGTATCAGTATTTTACGCTGATCATCTAAAAGAATCAGTAAAAACTCTGTCGATAATACGGATAGGGCATCGCGCCCGGGTTTCTCTGTATCTGCTCCCGTCTCCCTGGGGCGTCCAATTAGCCCACAGTGAGCAGAAACGGACCTTAATCAACACATACAAACAAACAAAACTTTGGATCCTGGTGAAAAGCCGATTCTGATCTGGATCTAATCTGTCTAAAAAGGGGATCAGTCAGCAATTCGTCTTTAGCATGTTAAGGGTTATATCTAGTTCGTTATAGATCAGATATTAACCTTTGACCGGATCGTGACGTCATTTAATGACAGGTCAAGGGCAGGGCTCCACCCAATCAGAGTCTGCCCTGTTTGTTGTGAATGTACTGGTATATACAGTAGAAACTGCCAATCATTTGCTGAGCATAGGAGTCTTAAAAAACATATAGGAGCTTTCTGCATTACTTTTGTCCTGCATTAAGCTGCCACCTGCATTACAAACCCATAATTCGACGTATTTTTTATGGCCACTTAAGACAAGTTATTCTGTAGATCTGATTCTAGTTTATGCAATTGTAAACTATCTCATAAAGCTTCTATAAATATTCAGCCAAATATTTATTCATTTACATGAATATCCATGAGGTAAATGTCGTTGAAATGTTTCAGGTTAACCCTTTGCATCATGAATATTTATTAGCTGAAGTATCATACTGATACATGTTTATGAAAGCGTGATTTGTTTGTTTTGGCTGAAACTCTTGAATCAGATTTATTTTAGCAAACAATGCAGACCTTGATCAGACGGGTCATACAGGATCTATCTGATCTGGGTCTGCTAGTTTTGCAAAAGCGTGAAAAATCATTTATATAGGCCTGCTGAAATCACACTAATGGAGAAAACAGTTCACAGCAGAGCGAGATTTCGATCCTCTGTACTCTCCTCTCTCTCCCCCTCTCTCTCCCCTCGTTCTATCTCTCTCTATTCTCCCCTCTCTCTCTTTCGTTCATTAGAACGTTCAAAATTGACCCCGATAGAATTTTGCTATGTCTCTCGATGGTTTATATTGGGGTTGAAAACATATATATCAAGAAATATATTCATTGTTAAGCTAAAATATTTATGTTTTCCCCAAGTTTAATCGCTATCTTACCACAGATATAGATATTCTTAGCATGTCTGAGTCATTCTTAATGCTTTATATACTGAAATCACCGTAATGGAGAAAAAAATATTTAGCAGAGCGAGGTTTCGATCCTCGGACCTCTGGGTTATGGGCCCAGCACGCTTCCACTGCGCCACTCTGCTTGTTAATATATATCAGTGTCGTGTAAGTAAAAATGTGGTATATATTTTTCTGATGCAATATATACACGGATTAGGCATTCCATTCAACATTTAAGTTTGGACGCTTGATATGTTAAATATAGATAACCCTAGATATATATATCCTTTAACCTCTTGAAACCATTGTGATAAATAGAGCATTTGTTCCTATAGGAGCAACTGCTCTGTTTATCACAATGGTTTCAAACGGTGACTTTTACAGAGGCGTCAAAAGGTGTCAATTTGAGGGAATGGGTCATAGCTTATATGCCAAGACAGAGCGTCTGTCAACGTCTACCCCAATAGTCTTCGATTTTGGTCATACTAATGTTGTCACCTTTCAGATTGATGTTACGCACGCGCGTAAGTGAATATCGCTAGCTACGCGCATGTAAGCAATCGTCGAACATAGCAAAATTCTCTCTGGGTGAATTTTGAAAATTCGTTCGAACGAAAGAGAGAAGGAAACGAGAGAGAGAGAGAGAGAGGAGGGAGAGAGAGAGAGAGATTAGAAAAATAAAGAAGATTTCAAGAGACAATGAAATTCCTGACTGTTATCTGGCGCTAACATCTGTACAAGTAGGTGTTCATGTGCACATAGAGCGCTTTAACCCATGAATCTGAATATTCATGTCAAATGATATGATGAATAGTAATTCCATTAATTGTTATGCACATGAACACGGAAAAACATTTTACCATGACATAAACTATATAATCGTATCTATATTATATCATAAACAAACAGAGCAGACCTTGATCAGACAACTCCTATATATGCCGTTTGATCTGGGTCCTCTCTGTTTGCAATTGCATGGAAATGCGTGTTTATGGAGTAAAGGATTGGTATGAAAGTGGGATTGAATATACATGGTCAGATTTTATACTGAGTGAATTGCCTCAGAAAAGATTTACACAACACGTATACATACAGGGAAATAGATCAATAAGCAGAGTGGCGCAGTGGAAGCGTGCTGGGCCCATAACCCAGAGGTCCGAGGATCGAAACCTCGCTCTGCTAAATTTCTTTTTTCTCTCTAGGATGTCAGTAAATAAAACATTAAGAACGATTCAGACAGGTCACCAGGTCATGAGTATCTATATGTATTATAATGCAGCAATTAAATTTGGGGAAATATTATAATTATATTTTCAAAAGAAAAAGAGAGTGCGTGTGCGTGCGTGCGTGCTCGCGTGTTACTCGGCTTCTGATCAATATCCAGACTGCTTTGCGTATTTAACTTCTTACTAAAGTTGTTTTTACGTAACAGGCGTGTAAATGATATACATGTGTCAAGCGTTCAAATCTGAATGTTGAATAGATTAGCCATATTCAGTAAATAGTGTATATATTGCATCAGAAATATATACCTATAGGATATCAGAATAATATTAACAAGCAGAGTGGCGCAGTGGAAGCGTGCTGGGCCCATAACCCAGAGGTCCGAGGATCGAAACCTCGCTCTGCTAAATACCTTTTTTCTCCATGACAGTGTTTTCAGTGTATAAAACGTTAAACTGACTGAAAACAGGCTAAAAGTACAGCAAAAACTCGATACTTCGAAATTTTAGTAATGAAGAATGTATACCTTTCTAAGCAGGTGGCTTCTTTATGCAGTGTGAAAGTCATGCAGAAAGCCCCCTCTAGTAGTGACGTTCGTCCTGCATTATGCTGCCATCAGTCTTAATCATTTCCTTGCTATGAACGCCTTTTCACACATTGCAAACAGAAAAGACCCAGATCAGAAGGTTCGTATAGGATCTGCTCTGTTTGCTAATGGAATTTGAGAGATATGTTTCGTTAGTTTTTAAAATTGCTACAATGCTCCGCATTCCATATTTCATTATAACTATTTTGTTCCTGAATATTCAGTAGGTATTGAAAACTGGATCAGGGACAGAGTTAATAGACCGATAATGGTATTTGTTTTAGTGTTATCGGGGTTTTACAGTGTCTATATATGTGGTAATACTGCAGTTAAACTTGAAAAACACATAATTATTTTACATTACATAAAAAATAAATATATTCCTTGATTTTTTATTGGGTTTTTTTCCGATTCTCAATATAAGCCATTGTCGAACATAGGAAAATTCTCTCTGGGTCAATTTTGAACATTTATACATGTATGAACGAAACAGATAGGGAGAAGTGAGAGAAAAATGAGGGAACGAAGAGAGAGAGATAAATTAGAAAAATTAAGACGATTTCAAGAGACAATAAAATTCCTGACTGATATCTGGAGCTGACATCTGTTCAATTGGATGTCCATGGGCACATAAAGCACTTTAACCCTTTACTTAATGAATATTCGTGTAAAATAATGATATCATGAATATTAATTTGACTAATTGTTGTAATAGCACATGAACACGGATATTATTTTACCATGATATAAACTATAGAATCGAATCTATATTATATCATAAACAAACAGAGCAGACCTTGATCAGACGACTCCTATATAGGCCTTTTGATCTGGGTCAACTCTGTTTGCAATTGCATAGAAAGGCGTAGTTATGCAGTAAAGGGTTGGTATGAAAGTGGGATTGAATATACATGGTCAGATTTTGCCTCAGAAAAGATATACACAACACGTATACATACAGGGAAATAGATCAATAAGCAGAGTGGCGCAGTGGAAGCGTGCTGGGCCCATAACCCAGAGGTCCGAGGATCGAAACCTCGCTCTGCTAATTATCTTTTTTCTCTCTAGGATGTCAGTAAATGAAACATTAAGAACGACTCAGACTGGTCATGAGTATTATACTCCCAATTTGACCTGAGACTCGATTAATTTTTGGCGTGTTTATCGGGATTGTTCGTAATATTCTGTGACAAAATATAGCAAACCAAAAGCCGGTAATAATCATGTTCCACGAGGATTGTATTCTTACAGCGCATTCTTACACATTACACATGTATCCGAAGATTACCGTAACATGCGTGTAAATGATACATGTATACATCTGTCAAGCGTTCACACCTGAATGTTGAATAGACTAGCCATGTTTAGTAAATTGCATCAGAACGAATATACATTGTACCACATATTTACTCACAGGTCTAGCAGAGAGGCGCAGTGGAAGCGGAGAAAGTGGAGAACAGACCCTGGTCAGACTGCTCCTATATAGAAACTGTCCATCTTGATCTACTTTATTTATAAATACGTGAAAAGGAATGAGTTAGAGTGGGGTATTCTGGTTTAACACGTTCAGTAGAGAAACAAACTGGATTGCATCAGAAAAATATACTGCCTTGTATACATACAGGACACAGGGAAAACTCAATAAGCAGAGTGGCGCAGTGGAAGCGTGCTGGGCCCATAAGCCAGAGGTCCGAGGATCGAAACATCGCTCTGCTAACTATCTTTTTTTCTCTCCATGATTTCAGTATGCAAAACACTAAGAACGACTCAGACAGGTCATGTATATATTTATGCATGATAACGATTCAATTAAACTTAGGAAAATATAAGTATTACTCTCCCAATTTGACCTGAGATTCGATTAATCTTCGGCATGTTTATCGGGATTGTTCGTAATACTCTGTGACAAAAAAAAGCAAAACAAAAGCCGATAATAATCATGTTCAACGAGGGTTGTATTCTTATAGCGCATTCGTATACCTTCGTAAATTTATCCGAAGATTATCGACGATAATAAAACGGAATATGCATGAGTCTCAGGTCAAATTGGGAGCACAATACTAATGAATTATAACATAATTTACATTTTCAAAAATAAAACAGTATGTGTGTGCATGCAAATAGTATGTGTGTGCATTAGTGTGTGTTTCATGTGTGCGTGCGAGCGCGCGTGCGTGTGTGTTACTCGGCATCTGATCAAGACCCAGGCAGTTTTGTGTATTTTACTGTATATACACTTACTACAGCTGTTTTACGTACATGTAACAAGTGCCTAAAGGATATACACTCACTACAGCTGTTTTATGTGAGCGTCTAAATGATATACATGTACATATATCAAGCGTTCAAACCTGAATGTTGAATAGATTAGCCTTGTTCAGTATTGTCAATGCATACATTGCACCAGAAACATATACCACATATTTACTTACAGGACATTAGCATAATATTAACAAGCAGAGTGGCGCAGTGGAAGCGTGCTGGGCCCATAACCCAGAGGTCCGAGGATCGAAACCTCGCTCTGCTAAATTATTATTTTTTCTTTCTCCATTACGGTGATTTCAGTAATTGAACATTCAGAATGACTCAAACAGGTCTGATCTGAGTCTACTCAATTTGCAAAGACTAAGAAAGGCGTAATTATGGAGTAAATGGTTGATCTGGAAGTAGAATAGAATGTACATATTCAGTTTATATACTGACTGATTTGCCTCAGAAAATGCTTGTACCACTTTTATACATACAGAAATATAAGCAGGGTGGCGCAGTTGAAGTTCCGAGGATCGAAACTTCGCTCTGCTAAATACCATTTCTCTGTAATTTAACATATAAAACCTAAGAATGAATCAGATAGGTCAAGAGTAAGTATGATAACACTGCATTTAAAGATGGGAAATATAACAGAATTCGAACATAAAAATAGAAACTTTAAAACGAACTGTTTTCAATACATACAGGGAAATAACTCAATAAACAGAGTGGCGCAGTGGAAGCGTGCTGGACCCATAAATCAGAGGTCTGGGGATCGAAACCTCGCTCTGCTAAATACTCTATTATCCATTAGGGTGGTTTCAGTATATAAAGCATTAGTTAGGTAACATAGTATTTGAAATTTGGGAAAATACAACAAGAAAGAGGGAGGGAGAGAGAGAGACAGAGAGAGAGAGAGAGAGAGAGAGAGAAAGAGACAGAGAGACAGAGAGAGACAGAGAGAGAGAGACAGACAGACAGACAGACAGACAGACAGACAGACAGACAGACAGACAGACAGACAGACAGACAGACAGACAGACAGACAGACAGACAGACAGACAGACAGACATACAGAGACAGAGACAGAGAGGGCATACAGACAGACAGACAGAGAGACATAGACAGAGAGACAGAGAGACAGAGAGAGAGGAAGAGAGGGAGATGGAGAGAGAGAGAGAGAGAGAGAGAGAAGGGATATACACATGATGAGATATATTAGATGAGAGAGAGAGGAGAACATTAGTAGAAAAGGAGAGAGCTAGCTAGTACGTATAAGGATACAGACTATCTGTCAGTAGTATACTAATGGGCCAAAAGGTAAATCATTGTCTCTTATTTAGAGCTACAGAAAAACCTCTCTATAACGACCACTAAACTACATAAATTATTGTGTGTTAAAGGCAGGTGGATGCTTAAAGTAAGGTAAAGGTAAGACAGAACGCTCCTATAGGAGCGTTCTGTTTTACTTTCACCTTGCTTTAAGCAGCCACCTGCACAAAATACCAACTAATTAACACAATTTAGTGGTCGTTATAGAGAGGTTTTTATTGTATTCACTTTAACCATTTCCCAGTTTAATATCAATGTAAGAACCCATGAATATTAATTAGCTGAATTTTAATAATGGCATGTAGAAACTCTAGAATCAGTTCCGTAAACAAGCTGACTTGGTTGCATCAGAAAAATATACTACCTCGTATACTTATAGGGCACAAGAAAACAATCAATAAGCAGAGTGGTGCAGTGGAAGCGTGCTGGGCCCATAACCCAGAGGTCCGAGGATCGAAACCTCGCTCTGCTAAATACTTTTTCTCCATTAGTATACTATTATAATAAAATTAAAACAACACGGATTATTAAAACAATTTATGAGTATTTACCGGACATGTGTGGTACAGGTAAAATTAGATCTTTTGGCACACCTTTTGTTCTCAGTGTTTACAAACACTACAGGTAAATACACTGTATAAAGCCCAGGTGGCCGCTATAATAGTTCAAATCTGTTTTGCTTTTATTGTTTTATATTTGGAATGGGTAGTTTTGTTTTTTCATATGTTTTGATGGGCGTATATATTTTTTATTATTTTTTATTTTTATTTTTCTCGAGACCACCGTTACGGGTATGTTTTGTTTACATTTTAAGTAGGTTATGTTGGTGTGCCATAAGATCTACAATTTGGACTGTACATATAACGTTCAAAATAAACATTGGAAAATATAATCAGTTCACCTGCAGTAGAAACTGTTTAAGCGGCCACCAATTTATTGAAAATAGGAGTCTTAAAACGCAAGCGGTTACTCAATGCAGGGCAAAAGTAATGCAGAAGGCTCCCTATAGGATTACTTTTGAGTGGGACACAATATTCACATTCAATCAAACTGATTAGATTACATCAGAAAGATATACTACCTTGTATACATACAGGGCACAGTAAAAATCAATAAGCAGAGTGGCGCAGTGGAAGCGTGCTGGGCCCATAACCCAGAGGTCCGAGGATCGAAACCTCGCTCTGCTAAATACTTTTTTTCTACATTTGACAAACTATGAAATACTTAGAATGACTCAAACCGACGTAAGAATAAAATATTACAGGTGTAGTTACATGACAAATAAACCTTGGAAAACTATAAACATTTAACCTATTTAAAAACTTAGAACATGTGTGTGTTGATGAACATAAATATTCTTTATACAAAATTACTTCGATTCCTTTCTTAATATTACCAATTATCGTACATAGAAAACTTTCCTCAACTTTCCTTCCGGTCAACTTTGAAATTTGTTATCAGTTGTTTGTGTAGTCAGGAATTACAGAGGGCGAAAGAAGAGAGGAGAAGAGAGAAATGGAGTGAGAGAAAGAATAAACTGAAAAATAGATATATCTATATAGGAGAGCTAAATAAATAGATGAAGAGAGAGAGAGAGAGAGAGAGAGAGAAAAGAGAAAGAGACAGAGAGTGAAAGAGAGAGATAGAGAGAGAGAGAGAGAGGGAAAAGAGAGAGAGAGAGAGAGAGAGAGAGAAGAATCAGCGGATACTCGATCATTGACTCTTGTCTGTACCAAATCATTTTAACCCTTCTCTTGCTGAATTTTAAAATACATTTCTCCTTCTTTACCCATGTCCTGTTGTATAATTACATATATATTCACTGTGTACACGTATTTTGCTGTGCAATCACTGCTGTGGAGTGCACTGGTTGTACAATCAACTTGTAAATAGTGCAGACCCTGATGAGATAGCTCCTGTAGGAGCTGTCTCATCTGGGTCTTCACTATTTACAGGTACGTATATTGACGTGAATAGCATGTGAAGGGTTAAGATGGGAAATCCCGACTTAACAAGTAAAGAGGTTTAATATCAAGGTTGATTAGAACAGCCATGATCGGTACACGTACAGACCATATTTCATCAGGGAAAATATACTACGTGTAGCCGAAAGGGAACAGAAATAACTCAATAAGCAGAGTGGACAGTGGAAGAGCCCAAATAGCTCATAGGGGTCTGTACCGCTTTATGGGAGTCTACATATACTATACAATAAACGTTGTTACATAGTATATAAACTCCCATGAAAGCGGTGCGGACCCCTATGAAATAGCCAAGGGTTCCGCGGATCGAAATCTCGCTCTGCTATATACTTTATTATTCATTAACGTTATAAAAATAAGACGTTATGTTTGAAAAGTATCTACATGTGTGACAATATTGGATATAGAGAAAGAAAGACAGAAAATCAAGAAAGAAAGGTGGTGGAAAGAGAGAAAATGCTAATATGGAATATTAAGATAGATATATATTGGAGAGAGAGAGAAGAAGAAGAAATGAAGAAAAAGATATAGAAAGATAGTAGAAAGATAACGAATGGCATTCAATAGTGCCCTAGTGTGTCAATGTCAGTGTATAAATGTAAGAACCCATGAATATTAATTAGCTGAATTTTAATAATGGCATGTAGAAACTCTAGAATCAGTTCCGTAAACAAGCTGACTTGGTTGCATCAGAAAAATATACTACCTCGTATACTTATAGGGCACAAGAAAAAACAACAAGCAGAGTGGTGCAGTGGAAGCGTGCTGGGCCCATAACCCAGAGGTCCGAGGATCGAAACCTCGCTCTGCTAAATACTTTTTCTCCATTAGTATAATTTCATTATAAAAATAAAACACTCAGAATGACTCAAACAAGATAGAGTATTTACACATGTGGTAACATTGCAATTAAACTTTAGGAAAATATAATAATTCCACTTATTTATGTGTGTGTATTTGATAAAAATACATTATTTAAAATTACTTGATTCCTTTCTTATTATTACCAGTCATCGTGCATAGAAAACTTTCCTCAACATTCCCCTTGGTCAACTTTAAATGTGCTATTAATTGTTTGTTTAGTCAGAGATGAAAAAGAAAGAGAAAGAAAGAAGGAAAGAAAGAAGAGAAAAATGGAGGGAGAGAATAAACAGAAAAGAAAGATTTGTATGAGATATAAATAGATGGAACAGAGCGAAAAGAAAATCTGGAGAGAGAGAGAGAGAGAGAGACTGACAGACAGACAGACATACATACAGACAGAGATACAGACAGGCAGACACAGACAGATAGACAGACAGACAGACAGATGACGAGTTGTGCGATTCTAAACATTTATCTTGCTGTGCCAATTCTCGACAGCCAAAATCTTTATTTTACATATTTTTTTCAAACATACGATCAAATAATCTGAATGTTAATAAACCACAGGGTTATTCGGGTTCTCATCCGGGGTCCATGCTTATAAAACTTTTAGTTGAGTCTGATTTCGTTCTCAAGTTTTTGATTGGTCAGATTTGAGCCTTTGGCTCAAATCTGACCAATCAAAAGCTTGAAAGCTTGAGAACGAACTCAGACTGACTAAAAAGTTTTATAAGCATGGACCCGGATCTGACCTACTTGTAAAGACTATTAGACGTCCGCTAACAGCGTACAGTTCAATAGACGAAGACGTGTGTTCAAATAATAAAATTGCCATTTCTTCATCCAACTCTGTGTTGTGAAAACTCGTTAGAATCGTTTTTAAATAATTCCTTCATAGGCTATTTTTAGAATAAATTACTGAAAAGGAGCATTTACAAGAAAAAGCGACATTTTGAAGCCATTCTGACAGATAGAGAATTTGTATAAATGGAGTATATAATCTGTTTATCATAATGGTTTCCAGTGACTTTTACATAGGCGTCAAACGGCGTCACTATGAGGGAACGGTCACAACATAGAGTTTATTGTGGAGAAATAAAGGAACTAGTCTTGAAAACATTTTGATTTACGCATCTAATATGGTTATCTGGCCTGATAAACGTTCTCGTTTTCGGACTGATATTTTGTTCATATATAAATACAGAATAAATAACAGAACAGAACTTCAATTTTGTACAGTAAGGGACATGGTATATATACATACAATAATGGTCATCAGAATCCAAGGTGTGTGATATTCGGTCAATAGTTTCACAAAATACTGAACGAATCAAAGAAAGTAACATCGATGGGACATAATTAGGTTTAAAATGTTGAAAATAGTTTCCAAGGTAACCAAAAATGCTATAACAAATATCTGCATTCATTCCGTCGAAATCAGAATAATAAATTGTACATGAGCAAGACAAACTGCAAACAAAGTTTTTAAAACTTGCAAACTTATAGAGTTTATTTACATGTACAAATACAATGTACTTCAGAAATGAACATTATTCTGTTAAGCGTCTTCTGTGTCTGAACAGGGGTCGACATGTTGTTTGTTTCGGCGTCTAGTATTTGCCTGAAAATTGAAAGAAAATGGCGTGTACAGTAAAATCTCTCTATAGCGGCCGCTAAATCGTGTTAATTAGTTGGTATTTACGGCAGGTGGTTGCTTAAAGCAAGGTGAAAGTAAAACAGAACGCTCCAATAGGAGCTTTCTGTTTTGCTTTCACTTTGCTGTAAGCAGCCAACTGCATTTATTACAAAATAATTGATGTAATTTAGTGGCCGTTATAGAAAGGTTTTACTGTATTAGTCAGATAGTATGTTTCTAAATATCTGGAGAATGGAAAACAACAAACTTGTAAACAAATATTCCATATTTGATATAATAACTAATGACATACTAACAGAAAACGTTATAGCTCACGTCAGTGTAAAAGAGTGGAGAAATATTAGACGTAGTATGCATTACCTTTTCCATATTTTCCGTATTTTGTTTTACCATAGCCGTAACCATAGCCACCACCATTTCCACCACCATTGCCGCTACCACCAAAGCCGCCACCATTGCCTCCAAAGCCGAAGCCACCATTTCCAAATCCACCATTTCCAAATCCACCACCATTTCCAAATCCACCATTACCAAATCCACCATTTCTAAATCCACCATTACCAAATCCTCCGCCAAATCCCCCAGGACCACCTCCAAATCCGGAGCCGCTGCCCCCGCCGTTTCCACTGACATCTACGGGGTACCATGAGACATGGGTTTGGAAATGTGGTTTCCAGTGGACGACTTTTCCCTTTCCCTTTCCGTAACTGCTCCCACCAAAACCACCTCCAACACTTCCACCAAAACCACCTCCAACACTTCCACCAAAACCACCTCCAACACTTCCACCAAAACCGCCTACACCAAAATTGCCACCAAAACCGCCTTCACCAAAACCACCAACTCCTCCTGGTCCTCCTCCTCCTCCATTTCCACCCCCACCGTTACCACCTCCTCCATATCCTTTGCCATATCCAGATACGGCAACGACTAGCACGGCGAGAAGAATGAGATTGTGCATGGCTGAAATAACATAATGTCTGCTTAAATTCTGATCTGCAGCAATTTTCACTTATTACTTTCGATTCTTTAACCCTTTCCTCCATAAATACGCCTATATACGCCACTGTAAAAGTCACTTTAGGAAACCATTGTGATAAATAGAGCATTTGCTCTATTTATCACAATAGTTTCACACTACAAAGTTCTAAAAGTTTCCTTTCCTCTACTTAATGCTCCTTTTCAGTAGATTTATTTAAAGTGGTTGGGTCTAAAAATAGCCTATGGAGGAAAGGGTTAAAACCTTTCTATGCCTTTGAAAACAGAGTAGCCCCAGATCAGACGGCTCCTACAGGAGCCGTCTGATCAGGGTCTGCTCTGGTTTGCTTATGAATAATATAAATCTGATTCTATAGTTTCTGATTTGGCAAACTTGTATATGTTAACCCTTCTCTTGCTGAATTTTAAAATACATTTCTCCTTCTTTACCCATGCCCTGTTGTATAATTACATATATCTTCACTGTGTACAAGTATTGCGCTGTGCAATCACTGCTGTGGAGTGCACTGGTTGCACAATCAATTTGTAAATAGTGCAGACCTGATGAGACAGCTCCTGCTTGAGCTGTCTCATCTGGGTCTTCACTATTTACAGGTAGGTATATTGACGTGAATAGCAAGCGAAGTGTTAATATGCCGTTTTAAAAAATAAATCTAATTATTCATGTAGTAAACGGTTAAGTCTCATACTGCTGTGAAAAAAATAATGTCTGCTCAATTCGGATCTGGTGCAATTTCGACTACATCCGAATCTATCAAGTTGTTTTAGAAATAATTGACCGAGTGTCAAACAGATTAGATCCTGGTGTCAAATCTAGATCCAAGCTGTTTGTCAATACGAGCCAGTCCGTGAGTTGCTGGATAATAGCTAACCAATTCCCTCATATTGACGACTTTTGACGATACTGTAAAAGTCGCTTTGTGAAACCATTGTGATAAATAGAGCATTTGCTCCTATAGGAGCAAATGTTCTATTTATCACAATGGTTTCAAACTACAAAATTCTAAAATTTTCCTTTTCTCTAGTTAATGTTCCTTTTCGGTGGATATATTCTAAGAGGTTTTATCTAAAAATAGTCTATGAGGTAATGGGTTAATTACTTCTAGTACAGTAAAACCTCTCATTCAAGTAAGTGTCACTATCGGTCATTAACTCATTCCCTCCTAGACTATTTTTAGACTCAACCTCTTTGAGTAAATCTACCAAAAAAGGAGCATGAACTACAGAAAAGGAGAATTTTAGAATTATGTAGTTTTGAAACAATTGTGATAAATATAGCATTTGCTCCAATACTCTATCTGTCACAATGGTTTCAAAATATTACTTTTACAGAGGCGCCAAAAGGCGTCACTATGAGGGAATGTTTTTAATTAATGCATGAGGTAGCTTCATGAAGACTGAAAGTCATGCAGATCGTCTGTATTAACCAATTCCTCATAGGCTATTTTAACCTCTTGGAATAAATCTACTGAAAAGGAGTTTTTACTAGACAATATTAGACTTTAGAATTGTGTAATTTTGAAACCATTGTGAAAATAGAGCATTTGCTCCTATGGTTTCAAAAAGTGACTTTTACACAGCCGTCAAAAGGTGGTAATATGATGTAATGGGTTTAGCAGCTATACATGTCTGTAACCAGTTCAATTCTTTACTATTAGTTCGGATTAGCGATGTTTTACTGTATGTTTAACCCATTCCCTCATAGGCTATTTTAAGATCCATCCTATTTGAATAAATCTACCGAAAAGGAGCATCAACTAAAGAAAAGATTTTTTTTAGAATGTTGTAGTTTGAAACCATTGTGATAAATACAGCATTTGCTCCTATAGGAGCAAATGCTCTATTTATCACAATGGTTTCAAGAAGTGACTATTACAGAGGCGTAGAAAGGCGTATTTATGGAGGAAAGGGTTAATATACGTTGTCTCTTCAGTGATCAAGACGACAACTCCACCTACATGTATCACAGGGGTTTACATTTTCAATTTGCTAGGTATAAATATATAGTTCGAGTGCTAAACATCTTGAAAAGCATGTTGTTTTTTTATAAATCTATTTAATATTTGGGACCGATTCCAAACGCTATAATATAAATAAGCGTTATATAGTCATACCATATATACTAAAGAAATAAGTATAATTAATTTCAACTGCTTATAATTATACTATTTCCATGTCCAAACTATTTTCTAGAACTGAAATAGCTTGAAAACATGGAAATCTAGTTTCGCGTAAAGTCTAATTGTTCTGGTTCAGAAGCAAATAAAACTCCTGTCTGCTGCGTTTTTACATTATTTTGATTAGCTTACTTTATTTGGAATTTATCTATCTAGTGCAAACCAGCTTGACTCCAGATGAAGTATCAAATTAATGGATTCCGTATCTGGATCCATGCTGCATGCAAACCTAAAACGTGTTGTAATTAGCGAGAGAAAGGGCCACCATCCCTGTACTCCGCAAACCCTGTACTCAGTGGAATAGACATAGGTCAGAGACATCTGGTCTGGGTCTGCTCTGTTTTATTATAATTATGCTACAAATGTGATTCCCTATTGCCATGGCAACAAATTTAAATTCTATTTTAATACAAGAAATGAATAATGCAATTTCAAAACGGAAGTTTGTCATGAATAATGATGAAGTAAAAAGTTTCAAAGAATAGTTAGAGATGAATGTTAACAAGACGCACGTACCTGGTTTCTGGCTGGAAACTGCTGGGACACTGCGATTCTACTCTGGTTTGACTTCCGTTATATAGAAGTCTTACTACAAGTCATACATATTAATTCTAATTCTGACAGATGAGGCGAATTACGTTCTTAAATGATGGGTATTGCTTTGCACTGCAACATTGCATACTAAAGGCCGTTTTTTCGTTACAGTGAGTGCTAGATAGTGCATATTCCAGTGGAAAAAATAAGAAGTTAAAGTCCAAGTTCAACAGTTCAATGTTAATTATCACTAAACGTTTGGCGCGCTACCGGTGTCATAGCGATACTTTAGGAGGCAGTTTGGATCCAGATGAGATGAGCAAATTGACGTTTAAATTCTAAACAACCTGGGCATAGTTTTAAAGTGAAACGGAAGAAGGGTTACTTGTCAGAATTGAAGCAGAAGAACATTTTTGGTGACGACAATAACAAAGCATACCAAGAGCTATAACGCAACTCGTTGTTCATGCTTATTCACACTCTACTGAGGAAATTAACCATTCTCTTGCTAACTTTTAAAATGCATTTATTCTTCTTTACCCATGCCCTGTTGTAGAATTACATATATCTTCACTGTGTATAAGTATTTCGCTATGCAATCACTGCTGTGGAGTGTACTGGTTGCACAATCAACTTGTAAATAGTGCAGACCCTGATGAGACAGCTCCTGCAGGAGCTGTCTCATCTGGGTCTTCACTATTTACAGGTAGGTATATTGACGTGAATAGCAAGCGAAGGGTTAAGATAGCATTTGAGCACTGTTAGACACCAAATGAGTCATCGAGTTTACTCTGCCTCTCATCAGGATCCAAACTGTTTGTTACTCTGATTTTCGTTTCAGGAAATTAATAGAAATAGGAACAAATCTACTTTAAACATGGAACTAGACGAGGATATTTGCAGATGCCGCTTGTTTATTATGCTAAATGTTTACAACCGATAATCGGACCGCTCGAGACTGGTTTTGACGTATGTAAAACCTTCCCCTTATATAAGCTACCTTTGGCATCTGGCTAACAGAGTAGACCCAGATTAACCCATTCCCTCATATTGACGACTTTTGACGACTCTGCAAAAGTCACTTTGTGAAACTATTGTGATAAATAGAGCATTTGCTCCCATAGGAGCAAATGCTCTATTTATCACAATGGTTTCAAACTACAAAATTCTAAAATTGTCATTTTCTCTAGTTAATGCTCCTTTTCGGTATATTTATTCAAAGAGGTTGTATCTAAATATAGCCTATGATGTATTGGGTTCAACAGCTCATTAGTTTGCTTATATAATAATAAATATCTACTTCTGCAGTTTCTGTCAAAGTCAGAAAACTTCTCTTGCCTATGTGTAATTATAAAACTTCAGTCCAGGAATATTCATGTTGTAATAAAGTGTTAATTAATATTCATGGAGGAAATTATTAACCCTTCTCTTGCTGAATTTTAAAATACATTTCTCCTTCTTTACCCAAGCCCTGTTGTATAATTACATATATCTTCACTGTGTACAAGTATTTCGCTGTGCAATCACTGCTGTGGAGTGCACTGGTTGCACAATCAACTTGTAAATAGTACAGACCATGATGAGACAGCTCCTGCAGGAGCTGTCTCATCTGGGTCTTCACTATTTACAGGTAAGTATATTGACGTGAATAGCAAGCGAAGGGTTAAGATAGCCTTGGAGCACTGTTAGACACCAAATGACACATCGAGTTTACTCTGTATCTCATCAGGATCCAAACTTTTTGTTACTCTGATTCTCGTTTCAGGACATAAATAGAAATAGGAACAAATCTACTTCAAACATCGAACTAGACGAGGATATTTGCAGATGCCGCTTGTTTATTATGCTAAATGTTTACAACCGATAATTGGACCGCTCGAGACTGGTGTTGACATATGTAAAACCTTCCCCTTATATAAGCGACCTTTGGCATCTGGCTAACAGAGAAGACCCATATTAACC
The DNA here is from genome assembly GCA_963576725.1 of Azorinus chamasolen. Lineage (NCBI taxonomy): Eukaryota > Metazoa > Mollusca > Bivalvia > Cardiida > Solecurtidae > Azorinus > Azorinus chamasolen. Next base: position 52,358,545 of record OY755253.1, on the reverse strand, counting down.
CATTCCCTCATATTGACGACTTTTGACGACTCTACAAAAATTATTTTGTGAAACTATTGTGACAGAAAGAGCATTTGCTCCCATAGGAGCAAATACTCTATTTATCACAATGGTTTCAAACTACAAAATACTAAAATTGTCATTTTCTCTAGCTAATGCTCCTTTTCGGTAGATTTATTCAAAGAGGCTGTATCTAAATATAGCCTATGAGGTAATGGGTTAAACAGCTCATTACAGGGTCCGCTCTTTTTGCTTATATAATAATAAAGACCTGATTCGGCAGTATCTGTCACAGCCAAAACTTCCCTTGCCCTCAGTCCAGGAACATTCATGTTGTAATAAAGTGTTAATTAATATTCATGGAGGAAATGGTTAATATCATATTGATAAATATAATTGTTGAGCAATGAAGACCTTTGCTTGTTTTGGTTATACTGCTAAACAAAATAAGTCAAAATGTGCAGGTCTTTGTGTATCCCTTTCAACACTGACTTCAAATGGAATATTCCAAAATTAAAAAGGTCATAATTACTGGGGCATGTTTAAAGAAAAGCTGTAAACATGACAAATAGAGGGCCCATCTAAACCTATACTGAATAATAGAACAGGAACAAGAGAGCCATGATGACCATGTATCGCTTACCTGGGTGATAGAGCTCGGAAGAACTTTCTCTAAATTTTATTATCGAAATCTTTCACGTATTGGCAAGTACAGATGTAAAAGTACCTAGTTATAGTCTACTTTCAGTCTGAATGGCCGCTCAGCCGACTGTACATTACTGCCCTGGTCATTGAGTCATTGGCCTACAATATTGAGCACTGCTAACATATGGCGCAATCATGCAGCCGCAGTACCGGCGAGTGACCCTCAAAGGTACCCATTTTAACCCCAGGGTGGAGAAGGTGTGCGGGTGGGAGACACAGAAAAGCGTCTCTGAAATTTCCGGGAGGGACCGGGATTTGAACCCCGGACCTCCGGACTGATAGTCAAGCGCGTTACCACTAGACCACAGCCAGATGTAATCTCAAGGCGCTCATTCGACACGGTATTTCACATCCTGAATTTTATGGTGATGTGATTTACAAACTTCGTAACATTTTCTCACTTTGTTCATCAAATATGTTAAAAAAATTCATTAAAAAGGGATATGATCCTATAGTACTACAACATACTGCATGTCTGGTTGTCAACCCTTTTACAGTTAGCAATCACGCTGACCTCTTTGCACGATATAGTTGGCGAACAAGTGCTCGATTTCACTAAAATCCATATTCGGGAGCGAAGCTGACGCTTCTTTCTTGTAGATACTAATGAGAAATGGTGAAATATTTTCAAAGGGAATCTTACATACCGGTGACATCGCATTTTATTGCCACAGATCCGATTAAATCTTTTCGGACAATTCCGAGGACCAGAAACGGCTACTTTCATTTTTAACGTATCAAGCGCTCAGAAGAATACACACTGGTTCCCCACTTCGCCGTGCACCATCACGAAGAAAGCAGGGTTCCATAATTTGAATGTTTACATAATTCACAAGTCGGTTAACTAAATCAATTCGAATAGACGCTTGCTGGGTAAAATGGTGTAGTCTGTTAGCGTTGAAGTGTTGGAAAAGATATAATCGGATCTGTGGCAGTAGAATGCATTGTCACCGGTATGTGAAATTCTTTTTGAACATGTTTCATAATTTCTCATCAGGATCTACCAAAAAAGAGTATCAGATTCGCTCCCGAATAGGGGTTTTAGTGAAAACGAGCACTTGTTCGCCAACTATATCGTTTCCACCTAAATAAAAAACACGGTTTTCTGAAGGTATTTGCCCCTCGTACTCGCTAAAACGGAGACAAAGTATGGGATATTTAGTACCAGCGTGTAGATAAAACATTTTTCTTTCTATATAATCTTTGTTTTGTGGGAAAATTCCCCTCCGGTCGAAAATAATTGCAGTTGAAGCGGAGCACCCGAGGATCGGATGGCCCAAGAATTATTTGCCTTTCTCTTATATAGAATATACGAAATTTCAGCTTTGTCTCAAAACACCTCAAGCTTTATTTTTTTCGGCCCCAAATGTTACAAAACGTCAATTTAGGGACATTTTAACTTATTTTAGACATATTTCATGAGCCTAAGGCCTGTGCAACGGACAAGAGAGAATCATTCAAATCTAATAGAGGTTCACCTACAAATCATTCCTCTGAAAATTTGTGAAAATCCAGTCAGTGGTTTAGGAGGAGATGTTTAAAGAGTTTTTTGTTAAATCTGTTTTTAGCTTGTGTGACCTACATATGCAACAGACGGGAATGATTTGTATGTATTTTATGTAGGGTCATCAGAAGATATTAACAATGAATGTTGGTTTAAATCCAATCCATTCAATGGGGTAGATGTCATTTAAAGGATTAACTGTTGTTCATTAAAATCTATTTTAGCCGTGACCTACTTATGCAATCGACCGGGTTTATTTTTGATGTTTTCAAATTCTTTGAATTTGAAACTGTCTTAGTCAGAGTCGGTTTTATGCTTTTTACTCATTTGTAAATGAACTATTCCGCTGTATCAAAAAGCACTGATTATTATTGACTATCAATTCCATGAAAATGAAATATTGATAGAATATAATTCCGGAGAGAGACGAGACAGTAGGAGAGGATTGACATTATGACAAGTGCAGTGGTATAGACAACTAATATCTTTTTCGAGCATAAGAATATATTGTTTACAACTAAGTTCATTCATTAATCAAGAGTCCATACACTAGAACACGACTGTTTGGGAGATATTTTCTATTTTTAGAATTTTGGATTTGATAAGAATATTTGATAATCTGTGATATAACTACCTGTTCTCAAGGGAAAACTTAAATTCAGGGAATTATGATTTTAGTAGTGACTACATTGTGGTAATTTTCAGAACGGCGCAGTGGTAAACTAACTCTAATCAACACTACGGCATGATTATGAATATGACACCATTCTAAGATGCGCGCGTCGATTATTTCCGTGTTCTTAAAATAGCGACTAGGGGAAAACCGAAGCTTTCAGCATCTGAAACTAGAAAACAAAAGAAACTGAGCTATCTGTGTGGCCTGAAAGTAATCTAGATATCTGCTGAAACGTTTACAGAGAGATGGGAAAACGTGAAGAAGGAAGAAAAGTTGTCTTCTCACGTGGTCTGATGGTTTTCAATTTGAGGAGTACCGGTGACAATGTGTAATTAGACATTCTATTTATAGTACAAGGTTGGAGTTTCTTTAGCTACTGTGACCCACTTATAAAATGGACCAGAATGATTTAAAAAAAATCATGGAGCGTCACCTCAGATCATCCCAGTAAATCTGGTAAATCCATTCAGTGGTTAAGGAGGAGATGCCGTTTAAAGACATTGTGGACGACGCACAATGCACAACAAACAACGCATGACGCAAGGCACAGGTGGACGACGACGGACACAGAGTGATCCCAATAGCTCACACTGGCACTGCCAGGTGAGCTAAAATCATTTGTGATTTAATAAAAAATACCATTTCTGGATTCTTTGTAAACGAATTGCATTATTACGTGCATACATTCCTGCGTTACATAAAACATTTAACCCTTAACCTGCTAAATAAAATCTGATTGACATTGGCAAACAGCAACTCGGCGTCTAATTATGATCCATGCTTTTAATAAGGATCCACGCTGTTTGACACTTAGTGAATAGTATCTCAAAAGTTTTACAGATCGAAAGTATGTACAATTTGTACATTTCCAAAGTTTGAGCAGACATTACATTTCATCAGGTTGAGAGCATGAATAGCTGAACACTCCAAACACGTGTAGTAATTAACTAATTATCATCTATCTATATTCTAAAACTATTAAACCTCCATCAATATTCATGTGCGAAAAAAGTTGACACCATGAACAGTCATTAGCTGATGTTTTATAATGGTGATTAAAATGTTGGGTTTTTTGGTTTTGTTTTTTTTAGAAACTGTAGATAAAGATCTATAAAATACAGAAGAAAACAGACCAGACCATGACCAGAAGGCTCCTACTCAGTCTACTATGTTTGCCAATGCGTTCAAAGGGTTTTCTTTAGGGTCAAGGGTCAAAATGCAATTAGAATGTTACAGACCTTTTATCCTTATGATGCATTTAGTTACTCGACTTTTCATGAATTTGCGAGACATCACCGCTGACACGCAAACAATCATCATTTTCATGTCTACTGTCCTTACAAGTGTCAGGCAGATATTGTAAACCGAGATCAGGAGACTTAGGAAGGAAATCGTGATAAATGTCTGCACTGTTTGGTTTACAACGTAACATCCGAACAAGACGCTTTTCATGTGAAAATTAGATTGGTCCATAAACTGAGCAATTGAGGTTTAACCCTTAACCCTTCGCTTGCTATTCACGTCAATATACCTACCTGTAAATAGTGAAGACCCAGATGAGACAGCTCCTGCGGGAGCTGTCTCATCAGGGTCTGCACTATTTACAAGTTGATTGTGCAACCAGTGCACTCCACAGCAGTGATTGCACAGCGAAATACTTGTACACAGTGAAGATATATGTACTGATACAACAGAGCATGGGTAAAGAAGGAGAAATGTATTTTAAAATTCAGCAAGAGAAGGGTTAATAATTTCCTCCATGACTATTAATTAACACTTCATTACAACATGAATATTCCTGGACTGACATACACATAGGCAAGGGAAGTTATAGCTGTGACAGAAACTGCAGAATCAGATCTTTATTATTATATAAGAAAACAGAGCAGACCCTGTAATGAGTTGTTTAACCCAATTCATCATAGGCTATATTTAGATACAGCATCTTTGAATAAATCTACCGAAAAGGAGCATTAACTAGAGAAAATGACAATTTTTAGAATTTTGTAGTTTTAAACCAATGTGATAAATAGAACATTTGCTCCTATGGGAGCAAATGCTCTATTTATCACAATAGTTTCGCAAAGTGACTTTTGCAGAGTCGTCAAAAGTCGTCAATATGAGGGAATGGATTAATCTGGGTCTACTCTGTTAGCCAGATGCCAAAGGTCGCTTATATAAGAGGAAGGTTTTGCATATGTCAACACCAGTCTCGAGCGGTCCCATTATCGGTTGTAAACATTTAGCATAATAAACAAGTGGCATCTGCAAATATCATCGTCTAGTTCGATGTTGGAAGTAGATTTGTTCCTATTTCTATTTATGTCCTGAAACGAAAATCAGAGTAACAAACAGTTTGGATCCTAATGAGACGAAGAGTAAACGCGATGTCTCATTTGGTGTCTAACAGTGTTCAAAGGCTATCATAAAATCCTCAGTACAGTGTGATAAAGCAAGAAAAACGAGTTGCGTTATAGCTCTTGACATGCTTTGTTATTGTCGTCAGCAAAAATGTTCCTCTGCTTCAATTCTGACAAGTAACCCGTCTTCCGTTTCACTTTAAAACTATGCCCAGGTTGTTTAGAATTCAAACGTCAATTTGCTCATCTCATCTGGATCCAAACTGCCTCCTAAAGTATCGCTATTGCACCGGTAGCGCGCCAAACGTTTAGGGATAATTAACCCTTCTCTTGCTGAATTTTAAAACACATTTCTCCTTCTTTACCCATGCCCTGTTGTATAATTACATATATCTTCACCGTGTACAAGTATTTCGCTGTGCAATCACTCCTGTGGATTGCACTGATTGCACAGTCAACTTGTAAATAGTGCAGACCCTGATGAGACAGTTCCTGCAGGAGCTGTCTTATCTGGGTCTTCACTATTTATAGATAGGTACATGTATATTGAAGTGAATAGCAAGCGAGGGGTTAACTTTGAACTGTTGAACTTGAACTTGAACTTCCTAATTTTTCCACTAGAATATGCACTATCTAGCACTCACTGTAACGAAAAAATGGCCTTTAGTATGCAATGTTGCAGTGCAAAGCAATACCCATCATTTAAGAAAGTAATTCGCCTCATCTGTCAGAACTAGAATTAATATGTATGACTTGTAGTAAGACTTCTATATAACGGAAGTCAAACCAGAGTAGAATCGCAGTGTCCCAGCAGTTTCCAGCCAGAAACCAGGTGAGTGCGTCTTGTTAACATTCATCTCTAACTATTCTTTGAAACTTTTTACTTCATCATTATTCATGACAAACTTCCGTTTTGAAATTGCATTATTCATTTCTTGTATTAAAACAGAATTTAAATTTGTTGCCATGGCAAAAGGGAATCACATTTGTAGCATAATTATAATCAAACAGAGCAGACCCAGACCAGATGTCTCTGACCTATGTCTATTCCACTGAGTACAGGGGTTGCGGAGTACAGGGATGGTGGCCCTTTCTCTCGCTAATTACAACACGTTTTAGGTTTGCATGCAGCATGGATCCAGATACGGAATCCATTAATTTGATACTTCATCTGGAGTCAAGCTGGTTTGCACTAGATAGATAAATTCCAAATAAAGTAAGCTAATCAAAATAATGTTAAAAACGCAGCAGACAGGAGTTTTATTTGCTTCTGAACCAGAACAATTAGACTTTACGCGAAACTAGATTTCCATGTTTTCAAGCTATTTCAGTTCTAGAAAATAGTTTGGACATGGAAATAGTATAATTATAAGCAGTTGAAATTAATTATATTTATTTCTTTAGTATATATGGTATGACTATATAACGCTTATTTATATTATAGCGTTTGGAATCGGTCCCAAATATTAAATAGATTTATCAAAAAACAAACATGCTTTTCAAGATGTTTAGCACTCGAACTATATATTTATACTTAGCAAATTGAAAATGTAAACCCCTGTGATAGGTGGAGTTGTCGTCTTGATCACTGAAGAGACAACGTATATTAACCCTTTCCTCCATAAATACGCCTTTCTATGTCTCTGTAATAGTCACTTCTTGAAACCATAGTAATAAATAAAGCATTTGCTCCTATAGGAGCAAACGCTCTATTTATCACAATGGTTTCAAACTACACAATTCTAAAAGTTTCCTTTTCTTTAGTTAATGCTTCTTTTCGGTAGATTTATTCAAATATGATGGATCTTGAAATAGCCTATGAGGGAATGGGTTAAACAGACAGTAACACATCGCTAATCCGAACTAATAGTAAAGAATTGAAATGGTTTCAGACATGTATAGCTTCTAAACCCATTACATCATATTACCACCTTTTGACGGTTGTGTAAAAGTCACTTTTTGAAACCATAGGAGCAAATGCTCTATTTTCACAATGGTTTCAAAATTACACAATTCTAAATTCTAATATTGTCTAGTAAAAACTCCTTTTCAGTAGATTTATTCCAAGAGGTTAAAATAGCCTATGGCGAATTGGTTAATACTCCATGCGGAACGATCTGCATAACTTGCAGTCTTCATGAAGCTACCTCCTGCATTAATTAAACACATTCCCTCAAAGTGACTCCTTTTGGTGCTTCTGTAAAAGTAACATTTTGAAACCATTGTGACTGATAGAGTATTTGCTCCTTAGGAGCAAATGCTCTATTTATCACAATGGTTTCAAAACTACATAATTCTAAAATTCTCCTTTTCTGTAGTTAATGCCCCTTTTTTGGTATATTTACTCAAAGAGGCTGAGTCTAAAAATAGTCTAGGAGGGAATGAGTTAAAGACCAATAATGATACTTACTTGAATATGCGGATTAGAGAGGTTTTACTGTACTAGAAGTAATTAACCCATTACCTCATAGACTATTTTTAGATACAACCTCTTTGAATAAATCTACCGAAAAGGAGCATTAACTAGAGAAAAGGAAAAGTTTAGAATTGTGTAGTTTTGAAACCATTGTGATAAATAGAACATTTGCTCCTATAGGAGCAAATGCTCTATTTATCACAATGGTTTCACAAAGCGACTTTTACAGTATCGTCAAAAGTCGTCAATATGAGGGAATTGGTTAGCTATTATCCAGCACCTCACGGACTGACTCGTATTGACAAACAGCTTGGATCTAGATTTGACACCGAGTCATCAGGATCCAATCTGTTTGACACTCGGTCAATCATTTCTAAAAAAAACTTGATCGATTCGGATGTAGTCGAAATTGCACCAGATCCGAATTGAGCAGACATTATTATTTTCACAGCAGTATGAGGCTTAACCGTTTACTCCATGAATAATTAGATTTATTTTTTAAAACGGCATATTAACACTTCGCTTGCTACTCACGTCAATATATCTACCTGTAAATAGTGAAGATCCAGATGAGACAGCTCCTGCAGGAGCTGTCTCATCAGGGTCTGCACTATTTACAAGTTGATTGTGCAACCAGTGCACTCCACAGCAGTGACTGCACAGCGCAATACTTGTACACACTGAGGATATATGTAATTATACAACAGGGCATGGGTAAAGACGGAGAAATGTATTTTAAAATTCAGCAAGAGAGGGGTTAACACATGCAAGTTTGCCAAATCAGAAACTATAGAATCAGATTTATATTATTCATAAGCAAACCAGAGCAGACCCTGATCAGACGGCTCCTGTAGGAGCCGTCTAATCTGGGTCTACTCTGTTTGCAAAGGCGTAGAAAGGTTTTAACCCTTTCCTCCATAGGCTATTTTTAGACCCAACCACTTTAAATAAATCTACTGAAAAGGAGCATTAAGTAGAGGAAAGGAAACTTTTAGAACTTTGTAGTGTGAAACTATTGTGATAAATAGAGCAAATGCTCTATTTATCACAATGGTTTCCTAAAGTGACTTTTACAGTGGCGTATATAGGCGTATTTATGGAGGAAAGGATTAAAGGATCGAAAGTAATAAGTGAAAATTGCTTCAGATCAGAATTTAAGCAGACATTATGTTATTTCAGCCATGCATAAGCTCATTCTTCTCGCCGTGCTAGTCGTTGCCGTGTCAGGATATGGCAAAGGATATGGAGGAGGCGGTAACGGTGGGGGTGGAAATGGAGGAGGCGGTAACGGTGGAGGACCAGGAGGAGTTGGTGGTTTTGGTCAAGGCGGTTTTGGTGGCAATTTTGGTGTAGGCGGTTTTGGTGGAAGTGTTGGAGGTGGTTTTGGTGGAAGTGTTGGAGGTGGTTTTGGTGGAAGTGTTGGAGGTGGTTTTGGTGGGAGCAGTTACGGAAAGGGAAAGGGAAAAGTCGTCCACTGGAAACCACATTTCCAAACCCATGTCTCATGGTACCCCGTACATGTCAGTGGAAACGGCGGGGGCAGCGGCTCCGGATTTGGAGGTGGTCCTGGGGGATTTGGTGGAGGATTTGGTAATGGTGGATTTGGAAATGGTGGATTTGGTAATGGTGGATTTGGAAATGGTGGTGGATTTGGAAATGGTGATGGATTTGGAAATGGTGGATTTGGAAATGGTGGCTTCGGCTTTGGAGGCAATGGTGGCGGCTTTGGTGGTAGCGGCAATGGTGGTGGAAATGGTGGTGGCTATGGTTACGGCTATGGTAAAACAAAATACGGAAAATACGGAAAATATGGAAAAGGTAATGCATACTACGTCTAATATTTCTCCACTCTTTTACACTGACGTGAGCTATAACGTTTTCTGTTAGTATGTCATTAGTTATTATATCAAATATGGAATATTTGTTAACAAGTTTGTTGTTTTCCATTCTCCAGATATTTAGAAACATACTATCTGACTAATATAGTAAAACCTCTCTATAACGGCTACTAAATTATATCAAGTATTTTGTAATAAAGGCAGGTGACTGCTTACAGCAAAGTGAAAGCGAAACAGAACGCTCCTATTTGAGCGTTCTGTTTTACTTTCACCTTGCTTTAAGCAACCACCTGCCGTAAATACCAACTAATTAACACGATTTAGTTGCCGCTATAGAGAGGTTTTACTGTACACGCCATTTTCTTTCAATTTTCAGGCAAATACTAGAAGACGAAACAAACAACATGTCGACCCCTGTTCAGACACAGAAGACGCTAAACACAATCATGTTCATTTCTGAAGTACATTGTATTTGTACATGTAAATAAACTCTATAAGTTTGCAAGTTTTAAAAATTTTGTTTGCAGTTTGTCTTGCTCATGTACAATTTATTATTCTGTTTTCGACAGAATGAATGCAGATATTAATTTTGTTATAGCATTTTTGTTTACCTTGGAAAATATTTTCAACATTTTAAACCCAATTATGTCCCATCGATGTAACTTACTTTGATTCGTTCAGTATTTTGTGAAACTATTGACCGAATGCCACACACCTTGGATTCTGATGACCATTATTGTATTATCATTTCTCTTACTGAATTGAAAGTACAAAAATGAGTCATGCAGGAAACACCACATACAGAACAAACACTCGCCCGAACAGCAACACAAGGAAACAGCAAATGTACATAACTAGAAAAAACAACAAGAGACACACAAAGACAAAACAAACATACAATAGGAGGAAGATGGAAGTACCGCCTTGGAACGGTCAGTGACAAAAGTCACTGGGGGGTTAAACCGGTTTATGGGCGCCCAACCTCACTCTTATTCCATCCCCACCCTAAAAGACAAACAGTGTAAATAAACGTATCCCCTCTCCGACTAACCTACAACAACCGCGACGGCAAATACAATGGTAAAGTGCATGTATAACGAAAAAACATTTAATTGAACATACTGTATCCACCTATCGCTAGTGTACTCAATGAAGTTCTGTTCTGTTATTTTTTCTGTATTTATTATGAACAAAATAGTTATAACAAAATATGGAAGGTTGAACATTGTAGCCATTTTAGGAGCCGTCTGATCTGGGTCTTCTCTGTTTGCAAATGCGTGAAAACACGTTTGTATGAGGGAAAGGGATAAGAAGCGTAAATCAAAATATTTTTAAGACTAGTTCCTTTATTTCTCCATTAAACTCTATGTTGTGACCGTTCCCTCGTAGTGACGCCGTTTGACGCCTCTGTAAAAATCACTTTGTGAAACCATTGTGATATATAGAGCATTTGCTACTATATGAGCAAATGCTCTATTTATCACAATGGTTTCAAACTAAAAAATCTAAAATTGTCCTTTTCTCTAGTTAATTCTCCTTTTCGGTAGATTTATTCAAAGAGGTTGGATCTAAAATAGCCTATGAGGGAACGGTAAACAGAACATTTACTCCATTTATACAAATTCTCTATTTGTCAGAATGGTTTCAAAATGTCGTTTTTTCTAGTAAATGCTCCTTTTCAGTAATTTATTCTAAAAATAGCCTATGAGGGAATTATTTAAAAACGATTCTAACGAGTGTTAACAACACAGAGTTGGATGAAGAAATGGCAATTTTAATATTTGAACACACGCCTTCGTCTATTGAACTGTACGCTGTTCGCGGACGTCTAATAGTCTTTGCAAGTAGGTCAGATCCGGGTCCATGCTTATAAAACTTTTTAGTGAGTCTGAGTTCGTTCTCAAGCTTTCAAGCTTTTGATTGGTCAGATTTGAGCCAAAGGCTCAAATCTGACCAATCAAAAACTTGAGAACGAAATCAGATTCAACTAAAAGTTTTATAAGCATGGACCCCGGATGAGAACCCGAATAACCCTGTGGTTTATTAACATTCAGATTATTTGATCGTATGTTTGAAAAAAATATGTAAAATAAAGATTTTGGCTGTCGAGAATTGGCACAGCAAGATAAATGTTTAGAATCGCACAACTCGTCATCTGTCTGTCTGTCTGTCTATCTGTCTGTGTCTGCCTGTCTGTATCTCTGTCTGTATGTATGTCTGTCTGTCTGTCAGTCTCTCTCTCTCTCTCTCTCTCTCTCTCTCTTCCCCCTCTCTCTCTCCAGATTTTCATTTCGCTCTGTTCCATCTATTTATATCTCATACAAATCTTTCTTTTCTGTTTATTCTCTCCCTCCATTTTTCTCTTCTTTCTTTCCTTCTTTCTTTCTCTTTCTTTTTCATCTCTGACTAAACAAACAATTAATAGCACATTTAAAGTTGACCAAGGGGAATGTTGAGGAAAGTTTTCTATGCACGATGATTGGTAATAATAAGAAAGGAATCAAGTAATTTTAAATAATGTATTTTTATCAAATACACACACATAAATAAGTGGATCGATGTTTCTTTCTTTGATTCGTTCAGTATTTTGTGAAACTATCGACCGAATATCACACACCTTGGATTCTGATGACCATTATTGTATGTATATATACCATGTCCCTTACTGTACAAAATTGAAGTTCTGTTCTGTTATTTATTCTGTATTTATATATGAACAACTAAATGTACAAAAATATCAGTCCGAAAACGAGAACGTTTATCAGGCCAGATAACCATATTAGATGCGTAAATCAAAATGTTTTCAAGACTAGTTCCTTTATTTCTCCACTAAACTCTATGTTGTGACCGTTCCCTCATAGTGACGCCGTTTGACGCCTCTGTAAAAGTCACTGGAAACCATTATGATAAACAGATTATATACTCCTTTTATAAAAATTCTCTATTTGTCAGAATGGTTTCAAAATGTTGCTTTTTCTAGTAAATGCTCCTTTTCAGTAATTTATTCTAAAAATAGCCTATGAGAGAATTATTTAAAAACGATTCTAACGAGTGTTCACAACACAGAGTTGGATGAAGAAATGGCAATTTTAATATTTGAACACACGTCTTCGTCTATTGAATTGTACGCTGTTCGCGGACGTCTAATAGTCTTTACAAGTAGGTTACATCCGGGTGAGAACCCGAATAACTATGTGGTTTATTAACCCTTCTCGTGCTGAATTTTAAAATACATTTCTCCTTCTTTACCCATGCCCTGTTGTATAATTACATATATTTCACTGTGTACAAGTATATCGCTATGAAATCACTGCTGCGGAGTGCACCGGTTGCGCAATCAACTTGTAAATAGTGCAGACCCTGATGAGACAGCTCCTGCAGGAGCTGTCTCATCAGGGTCTTCACTATTTACAGGTAAGTATATTGACGTGAATAGCGAGCGAAGGATTAACATTCAGATTATTTGATCGTATGTTTGAAAAAATTATACTCATCGCTAGGGATTAACCCTTTCCCTCATATTGACGGCTTTTGACGACTATGTCCATGTGACTTTGCTGCAGCATATAACAACAAATGTACATCTCTACAAAAATTGAGAGAAATGTTTTCAGGACAGTATTTTTTGGAACAAAAGTTATCCAAGTAAAAACAGGCATTTATAAGGAAAATGGCTGAAGTTGCCATGCTTTATCAAATATAGTAAGTAACTTAATTGTTTGCAGCACATTTTAGATTTTTTTGACAGGTATTTGTTTATTTAGTGTATTGCAAAAAGTGATGACGTAATTCAGCTCGTCTTAAAGAAGATATCGTTTTCCAAGTAAAGTGCACCGATATAGGGCATTCGCCGAAACAGGGCCATCGACAGTATATCTATATACAGTAAAACCTCTCTATAACGACCACTAAATTGTGTTAATTAGTTGATATTTAGAGCAGGTGGCTGCTTAAATCAAGGTGAAAGTAAAACAGAACGCTCCCGTACGAGCGTTTTGTTTTACTTTCACCTTGCTTTAAACAGCCACCTGCCTTTAACACAAAATAATTGATGTAATTTAGTGGTCGTTGTATCTACTAAAACTCAATAAAACAGTGATTCAGTAGGAGTGTTTTATTTCCCTCACCCAATTAAGCTCTTTTTCAACATTTATTACAAACACACCATTTATTTATGTCATCAAACATAAAAATCTACGCCCCCCTCCAAATATTTTCTACGCCCCCTCCCTAATCTGAAATCCTTGATCCGCACCTGAACTAACACATTGACGTCCCGTATACATATTGACTGTATTGCATCAGAATATATACCACTAATTCACATACAGTGTACTGAAATAAAGTAATAAGCAGAGTGGTGCAGTGGAAGCGTGCTGGGCCCATAACCCAGAGGTCCGAGGATCGAAACCTCGCTCTGCTAAATATTTTTGCTCAATTAGGATAATTTCAGTTTATAAAACATTAACCCATTCCCTCATATTGACGCCTTTTGACACCTCTGTAAAAGTGACCATTTTAAACCAATGTGATAAATAGAGATCATGTATGGAGAAAATGCTCTATTTGTCATAATAGTTTCAAATCTATGCAATTCTAAAAATGTCCTTCTTTGGTAAATACTCATTTTCGGTAGATTTATTCAAAGAGGTTGGGTCTCAAAATAGCCTATGGGTTAATAATTAGTCAGACTGGCTAAAGAATATTTACGTGTAGTGACATTGCAAATAAAATGGCGGAAATATAACGTTATGATTTCACTTATTAAAAAGGCTCCGAACATGTGTGTGTTTGATGAAAAGAAACATGTTCCTTATTTCAAATTGCTTGATACTATTCCTCAAATTAGCAATCATCGTACATAGAAACTTTTCCTCTCGGTCAATTTTGAAAGTTGCTATTAATTATTTCTACAGTCAGGAGTGAGAAATGCCATAAGAGAAAGGTAGAAGAGAAAAAATTGAGAGAGAGAGGAGGGAAGAAAACAGAATTTGAAGAGAGGGGATCAGAGAGAGATAAAGAATAACAGAGAAAAAAAGACATGTAGGAGAGATAAATAGATGGAAGAGAGGGAAAATAAAATTTGAAGATCGAGACAGACAGACAGACAGACAGACAGACACAGAGAGAGAGGCAGGGAGACAAACAGAGGCAGAGAAGAAAGATAAAATAACCAGTCATTAGGATACTAATGGATACGAAATCATTTACTCTTATCTGGATCAAATCAGTTTAAGATGGGATATCCCGACTAACACATACCGATGGGGAAATTATACTACATGTACTAGTAACTGACAGGAAACAGGAATAATATAATAAGGACCCATAACCCAGAGGTCCGAGGATCGAAACCTCCCTCTGCTAAATACTTTTTTACGTTAGCATGATTTATTAATAAAACAAATTTGAAAGACTACAGGCGCCGTCTGATCTGGGTCTACATTTTCGCCAGGGCATGGAAAAGCGTTTATATGTGGGAAAGGGTTAAAATGTGGACCCCAATTAAACAAATAAAGGGTGGAATAGATTATTCACATTTAGTAAAACAAACTCAAGGATTGCATCAGAACAATATACTACCTTGTATATCTACAGGGCACAGGACACATTTAAAAAGCAGAGTGGCGCAGTGGAAGCGTGCTGCGCCCATAACCCAGAGGTCCGAGGATCGAAACCTCGCTCTGCTATTTATTTTTTCTCCGTTAGCATGATTTATTAAGAAAACATATAGTACATGAGCCGTCTGATCTGGGTCTGCTTTTTTCCAAGGAATGAAAACGCGTTTATATGAGGGAAAGTGTTACAATGTTGAACCCCCACCCCCACAATTTAACAAATAAAGGGTGGAACAGAATACACAAAATTAAGGGTTGCATCAGAAAAATATACTGCCTTGTATACATACAGGACACAGGGAAAACTCCATAAGCAGAGTGGCGCAGTGGAAGCGTGCTGGGCCCATAACCCAGAGGTCCGAGGATCGAAACCTCGCTCTGCTAAATATTTTTTGTCCATTAGTATAATTTCATGATAAAAATTAAATACCAAGAATGACTTAAACAAGATAGATCGTAATTAAACTGTGGAAAAATATCATAAGTTCACTTTATTTCCCTCAACTTTCCCCTTGGTCAGCTTTAAATGTGCTGTTTAATGTTTGTTTAGTAATAGGTTAAAGAGATAGAAAGGGAAATAAAGAAAAGAGAAATGGAGGGAGAGAATAAACAGAGAAAAGAATAATAATAATGATACATGTAATAACAAACAGATAGACAGACAGGCCGAGATAGAGGAGAGAAAGGGACAGAGAAGAGAGAGAGAGGATGGACAGAAAGAAAGATAAATAAAGTGATTAAGAAAAAGTGAGAGGAAGAAAAGAAGAGAGGGGATGGAAAAAGAGAAATTTCAAATATGGAGGATAGAGAAAGAGAAAGAAGGTGCGAAGAGAAAGAGACATATAGTAGAATTGTAAAGAATGATAATTCAATGGTGTCCTAATGTGTAAGCGTCTCAATCTTTGAGTCTTATCTGGAAGTACCATGATATCATACATCTGAATTACAACTTTAATCTGAGCGTGAAATAGCACATAGATCTATGTTCCGTATACATACTGGCTGTATTGTATCAGAAAAATACCACTAATATATATACAGGGCAACAAGTAAAGTAACAAGCAGAGTGGCGCAGTGGAAGCGTGCTGGGCCCATAACCCAGAGGTCCGAGGAGCGAAACCTCGCTCTGCTAATTATGTTTTTTTACGTTAGCATGATTTATTAATAAAACAAATTTGAAATACAACAGGCGCCGTCTGATCTGGGTCTACATTTTTGCCAGAGATGCAGGGAGACAAACAGAGACAGAGTAGAAAGATGAATAACCATGCAGTCATTAGTATACTAATGGATACGAAATCATTGACTCTTATCTGGATCAAATCAGTTTAAGATGGGATATCCCGACTAATACATACCGAGGGGAAATTATACTACATGCACTATAGTAACTGACAGGAAACAGGAATAATATAATAAGAAGAGTGGCGCAGTGGAAGGATGCTGGACCCGTAACCCAGAGGTCCGAGGATCGAAACCTCGCTCTGCTAAATACTTTTTACGTTAGCATGATTTATTAATAAAACAAATTTGAAATACTACAGGCGCCGTCTGATCTGGGTCTACATTTTGCCAGGGCATGGAAAAGTCAATAAAAGCGTTTATATGAGGGAAAGGGTTAAAATGTGGACCCCAATTTAACAAATAAAGGGTGAAATAGAATATTCACATTTAGTAAAACAAACTGAAGGGTTGCATCAGAAAATATACTACCTTGTATATCTACAGGGGACAGGACAACTTTAATAAGCAGAGTGGCGCAGTGGAAGCGTGCTGGGCCCATAACCCAGAGGTCCGAGGATCGAAACCTCGCTCTGCTAATTATTTTTTCTCCGTTAGCATGATTTATTAAGTAAACAAATAGTACATGAGCCGTCTGATCTGGGTCTGCTTTTTTCCAAGGCATGAAAACGCGTTTATATGAGGGAACGTGTTAAAATGTTGAACACCCCCCCCCCCCCCCCCCAATTTAACAAATAAAGGGTGGCACAGAATAAACAAACTGAAGGGTTGCATCAGAAAAATATACTGCCTTGTATACATACAGGAAACAGGGAAAAATCAATAAGCAGAGTGGCGCAGTGGAAGCGTGCTGGGCCCATAACCCAGAGGTCCGAGGATCGAAACCTCGCTCTGCTAAATATACTTTTTCTTCATTAGTATTTTTATTTCATGATAAAAATTAAACACCAATAATGACTCCAACAAGATTGCAATTAAACTGTGGAAAAATATCATAATTTCACTCATTTAAATACATGTACTTCTAACATGTGTGTATTTGATGAAAATACATTAGTTATTATTATTATTACCAATCATCGTACATAGAAAATTTTCCTCAACTTTCCACTTGGTCAGCTTTAAATGTGCTGTTTATTGTTTGTTTAGTAATAGGTGAAAGAGATAGAAAAGGAAATAAAGAAGAGAGAAATGGAGAGCGAGAATAAACAGAAAAAAGAATAATAATAATACATGTAATAACAAACAGATAGACAGACAGGCTGAGACAGAGGAGAGAAAGGGACAGAGAGAAGAGAGAGAAGATGGACAGAAAGAAAGATAAATAAAGTGATTACATGTAAGAAAAAGAGAGAGGAAGAAAGGAAGAGGGGGGATGGAAAAAGAGAAATTTCAAATATGGAGGATAGAGAGAGAGAAAGAAGAGGCGAAGAGAAAGAGAAATATAGTAGAATTGTAAAGAATGATATGCAATAGTATCATAATGTGTAAGCGTCTCAATCTTTGAGTCTTATCTGGAAGTACTATGATATCATATATCTGAATACAACTTTAATCTGAGCGTGAAATAGCACATAGATCTATGTTCTGTATACATACTGACTGTATTGCATCAGAAAAATACCACTAATATTTATACAGGGCAACTAAATAAAGTAACAAGCAGAGTGGCGCAGTGGAAGCGTGCTGGGCCCATAACCCAGAGGTCCGAGGATCGAAACCTCGCTCTGCTAAATATTTTTGTTCAATCAGGATAATTTCAGTATATATAACATGAACACATTCCCTCACATTGACGCCTTTTGACACCTCTGCAAAAGTGACCATTTGAAACCATTGTGATACATAGAGATCCTATGGAGCAAATTCTCCATTTTTCACAATGGTTTCAAATCTATGCAATTCTAAAAACCTCCCGTTTTTGGTAAATACTCCTTTTCGGTAGATTTATTCAGAGAGGTTGGGTCTAAAAATAGCCTATGGGTTAAGAGTTAAAGAATATTTATATGTATAGTGACATTGCAAATCAAATATTGCTTGATACTATTCCTCAGATTAGCAATCATCGTACATAGAAAAGTTTCCTCTCGGTCAACTATGAACGTTGTTATTAATTATTTCTACAGTCAGAGGTGAGAAATGCCATAAGATAAAGGGATTTGAAATTTGAAGATAGAGAGAGAGTGGGTGAGAGAGAGAGACATAGACAGAGAAAGAGACAGACAGACAGAGAGACAGAGTAGAAAGATAAAATAACCAGTCATTAGTATACTAATGGATACTCAACCATTGACTCTTGTCCGGATAAAATCATTTTAAGATGGGAGTTAACCCTTTCCCTCATATAGACGTGTTTTCACGCATTTGCAATGTACAATGCTCCTATAGGAGCCGTCTGATCAGGGTCTACTCTGTTTGCTAATAGAATTTTAAACATCTGTGTCTTTATTTTCTAAAATGTCTACAATGTTCCACCTTCCATGTTTCATTATAACTATTTTGTTCATGGATATTCAGTAGGTATTGAAATTTGGAATAATATAGAACAGGGAAAGGGTTAAGACCAGGGATAGCCCGACTAATACATACAGATGAGATGGAAAACTACACTATACCTGTAACTGACGGGAAACAGGAATAATGTAATCAGCAGAGTGGCGCAGTGGAAGCGTGCTGGGCCCATAACCTAGAGGTCCGAGGATCGAAACCTCGCTCTGCTAAAAAAAGAAATTCCTTTTACATTTTTGCACAGGCATGAAAAGGCGTTTATATTAGTGAAAGGTTTTAAATGTGGAACACCAATTTAACAAATAAAGGATGGAACAGAATATTCACAATTCAGTGAAACAAATAGACGACCTTCTATAGCTACAGGACACAGGAAAACCCAACAAGCAGAGTGGCGCAGTGGAAGCGTGCTGGGCTCATAACCCAGAGGTCCGAGGATCGAAATCTCGCTCTGCTAATTATTGTTTAGCATAATGTATTAATAAAAAACATTACAGGAACCGTCTGATCTGGGTATGTTTTTTTTGTGCAAAGACACGAAAAGGTGTTTATATGAGGGAAAGTGTTAAAATGTGTCACCCAAATTTAACATATAAAGGTTGAACAGAATATTCACTTTCAGTAAAACAAACTGACGGGATTGCATCAGAACATTATACATATATAATACCTAAAGGGCACAGCACACCATTCAATAAGCAGAGTGGCGCAGTGGAAGCGTGCTGGGCCCATAACCCAGAGGTCCGAGGATCGAAACCTCGCTCTGCTAAATATTTTTTCCCGTTAGTATGATTTATTAATAAAAACAAAACTTTTTTTTTCAAAAGTATCTACATGTTTAACACTTTTGGAGAGGGAGGGGATGGAGGGAAGGGAGGGACCGAAGGAAAAATGGACGGAGGAATAGGCGGATCAACGGACGGACGGACTGACGGGGATGAGAGTCTCAAAGAGAGAATGTGACAAACAGACAGACATGCAGACTGGCAGTCATGCAGTCAGTCAGTCAGACAGTCAGACAGACAGACAGACAGACAGACAGACAGACAAACACACAGACAGACATATAGACAGAGACAGAGACAAAAACACAGACACAATGCCACACAGACAGATGCACATACAGACACACAGACAGACACAGGACTGACAGACCCGCCCCGCCCCGACCCCCCCCCCCCCCCCCACACACACACACACAGACAGGCACATAGGTATACATGCAAGCAGACACACATGCAGATACACATATACATAGGCGGAGACAGAGATAGAAATATAGACCTAGTATAAAGAAAAAGACTACCAGTCAGTAGTATACTAATTTATGGTCCAACGTCATAATAGTTGGCTCTTATTTAGAACTAATCACTTTAACACTTTCCCTGTTTAACCCATTACCTCATAGACTATTTTTAGATCCA
The DNA here is from genome assembly GCA_963576725.1 of Azorinus chamasolen. Lineage (NCBI taxonomy): Eukaryota > Metazoa > Mollusca > Bivalvia > Cardiida > Solecurtidae > Azorinus > Azorinus chamasolen. The sequence goes on along the minus strand of OY755253.1, from coordinate 52,338,254 downwards.
ACCTCTTTGAATAAATCTACCGAAAAGGAGCATTAACTAGAGAAAAGGACAAAATTTAGAATTTTGTAGTTTGAAACCATTGTGATAAATAGAGCATTTGCTCCTATAGGAGCAAATGTTCTATTTATCACAATGGTTTCACAAAGTGACTTCTACAGAGTCGTCAAAAGTCGTCAATATGATGGAATGGGTTAATTTTCATGTAAGAAATCATGTATACTAATTAACTGAATATCTATAACGGCAAATATATGTACACTGGGGTGGTATTTGTTGAACCTGTAGGATCAGATATATTATAATTTCATAAGCAAACAGTGCAGACCCTGATCATACGGCTCCTGGTCTGGATCTACTTTGTTTGCAAAGGCGTGAAAAAGAGTTTATAAGCGGGAAAGAGATCAAATAAGGCATCCCGATTGAACAGGACACAATATTCACATTCAGTAAACAGATTAGATTGCATCAGAAATATATGCTACCTTGTATACATACAGGGCACAGTAAATAATCAGCCAGCAGAGTGGCGCAGTGGAAGCGTGCTGGGCCCATAACCCAGAGGTCCGAGGATCGAAACCTCGCTCTGCTAAATACTTTTTTTCAGCGTTAGCATGATTTATTAATGTAAAACACTAAGAATGACTTATATCAGTATAAATATACATGTGTGGTAACATGTCAAATACACCTTGGAAAAAAATATAACCATCTAACCTATATAAAATTTAGTCAGGAATGACAGAGGTTGAAAGAGAAAGAGAGAAAGAGAAATGGAGGAAAGAAAGAAAAAAATGAAGAAGAGAGACGTATTGGAGAGATTAATAGCAGGAAGAGATTGAAATGAAACTTTAAAGAGAGAGAGAGGGGAGAGAGAGAGAGAGAGAGAGAGAGAGAGAGAGAGAGAGAGAGAGAGAGAGAAATAATCAGTCATTAGTATACTAATGGATACTCAATCACTGACTCTTGTCTGTACCAAATCACTTTTTAAGATACAGGCGCGGATTTAGAGGGGCGCGGAGCCGGCGTACGCCCCCTAAAATTGCCAAAACATTTTTTAGTAACATTTTAGATCTATATACAGTAAAACCTCTCTATAACGACCACGACCATAGGAGCGTTCTGTTTTACTTTCAACTTGCTTTAAGCAGCCATCTGCCTTTAACACAGCTCTTTTTCAGTCTGTATTACAAACACACTATTTATTTATGTCATCAAACACAAAAATCTACACCCCCTCCTCCAAAAAATGTCTACGCCCCCTCTCCCCCCCCCCCCACCTCAATCTGAAATCCTGGATCCGCACCTGAGATGGGTATCACATAAAGAGCTTTTATATAAAAGTTGATTAGAATAGCCATGATCAGTACACATACTGGCCACATTTCATCTCGCTCTGTTGTGTACTTTTGTCTCAAATTAACGTTATAAAAATAAGACGTTTTGTTCTAAAATGTCTACATGTGTGACAATATTGGATAGAGAGAAAGAAAGATAGAGGTTGGAAAGAGAGAAAATGCAGATATATAGAGATAGATATATATTCGAGGGAGAGAGGAAAGAAGAGCGAAGAGAACGATATAGAAAGATAGTAGAAATATAAAGAATGTCATTCAAAAGTGTTCTAATGTGTCTATGTCTCAATATTTTAGTCCTATTTGGAACTAATTGGCTATCATAAATCTGAATAAAACTTTAATCTGAGCGTGAAATATGGACCGTTTGATCTGGGTCTACATTTTGCCAAGGCATGAAAAAGCGTTTATATGAGGGGAAGGATAAAAAATGCGGAACACCAATTTAACAAATAAAGGGTGGGACATAATATTCACATTCAGTGAAACAAATTGACTAGGTTGCATCAGAATACAATACTATACAGTAAAACCTCTCTTAACCGGAAGTTAAATTTAGTATAAATATCGGTCTTAGGGACAGGTGACAGCTTCATGTAGGGTGGAAGTCATGCAGAAAGCTCCTAGAGGAGCTTTCTGCATGACTTTCATCCTGCATAAAGCAGTCACCTGCCTAAAATATATAAATTCTTTTCTACTAGAATTCCGGTTAAGAGAGGTTTAACTATACCTTCTATAACTATAGGACACAGGGGAAAAATCAATAAGCAGAGTGGCGCAGTGGAAGCGTGCTGGGCCCATAACCCAGAGGTCCGAGGATCGAAACTTCGCTCTGCTAAATACTTTTTTTCCTTCATTAGTATTATTTCATTATAAAAATAAAACACTAAGAATGACTTAAACGAGATAGAGTATTTACACATGTGGTAACAACGCAATTAAACTTTAGAAAAATAGAATAATTTCACTTATCAAAACACGTCTAACATGTGCGTGTGTATTTGATGAAAACAAATTATTTAAAATTACTTGATTCCTTTCTTATTATTACCAGTCATCACCGTCTGTCAACAACTCCAGAAATAGCTAGGTAAAACTAATAAGCGAAGCGAAGAAAGTGATAAATTTGACCAACACCACGTAAGATAATCCTTTGTTATTTTAACTCTCATTATCTTAACCATCATAGATAAAGCACTACCGGGTCTATGAATCTTTGATTACTTCACTCAGAGTTTAAACTCTTGCATAAGTTGGCAATATCAGAATATTTAACCTGTAAAAGGCTTTCCTAGTAGCGAGGAAAAGTCAACGCCACTTGATATTTGGGTCTTATTCAAGGAAACTTGTATTTGTATATTCATGAATTAACTGCCGAATCGAAGCATATGATGGTTTTGTTTTATGTACCAAAAATTGTATCTTTCCATACATTGTGTGAGAAGATATTACAAAATTCATATGTAGGATTGTGTACGGCGAATAGTTGTTACGCTGTACGGCGAATAGCGTTTCTGGTGATATTTAGTATACGGCGAATAGCTTCAACAGTTACGAAAGAAAATGCTTTAAACAAGGATGGTATCTTAATCGACAGTGTCGAACAAGGACCCGTGAGTTAAATTACATTAATAGGCCAATTAAGAACATTGCTTTAGAGTTGGTCAATGTGCTCATTCAAGTTGAAGTTCTATTCTTAAGTGTATTACTTATGGATTTTCATGAGCACGTTTCCTGCTTTATGACAGCCATCCGAAAGCAAATAGAGCAGAGAAATGAATCTGGTCCTATTATGTTTGCAAAGGCTCAGATGTGTGTTTCTATACAGAAAAGGCATGATATTTGTTTCTGGCAAAGAATATAGTAGAACCGGTCTTAACCAACCATCAAAAAGGTCCAATTATGGGTCTGTAAGGCAGGTGGTAGCGTAATACAGGCTACAATTAATACAGAAAGTTCCTATGAGCTTTCTGCACTACTTTTTCCTTGTTTTAAGTAACCACCTGCTTTTAAGACTCATACGTTCAATATATGTATGTATATACAGTTACTTTTCATCGTATTAACCCCTTTCTACTAAAGAAATTTAATAAGAATTATTTAACCCTTTACCTGTTCAATATTTATGCAAGAATAATGTCTGATTGAGGGCTGATTGATAAGTCGAGAGCTTTGTATTGAAGGAGTTAAGCAGGGATGTCCTTTTGCTGCCCTACTATTCCCTGACTATTTAAGGCTATGTGCCCGAAGACTGATGTCATGTGGTCAGTTTATGCCAAAGAGGTAGCACTCTCAAGTCAACAAGGTACTTGGTTGGTGTGTGCATGAGTGTGTGTGCGAGTGTGTGTGTATGTACGAGTGTGTGTGTGTGTGGGGGGGGGGGGGGGGTTATTAAAATATTGATTTTTTCAAATCATTGTTTAAACGGGATTCTCTCATTGCAATTAATATAGCAAAAGTTCTTGTTTAGACCAAACACCAGTCTTTTCAAATACAAAGTGATTAATAAACTAATTCTTCATTCATACATATATCTTGTGGTATCCGAATTTCGTGAATGCTCGGATGCATGCAACAGTAATTGAAACTAAAATGTTCAGACCTAGAAATTCACTTACACATCTTTAAGGAGCGTAGCTGAATCCAAATATAGTTTAAACACCGTGGCTATAGGGGCCCGGAAGCTTGCTCCCCGGGAAATTTTAGAATTGATTGGTTTCAAAAAGTGACTTTTACAGAGGCGTCAATTGGAGGAGAGGGTTAAATCTTACATGACAAGACAGAACGTTTGTCAAAGTATATCCCTACTTGGCCTTCGAGTGTTGTTCCATTTTGGCCATACTAGTTAATGTTTTCACCTATCATTGATGTTACACACGTGCTTAAATGCGTGTCGCTAGCTACTCCCTTGCCATTAGAAGTTGGCTTGTAGTCTTCGCGGCTGACGTTGAAATGTTTGATCCACTGCAAGCGCACTTCTTCACTGCGAGAAATGGTGTGCAGTTTGTAAGGCTCCCAACACGGGCAGTTTTTATGCAGATTTTTTTCTCCTAACCGTTGCACCATTTATAAAGTTTCTTTTGATTGTTATTGCAATAAAAAGCAGCATATCACTTCCCTGAACTACTTTCGTATGGCATTATATTATATAATTTATTATTCTATACTAATTCCTAAAATATCGGTCATAAAACAAATCCATACAATCTAAAATCTTTATTTATCAGCAAAACTTAACAGTACCATAATGACGGAGAGTATTCATGAGCATTTAATTCTGTAATCATTGTTGTGTGCAGATCCGTCAAAACCGAAAGAAGCACAATAGTAAATGTGGATACTCTGCCATTTGTGCCTTCTAAAAGTTTCCTCATTTGCTATTGCACAACCTACATTTTAATTCTAGATCAATGGCATTTTCATGACAGACATGAGGTGTCAGTTTATTTTCTTCGCACTAACCTTAGGGAACGATTTAATGAAAAACGAAGTAAATTTTAGCCGTAAAATGCCGCACACCACGCAAGCTATTTGCCGAGCAGTCTTCATAACAGTAAAATATATTACTATTCGCCGTACACATCGGAAGCTATTCGCCGTACAATATTCATACCGCATTTATCTATTCGCCGTACACACAACTTGTTTTTCTTTTATCAAATTTAAAGCCAATTTTGAGCCAATTTTGATCGTATTCTGCAATCAACGCTGGCATAAGAGTGTATTGGCTGTGTGATGACAAGGAATGTGTGAAATCGTGTGTCAGAGGATTAGAAAAACGATTGCGAACACGTTTTTGACCTCTTCGCTGCTATCTCGGTTGTACTAATCCGAGAATAATGCACCCAAAATGATTTACATACGTGAATTTGAATTGATCAGAAACCATGTAATCATTGGTTGATCTATCTACCGGTAATATCAAACATTGCAATGCTAGAATATGTCATAATCTATATAAATATATCGAATTACTAATTCACAGTCAATTAACTTTCGCTTCACTTAGTAGTTTTACCTAGCTATTTCCGGAGTTGTTGACAGACGGTGGTCATCGTACATAGAAAAAACTTCCTCAACATTCCCCTTGGGCAGCTTCAAATGTGATATTAATCGTCCTTTTAGTCAGATGTGAAAGAGGGTGAAGATAAAGAAAGAAGAGAGAAATGGAGGGAGAGAATAAACAACAGAAAAGAAAGTTTTGTATGAGATATAAATACATGCTGTAGATGGAACAGAGCGAAAAGAAGAGAGACAGACAGACAAACGTGTTCTTCAGACAGACAGACAGACAAACAAACAAACAAACAAATAGACAGACTGACCGAGACAGATGAGATATAGAGAGGGGCAGAGGGAAGAGAAAGAGAGAGAGGGGACAGAAAGAAATACAAATAAAATTATTAAGAAAAAGAGAGGGGAAGAAAGGAAGAGAGGGGATGGGAAAGGGAAATGTCAAATATGGAGGGTAGAGAGAGAGAAAGAAGGAGTGAAGATAAAGATAGAGAAAGATAGTAAAAAGATAAAGAAGGCTATTCAATAGTATCCTAATGTGTAAGCGTCTCAATCGTTGAGTCTTATCTGGAAGTACTGTGATATCATACATCTGAATACAACTTTAATCTGAGCGTGAAATAGCACACAGATCTATGTCCCGTATACATACTGGCTGTATTGAATCAGAAAAATACCACTAATATTTATACAGGGCAACTAAATAAAGTAACAAGCAGAGTGGCGCAGTGGAAGCGTGCTGGGCCCATAACCCAGAGGTCCGAGGATCGAAACCTCGCTCTGCTAATAGATACTGTTTTTCCTTTTACATCTTTGCACAGGCATGAAAAAGGTTTATATGAGGGAAAGATTTTAAATGTGGAACCCCAATTTAACAAATAAAGGGTGGAACAGAATATTCACATTCTGTGAAACAAATAGACTAGATTGCATTATAAAATATTTAAGCTTCTATCCCTATAGGACACAAGAAAAAACAACAAGCAGAGTGGCGCAGTGGAAGCGTGCTGGGCCCATAACCCATAGGTCTGAGGATCGAAACCTCGCTCTGCTAATTATTTTTCTCCGTTAGCATAATGTATCAATAAAAACATTACAGGAACCGTCTGGTCTGGGTTTGGTTGTTTTTGTTGTTTTTTGCAAAGGCATGAAAAGCGTTTATATGAGGGAAAGTGTTAAAATGTGGAACCCCAATTCAACAAATAACGGTTGAACAGAATATTTGCTTTCAGTAAAACAAACTGACGGGATTGCATCAGAACATTATACATATATAATACTTTGTATACCTAAAGGGCACAGCACACCATTCAATAAGCAGAGTGGCGCAGTGGAAGCGTGCTGGGCCCATAACCCAGAGGTCCGAGGATCGAAACCTCGCTCTGCTAAATATTTTTCCCCGTTAGTATGATTTATTAATAAAAACAAAACACTTTTCCCTAATGTAAAGTGTAATTTAATATCTCGGAAAACAGAGCAGACCCTGATCATTCGGCCTCTATAGGAACCGTCAGATCTGGATCTAATATGTTAATCATAAGAACTAACGGCGTCACCATTTATTAGATTTTATTCATTACATAACGTTTTGGTCATTGCAGAAAATGTCAAGTCTAATTAAGTATTAAAGAAGTATACATGTATAACAGAGCAGATCCTGATCAGTCGGATTTGATTTCCGCACCAGTGAAAGTCCTGAACGAATTAAGTTGATGTTTAATCCAATCAGCGGTTATAGCATGATTGGATTATCACACCTTTTAGCGACAGTCCCGCACACCTAACCGCTCACAGATCAAACGCGTGTTGCTCCTGTAGAAGCCAAATGATCAGGGTCTGTTCGGTTTGCTCTGCTTTGTATGTACAGCCTAAATGAATGTGTAATTTTTTAGCATTATATACATAAACCAACCTAAACACCTATATTTAGGTTATTTAGGGAGTTATGGTATAGTTATGGTATGAAAACCTTTGACTATTTTTGGTGCGAGTATATCGCCCATCCGACATATACATGATATATACACTACAGTTAATGTGAACTTTTAACGTGTTAGTAAGAGGGATAAGTCGGGGCCTATTTAACCCTTTCCCTCATATTCACGCCTTTGCTAACAGAGTAGGCCCAGATCAGACGGATCCTATAGGATTTGTCTGATCAGGGTCTGCTCTGTTTGCTGATGGAATTTGAAAGGTCTGTTACTTTAATTGTTAAAATGGGCGCACCTTTCCACTTTCCATATTTCATTATAACTATTTTGTCCATGAATATTCAGTAGGTATTGAAATTTGTAATAAACATAGAAACAGGGAAAGGGTTAAGGTCCTGGTGCGAGTATATCGCCCATCCGACATATACATACTCTACAGTTAATGGGAACATTTAACGTGTTAGTAAAATTGATAAAATCTCCTGTCAGCTGTTATGTAGTCTCTCCTGGTTGTTTGTTTTTTCCCCAAAGTTCTCATTGCACTAAAGTTAATGTGAACGTTTAACGTGTTAGTAAGATGGATAAGTCGGGGCCTATTTAAGGTCCTGGTGCGAGTATATCGCCTATCCGACATATAAATACTCAACAGTTAATGGGAACATTTAACGTGTTAGTAAAATTGATAAAATCTCCTGTAAGCTGTGATGTAGTCTCTCCTGGTTGGTTTTTTTTCCAAAGTTCTCCTTGATTTGGTCCTATGTGCAAATTCTTTTCCTGGCATTTGGTGTTCTTGACCTTTCTGCTCTTTTTCTTTTCGTCTGGTGTGTTTTTTTCCCTGCTGTTGGAGTTTTCAATAGTGTCCTTGAACCGTCGCTTGATTGAATTATATTTGGTACAAATCGTCCCTTGTCTCTTCTGAACTTGGTCACTCGTGTGTGTTGTTGTTCTTCTGTCATGTCTGCCCACGAATCTATATCAATGTAGTGACGGCTGAACGCAGTTGATAGCTTGTAGTTTCCTGATAGCTCTGCATCTCTCTTTCTGCTCCCCACGAATCACATCATAGAGAAGGTCTATGAATCTACTCCTTGATTTACAGAAAGTTTTTGATACAATTGATCATAGTGTCTTACTTATGAAACTTAAAGTTTTAGGTTTGCACCAATACAGTATTGAATGGTTTAGATCTTACCTTTCAGACAGACAACAACTAGTTGATGTGTCGGGAACATTTTCATCTCGTGAAGGTATCTCTTGTGGTGTGCCTCAAGGCTCCATTTTGGGACCACTTTTGTTTTTAATTTATGTAAACGACATGCCGGGTGCTGTATCAAACAAGCTTTTATTGTATGCAGATGACTCGGGTATTTTAGTATCTGGCAAAAATATTTCCCAAATTGAAAGTTGTCTGTCTGAAGACCTGGATGAAGTTAGCAAATGGCTAATTGATAATAAACTTTCTCTTCATCTAGGTAAGACCGAGTCAATCATGTTCGGTTCTAGGCCTAAATTAAGAAATCAGCCACATTTAGATATACTTTGTAATGGTCAACATATTAAGTCTTCTACCTCTGTTAAATATCTGGGTGCTATTTTAGACCAATTCTTATCTTGTGAGGCAATCGCAATATCGGTTATTACTAAAGCAAACAGCAGGCTGAAGTTTTTGTACAGAAAAGGCCAATTTTTAAATTTTCATACAAGGAAACTTTTGGTTTTAGCACTTATCCAATGTCACTTTGATTACGCTTGTTGTTTTTGGTACCCTGCTCTTACTCAAGATTTGAAAAATAGACTGCAATCAACTCAAAATAAATTAATCCGCTTTGTTTTAAATTTAGACGCTAGAGAACACTTAGGCGCATATCATTTTAAATACCTCAACTGGTTGCCAGTATCCAAAAGAGTTGATCAAATCACTCTTTCTCATGTTTTTAATATTTCTAAGGGCACTGCTCCTGTTTATCTTAGTGATTGTTATGTTCATTTAAGCTCTGTACATACCCACTGTACAAGATCAAACATGTCAGCTGTTCGTGTTCAAGAAGATTCGTTTTCTTTCACTTTTACAGATAACAGACGCTACGCCATTCCTACAGTTAACAGTTTTGGTAAGAAATCATTTCTTTTCAGAGGTGCTCACTTGTGGAATGGCCTTCCTCTGACTTTAAGACAAATCAAATCTTCTAGTCAATTTAAAGTTGATGTTAAAAAGTTTTTGATAGATAAAGAATAAATTATACTACAATTTTCTTTAAAATGACGGCTCTTCTGTATTTATTGCATTTTCTTGAATACCAGGGCTTAGTTTTATTAATTACTGTTTTATCTTTGTTAATTTGATAGGTTTGTTTCAATTTATTCTTTAATATGACTCTTATGAATTGTTCTGATACTCTGCGGTGTTAATCTGTAAGCATGGTCATCGACATTCTATAACCGACATATTTTGAAATTAACAGTGTTAATAGGGATGCTTCTGTGATACTTATATTTTAAGATAATACCTGTGATAGTTAATTATAATGATACCGTGACTCTCTGTGTCTTGCCACTAGAATCAAGGACCACAATGGAAATAAGGAAAATATTTTCCTTTTTTGTGTAATCCTTGGTTTCTAGTGCGCATTACATAGCTTTTTATATTTTGTCATAGTTATGTTTTGCCATGTTATGTACACTTTTTACCGAAATAAATCTATCTATCTAATCTAGGCAGGTCTTGTGATTTCCATTTGGTCATCGTTCAAGATGTGATTCGCGCTCTCGCTGTTGTTGTTGGTCAAGTTTGCTGTTACTTTGTCCTTTCTCCATGGCTCTATGACGTGTTTGGTCAGTAATGGAATCATCTTGTCCTTGAAGTATGGCATGAATTTCTTTTGGCTCGCAGTTTGGTCCTTTTCCTTGATTAGCTGGGTTAAACGTTCAAGTCGGGTGTCGAAAGTGTCAGGATCAGCGGTCGTTGTCAATCCATTTTCTTCGAAAACAAGACGTAAAATGTGCTGTCTGTCCTGCAGAGGCAAACCTATCTCGTCCTCTAAATATCTGCAGCAATTTTGCTTCAGGTGTCTCGTGCATAATACGTGTGTCGATCCGGGTAGGCACCGCTTATTGCACACTTGAATGCAGCCTCTTCGTCCGAACCGATGGTCAAATTGCTGATTTCGTCGTCCGTTAGTTTATCAGCTATTCTGTGCAGGAAAAGTGAGTAAGTCTCCGTTGTTGAGCTGGTGTGTATACAGACAAGTCCAAAGCATATCGGATGGTCCCCTGTAGATCGTCGAGTTACCGAAATGTCTTTATACACAGTCGGCGTAACATGAAACTCTCCAAGATTGTAGGTTGTGTCCATTCCAAAACACAACCTTTGGGTTTGCAACAAAACCTACGTAGATCTTGAATGGTGTCGTCTGTAAACAGGATCACTACAGGGTGGTTTAATCCTTTCACGTGGGTCACTGTTTGGACAAATTCGTGACTGTTTGGACAAATTCGTGACTTTTGGTCATATCCTCCACTGCAATGATATGGTCAGCGGCATTCCCCTCTGCACCACACTTTTCACGCTTGCGTCGGTCGCTGGAATATTTAAAATTTCTTAGCTGTTGTATATTCCGCATTTTTTCATTATCGTCGTCAGTCCTGATGTTCAAGGTCCTTTGAACTTTTGTAGCGGTGTGTTCTTGTAGCATGTCTTTCATGGTGTCTTTCACTGCAAGTTTTGTTCTGACATAAGGCTGATTTCGGTCGGAATTCTTCACATTTCCGTGAAATGTTCTGGCCGGAAATACAACGATGTACTCAATTACAGCTATGGACAGTGACAACCTTGGATTTGACTCTGGTACATTTCCTATCTATGTGACTCGGCGCTTAAATTGATCTGGTCCTTTGTCTGATGCCTTCACTGTCTGGTAGATCCTGTGTATGATAAGTAAATCCGACTTTGTTGGTTGGTGTTGGAAAGGTATGTAGGTCCTCTTCCCGCTAACCATCTTTTCTGTACAGTATTCGTCTCCTCTTTTGACCAAAGACACAAGTTTTCCTTCAAAGTTGGCGTAGTACTGGGTAGGGTGAGACGGTTTGCTCCAAGCGCCACAACTGTCCCAGAATTCTGCTTTCAATCCACTACCCTTCCGCTCTAGATTCTTGGAATTGTCAATGATAAATGTAATACATACCGTCTTTTCGTGTTTCAGGTAGTTCTTGTAGAATTGTGTATGGTCCTTGGAAAATAGAAACCAGAGTGTCGATGTCCAAAACCTTTTTCAACGGCCCGGGAGTGAAAGTGTATACTGATATTGGAGATTCACTTGCTGAAGATATATTATTTGCTAATGTCCTGGTCAGAATTGTTCATTGAATTGTTGATGGATAACTCATGACAGGTATCACGCGTCACTTCCAATTCAGACTGCTCCGGGATGAGTGACAGGTTTTGGCAAAACTTGTTTGGCTGCAGATCCTCTTCATAATGGTCATTTTGGTTTGTTTCCTCTTCTCTTTCCGTTTTGCAAACAGGTGTGTATGTACAAGTCTGTGGTTCAGGAGAATCCTCGATTTCCGTGCAGTTTTCTACCGGAATGAATGGAGTTGTATCATTCTCTACATCAGTGGCTTTGTTTGGTTCCTGTTCTCTTTCCGGTTTGCAGACAGTTTGTGATTCAGAATGGTCTTCCTGTGGTTGAGAGATGCTAGATGCGTAGAATTTGGTATGTGTAGATGATTTTACCACCAGTGGGACAAAATGGTTGGGGATCCACTGCTTACCAGCCTTTCTCCTCCCATTCACTATTGGGTTGATAGTTGGTACTGTTGTGCTCGTCCACATGAGTTTAAGGTCTCCTTTGTCCGGATCCGCAAATGGGGGCGGAAGCGCGTGTTCAATGTCCTGAATGCAAAGTCGCGTGATCCATTCACTGCTGGATAGGCACAGGCAATAGGAGTGTTAAGCAAATTTGAAAGAGCAATTATTCTCCACACTGGCGAATATGTCCTGGGTTTAGCACACTGAATGCAATCTTCGTCAAAGTCTGGAGATAGAAGTTCAAACTTGGAGAAAAGCCGATGATTTACAATCTTGTTCCTGTCCGTCACCATTTCAATGCAGCACCTGTACTTCAGTTCCCCAGTCCTTGAATCGTCGCCACACAGCAAAACTGATATTGCATGAAATAAACAGTCTCCATCACCAGTGGTCTTCAAAACGTGTCCTCACTTGGGTGAAAGTGTCTCAAACTTGTGTTTGACACAGGATCTTGGTCATTCGCTGAGAAGTCAGAGTGAAGATTTGTTGAAAAACTAACTTTCTGTAGAAAAATAAGTTCCCTATCAGCGGCTGTTTTGAGACGTCTCAGTCCATGTTGTGCAGCTTCATTCAGTCTACCAGAAGCCATCATGTAGTCAAACCCTCCGTCCTCGTCACACCGACATCTACTGCATATGTACTGTAAGGCGATCTGTGTCCACTGTTTCCTGATTTTGTTGTTGATTCCTTCACATCCATAATGTACCTAAGTCTGGCAGGTCTGCAATAATTTCAAAACTATTTAACACTGTTTAGAGTGCGGATTTTGATTTGGATCTAAACTGTTTTATAGTAACAGCGCAGATCCAGATCAAAAGTATGTTGTGATAAAAGCTGTTTAAGTGTAACCAGCACTGTTTAGAGTGCGGCATTCGATCTGGATCTACGCTGTTTTATAGTAACAGCGCAGATCAAGATCACAAGTCTGTAGTGTTAAAGCTGTTTTAGTGTAACCAGCACTGTTTAGAGTGCGGCATTCGATCTGGATCTACGCTGTTTTATAGTAACAGCTCAGATCCAGATCACAAGTATGTAGTGTTAAAAGCTGTTTGAGTGTAACCAGCAATTTTTAGAGTGCGGCATTTGATTTGGATCTAATTGAAATGTATCCATATCCGAATTATACTTATCGCAGATCTACCATGTTTAATGGTGGACGTTCATTTGGATCTAAACTATATTAGAGTAACTAGTACATCCAGCTCAATTGAACAGGGTTTAAATGGAACCATTTTGTTTGCTGTGAATCTAAACTATTTAAGCGAAACCACTACTGTTTAGAGTGCGGCATTCGATCTGGATCTATTTGAATTGGGTCCATATCCGAAATATATACATACAAAGTAAACAGCCAAAGATGGTATTTGATTGACAGCTTGTGATTGTCTCAAACAATGTTGACGTCTTGAGATTATCTAGGCTGTTAACAAACTATGTGACACGTGTAACTCTTAATTAAATTAAATAGTATATATACAGGAGTTACAGAAAGGAGGTTATGCACTTATACTGATATTGCTATTGAACAATGTATGCTTTATTAACCAATAAGACACCAATTAGGAACTATTAATTGTGTGGATTTTATCCATTTCGCATGGTCCGATGGATAGGAAACACACAATTGTACATTTTGTAATGAACATTACGTTTCATTTGGTCTAATTGATAGAAGGAACAAAGTATTTATTTCCATTGCATATTTTCTTTCCATTTCTCTAGTGGCGCAATGAAACGCAAATAAATGATTATACTTTTAATGAACAATTGAATTTGATCTACTTCAAACAAGTTTATCCTACAATAACCATTACATACAAAATACAACAAAATCGATACACAAATAGGACTTTTATTCCATTGCATGTTTCTTTCCCTTTCTCCAGTGGCGCAAAGGACGTTTCTTCCGTAAATACTCAATTGTACAGTTGTAAACGGACAAATGGAGTTTTTCGTACTGACTCAGTATAATTCATCTGGAAATAATCAGAGTTTGAAAAATGAATATAAAAACATTTTAATTCCATTTCCACTATAAACTCCATTTCGCCATTAACGAATTGGAGTTTGTTTTTCAATAAACATGCACTTTTATGCTTATAATTGGACTGGTCATCTTTTAATGGGTCTAATTAATTCGAAATTACCTTAAGTAACTAACCTTACAGTAAGTAACTAAAATGATTGAAAAAAAACCCAGCTATAATCTACCAAGAAATGACTATAAAATTTCCATTGGCGCAATGAATTTTATTAAGTAAATACACGATTGCACAATTATTAATGGACAAATGAATATTGGCTTGGTCATATTCGATATAATTCATGTAAAGGTAATCATAAGTTTAAGGCTTGAAAAACAACAGTCTATTTCATTTCCATTTTTTTCTATAAATTTCCATTTCTCCACTGGCGAAATGGTAATTTTCATTAATTACGCGATTTTATGGTTATCTATTGATAATTCTCGTTTTAGTTGGTCTAATTAAATCGAAATTACCTATAATGCTTGAAAAAACCTGTAAAAATCAACCCAGAAATGACTTTAACATTTCCATTGCGTGTTTTCTCTCAATTTCTCTTGTGGCGCAATATGGACCTTTTTAAATTAAATACATGATTGCACAAATATTAATAGACAGATGCTTAGCTTGATCTAAATCGATAGAATTCGTGTAAGAGTAGTCATAATGCCTGAAAAAATGAACAAAATCAACATAAAAATGCATAGTTCATCTCCATTTCTCCACTGGCGAAATGGAAAAGTTTTCAGTAATTACGCGATTTTATGGTTATCTATTGACCAGTCTTGTTTTATATGGTCTAAATCAATCGAAATTACCTTATTGTACCTATATTTGTTGAAAAAATATTAAAATCTACCCAGAAATGCCTAAAAAAATCCATTGCGTGTTTTGTGTTACATTTCTTCCTTTGCGTGTTTTAGACCTACCGCATTTAGGTTGTCTAAAACCATATTAAATAGTATTAGTATTAGTATTAGTATTGTAGCAGGAATCACTTTATCGCTAATTTATGATTACTGTTTTGGTACTGATCTCAAACATATCCAACCTTAATCTACCTTTTGATGTTTAGTTTGGCTTACTTTACCATGTTACTTAAGAACAAGTCAGTACTATCATGACTTTCCTACTGTTTGCTACCCAGACTATGTAATATCAAAGAGGTTTGTTTAACAAGTATTATTAGTTTTAAATAGGTTTAGTTGTATACACTTGTGTATTGTTTTGTTTAAATTTATATATAGTCTTACAGGTACATTTGCAAAGCTCCTCTTTGATAGTTTGTTAATAATCATGGGAAAAGCATGCTCATTGCAGCCAAGTACCTATATAAGGAGCTGTTTTAGAAGACTCGGGGGCTTTTGTTCAGGACAGCCAAAGGTATATCTTACCTCCCGTCAGAACAGGTCCACTTTCTCTTACTCTTATTCTTCCGTTTCTTTCTTTCTATCTTTAGGGTGCAAAAGCAATATTAGGCATTTCATATAATTGACTATGGCTGTCCACTGTATATATTTTGGTTTGAAATAAGAAGGTATTGAAAGAGAATTAAATAAATTATAGTATCCCCTAGACACACTTGAGTTTTGATTTCTACTGCCTAAATATGTAAGTTTTAATAGAACCTGGGAAACCTTCTAGCATAAAGCTAGGACGGTTACAGTATTAGTATTAGTAGTAGTAGTAGTAGTAGTAGTAGTAGTAGTAGTATTAGTATTAGTGTTAGTAGTAGTATTAGTATTAGTATTAGTATTAGTATTAGTATTAGTGTTAGTAGTAGTAGTAGTAGTAGTAGTAGTAGTAGTAGAAGTAGTAGTAGCAGCAGCAACAGCAGTAGTAGTACTTAATACAGAAGTAGCAGTATAGTAGTAGACTAGTAGTAGTAACTTACGTAGTAGTAGTTGAAGTAGTAGTAGCTAATATATAGTAACAATAGATCAGGTAGCATCAGCAGTAGTAGTAGTAGTAGTAGTAGTAGAAGTAGTAGTAGTAGTAGTAGTAGCAGTATAGCAATGTTAAAGCCCAGAACTATTTAAAAGGGGGCACCAATGTGAATAGCAATACGATTTGCTACCAGTATCATTTACTTCCCCTTTCGTTGACCTCTTTAGTCTAAATGTCATTGCATCTATTCATCATTGTTTCCCTTCTTTAATTCACTCTAAAGTCTTTGTAACAAAATATGATTTATAAATACATATAGTAAACAACCAGTCTGGCCATCGCATGGGCGTCCTTTTCGCTTTGAGTGTTGTGCCCTTTCCTCTAATTTCTTTCATTGAGGCAATTAATTCGTCTTAGCTGCTCTTCATCGTAGAAATACAAAAGTGAAGAAATCAGGAAGACGGCTGTCAAAATGTAAGTGTTAATCTGTTTATGTTTAAGCTCTGTTTTTAACATTTTTGGAGACAATGCTCGTATGTAGAAATGAACTGGTATTGTTTTAGAACTGGGTTACAATAAATTTTCGGCCACTGTATAGTGATAGCATTGTTCAATCGCATAATAACTACCGTGTTTACCATTCGGCAAGTGTCCCAATCAATCTTTTCAGTTTTTGACAGGACAATCATGCTCGATGTGCTTGTCGGATTTTGTTTTGTTTTTCACGCAAATGGACAACTCTTCAACAGAAAGAAAGTTTGTTTGGTTACTATAGCACATTCGAACGTATAGGCATCGCACTGTCCGTCAGACTTTCTTTTTCACGTGCAACAAGCGGGAGCTCTCCACGTTATCTTTCAAATTAACCATTTCCCTGTTCTATGTTTATTCCAAATTTCATTACCTGCTGAATATTTATGACAAATGGAAAATGGAACATTGTAGCCATTTTACAAACTAAAGAAACAGATCTATCAAATTCCACAAGCAAACAGAGTAGAGCCTGATCAGACGGCTCCTATAGGAGCCGTCTGATCTGGGTCTTCTCTGTTTGCAAATGTGTGAAAACACATTTATATGAGGGAACGGGTTAAGAGCCCCAGCAGCTGTAAGTATATAAGGACCAATGATTTGTAGAGCTATGCTGGTTGGGCGCCCGTCATCTTCGGCCGCCATGGTAGCCAAACAGGTTTACATTGAGACCAGGGTCCATGCTTATAAAGCTTTTTAGTTGAGTCTGAGTTCGTTCTCAAGCTTTTGATTGGATTTGAGTTCTCAAGCTTTTGATAAAAAACTTGAGAACGAACTCAGACCCAACTTAAAGTTTTATAAGTATGGACCCATAAATGCAGTTGCTAGAACTTTTGCTTCTTTCAACCTACGTTCTATCTATCCAATCCTCCTTTTCTTTTCCTCCGCCAACGCTGCACACCCGAAACATAATGGTGTATTTAGACAGAGTTTCATACCAGGTCAGTTTATGGCTAGTGTTATTAACAGCTTTTCAAAACAGTCATATCATCCTCTACGAACAGTCACTCAGCTCATCATGTATATGTATTTTTAAATGTAGAAATGCTCATTTATTTATAAAACTAAAATGTTCTAAGCCTTATACAATCCACATGACATAATCTTCAGTAAGTTGAAGGCAGTCATTACTAGTGGTGTAACAATACATCAAACTATCGCACTATCGTGATAGTTCTCTATCCCAGGTACACTATCGATAGTTATTTCCAATTGACGATAGACTATTGCAATAGTTGCTCTGACTATCGATAGTTTCAATAGTTCTTTCATATAATTGGCACTATGTTTTCAAGATGGTGTCGACCATCGCAGAGATCGAGTTTGTTAAAAACAAAAGCGGTAAAACACAAGTGGCAAAGCCCAATTCATTTTAAATCATTTCCACAAACATTTTTTAGTAAGAATTTACAGCAAAGTTGTATCATACACTGTGCAAATTTGCATTTTCAAATTTTCAAATCTTGGCAATAACTATTGCAATAGTATTGCAATAGTTTCCTGCAATAGCAATAGTATCGCAATAGTACTTTCAGCAATAGCAATAGTATTGCAATAGTCAAAACTGGCCCCAATAGTCAGCCCTAGTCATTACAAGGTAAAAGTAGGAAGCAGTCTTGTTTAGCCAACTACCAGTACTACTGTTTTCAAATTCCTGAAAGTTTTGGGGAAAAAATATCATACATTTTGTCTAGTGCTTAAAATCTGTCAGACCGAAAGAAAGTATTTCGGATAGTAACTGAAACAGTTTAACCCTTTAGTTACTCTAAAATGCCTTTGCAACTATAGTAGACCCAGAGCAGACAGCTCCCACATGTGTGTCTGCTTTGTTTACATATAAAATGATATAAATATTCTACAGTTTCTGTCATGGTCGAAATTACCTATGTTCATGTTCTATAATAAAAAATTAATCAAATTACAATACTATTCACGATGTCATTATATCTTACTGGAATATTCATGAAGTAAAGGGTTAAATTTTCAGCGAGGTCTGTACTGCATCTTGGTACAAAATGAGAAAGATGACCTTTGATTCCTGGCAAAAATAAATTAAGTTTGGCAAGATGTGTGCGAAAGAAAATTTGCAGATTTTCATGAGATTCAACCTGCGAAAAACCCTTTGTTTTTATAAATCATTTGAGCGACCAGAAGTTAAACGCATAAGCACTCTGGTTTCTATTCTCACATCATTGAAGCACTAATATTGTATGTGCTATATGGATAACCAGTCAAATGACACCTTTGATCTGTTAGCTTTGAATAATGATGACTGTTTGTGCGCCTAAACTTTGTTTATAAATTTGTAAGAAGTCTGATGCATTTTATGAACAAAGTTCCATGTTTCGCACAATATTAGGCGGAGTGAATACTGGGATGTTGTCTTTAACCCGTTCCTCCATAAATATAAATCTGTTTGGTTATGGAATAACAGAGGTCTAGATAACGTACCCCTTCCTCCATAAATACACCTTTCTACGCCTCTGTAAAAGTCACTTCTTGAAACCATTGTGATAATTAGAGCATTTGCTCCTATAGGAGCAAATGCTCTATTTATCACAATGGTTTCAAACTACAAAATTCTAAAAAAAAATCCTTTTCTCTAGTTAATGCTCCTTTTCGATAGATTAATTCAAAGAGGTTGGGTCCAAAAATAGCCTATGGAGGAAAGGGTTAATAGTGCTAATACACCACTAATCAGGTATCAGAATGTATCACTCCATCTTACAGAATGAAAAACATTTTATAGAAGTTTTTTTCCAATAAAAGAGCGTAAATGCGATGTTTTCAGAGGAAAGCTTGTTTATTTTAAGTTGAACTAAGTATGCTTTAAACAATAATAAACAAATAAGTAGAACAAAACAATCCCGCAGTGTTGTGTTGACTGTTTTTATTCAACGTTTCGGCCTTACAAAAGCCTTCATCAGGGTGGCACGAAATGGAAACACCAAATATGCTTTAGTGTTGACCAATGTATACATCCGGTGACTTTGAATAAAGCATTGCACGGGTACTCAAGTTAGAATTAATTAACCCTTTCCTTGTTCAGCATCCATTTTATAATTAATGACATCATGAATAGCTGGATTTTTATAATGGCATGTGTACATCTAGGATGTCTTCAATATTAGTAGAAACTGTACTGGATTGAGTCCAGTCAAGTATATTTCATAAGCAAACAGTGCAGACTCTGATCAGGGTCTTCTCAGTTTGCAAAGACGTGAAAAAATATGTGTATGAAGGAAAAGGTTAAGTAACATACAAACTGACTAGTTATAAAATAATACTTGTCTTGGTAATTTTTTGTCAGTCATGTCCCTTTTTAGAAAGATTTCTGAGACTTGGATGAAACTTGGTAAAAGATATTACCATGAATGGTAGATATGGCTGTTAAATAGACTTCTTGATTAACCCTTTACTCCATGAATACTCATGCAAGAAATAATGTTTGCTTATACATACATGTACTTATAGTATAATCTGATTCTACATTTTCTGTCTGAGCGTACATGTTCCGTGTTCAAATATTATTAAAAAAATAATCTAATTAATATTCATGATGTTATTATTTTCTTACATGAATATTGGGTTATCCCTTTCCTCCATAAGTATGCCTTTCTACGCCTCTGTAAAAGTCACCTGTTGAAACCATTGTGATAAATAGAGCATTTGATCCTATAGGATCAAATGCTCTATTTATCACAATGTTTTCAAACTACAAAATTCTAAAAAAATCCTTTTCTCTAGTTAATTTTCTTTTTCGGTAGATTTATTCAAAGTGGTTGTATCTAAAAATAGCCTATGAGGTAATGGGTTAATAAATATGGATGTCTTTAAGGCACGTCAAGGTTTCTTGATGCTGAATGACAGTCATGCAGAAAGCTCCTTTTGGATAAAGTTTGTCCTGCAGCAAGTGCTCTATTTATCACAATGGTTTCAATACTACATACAAATGCATGTAATTCTAAAATAAATCCTTTTCTCTAGTTAATGCTCCTTTTTGGTAGATTCATTCAAAGCGACGAGGGAATAAGTTAAATTTACGCATCTTACCTGGAGCTCTGATTCAGGTAATTAATATTCATTAAGTCAGTTTGTCTAACATGAATATTCATTAGGTATATAATGGTTAACCCTTCCTCTGATATGAATGCCTTTTCACACACTTGCAAACAGAGTAGACCCAGATCAGATGTCTCCTATAGGAGTTGTCTGTTCAGGATCTGCTCTCTTTGCTGATGATAATTATAATATAGATATGATTTTCCAGTTTCTACCTCAGAGCCAATACTAAAACATCTTATGTTAGCTTCAGCTAATGAATATTCATGATGTCATTACTTCTTACATGAATAGTAAACAGGGAAAGGTTTAATGACCTATGGTGCCTTTACATAATAATAAGAAACCTCAGTCATTTATGATGCTAGACAGGCTTGGCTGATTGGGTTTTACTAAATCATTTATTGCCGTAGGGAGGGAAAATCAATTTGTATAACTACAATAGACCAGTATTAATTTGTATTTAATCAGTCACTGTCTTTGTCATCTATCACTCGTCCCAAGCTCTTTTAATTGATTATCAATAGATCAATGGATTCTGCTCGGGTAAAAGGCATTCGAGAATCAGTGCAATTTGATTGGCTGAAAAATCTGATTGGCTAATGAAATAGTTTTTTCAGCATCAAGTGAAATACGATATGATCTTGACACAAGATTTCCAGCTGTGTATTTCCATCTTTGTCTCATTGAATATACTGACTTTTGTTTCCCAAACTACAACCAGCATTTATTCCTTTCCTTCATAAACATTTTTTTTTTTTGCATTTTGCGAACAGAGTATTACCTGTCTAATCAGAGTCTGCTTAGAAAAAAGTCAGATTGCTTATGGAACAATATTGATGTAGGCAGACTCGGATACATTTCCTACAAAAACTCCTGTATGAATTTCTTAATCTAATTATTATTCGTGATGGCTTACATGAATATTCATGGCGTAAAGGGTTAATTGATTATTTTCCAAAACTACATCAAGTGTCTAACCCTTTCTCTGTTCAACTATGATTCATGTAAGGAAAAGTGAATTTGTGTCTACAGGATGTTTTTGCTCAGGCAGAAACTATTGTAAAAATCAAATCTATACTACACCACAAGCAAACAGAGGAGAGTCCCTGATCAGAAGGCTCCTACAGTAACTCTGAGTAGAAATTTTGTAACAATAACCCATTACCTTATAGACTACTTTTAGATACAACCTCTTTTAATAAATCTACCGAAAAGGAGCATTAACTAGCGAAAAGGAAATTTTTCAAATCTTGTAGTTTGAAACCATTGTGATAAATGGAGCATTTGCTCCTATAGGAGCAAATGCTCTATTTATTACAATGATTTCACAAAGTGACTAAATTTATAGAGTCGTCAAAAGTTGTCAAATATGAGGGAATGGGTTAACTTTCATTATGTCTTGCTGGAAATCAAACGACGTGTCAAGTTATTCAGTGTCTCATCTGGATCAGAACTTTACTAAGCAATATGTCATAGAAGCAGCAGCCCTAAGGTTCATTGCTGAGTCACAAAGATAAATCTACATGTATGAATCATATGATTTTTTATGTTTTTTGACTTCTTAACCCTTTCCTCCATAGGCTATTAATTAAGACCCAACCTCTTTGAATGAATCTACCCAAAAGGAGCATTTACTAGAGAAATGTAAAAATTCTAGAATTTTGTAGTTGGAAACCATTGTGATAAACAGAGCATTTCAGTAGATTTATTCAAAGAGGTTGGATCTAAAAATAGTATGAGGTAATGTGTCTAAAAATTAAGCCTATGAGGGAATTGGTTAAAAAATCATGTAATCAGGGTCTGTTCTGATGATTCTAAAGTTTCTTTCATGATAAAAAAAATCATAGTGCCATTTTAAAAATTCAGGCAATTAATATTCATGGTGTCATTATTTCTCGCATGAATATTCATGGAGTTACGGGTTATCTAGAACATGAAAATGAGGCATTTGTTTTGTTGGTAAAATGGTATTTTTTTCTCCAGAAAGAAAATCTGGCCAGATGTTCTCTCCATAGATTTATGGTCATCTAATAAGCTAATAGACTTGTACAAATGAGCTGGAGACAGATATTTAATCTTTCCCATATGGAGTATGTTATCTGCAAATTATTGTTCGTTCAAAATTCCTATTTTGGCTTGTGGATGATTTACTCCCCCCCCTCCCTTAAGAGTGATCACAGCTTAGGGTCTGTTGGAGAAATGTAGGAACTTTTATTGAAAATGTTTTTGATTTATACTTCTTTTCTTGGCCTTGGTCTGTGTATAGACCAGTTTTGAAATGTTGTGAAGAATTTTCTCTGAACATGCCAAAGGTGTACATTCACTGAACAAATAAGTGGCTAGACACCAAAGGCAGCTCTTCATAGCTTTATTTTCTCGTTTATTCTGAGAGTCGAGAACTTATAATTTAAAGAACTAAAATTGCCATTTCACAACACCACTCTCTTTTGGACCATTAAAATCTGGAGTGATCACAACATACATGTATTAAGGTTTTGTGGAGAAATAAAGGAGTTATTCTTTAACACTTTATTCCATAGATATGCATTTCTGTACCTTTGCAAACAGAGTAGACCCAGATCAGTCCGTCTGATCAGGGTCTGCTCTGTTTGCTTACGATATAATATATATCTCATAGGACAAAGAACCAGTCCAATACAGCCATTCATTTATTGAAACTATTATGGGTCTTAAAAAAGCAGGTGGTTGCTTATAATGCACTACAAAAGTAATGCAGAAGGATCCTGTAGGAGCTTTCTGCATTACTTTAGACCTGCATTAAGCTACCCCCTACCTTACAGAACCATTATAAATTTGATGGCCGCTTAACAAACCAGGATAACCTCTTGGATATTAGCCCTTTATTCCATGAATATTCATGAAATAAATGATATGAATATTCATGAAAGAAATGATATCATGAATATTAATTAGATTAATTTTTAAAATGGCATATTAACAAATGCTATTTGTGCCATTTAAGCAGAAATTGTAGAATCAGATCTATATTATTTCACAAACAAACAGAGCAGACCTGATCGGATGGCCCCCGGTTTTCTCAGTATTGAAAGGCATATTTATGGAGTAAAGGGTTAAGTTTAAATAACTCTCTTTTTTTTTTTACATACACCCAGGAAAAGTTGGTCTAGGCAGCTGGAACTGTAGAATCAGATCTATATTATTCCAGAGCTACAGATAACAATGCATACTCAATTACTTAAATCAGATGATGATGCGTGCTCAAATACTTAAATCGTCATTTCTTCATTAAACACTTAGTGCTGTGACCACTCTTTAGAATCGTCTCGAAGAAGGGTTAAAAATGGTGGAGAAAAAATATATTTTAGTTTGCTCCTTTTATCCTTTTTCCTCATAAGCTATTTTTAGATTCAACCTCTTCGAATTATAAATCTACCGAAAAGGATCATTAACTAGAGAAAAGGAAATTTTTAGAATTTTGTAATTTGAAACCATTGTGATAAATAGAGCAAATGCTCTATTTATCACAATGATTTCAACATGTGACTTTTACAAAGGCGTAGAAAGGCGTATTTATGGAGGAAAGGGTTATCTAGGCCTCTGTTATTCCATAACCAAACAGATCTATATTAATGTCCATTAGAAGACAGAACAGACCCTGATCAGATGGCTCCTATTTGATATGAACATAACTCTGTTTGCAAATTTTGTTAAAATGGGTATCAACGGAGTAAAGGGTTAATTTTTATTGTCTTACCAGTACTAACAGCAGAGCGATAGATAAATATGTGTACCCAAATACTAAAATCTTCATTTTTTCACCAAACCCTATACTAAGACGATTCTAAAGAGTGGTCACAGTATAAAGGGTTTGATGGAGAAATAATGGAGCTATTCTTGAAATTGTTTAAATTTATGCATCTTTTCTGTACCTGACACTGCTAACAGAATCATGAACTATTCTTGATACAAGAAAATTAATTTTCTCTCATGAGGATTGCTTGTTATTTCTTCGTCTAATGTTGTCACTTTTCCTGTAATTGTGCTTTGCCAAAAAATGTTATCTGCTGCAGTTCTCAAAGTCTGTTTTTATGTTTTCCTTCTGTGTTGAACAATTGTGATGCATTACGAAATTCCGAGTTTTACTTGGTGTCTCATCTGGATAACTCAAATGCTGACATAAATATTTTTACCAATTAGAACAAAGATGGAGGACTGGCAGCCATATTGGATTTATGCATTTGCTTAAATTCTAAAATTATGCAGGAAACATCCTTGAAATGTCCTTTGCCAATGGTGTATACCCAGATGAGAGGGCTCCTAGAGCAGTCGTGTTGCACTTTTCTGTAGAAAAATCACTAAATATTCGCTGTAAGCATGACCTGTTTGAAGTTTAGAATCTAAGCATTGTATTAGGTTAAAAATTCATGAAGCGCAGTGCATGATAAGTTTGTTTTGCATATGTTACTTAAACTCTTCAAGATTCAAGATGGAGGACTGGCAGCCATATTGGACTGTGCATTAGCCTTGAGTAAACATTTAGTTTTGGCTGCATTAATTTGCTTAAAACTTCACGACAGTTGTTTTGAATATGTTACTAATTCTTCCTTGTTGTTTTTTTAATGCTAACCAGGATGTGATCTACTTGCCAAAGGAAAACATGGAATTGTACGTTGGCATTCATTTAACGCTTTACCTCATGCATGTTCTTATAAGCAGTAATATTTATTAACTGAACTTTAATAATGAAACATGTACAAAGATTTTTTTCAGTATGAAAATCTGACAACAAGAATCAGTTCAGTATAATTCATAAACCAAACATAGCAGACCCTGATGGACACAGCTCCAACAGGAGCCATCTGATCTGGGTCTACTCCGTTTGCAAAGGTATTAAAATAGAGTTTGTATGAGGCAAAGGGTTTAATACTTTCTAATTATCGAAAGGAGTGGAATGTAAGAAATCAGCAATGTTAATTGGTTCACTTTGGTGAGCCAGAATGTTTAATTGGGTGAGACAGACAAAAATGTGATTGAGATGCAACATATACAAGTGTGTATGACGAAGACGTTGATTGGTCACATGTAGGTTGTTTGTAATTCTCTGATGCCTCTAATCCTATGGCAAATGGAGCTGGCATGGGTAAGTTGAGCAGTATTGTTGGTCTTTGTCAAAATATATGTTGTATGTTGTACTTTATTAACCCTTTCCCTCATATAAACATATTTTCTTGCATTTTCAAACAGAGTAGACCCAGATCAGACGGATCCTATAGGAGCCGTCTGATCAGAGTCTGCTCTGTTTGCTATTGGAATTTGAAAGATGTTTCTTTACTTTCCAAAATGGCTATGGTGTTCCATTACCTCATAGGCTGTTTTAGATACAACCTCTTTGAATAAATCTATCAAAAAGGAGCATTAACTAGAAAAAAGGAAAATATTAGAATTGTGTAGTTTAGAAACCATTGTGATCAATAAAGCATTAAATTTGCTCTTATGGAGCAAATGCTCTAGCAAATTTTATCACAATGTTTTCAAAAGGTGGCCTTTACAGACCGGGCGTCAAAAGGCGTCAGTATGAGTTAAATATTCATGATGTCATAATTTCTGACATGAATTGGGCAAATGGTTAATTATGTGTATTGTTATAGTTAGAATTGTTGTAATACCTTTATTCCTGAAATATGTCTTTTACGCCTTTGCAAACAGAACGGAGTAGACTCAGATGACAGAACGCTTCTGTAGGAGCCATCTGATCAGGGTCTACTCCCTGAGTGGTCACAACATAGGGTTTGGTGGAGAAATAAAGAAATTATTTTTTTAAATGTTTTAATTTACACATCTTATCTGGAGCAGACTGCTCCTGTAGGACCTGTATTAAGCTTAGTATTATAATAGTAACCACCTGCGTTACAGACCCATAACAAGACCTCATAATTTTTAGCTCATAGGAGACTTAAATGTCTGGCGTCGTGTGTCGTCATCAATTTGCTTGTGAACACTCTAGTGGTCACAATTTCAGTCCAATCTTCATGAAACTTGGTCAGAATGATTGTCTTGATAAAATCTCAGACGACTTAGATTATGAGTGGGTCGCATAGGGTTAAAAACTAGGTCACTAGGTCAAATAGTAGGAAAACCTTGGGAACACTTTAGAGGTCACATTTGTAGCCGAATCTTCATGAAACTGTATCAGAATGATTGTTTTGATAAAATCTCGGACAAGTTTGAAAGTGGGTGATGTGGAGTCAAAAACGAGGTCACTTGTCAAACAGTAAAAAAACCTTGTGAACACTCTAGTGTTCACATTTTTTGTCCAATGTTCATGAAACTTGGTCAGAATGATTGTCTTGATAAAATCTCGAAAATTGGGCATGCTGGGTTATAAACTAGGTGACTTAAGGTCAAATAGTAGGAAAACCTTGTTAACACTCTAGAGGTCAAATTTTTAGTCAAATCTTCATGAAGATTTGATCAGAATGATTGTCTTTAATGATTGTACAGATAGAATCTTCAACCAGTTTAAAAGTGGGTTATGTGGGGTCAGAAAGTAGGTCACTGAGTCATATCTTAGAAAAATATTGTTTACACTCCAGCGGCCACATTTTTAGACCAATTGTCCTCAAACTTGCTCAGAATGTTTGTCTTGGTGATATCAAGGTTGAGTTTGATTATGGGTTGGGTGGGATCAAAAAGTAGGTCACTGTGTCAAATCTTAGAAAAATCACTCTAGAGGGCACATTTTAGCCCATAATCTTCATTGGTCAGAATGATTGTCTTGATAAAATCAATATTCTAAATCTTTGAAAATCTTGTTCTGCAGAACCCCTGCTCATGATTCACTATCAACATTGTTCAAATATTGTCCCTTAGGTCAATATTGGCCCCACCCAGGGGCTACCAGGCTGGTTACATGAGCGATTATTAGGGGGCACATTTTAGCCCATAATCTTCATTGGTCAGAATGATTGTCTTGATAAAATCAATACATGTATTCTAAATCTTTGAAAATCTTGTTCTGCAGAACCCCTGCTCATGATCCACTATCAACATTGTTCAAATATTGTCCCTAAGGTCAATATTGGCCCTACCCAGGGGCTACCAGGCTGGTTACATGAGCGATTAAGGGCCATCTTGTTTATTGTTGCTTCACAGGTTCTAATAATCTTGTTTCATGGAATGCTGTAACCACGAATGACTTCAAGTTGAAATGTAATTATATAACTCCTATAGGAGCTCTCTGCATTACTTTTGACCTGCATTAACCTACCACCTGCCTTACAGGCTCTTAATTAGACCTCTTTTGATTGCCGCTTAGGGCAGGTTCTACTGTAACGTTCAGAAACTTGGCCTGATGCTGTAACAACAATTGTGTTGTAAGCCGCAGAAAATTTACAAGCACCGTTATTTTTGTATGCCCATGAGAGCTAATTCCTTAAGTAAGAGGTGTTGGAATCTCAATCAGTGCAGACAGAAAATCACTAAGAGACTGATCTGATTTCGTATAAAGATTACATTAACTCTTCGAATGCAGGGGAAATTAATGCACTTGTTTTTGCAAACAGTGTAGATCCAGATCAGAGGGCTCCTCCAGGAGCCCTCTGATCAGGGTCTGCACTGTTTGTCATTCGAAATTCTATATAAAAAATTAAGACTTTCATACTTAATGGACCCTACTTTTAAACACTGGTGGGGAATTTTACGTTGAATATTCAGCTTCGGAAGGGTTAACACCATTTCGGGAGACTCTGAGAATGATAAAATTAAATGTTCTCAATTTCTGCCAGCCCAGTCCCTGTAACCTTTTGAGTACCGGGACATGAACTAACCATTTACTCCATGAATATTCATGTAGGATATTAATATCATGAATATTAATTTGATTAATTGTTTTAATAGCACTTAATTGGATACAGGAATGTTTGGCTATGGCAGGAACTGTTACTGAGAATCATATCTTTATTATTCCATAAGCAAACAGGGCAGACTCTAATCAGGCGGCTCCTACAGGAGCCATCTGATCTGGGTCTACTCTCTTTGCAAAAGTGTAGAAAGGCACATTTATGGAGTAAAGGGTTAGCAGGTGTTTGCAACTTAAGATATTTACTGATTTCTTGCAAAAGCACATTGATCAGAGTCTGCACTACTTGCCATTTTGAATGTTTTTGGGTTTGTTGTTTTTTTTAGCTCACCTGAGCACAGCTCAGGGTGAGCTTTAGGGAGACTTGAATGTCCGGCGTCCGGCGTGCATCGTCTGGCGTCAACAATTTGCTTGTGAACACTCTAGTGGTGACAATTTTAGTTCAATCATCATGAAACTTTGTCAGAATTATTGTCTTGATAAAATCTCAGAAGAGTTCGAAAGTGGGTCGCGTGGGTTTAAAAATTAGGTCACTAGGTCAAATAGTAGGAAAACCTTGTGAACACTCTATAGAGTTCACATTTTTAGCACAATCTTCATGAAACTTGGTCATAATGATTGTCCTAATACAGTCTTGGACTAGATTGAAAGTGAGTCATGTGTGGTCAAAAACTAGGTCACTAGGTCAAATAGTAGAAAAACCTTGTGAACACTTTAGAGGTCACATTTGTGGGTGAATCTTCATGAAACTGTATCAGAATGATTGTTTTGATAAAATCTTGGACGAGTTTAAAAGTGGGTCATGTGGTCACTAGGTCAAACAGTAGAAAAACCTTGTGAACACTCTAGTGTTCACATTTTTTGTCCGATCTTCATGAAAGAGGACTTGGTCAGAATGATAATGTCTTGATAAAATCTCAGAGTTTGATCATGTATGTGATGGGATAAAAAAGTAGGTCACTAGGTCAAATCTTAGAAAAATCACTCTAGATGGCACATTTTTAGCCCAATCTTCATTAGTCAGAATGATTGTCTTGATAAAATCATTGTATTCTAAATCTTTGAAAGTCTTGTTCTCCAGAACCACTAAACGATCATTGTCTCTTAGGTCAATATTGGTCCCACCCAGGGGCTACCCGGCTATAATCTTAAATCTATGGTAATCAGGTGATCGATAAGATGGTCCTCCTGATTGTAGAAAGCTTACCTGTTAGCCTTTTACCTGATTGAGGCGCTTCTCAACAAACAGTGTAGACCCAGATCAGACAGCTCTAAATGTAAGAGTTAAATCTAAGACTGGGAATTGGTTAACACAGGGCAAAGGTATGATGCTGCAACCCCGTATTGGACTTGTCTGCATTATTTTTTATCGGGTTCATCATTTTACACTTTTCTTTTCTTTAAACACATCCCTGAATATTCATGGCATTGCTTGTTTTTGGCCAGTACATGTAACCAGTATTCCAGGCGTGATTATTGAATAGAAATAACCAATACTGTGTGATGAAATTTCATTCAGATCACATGCATATTCATGATATGCTCTGTTTGATTATGAAATAATATTGATCTCAATATGTACAGAGTTGCGAAAAAAGCATATTGAAAGTTCATCATGGCAAAGACTCTCTTCCCTGAAAGTTATTGTATTTCTGCATGTTAACCCTTCTCTTGCTGAATTTTAAAACACATTTCTCCTTCTTTACCCATGCCCTGTTGTATAATTACATATATCTTCACTGTGTACAAGTATTTTGCTGTGCAATCACTGCTGTGGAGTGCACTGGTTGAACAATCAACTTGTAAATAGTGCAGACCCTGATGAGACAGCTCCTGCAGGAGCTGTCTCATCTGGGTCTTCACTATTTACAGGTAGGTATATTGGCGCGATTAGCAAGCGAAGGGTTAATTGACAATTACAATTTGGTCCATTTGGAGTAGAAGTGCTGAGAAGAGAATGTTACATTGTCTTCGGTTTCTTTCCAGGAAGAGCAGAGAGAAACGGAATAAAAACGTAATGCATAATCTTGTTTCATGGTATCCAGCTTAAATGCAATTATTATTTTTATTTCCATCACTGTGATGATATTGTTCTAGAAATGACAAGTTGTAAACACCTATGGATTCTTGTTCCCAAAACTAGAAAATGAATATGTTTATCAACCCTTTCGCTTCGCAGTGTTCTATATATTTATTCCAAATTTCAATACCTTCTGAATATTCATGGACAAAATAGTTAAAATGAAGTATGGAAAGTGGAAAATTGTAGACATTTTAGAAAGTGAAGAAACTGATCTTTCAAATTCCATTAGCAAACAGAGTAGACCCTGATCAGACAGCTCGTACAGGACTATTTAACAGGTGTACATGATAGACTCGGTTTGACGTCTTACCAAAGATTAGAGTGAAAGCCGTTTGATCAGGGTCTGCTCTGTTTGCTTATGAAATTTATAATATAAATAGATCTCACACTACAGTTTCTAGAGGAGCTTTCTGCATTACTTTTGCCCTGCATTAAGCAACCACCTGCTTATAAAGACGCCCATGTTTATTCATTAAGTGGTCGCATTAGAGGGGTTCTGCTGTTACAATACCAAAAACTGTGTACATTATGTCATTGTAAATAAATCCGCTAATAAATATTCATGATGTCATGAGGTCATCACATGAATATTCAACAGGGAAAGGATTAATCCTTTACTCCATTATGAATACACCTTTCTACACCGAATTTGCAAACAGAGTAGCCGTCTGATCAGGATCTGCTTTGTTTGCCGTTGGAATATATATAGATGTGATTCTACAATATCTGCTTAGACAAAATTTTCATTTTGAGGGCTTGGTGCAAAACTATTCTAACTCCTTCACAAAGTGAAGGAGTTAGAATAGTTTTGCACCAAGCCCTCGATTTGCTTACATACCATTTGAAAGATTAATATTTTGATTAATATTTACAATGTCATACTTTCTTTCATAAATATTCATAGAGATATGGGTTTAAAAAAACAAAACCGCTAACAAATAGGGAAGGTTTGACTATTTAGCCACATAAGGGTTACCTTGTTGTCCACTTTCTTCTTTTAGATTGGTTTTATTGATTTCCTCACATGTCTAAGAATGGCAGACAAGTGGTAAACGGAAATGAACCACTCGCATTATAACGCTTGCAACACTATAATGTACAGTAAAACCGCTCTAAACTGGACGTTTGAATGTCTCTCTTTCAGACTGGTGGCAGCTTAATGCAGGTTGAAAGCCATGCAGAATGTTTTAAGCTCCCAGAGGAGCTTTCTACATGACTTTCATCCTGCATTAAGTAGCAGTAATCTGCCTAAAAAAAGACCTAAATTGCTCTTTATCAGAATTCCGGTTTAGCAAGATTTTATTGTATTGACAATCTGGCATTACGTTTCAGGCTTTTTTTTCTGACAATTTTTGGGAAAAATGCATTTTAATAATTGTGAATTTTTTCGTGCTAAACTCAAAATTTTGAAAAGCATTTTTGACTCAATTTGAACTTATTTTGCATTGCTTTATTTAGTATTTTAAGCGGAATTTGGAATCTATTGGGATGTTTCCCCAAAATAGGGAAAAATGTTAACCTATAATTTTGCAATTGGCCCCGGTAATGGCGCCGACTAGATGCCAGAAAAATACCTGCCTTGGAAGATAGTTGTGATCCAGATGAGATAATCTCATGATGAGTTAATACTTGGCATCTTATCAGGACCCAAACTGTTTGACACTGAAAAAATTATATTATCATGAATATTCATTAGCTGAACTTTTATAATGGCATATGGATATGACTATAAAAATTATGTACATAGAAAATTTTGGTATTGGTAGAAATTGTAGAGTCAGATGTTTTATAATTTCGAAATTTTAAAAGATGAGTGTTCTTTGTAGCATTTTAACACTCTTGTTTGGTTTTGAAAATAATATAATATAAAAAATAATAATTGAAAAATAAGCAGATGACATTTTTCACTTGTGTAATATGAATATTAATTTAACCCTTTCCCTCATATAAACGTGTTTTCACGCATTTGCAAACAGAGTAGACCCAGATCAGACGGCTCCTAGAGGAGCCGTCTGATCAGGGTCTACTCTGTTTGCTGATAGAATTTGAAAGATCGGTGTCTTTACTTTCTAAAATGGCTACAATGTTCCACATTCCATATTTCTTTGTAACTATTTTGCTAGTGAATATTCAGTATGTATTGAAATTTGGAATAAACATAGAACAGGGAAAGGGTTAAGGGCCTCAGGTGACCTTGTGTACAGCTTGACATTCATTCATAGCAGCCTTTGACCAGTTATAATAAAACATATGATAGGTTTGATGTTTTAATTATATCGTCTCTGATCATGCTAATTGTGACATTACTTGCAATTGCAAACAGCGTAGATCCAGAAACGCCAAGTAACTGCATACCTCATCAGAATCCAAGTTAGATATCGCTTGGTGAAAAGTTTCGTAGAAGCTCGAAGGAATCGGAAGTTAAAAAAAAAGTTGTATAAGATCAGAATTTGAGCAGACCTTATTTTTTACAGCAAGTTAGGGGTTAATTATATTACAGGGCTGTAACCTGTCATGTAGATATCAAAACTCAACAGGTATCTGTCTAATATCACGTTTAAGCACGCAGTTTGCAAATTTATAATCGTCTTTGCAAATGGTTTGCATCCAGATGTGTCATCGAGTTACTCGGCAACTTGTCTGGATTCAATCTGTTTGTTGTATTGATTTTGTTATGATGGGGAAAGATGGAAGAAAGATGTACTTTGCGGCTTGAGGTAGATGATAGCGTTGTCTACAGACACTTACATAGAGCGTCAAAGGTAAAACTTTCAATGTACAGTAACACCTGTCGAAAGCAGCCATCTAAAATAAGTTGAATTCCGGGTTTGAAGATCAGTAGTAGCTTAATGCAGGATGAAAGTAATGCAGAAAGCTCCTATAGGAGCTTTCTGCATTACTTTCATCCTGCATTAAGCAACCACCTGCTGTTTTAGACCCTCTGACGTGTTTTCATTATATGGTTGTTATAAGTATAGTTTACTGTATATTTCACTACAGTGCATGCCTGATGTCATGTAGGGTCATTATAATGTTACGTCCTTTGACGTTTCATGAAAATAAAGTCTCGGAGTTTGACTTTCGACTTTACGATACATTTTGAAAACTGGATATGAATTTAGTGAAGAAAACTATTTGGAGGAATTAACTAAATTTCTGGGTCAGTGGTGTCTTACATTGTTAGGCATGGGAACAGATTAAATCCAGATGCAAAGACAACTATTTCATTTGATATTTGAAGAGTGTTAGAATAACCCTTTCCTCCATAGGCTATTTTTAGACCTAACCGCTTTGAATGAATCTACCCAAAAGTAGAATTTACTAGAGAAAAGCAAAATGTTAGAAATATGTAGTATTGAAACCATTGTGATAAATAGAGCATTTGCTCCAATGGAGCAAATGCTCTATTTATCACAATGGTTTCAAGAAGTGACTATTACAGAGGCGTAGAAAGGCGTATTTATGGAGGAAAGGGTTAAACTTTAGTGAGACTCAAAGAGTGGTCACAACATAAATAGGGTTTAATGACAATTTTAGTATTTGAG
The DNA here is from genome assembly GCA_963576725.1 of Azorinus chamasolen. Taxonomy (NCBI): domain Eukaryota; kingdom Metazoa; phylum Mollusca; class Bivalvia; order Cardiida; family Solecurtidae; genus Azorinus; species Azorinus chamasolen. The sequence continues at coordinate 52,304,175 of OY755253.1, read as the reverse complement.
TAATCACCTTTATTTGTTGCTTTGAATGAATATATTTCAAACATGAGCCATCTGTTCTGGGTCTACTCTGTTTGCAAATGGGTGAAAAGTCGTTTATATGATGGAAAGGGTTAATTCAAAAATTTGAATTATTTCGTTGGCTTTGAGTAATTTGCCAATGCTTTGAAACTATTGTAACAGATACAAATTTTAGAAATGTCAGCCTCACATTTCTCTTATGTTTAAGGGTTAAACATATTTTATTCCCCATTTTGTTACAGAAATTATATGATCATAATACCATTATGAAAATTTAGCTTATAAATATTCATGATGGCATTTCATGAATATAACATGAATATTCATGAGGTAAAGGGTTAATACATGTACTTAGGAACCCATAAAGTAAAGTCACTTTTCACACATTTGCAAACAGAGTAGACCCAGATCATGATCAGACAGCTCTGTTTGCTAATGGAATTTGATTTATCTGTTTATTTACTTTCCTAAATGACTTCAATATTTTATGAATGTTCTACAATGTTCAGGGAAACTGGGTTAACCCTTTTCTCCGTGAATATTCATGTAAGAAATAATGACCCCATGATTATAAATTAGGTGAATGTATTATGTTTATAATGGCACATGAACATTAGAAATTTTGACCATGGCCAAAATTTCCAATGTTCATGTGCCATTCAGACCTACATGTATATTATATTATAACCAAACAGAGCAGACCCTGATAAAAATGGCCCCCATCAGGTCTACTGTGTTTGCAAAGGTGTAGAAAGGCGTATTTATGGTGTTAAAGTGTGTATTGTAGGGGTAAAGTAATGCAATAAAGCGTGACCCGGAAAAGTAACCAAGAAAGTAAGGCCAAGAAAGTGCATGTATGTTTGTTTGAAGGATATACATGATCAATATATGAAGTATGAGATGATTTCCGGTCTGTTAATGGGCTTTTTGTGCCCATATTTGTTAGGAAAGGATAAGAAAATTGTGGACATTTATTTGCAGTGAGGAGAAATAGGGAATCAGCTCATGTTAGTGTTCAATGCCTTTTAAATCCTTTATTCTATATTAGTACACCTTTCTATGCCTTTGCAAACAGAGTAGATTCAGATCAGACGGCTTCTACAGTTTCTGACAATTCCAAAAAATCCTGTGTTTATGTGCTTTATAACATCTAAACTAATTAATACCCATGATGTCATTATTTTTTACATGAATATTCATGGAGTAAAGTGTTAAATACTGTATATATCTGGTATATTTTAGTTTTGGCATGAGTCACATTATCACGTTAAAGGTCGTTCCAGCTTCTAGCCATTTTTTTTTTATGTTTTTGGTAGTTTTGTCACATGTTTGCAGTTTTGTCCTGCAGGGCTTCATCTTTGTTTGTATGTGATTGCTTTGTTGATGTGATTGATGTATAAGTGTTGTGTAAGACCCATAAATATTTGCGTAAAATTCTTCAGTGTCTTGTATACAATATATGAAACATGCAGTCCATTTAACCGACATACCATCATAGACTATTTTTAGACCCAACCTCTTGGAATAAAATTTCTACCATTTAAAAGGAGCATTTACTAGAGAAAAGGAACATTTTAGAATTGTGTAATTTTGAAACCATTGTAATAAATAGAGCAATTGCTCCTAATGGAGCAAATGCTCTATTTATCACAATGGTTTCATAAAGTGACTTTTGTAGAGGCTTCAATATGAGGGAATGGGTTAAACATTTTAGCAGATAGACAGTGCTTTTTGTACACATCGCAAACCTCTTTGATATCTTTTTCAAAAATATGGTTCCTCTGCTATCAATTGTATTTATTTAAAGCTTATTTGGTATGGTGACACAGTAGAATTGGATTCACACACAATGAGTGACTCTAAATGGATGATCTGCTGTCAGGAAAAAAATTGAATAAGTCATATACAGCCAATGTGAGTAGTCCTGGTGAGTAGATATTGTTAGTTAGTGCCAGGGTGGTGAGCCTGATTATCCAAATAAAGATGCATATTCAGATACCGGAATCTTCATTTCTCCACCAAACTCTATGTTGTTACCACTCTTTAGAATCGTCTCAAAGAGACGATTCTAAAGAGTGGTCACAACATAAGGTTTGATGGAGAAATAAAGGAGTTTTTGTTGAAATCAGTTTTAAGCATCTTGTCTATAATGAAGAGATGATTCGAACAAATAGTCACAACATAAGCTTTGATGGAGAAAAGATGATTTTAGTATTTGAATTACACCTGTTTATGTATGGCACTGTCCTAAAACAGACATAAACTTACCATAGTAATAGATAAAGGCATATGTTCCAATATTAAAATTGTAATTTTTCCACCAAAACCAATGTTGCGACCACTGTATAGAATCGTCTCAAAGAGATGATTCTAAAGAGTGATCACAACATTGGGTTTGATGGAGAAATAAAGGAGTTACAGTTGAACTTCGATATCTCGAACTTCAAGGGACCATACAAATTAGTTCGAGATAACAGAAGTTTGAGTTATCCAATTTCTGATCTGGACATTTTCTTAAGTTCACAGCTTAATGCAGCTCTAAAGTAATTACTTAAGAACTGCAATAAACTGTCAAATGTGTTTCTAGATATGCGTAGTAATACATTTTATGGCAATTTTGTATTGCAAATTTTGGAAGGACTGAACTTTTAATTCGAGTAATCTCGAAGTTCGAGTTATCCGAGATATCGAGGCTCAACTTTATGTTGGAAATAGTTTTAGGCATCTTGTCTTTAACGAACACATTTTATTTTTTGTTTCAGATCATGGGACAGAGCTCAAGCAAACGTCTCCAACTTCACCATTACAGTCCTGTGTAAAATGTGAGACTCTGCATCAGAAATACTTTGAGACTGTCGCATTTGCTGAAGCAACTCCTTCTAGTGACGACACTTTTGCGAGTAGTGATGTAGAACATTCTCTACAGTCTTCCACCCCACCCACCTTTTCTCCAATACCCACCCTTGTAGAGTTGTCATGTTCTGCTGGTTGTCGAAGTAATAGTGAACTTCATACCTCCGATCCACCTGCTGATTTGGTTCCATCTACCTCAAGTTACCAACCAAATACGAGAAAATCCCATGTTACTCTTGTACCAAACGTTCCCAGATCAAATCAGGAGACATATACGCTGTGCCAAACTAATAAACCTTTAGAAACCTGTTTTCCGGTTGAACCAGTAGTTATTGTAGATAAGAAGAAACCTATTGCTGTTGTGTCCCCACCTCCTGTTGAAAGACTAAAGAAAAAAGGCATTAAAACAACACCCTTGTTAAAGACCACTTTAAGAACTACTGGGGGTAGGCCGAAATCTCCTCTCATTGCTCGGGTGACAAGGCCAGCGACAACAATTAAAACCACTGTTGGTGTCGACACCAAAATACTTCATAGTAGTGAAAAGCCTAAAGAAAGTTTCAAGGCAGCACCTGTAGATCATATTGATAGAGGCTCTGAAGACACTGATAAAGATTTTAAGACTGAAAGAGTTGGAAATGAAACTGCTGGAGTTAATGAAACTATTGTAATAGTGACTGCAGAAAGTACTACTGTAGACAAGTGCAGAACTGTTAACCCAGAGCTGACTGTGATCAGTGAAGAAGTGACAGGTCCAGATCTGAAGGACTACATTGGTTATTCCTATGTCAAAGATAAGGCTAATGCAGATGAATATAGTGATAGTGTAAGGGTTAATGTTGATTCAGATTCTGTCAATACCTTAACTGATCCTATAGAGGAAGATTTCTGTACACAGTATTCAGCGGCTGATTCAGAAGAGGAACCAAGTGATTCCAGAGGCATCGGAGAAAGTGATTCAAAAGACATAGGTGACAGTCCCGTCAGTAATGATTCTGCTATAGATAAGGTTGGTGATATATCACTTACGGATGATGTTGATTATGACACAGAAGATTTCAGTGAGGAGGTAGGTCCAGATAAAACAGAAAATATTACTCAAGATGATGAAACAAATTTAAAAGATTTAAAAACAGAATTAAGAGATGCAAGATTAAATGAAATCAGAGCAAAGACTGCAAGTCTGAATAGGAAATCACATGATGACCCCAGTCTAGCATTTGATCAAGCAAGACCATTTCTAATTGACAGTGGAAGTAGGCTTAGTATATTGAGAAACTCTAATAGGAATAGAAGTTTTGACTCGGAGAATTCCTCATTTGCATCATTTTACTCAATAGACAATGGAAATTTAGACTCATCTGTTGGTACAAAATCTAGAAAGCTGAAATGGACTCCCAGAATTTTATCTGAGACAAGATTTTCTACCACCACCAGCGGCAATTTCTCTGACTGTGCAAGTTTCTATACTGCTGATACATGCGGGACGTTTTACTCGGCAAGGTCGTTTCAGCTTGACAGTCTCGACAACTTTCAGACTTGTGAAGATTTTCAGAAAATTGATCTCACTCCAAGGTCTAAACTTAGCAAGGCCAAAGAAGCATTGGTAAGAGGAAAAGACTTTGTAAAAGCCAAGTTTGAAAACTATCGGAAAAGGCTTCCAACTTTGCGAAGATCAGACCAGAACGAAGAGCACTCGAAATCTAAAAGTCTGTGCCACCACTCGTGTGGATTTTCATGTGTTCATTTGGGAAAAGACCTGTCCCAGTACAGTCTACCAGATTTCAGTGGAATCAAGGGAGATAACCCAGAAAATACTGCCGACGCTGATTATCAGACTTTGGATTACCATGATGGTGGGATACAGTCTAATTCAAATAATCCCGGACAAGAAAACGTGATGGCAGATGGTACGAAATCAGAAATAAACCTCAATAACCCAGGCAACACTGGTCAGACCAACATTGATACAAGGTCTACAGGTATGTACGAACTTAACCCATTACTTCATAGGCTATTTTTAGATCCAACCCCTTTGAATAAATCTACCGAAAAGGAGCAATTTGACTATAGAAAAGGAAATTTAAGATATTTGTAGTTTGAAACAATTGTGATATATAGAGCATTCGTTCCTATAGGAGCAAATGCTCTATTTATCACAATGGTTTCAACAGGCGACTTTTACAGAGGCGTCAATATGAGAGAATGGGTTAACTCTTTACCCAGAGGTCCAGATAAGATGTTTGAATTAAAAGATTTTCAAGAATATCTTCTTTATTTCTCCACCAAACCCTGTGTTGTGACCACTCTCAAAGAGACGATTCTAAAGAGTGGTCACAACACAGGGTTTGGCAGAGCTACCGATAAAGGGGCGTACCCTGAGTTACTAGAATCATCATTTCTCCATCAAATCCTATACTATGACCACTTTCTAGAATCGTCTTGAAGAGACGATTCTAAAGAATGGTCACAGTATGGTTGAGAAAAAAGGAGCTATTCTTAAAAATATTTTGATTTACGCATAATGGGCCTCTGGTTTGGTGGAGAATAGACACTTTTAGTATTTGAGTGTTCACCTTTATCTACAACTCCCTTTACCTGTTGAAAATTCAGATAAGAAATAATGACATGATGAATATTTATTAGCTGAGTTTTTATAATTTCATATCCTCGTACACATGATTTGTATTCATATCCTCGTACACATGATTTGTTGGTATTTGTAGAAACTATTGAGTCAAAACTATTATAAATTTCAGATGCAAAGTAAACAGGGCAGACCCTTATCCATCATTCTCCTCCTACAGGAGTCATCTGATCTTGGGTCTACTGTTTGCATTTTAGGCATCAAAAAGTGTTTACATGAGGGAATGGGCTAAACAACTTCAAGAACTAGGTTAACCCTTTCCCTCATATAAACGTGTTTTCACGCATTTGCAAACAGAGTAGACCCAGATCAGACGGCTCCTAGAGGAGCCGTCTGATCAGGGTCTACTCTGTTTGCTTATAGAATTAGACATATCTGTTTCTTTGCTTTCTAAAATGTCTACAATGGTCCACCTTGCATATTTCTTTATAACTGTTTTGTTAATGAATATTCATTAGGTATTGAAATTTGAAATAAACATTGAAGAGGGAAAGGGTTAATTGACATTCTGACATAATGGGCAGAGTGTTGTATGAATATTTAGTATTTTCCCTTCACATAAATGCCTTTTCACACCTATGCAAACAGAGTAGACCCAGACCAGTTAGCTCCTATAGGATCCATCTGATCAGGGTCTGCTCTGTTTGCATAAAAAAATACAATATATCTGACCCTACAGTTTCTACCAATACCAACTTAGGTTCATGTGTACATATTCCATTATAAAAAATCAGCTAATAACTATTCCTGATTTTATTTCAAATATCTAGCTTCCCATATTTTAGAAAAATAGATAATGGGAAATTTTATTTGCATGTAAGTTGTTTTTGTTTCATAGAGAAGTCTGCAAAAAAGGCTTTTAATCCTTTGATGCTGACATTTGCATTTGCAAACAGTGTAGACTCAGATCAGAGGGCTCATAGAGGAGCCCACTGATCAACATCTGCACTGTTTGTCATTTAAAATCCTTTAGAAAATTATACCCTTTCATACTGAATGGACTCTTCCTGTAAACAGTGATGAACCATTCCACTGTGAGATTTCAACAGTCGAGTCAGAGCAACAGATAAAGGTGCGTACTCAAATACTAAAATCATCATTTCTCCACCAAACCCTATGGTGTGACCACTCTTTAGAATCGTCTCATCGAGACGATTCTAAAGAGTGGTCACACCATAGGGTTTGGTGGAGAAGTAAAGACGTTATTCATGAAAATGTTTTGATTTACACAGCTTATAATTGGACCTCAGCATTTCACTTTGAAATTTCAACATTTAGAGGGTTAGCTTTGCTAATGTATCATCATAGAAAAGATATGACATTTGAGAAACAGTTTGCATATTACCATAATGCTTCTTGCCAAAATATTCCATAACCTTTCATAACTGATTTGAATTATTTAGTAGCTTGTAGCCATGGAAACTGAAAGCTGATTACAGATATCTTTGTAAATGTCCCATTCTAGTAATTTTTCTCCAAAGATATTTCCATTTAGAGCCATGCAATATTCATTCTTGTGTTCTAAGATTATACAGAAAAAAAGCAATAGTGACAATAGCTGAAAAAAGAGAATGAATTATTCAGAGGTCCAGATAAGGTGTGTAGATTTAAACATTTTCAACAATAGCTCCCTGATTGCTACACTAAATCCCATACTATTACCACTCTTTAGAATCGTCTCGAACAGACAATTCTAATATATATATATAAAGAGTAGTCACAGTATAGGGTTTGGTGGAGAAATGACAATTTTAGTATTTGGATAATTATATAAGTACCTTTATCATTCTGTAGCTCTGAATAATTTCCATTTAGAGCCATGCAGTATTCATTCTTGTGTTCCAATTATACTGGAAAGCAATAGTGGCAACAAAAGCTGAAAAAACAGAGTGAATAATTTATTACAAGCCTTGTAAAATCAAACTTTTTTCTCAATCTTGTTTACAACAATCAGCTACAGATGAAAGTATGTATTCAAATACTAAAATCGTCTTTTCTCCACCAAACACTATTTTGTAACCACTCTTTAAAATTGTCCCATAGAGATGGTTGTAAAGATCGAGTACTCTCAACATTGGATTAGGTTGAGATTCTTAACCCATTACCTCATAGGCTATTTTTAGATACAACCTCTTTTAAAAAATCTACCGAAAAGGAGCATTAACTAGAGAAAAGGAAACTTTTTAGAATTTTGTAGTTTGAAACAATTGTGATAAATAGAGCATCATTGCTCCTATAGGAACAAATGCTCTATTTATCACAATGGTTTTAAAAAGTGACTTTTACAGAGTCGTCAAAAGTCGTCATTATGAGGGAATGGAACTTAACCCTAAACTCCATAATTTATGCTCTATTTATCCCAGTGGTTTCAGAAAGTGATTTTTAGTTTACATGGACGTTAAATAGTGTCGATATGAGAGAATGTCAGTTAATATAATCTTAAGTCAGCTGGGTAAATTCTTAAAGACAATTGCAAAATTGAATTTTTCAGCTGACATCATTATCGATAGCATGAGAAAAACAATTTTGTGACAGTTTTAAGACTTCAGAATAATTTAATCATTTTAATGCATAAAAACAGTAGACCAGAGGACTCTGAGAGAGCATGAACTATATAACCATACATGCTATAAGCAAACAGAGCAGACCCTGATCAGACGGCTCCTATATTTTTATCTGGGTCTTCTCTATTTGCAAAGGCGTAGAAAGATGAGAAATTGAGTGCCTGAACACTGGACTCAAGCTAGAGGGCGATTTGGGAGAAAATGTCTCCCTAACTCTGCGGACTTCTTGTTTTGAGCTGAGGGAGAAGTTTAAATACATAGAACATAATTATAGGGACTAGCTATAGGGAGATACAAAATCAGGACCAAAACTTCTCCCTAAATCCCACTAAACTTCTCCCTGATTGAGAGCTCCAGCTTGAGCCCTGCCTGAGTACTCAGGGTACAGTGATATGGTACCCAACTTTACAAACCAGTGGGCAGAGAGATTGGGTGTCCAAATACTTGGAATAATTAGGATATATTCACGTTTTCACAGGTTCTGCATCATCAAGCAGCACAGCAGAGCATGACCGAGGAGATGAAGACAAAATGTAAGTACATAGTTATTTTGATTTGTCCGTATATTAAACCTTTACTTGATGATCGTGACTTTTTACGTCTTTCCAAACAGAGTAGACCCTGATCATACAGCTCCTAATGGAGCTGTCTGATCAAGGTCTGCTCGGTTTGCTTTGAATCAGGTCTATATCACTCCGTAATCAAATAGTGCAAACTCTGATCAGATGACTCCTACAGGATTCATCATATCTTGATCTACTCTGTTTGAAATTGTGTGAAAAGGAGTGATCATGATCTAGGTCTATTCTGTTTGCAAATGCTTTGAAAGGCATAACTATGGAATGGAGAGTTTAATAGGCTTGAATTGCTGTTAGTTCAACTTTTCAATTTCAAGTATTATAGGTGAAATGTGTTGCTATGGAATTTCAAGATTTTAAATCCTGTCATTTGTGTATGGTTTCTGCTCTAGTGGGTGAGATTTGCATAACAGTTGTGAACTCATTTATCATTCAATTGTGTGAACTAGATGTGAAATTTCCTGCCTTAAATGTTATGATTTTCACCCTGAATGTGCGGAAATGGAGTACATTCACAAACAGTGTAGACCCAGATCAAAACACTCCAGAGAGAGCCCTAAAATTGATCAGGGTCTGCCCTGTTTGTCATGAAAATATTATTTTACAGTGATAAATTCTGATACAATTGTTTGTTTAACCCTTAGCTTTCCCTGAAGAATACAAGAAATAATCACATTATGGTTATATTTTATTAACTGAATTTTTATAATGGCATATGAATATTATAAAAGAGCTACAGATAACGAAGCTTGCCCAAATACTAAAATCGTCATTTCTCCACCAAACCCTATACTGTAACCACTCTTTAGAATCGTCTCTTTGAGACAATTCTAAAGAGTGGTCATAGTATAGTGTTTGATGGAGAAATAAATGAGCTATACTAATGAAAATGTTTAAATTTATGGATTCTATCTGGACACAGGAACTTTTGGTATTGGTAGACACATTTGAGTTAGATTTATTATTATTTCATAAGCAAACAGCACACCCTGATCAGACGGCACCTATGGGAACTGGTTGATCTGGATCTACTCTGTTTGCGAGGGTAAAGAAAGGTGTATTAATAGAATAAAGGGTTAACCAGAGGTCCTAAGTTAAGATGCGTAAATGTAAACATTTTCAAGAAACGCTCCTGTATTTCTCCACCAGACAATTCTAAAGAGTGGTCACAGTATAGGGTTTGGTGGAGAAATGACAGTTCTAAAGAGTGGTCACAGTATAGGGTTTGGTGGAGAAATAACAATTTTAGTATTTGGGTATCCACCCCTATCTGTAGCTCTGGTGTAGATCTAGATCTCTTTAAGACGATTCTAAAGAGTGGTCACAGTATAGGGTTTGGTGGAGGAATGAAGATTTTAGCTCTGTTAACCCTTTCCTCCATAAAAACGCCTTTCTCCGCCTCATCACCTATTGAAACCATTGTGATAAATAGAGCATTTGCTCCTATAGGAGCAAATGCTCTATTTATCACAATGGTCTCAAAACTACAAAATTCTAAATTTTTCCTTTTCTCTAGTTAATGCTCCTTTTCGGTAGATTCATTCAAAGAAGTTGGATCTAAAAATAGCCTATGGAGGAATGGGTTAACTGATATTTTAATTATTCAGTAGGTTCAGGCTACTGACTTACTAGTGTGATACTATAATGGTTAGTACCATGGCAAAGTGTTTGGTTCCTAATGAGATGTGTTTAGTAACAGTGAGTGCCCCATCTGGATGTTTGAAGAAAATTTATCGGTTTTAACCTATTACTCCATGAATATTCATGTCAGAAATAATGATGTCATAAATATAAACTAGATTAATTGTTAAAATAGCATGACATCATGAATATTAATTAGACTACTGTCATAATAGCACATGTACATAGGAATTTTGGTCTATGGCAGAAACTGTAGAATCATAATTATACATCATAAGCAAACGGAGCAGACCTTGATCAGTCTCTCAGCTCCTTTAGGAGGCTAGGCATTTGATCTGGGTCTACTCTGTTTGCAAAGGTCTAAGAAGGCGTGTTTATTTAGTAAATGGTTAACCCTTTTCTCCATAAATACGCCTTTCTACGCCTCTGCAATAATCACTTCTTGAAACCATTGTGATAAACCGAGCATTTGCTCCATAGGAGCAAATTCTCTATTTATCACAATGGTTTCAGTACTACACAATTCTAAAAAATTTCCTTTTCTCTAGTTACTGCTCCTTTTCGGTACATTGGATCTAAAAATAGCCAATGAGGTAATGGGTTAAATATGAAGAATTGGTTAAGTTTTGAACTGTAAAGTTACAAAGCGCAGGCTAAAGTTTGAGCCCCGATTGCTTTGAACTTTTCCAATGTTTCCTGCTGAACCATTTGATGTCAGATCTCATTTAGAATCGATGTCAGAGCTCCTTAGAATCGGTTCTGAGAGACAATCTAATTAGTACCAATGAGCTATGAATGGTTCGGCTGAGAAGAAAGAAATTTGTGCTAATATTTGTGAAAACATATCAAATATGCATACTATAAGCTACCGGTAATCAGAGGTCTTATAGTATTTTTATGTCTCTTAATATTTTCCCTGTTGTATATTCATGTAAGAAATAATGACATCATGAATATTTATGAACTAAATTTTTGTACACAGATTTGTTTGGTAGTCTGATAGAAACTGCACACATGCACTCACTGTCAGATCTATTATAATTCCAAAAGCAAACAGAGCAGACCCTGATCAGACGTCTCTTATAGGAACCATGCATCTTGGTCTGGTCTGTTTGCAAATGGGTGAAAAGGCATGTATATGAAGGAAATGGTTAAATCTGATTGCTGAATTTTTCAAACAAGAATATATAGTTAGAATAATAAAATAGTTATTAAAAAAAATATTCATGCAACTTATGAATATTAATGAATTTGCTGAGTTAGTATGACCTGTACATATTAAGCCCCACCCACAATGATCAAAAATCTTGGATTTAACACCAGTTATTGTAAAAGTGCAAAAAATCAAAAAGTTGACGCCTCAGGAAAAGTCACTTTGTGAAACCATTGTGATAGATAGAGCTTTTGCTCAAAATTTTATCACAATGGTTTCAAAACTACACAATTCTAAAGTTTTCCTTTTCTCTAGTAAATTCTCATTTTGGGTAGATTTATTCAAATTTAGAGGTAATGGATCTAAAAATAACCTATGAGGGAATTGGTTATTAAGGGCGGGACTTCAATATCCTATGTTAACAATCATTTGGTTGCTTTAGTGAGACTCCGCTGTTCCACTAATATGGAAACTGAGGAATTTCTGACCATGTGATGAGATAATAGCATCATTTGGGTGGGTGTTAAACTGATATGATATGAGACGCTCGACCAGAATACCTTCTGTTTTGTCAGTAGGTATTCTGGTGTTAGTCTAGCTAGCTAGCATCTGATCAGGGCTCTACACTGTTTAACCCATTCCCTCATAGACTATTTTTAGATCCAACCACTTTGAATAAATTTACTGAAAAGGAGCAATAACTAGAGAAAAGGAAAACAATTAGAATGTTGCAGTTTAAAAACCATTGTGGTAAATAGAGCATTTGCTCCTAAGCATAATGAGTTGCTCTATTTATCACAATGGTTTCAAAAAGTGACTATTATAAAATCTGTCTTTAATATTTGCCCTTTAAATTTCTGTGACAAAAAGTCTGAAATGGGGGCATCGGTGTCCTATGGACACATTTCTAGTTTAACCTAAATAATACACCATAAATATTCCTTTGTACACGCGTACCTTTGCAAACAGAGTGGACCCAGATTAGATGGCCCCTGTAGAAGCCATCTGATTTACTGAGGGTCTTCTCTGTTAATGGCCATGAAATAATATACTAATGTTGATTTGATCCGTCAGTCTCAATCATGGCCAACTTTTCCCTTGTTCATAATAAGATGATAAAATTCAGCTAATTAATATTCATAATGTCATGATTTCTTACATGAATATTCATGGGGTAAAATGGTTAAGTCAGCAAATTTGGACAGTTCAACATGCGACAAATTTAGATATAGTTATGCCATTTAAATTGTGCTGTCGAGCTTCATGAAATATTAGTTCATTCATTAAATAATTAAAAATTCAGCCAGGTAGTAAAATGATGATTAATGCGAAATAACTGCTAATTTTGCTTAATAGTTTGTCATACTTTCTCATCCAATTGTCCAATATCTGGTCTGCATTTCTCATGTATTGCAGAAAATCTTGTTTTGTTTTATAATATTTAACCCTAAATGCGTTTTCACGCATTTGCAAACAGAGTAGACCCAGATCAGATGGCTCCTATAGGAGCCAGCTCTGTTTGCTAATGGATTTTGATAGATCCATTTCTTTACTTTCTAAATGGCTGCAATGTTCCAGTCCTTCCATATTTCATTATAATTATTTTGTCTATGAATATTTAGTAGTAATTGAAATTTTGAATTTAATGTTTTTGCGAACAGAGTACAATCCCAGATCAGACAGTTCCTGTAGTAACTGTTTGATAAGGGTCATCATATAACCTTTACAACCTTGACTTTTCAAATGGACTATTCCAAAATTCAAACAGTGTCAAGCTTACGTATGTATTTAGGGATTTTTTTAAAAGAAAAGTGTAACATGACAAACAGTGCAGACCCTGATGAGATTGAGAGGGATCCTCTAGGAGCACTCTCGCTTGGGTCTACACTGTTTGCAAAAGGCATTAGTGATTCGTGTCTGGCACAGTAACGTTTAAGGGCTGTATGACATCTCGACATTATCATGGTGATTGCAGATCATTATCTTGGCACCTCAACATTATCATGACAACATCTCAACATTATCATGATGACATATATCAACATCATCGCGTGAAGACATATCAACATTATTATAATGACATCTCGACATCAACATTATTATGATGACATCTTGACATTATCGTGTGATGACATATCAGCATTATTATGATGACATCTCGACATTATCATAATGATATCTCAAACATTATCATAACATCTAGAAATTATCATGACATTTCAACATTATAATGATAACATCACAAAATTATCATGACAACATCTAGGCATTATCATGACAACATCTCAACATAATGACATCTCATCATTACCATGAGAATATCACAGCATTATCATAATGACATCTCAACATTATTATGGCATCTCAACATTATCATAATGACATCTCAACATTATCATGGCATCTCAACATTATTATAATGACATCTCAACATTATCATAATGACATCTGGACATTCTCATGACATTTAAACATTATCATGACATCTGGACATTATCATGAAATTGAAACATTTAATGACAGTATTGCAGCATTAATGATGACAACATCTGGACATTATCATGGCATCTCAATATTGTCCTGACAACATCACAATATTATCATGATGATATTTCAACATTATCATGACATTTCAACATAATCATGACAACATTTGAACATTATCATGACATCTCATGATAATTATGATGACTTCTGATAATTATGATGACTTCTGATCATTATCATGACATTTCAACATTATCATGACAACAATCTCAATGGTATCATGACAAAATTTCAACATTATCCACAGAATTGGACACTGATCATGTAAGTTTCTTGAAAAGATACAGAATGAAAAATTAATGTCCAACATAATGACATCTCATCATTACCATGAGAATATCACAGCATTATCATAATGACATCTCAACATTATTATGGCATCTCAACATTATCATAATGACATCTCAACATTATCATGGCATCTCAACATTATTATAATGACATCTCAACATTATCATAATGACATCTGGACATTCTCATGACATTTAAACATTATCATGACATCTGGACATTATCATGAAATTGAAACATTTAATGACAGTATTGCAGCATTAATGATGACAACATCTGGACATTATCATGGCATCTCAATATTGTCCTGACAACATCACAATATTATCATGATGATATTTCAACATTATCATGACATTTCAACATAATCATGACAACATTTGAACATTATCATGACATCTCATGATAATTATGATGACTTCTGATAATTATGATGACTTCTGATCATTATCATGACATTTCAACATTATCATGACAACAATCTCAATGGTATCATGACAAAATTTCAACATTATCCACAGAATTGGACACTGATCATGTAAGTTTCTTGAAAAGATACAGAATGAAAAATTAATGTCCATTGAGAATTTAAGGCAGACATGATGAGACATTTGAATTACAAATGTACTAAACTTGCAAAGAGATTATAAAGTACACCGTGGCTGCAGTATTCAGTCAGAAGTCAGAAGTCTTACACCGCTGTGAAAAAATAATGTCTCCTCAAATTTGGATCCGGTACAATTTTGACTACATCCAATTTGATCGGACGTCTGAGAAACTCTAATTGACTGAGTGTCAAACAGCTTGGATCCTGATGAGACCTTGAGTTATTCGGTGTCTCATTAAAACACTGGATCCATACTGTTTACAGATTCGAATAGCAGCTTAAGTTTTGGTCTAATAATTGACAAAAGCAGGACAAGAATGAAGTACAAAGGCCCTCAGAGGACCCATCTTTATTGTTTTATTTCTGCCTTAACTCTTTGCATGATAAGTAATTCTACGTCAGCAACAACTGCCGTCTGCTTCAATTCTAAAAATAAAATTTCTCCAATTTCTTTGCAAAAGTATGCTAAAAGTGTCAAACAGTTTGGATCCTGATGAGATGCCGCATTATGCGGCTTCTCATCTGGATCCAAACTGTTTACATAGGTAATCGCAGAGTTTCACTGCTAAGCATGCAAAGACTTAATTAGCAGCTACCCAACTTTTAAAGCTCCTATGTGTATTCCCATAGTGACTTTATATTGGCTCATTACTTGACTGAGACTTACTTTTTACTGTAAAATCTGGATAAGACGAACACTCAAATACGTACCATTATTGAACTTTAATGCAGGTGGCAGCTTAATGCAGGGTGAAAGTCATGCAGAAAGCTCCTAGGAGCTTTCTGCATGACTTTCACCCTGCATTAAGCAATTTTTCCACATGACTATGTAAAGACTAAATTCTTCCTTGCCAAAATTTTGTAGTATCGAGTTTTTGCTGTACATGTATGTGCAAATAGAGAAAATCCATATTGGACAGCTTCTGCCATCATCATCATCATCTTTGACATCATCATCATCATCATCATCATCATCATCATCATCATCATCATCATCGACATCGACATCATCATCACCACCACCCTAGAATTTCATTGAATGGTTTGGGGATTTGAAAGATGAAGCATAAGAGGTTTTCCTTGATATTCATATAGTTGTTATTTGTTACATGAATATTCATCAGGTAATGTAGTGTTAACCCTTCGCTTGCTAATCGTGTCAATATACCTACCTGTAAATAGTGAAGACCCAGATGAGACAGCTCCTGCAGGAGCTGTCTCATCAGGATCTGCACTATTTACAAGTTGATTGTGCAACCAGTGCACTCCACAGCAGTGATTGCACAGCGCAATACTTGTACACAGTGAAGATATATGTAATTATACAACAGGACATGGGTAAAGGAGGAGAAATGTATTTCAAAATTCATCAAGTAATTTAGTGTTAAACGAGTGTTTTACCCTTTTCCTGTTCAATTATTCATGTAAGAAATAATGACTTAATGAATATTTATAAGCAGAATTTATATAATGTATAAACCTTTTATTGATTGTTTTGCATTGACAAAAACTTAAGAATCTGATCTATATCATGTCAAACGCAAACAGAGCAGACCCTGATCAGATGGCTCCTATAGGAGCAGTCTGGTCTGGGTCTACTCTGTTTGCAAAGGCATGAGAAGGCGTTTGTATGGAGGAAAGGGTTAACTTGTAACAGAGTCTTTTCAGTGTGATTTAAGCCCATTACTCCATGAATATTTATGTAAGAAACAATGGTGTCATGAATATTAATTAGATTAATTTGTTATAATAGCACAGGGAATTTTTAGCAATGACAGAAACTGTAGAATCATATCTTTATTATATCATAAACAAACAGAGTAGACCCTGATCAGACGGCTCCTATAGGAGCCGTCTGATCAGGTTCTACTCCGTTTGCAAAGATGTATAAAGGCATATTTATGGAGGAAAGGGTTAAAGGCGAGAGTATTTCAATGGACAAATAGTGCAGACCTTGATCAAAGGGCATCTCTAGTAACCTTCTTCTCTGGGTCTACACTGTTTGTAAATGGCAGTTGCTCAGCGCAAAGGGCTAGAGTGTTTAAATGCCTCCCAAATCACCCTTCAGCTAGAGCGCTGAAACAGTAGCGATCGACCTGGCACCTTTCTCTTTACCCTATACTCCATGAAATCGTATCTGTATTACTTCATATTTGCAAACAGAGGAGACCCTGATCAGACAGCTTCTACAAGGGTCTGGTCTGGGTCTACTCTGTTTGTAAAGCATATTTATGGAATAAAGGTTTAAGCAATTGACGTTGCCATGTCTTTATGTCAAGATTCTTTAGGTGTGTTCGTTTGTGCTTAATAGTGGGTTTTTGGTGTCTTGTATGAGAATATTGACTACGAATATGGCGATATTAACACAATTGTCAGAATTCTGTCGTAATGCGGTTGTCAAATTATTGCGTCCTATATCGATAATAATGATGCCTTGAGGTGTGGGACTGTGCCATGCTTAAAAAATCATCGGGAGATTTCTCGGAGCAACTGCTAAATACGTTGTCTGCTTAAACTTCATGAATGCTAAGATTTGTCCAAAAGGAATGATCCATCATTCTTTAACCCTTTCCCTGTTGAATATTCGTATAAGAAATAATGACATTATGAATATGTATTAGCTGAATTTTTATAATGACATAATTAACGCAAAGTATTAACTATTTGGTATTGGTAGAAACTGTAGAGTCAGATCTATTATAATCTCGTAAACAAATAGATCTCTTTAATTTCTTTTTCTGATCTAGATCTATACTGTTTCAATAGAACCCTCTTAACCCTTTCCCTATTCTATGTTTATCCCAAATAGCATTACCTTCTGAATATTCATGAACAAAAACGTTGTAATGCAATATGGAAGAATTGGAGCATTTCAGCCATTCAAAATCCATTTGCAAACAGAGCAGACCCTGATCAGACGACTCCTATAGGAGGCGTCTGATCTGGGTCTACTCTTTTTGCAAATGCGTGAAAATGCGTATCTATGAGGGAAATGGTTAATCTAAGTCTACTTTAACTGTTTGCATATATGCCAGTGCACTTAACCCTTTCCTCCATAAATACACCTTTCTACGCCTCTGTAATAACCACTTCTTGAAACCATTGTGATAAATAGAGCATTAAAAATGTTGCTCCTATAGGAGCAAATGCTCTATTTATCACATTGGTTTCAAACTACATGTACAAAATTCCAAAATTTTGCTTTTCTCTAGTAAATGCTCCTTTTGGGTAGATTCATTCGAAGAGGTTGGGTCTAAAAATAGCCTATGGAGGAAAGGGATAAATTCCCCGCACTCAAAAGGTTAAACACAAAATGGCCAGCTAATCTTGTGTATCATTTCTTTCTGGAGTTCCAGACAATTGGATATTTAGAGATTTTTTGTCTCTGTGAACACTTGAGTATCAGATTGTTGCAAGCTGTCCCAAAACGATAAGAGTTGCTCCATAAAACTAATATTACTCTATTTATCGGAAGTTTTCTCACATCAACCCCCCCCCCCCTCCATGGGTTACATTGTAGAGCTGAATAAGTCAATCTCAGGCACCATTTTGATAACTTTTGATAGCTCAGAAAAAGTAGTTTTGAACCATTTCCTCTTAGGCTATTTTTAGACCCAACCTCTTTGAATAAATCTGCTGAAAATTAAGGAGCATTTACTAGAAAAAAGGGAAAAAAGGATAATTGTGAAACCTTTGTGATTATTATTTCAAAAAATGATATTAACAGATGTGTCAAGTCAGGCGTCAATAGAAGGGAATGGGTTAAACCCTTTCCTTCATATATATATGCACTTTCCACACCTTTGCAAACAGAGTATAGACCCAGATCATTGGTTTCAAATAGTTTCAAACAGTGACTTTTACAGAGGTGTCATTAAAAGGCGTCACATGAGGGAATGGGTCATAGCAAATTGTGTAGACCCCTTCAGGATGTGGTTCTGCACAATTGCTTTTAAATCCTTTAAATTAATCTATAAATTTTAAAGACACTATTTGCTTAACCCATTCCCTCATAGGCTATTTTTAGATCCAACCACTTTGAATAAATCTACCGAAAAGGAGCATTAACTTATTAAGAGAAAAGGAAAAATTTAGGATGTTGTAGTTTGAAACCATTGTGATAAATAAAGCATTTGCTCTATTTATCACAACGGTTTCAAAAAATGACTTTTATAGAGGCATAGAAAGGCGGATTTATGGAGGAAAGGGTAATTATCTTTTTACACTTTTGCAAACAATGTAGACCCAGTACTCATAAACTTGGTAACCACTAATAAATGCACTGCTAGCTTCATATTTGCAAACAGAGTAGACCCAGATCAGGAACCGTCTGATCAGGGTCTGCTCTGTTTGTTAATGGACCTGTTTCTTTACTTTCTAAAATGGCTACAACTATCCACCTTTCATATTTCGTTATAACTATTTTGTCCATAGATATTTAGTAGGTATCAAAACTTGGAATGAAAAGATATAATAGAGCAGGAACATTGAAAGCATTAAATGTAAAACACACCTTTCAGAAAATGACACTGGATGTATGCGAGCTATAATAAGCAGACAAAAATGACAAATGACAGCTTTGCCTGACATTCTCTCCCTTTTATTACAGTAAAACCTAAGTCTTCCAACCCTTTCCCTGTTGAATATTGTATATAATTAAAATGTTGACATCATGAATATTTATTAGCTGAATGGTATATGTATACTGGAAGGTTTGGTATTAACCCTTTCCTCCATAGGCTATTTTTAGACCCAACATCTTTGATGAATCTACCCAAAAGGAGCATTTTCTAAAGAAAAGTAAGATTTTAGAATTTTGTAGTTTGAAACCATTGTGATAAATAGAGCATTTATGATTTCCCGTAAAGCCTTCGGCTTTCACATGTATACTTAGCGATCACCGTCCTATAGGGCGATCACCGTCCTATAGGAGCAAATGCTCTATTTATCACAATGGTTTCAAGAAGTGGTTATTACAGAGGCGTAGAATTTACTTAGGCGTATTTATGGAGGAACTGAGGTTAATAGAACTTGTAGATCTAGAGTCAGGTATATTATAATTTCATAAGGAAACAGAGCAGACCCTGACTGGACGGCTCTTGTAGGAGTCTACTCTTTGGTGTTTGCAAAGGCATGAAAAAGACATTTACATGAAGGAAAAGGTTATTAGTACAGACCTTGATAAAATACTTCTGATCAAATGGTCCCTGAAGGCACTCGGTCAGTCCTTAACCCATTCCCTCATATTTGACACCAGAATCTGTAAAAGTCACTTTCTGAAACCATAACAAATGCTCGATTTTTATTTCAACCTACACAGTTCGAAAAAAATCCTTTCCTCTAGTAAATGTTCCTTTTCGGTAGATTTATCCAAAACGGTAGGATCTAAAAATAGCCTTATTATGAGGGAATGGGTTAATAGTGCTGACCCTAATTTAAATACTAATAACCCATTACTCCATGAATATTCATGAAAGAAAATGATGACATCATGATTATTAATTAGATTAAGTTTTGCAATGGCTTATTTACCCTAATTCCCTGTTCTGTGTTTATTACCAATGTCAATACCTACTGAATATTCATCAACATGGACAATTTAAAATAGTCTAAATAATAAAATATGGAAGGTGGAATACTCACAGTAGCCATTTTAGAAAGTAAAGAACACATCTTTCGAATTCCATTAACAAACAGAGCAGACCCTGATCAGACAGCTCCTATAGGAGCCATCTGATCAGGGTCTACTCTGTTTGCAAAAGCGTGAAAACACGTTTATATGAAGGAACTTAGGGTTGAACACATCAAATTTTTGCCATTTAAGCAGAAACTGTAGAATCAGATATATGTTATTCCGTAAGCAAACATAGCAGACCCTGATCAGACGGCTCCTACAGGAGCCACCTGATCTGGGTCTGCTATATTTGCAAAAGTGTAGAAAGGCGTATTTATGGAGTAAATACTAGGGTAAGTGTTATTGTGAAGGTAGGGGTATCATCATTACTAAATGTAATATCAGATTGATAAGGAGCTGTCTTTGGGTATTAAAAAGACCATCTATAAACCCTTTCTTCTTGGTTTATTTCAATAAAGTGTAAATTTATTGCCCAATAGGAGACCAGACACTCTGACTGCATTTGCAAGGAGAAATAAAGAAATCATTAATAATCAGCATTTCAGCAGGTACTTTTTGTATATGACAAAGAGATATGCACATTCTTGGCGGTCTTTTAATTTTCATAAAAAAAAATAATTAGGAGAATGATGTACGTGTGGATAAGCGTTAGTCAAAAAGATTGGAAATTATACTGCCTGCCTTTTTGCCTAGTTAGGCCCCCCCCCCCCCCCCCCCCCCTGGGGGCATTATAGCCTTGCTCAGAGCTGAGCCTTGTCAGTCCATCTGTATGTCGGTATTTAACGCTTTAGCTGTTTAATATTCATGTTAGATACTTTAGAATCTGATTTATATCATTTCATAAGCAAACAGGACAGACCAGAGATCCAGATAAGATGCGTAAACTAAAATATTTTCAAGTATGACTTCTTTATTTCTCCACCAAACCCCATGTTGTGACCACTCTTTAGAATCGTCTCTTCGAGACGATTCTAAAGAGTGGTCACAACATAGGGTTTGGTGGAGAAATGACGATTTTATTATTTGAGTACGCGTCGTTATCTGTAGCCCTGGGACAGACCCTGATCAGATGGCTCCTATAGGATATTTGCCTAAGTTTGTCTGTCCGAACACTAAGAGTGCTCCTTCAGGAGCCATTTGATCTGGGTCTACAATATTTGTATACAGGTGTCTGTCTGAATATTTATGGTAATAACGACTAGTCCGTCCCGGAGCAGTTCATTTTAGGTGTTACACTAATTGCCTAAGTGTGTTCTGTCGGAATACTTATGGTAATTAGAGTGCTCTGGTAATTGTTACTACTCTGGACTAATTGTGACAATACGAACATTTGAGAACAGTTAAATGGATTCAAAGAACTCAGAACATTTTCTTGCCGTGCATCAAACAGCTTGACTCCATTGCAGATATGGAGTTATTGTTGATTTCGATCGAGATCAAAGCTGTGTGCCAATACCAAAACAGGGAAGATCGGTATTATTACGAGAACAAAGAAGATCAATATGATATGGTTTAACCCTTTACATTATATAAATGACTTTTTCATGCATTTGCAAACAGAGTAGACCCTAGATCAGATCCCAAAGAGCCATCTGATGAGGGTCTGCTATGTTTGCTTATGATATAATATACATGTAGATATGATTCTACAGTTTCTGCAATGGCCAAAACTTCCTGTGTCCATGTGCTAATATTTTTTTTGTAACAATAAACCTTATTAGTATTTATGATGTCATTATTTCATACTTGTACATGTAATTATTCATGGAATATTAATGGGTATGACATAAGAATTCCCTTCAGAATTTTAGAGTTCTTAACCCAATTTCCCTCGTAGGCTATTTTTAGATCCAACCTCTTTGAATATATCTACCAAAAAGGAGCAATATATCTACCAAAAAGGAGCATTTACTAGAGAAAAGGATTTTTTTTAGAATTATGTACTATTGAAACCATTGTGACAAATAGAGCATTTGCTCCTTATGGAGCAAATGCTCTATTTGCCACAATGGTTTCAAAAAGTGACATGGTTTCACAATGGTTTCAAAAAGTGACTTTTTTACAGAGGTGTCAATATAGAAAGGCGTATTTATGGAGGAAAGGATTAATTAGGCTTAATATCTGTCAAAATTCCATATTGTTGGTACTCATTAGACCTGTGACAGAGGGTGATTCTAATGAGTACAAGCAAAGTACAGTTTACTGAGAAATTATATAAAAAGGATTTTATCTAGATTTCCTTACAACATCTGAATCTAGAATTGTTGCCAAAGTTATAAACATTTTTGCCAATGGTACGCCAAAGGGTATATTATCAGCAGTGACTATGATATAGAATTTTTATTACCTTCAATTTAGATAGGATAAAATCATAATTTATTGCTTTACAAAAGCACCCAAATTGAAGAATGTGTACTGAATGATATTGTAGTTTGAAGTGTATTCAAATATAAATAGTTTTACAGGTGCTTGAGCAGTTTATATTGACCAACATTATAATTTATAATTACAATTTTAACCCTTTCCAGTTTCCCTGTTCTATGTTTATTGCAAATTTCAATACCTACTCAGTATTCATTTTAACAGAATTGCTATAAAGAAATATGAAAGGTGGAACATTGTAGAAAATTTAGAAAGCTAGGAGCTGTCTGATCTGGGTCTACTCTGTTTGCAAATGCGTGAAAACACTTTTATGTGAAGGAAAGGATTAATAGTGCTGCTCAAAAATGTTTCCTCATATAAACGCTTTTTCACAGCTTTACAAACAGAGTAGACCCTGATTAGATGGCTTATGTAGGAGCAGCCTGATCTTAGGGTTTGCTCAGTGTTTGTTTATGGAATAATATAGATCGGATTCTTCAGCTTCTACCACAGTAAAAAATCCCCAATGTTAAGAATGCTGTTAAAAATTATGGCTGGTTATTTATAATCTGTGCAATCATCACTATTTCTTACATAAATATTAAACAGGAAAGGATTAATATTATTTTATTATGTACCACATACATAGTACTAAGAATTATTCAAAATCAAGTTTTTGTTCAAACCATATTGTAATTGTCAGGCATTTGGAAATCCCTGTATAATTCAGGCAAGCTGTTAAAAAAAAAAAGTATCTTGTGGAAGGATCATGCAAGAATTTTAAGCATTCCATATACTGTAAAACCTCTCTATAACGACCACTAAATTACATCAAGTATTTTGTGTTAACCCTTTCCCTGTTCTATGTTTATTTCAAATTTTCATACCTATTGAATATTCATGAACAAAGTAGTTAAAATGAAATATGGAAGGTGGAACATTGTAGCCATTTTAGAAAGTAAAGAAACAGATCTTTCAAATTCCATCAGCAAACAGAGCAGACCCTGATCAGGCGGCTCCTCTAGGAGCCGTCTGATCTGGGTCTACTCTGTTTGCAAATGCGTGAAAACACGTCTATATGAGGGAAAAGGTTAAAGGCAGGTGGATGCTTAAAGCAAGATAAAAGTAAAACAGAAATGCTCCTATTATTATTTGGGGCGTTAATTCTGTTTTACTTTCACCTTGCTTTAAGCAACCACCTGCCCAAAATACCAATTAATTAACACAATTTAGTGGTCGTTATAGAGAGGTTTTACTGTATACACAAGAATAAAAATATACCAATAAAAAATCCAGCAGAATAAAAAATGTGTATAAAATTAGCATTATTTACTCTTAGATAAATCACAGTATCATCATTTAACCCTTTCCCTGTTCTGTGTTAATTCCAAATTTCAAAACCTACTGAATATTCATAGATAAAATGATTATAACGAAATATGGAAGATGGAAAATTGTAGCCATTTTAGAAAGTAAAGAAACAGATCTATCAGATTCTTTTGGCAAACAGAGCAGACCCTGATCAGATGGCTCCTTGAGGAGCCGTCTGATCTGGGTCTACTCTGTTTGTAAATGCGTGAAAACACGTTTATATGAGGGAAAGGGTCAAAAGTTTGGTCATTTACAGTAGAACCTGTCTTAAACGACCTTATATTGGGAGTGGGCACAGGAATCTTAAAACAGAGGTGGTTGCTTAATGAAGGGCAAAGTAATGCAGAAGGCTCCTATAGGAGCTTTCTGCATTGCTTTTGACCTGCATTAAGCTACAACCTGCCTTACAGACCCATGATAAGACCTATTTGATGGTTGCTTAAGACAGGTTCTATTGTATCAAAATTCAGCTGTCTGATCAGGGTCTGCTCTGTTTGCTAATGAAATTTGAAAGATCTGTTTATTAACTTTATAAAATGGCTCCAATGTTCCACCTTCCATGTTTCATTATAACTGTTTTGTTCATGAATATATCCAGGTATTGAAATTTTGAATACTTTAACAGAGAACAGGGAAAGGGTTAAATGTATTTATTCCTAACAGGAGTATTTAACAGGGAACTTTAGTGATACAGCAGATGACAGAAATTATCTGGTGCCGGTGGAGTAAACTCTTTCCCTGTTGAATATTCATGAGGGAAGCAATGACATCATGAATATTTATCAGCTGGATTTTTATAATGTAAATTTTTCAACGGAATTTTTTGCTATGACAAAAACTGCAGAATCCGCAGATCTGTATCATGTCAAAAGCAAACACAGCAGACCCTGATCAGATGGCTCCTGTAGGAGGCATCTGATCTGGGTCTACTTTGTTTGAAAATGCATGAAAATGTGTTTATTATGAGGGAAAGGCGCAACCCATAGCTACACAGTTTTTGGAACAATTCATGTCCCATATATATCCTAACAGGTCATACTCCTTTCTCAAAATATTTTGCAAAATGCCTTGTCTAGGCTATGCAATTACATGCTGTGAAAATAAATATCTTTTTTGTGTGTGATTTGTATAGAAAACTGCATAATGTCATTCTTCAAGGGCTGCCTGCAAAGCTATTGTAACTAGAATCTTATGGAGCGAAACACAGTGATGACATTTGTAAACGGTTTGGATCCTGATGAGATATTGAGTTACTGTCAGTCAGCGTCTAATCAGAAACAAAACTATTTGACATTCTGATTGCAATTTTCAACGGAAATGAAAGAAAACATTATAGGGATTGGCAGAGAAATGATGATTTTAGTATTTGAGTACACACCTTCATTCAGTGTTGCTCTGGACAGGCACTGAGTCAAGTGTCAAAGCTGGTAGAGTCTATTTTGATTTTGACAACTCAACATCTCTGTTTACTATACTGAGAACATCTGTGAATTGTCTGACTCCTGTCACTGCCACTTGTTGTCATCTACAAAATTTATCATCCACTATAACTTCTCTTTTCTTTTAACTCTTTACCTCATTAAAATGCTTTTTTATGCCTTTGCAAACAGAGTAAACCCAGATCAGACGGCCCCTGTATACAAGGAGCTGTCTGATCAGGGTCAGCTCTGTTTATGAAATTATATTAGATATGGGTCCATGCATATAAAACTTTTTAGTTGAGTCTGAGTTCGTTCTCAAGCTTTTGATTGGTCAGATTTGAGTTCTCAAGCTTTTGATTGGTCAGATTTGAGCCTCAGACTCAACTAAAAGTTTTATAAGCATGGACCTTGACTTGTTATACCGATACCCTGAAACAGCCAGTGTACATTGTTCATTATAAAAATTCAGCTAATAAATATTCATGATGTCATTATTTCTAAGATGAATATGCAGCAGGAAAAGGGTTAGGACAAACAAACATATTAGTGTGTTAAACAGTTTGGATCCTGATGAGATGCCGAGTTTTTTGACACCTCATCTTGATCTAGACTGTTTGCAAAGGTGATCGCAGGTTGGAGATTGACGGTGAAGGAGTTAAATTGATAAATATTTGAAGTAGAATTTGAATTAAGTTTTCAAATGTGAACACCAATGCAAACAAGATGTTATGCGAACCAGGAGGTGTAAATGGATCGCAAATTGTCATGATTTATAATTCTTCTCTTTGAAATCTGAAAAGTAATTGTCGTCTTCAAAAATGTCTACATTATTAAATTCTCACAAAAAATGTCTGCTGTATTACATTCTCATATTTTTTTCGCTTGTTACATTAATTATCTTAAAACCCATTTCTCCATAAATAATCACATAAGAAATATTAATTTCATTCATTTTTGTAATAGCATATTATATATAAGCACAGAAAATGTTGGCCTATTGGCAGAAACAGCGGAGTATTATCTATATCATTTCTTTAAGCAAACCGAGCAGACCCTACAGGAGCCATCTGATCATGGTTTTCTCTGTTTGCGAAGGTGCACGAAGGCATATTTATGGAGTAAAGGGTTAAGTATTCCGACACCCAATCTTTTCTCTCCACCATGGCCATTTGATCAGGCTAAATAATATGAGTCTGTCATTTAACCCTTTCCTCCATGAATTCGCCTCTGTAAAATTCACTTTTTGTAACCTTTGTGATAAATAGAGCATTTGCTCCTATAAGGAGCAAATGCTCTATTTATCACAATGGTTTCAGAACTTAAAACACAATTCTAAAATTTTCCTTTTCTCTAGTTAATGCTCCTTTTCGGTAGATTTATTCAAAGAAGTTGGATCTAAAAATAGCCTATGAGGTAATAGGCTAAAGTGATAGTCTCTACAATTTTACTTTTTTCAATAAGATCATTAACTCTAATTCGCTTTCAAACCTTGTCGTCTGCTACATTCATTTAATTTTCTCCCATTTCTTTCAAAACTTGGAGTAAAAACGTCATTTCTCCACCAAACCCTATACTGTATCATCACTCTTTATTTAGAATCGTCACAAAGAGACGATTCTAAAGAGTGATCACAGTATAGGGTTTGCTAGAGAAATAAAGGAGTTATTCTTAAATATATTTAAATTTACGCATCTTATCTGGACCTCTGACGAGAAACCTTATAATGGAGCATGCATTATATTAATCACAAAATGTGACATTGGCAGTGAAAGAGTTCATGTTCAATTAATCTTATAAAGATTGTTATTTTGAAGTTATACAGTCATGTATTAAGAAATTATAGTTATCATCATAACTTAATGTATAGTTTTTCATACAGCAAACTATTATTGACCTGTATTTCAAACAGATAAGATCTGGGTCTACTCTGTTTGTAAAGGCACCGAAAGGTGACTATTTATGGAGGAAAGTCCTCTCGTTACCCTTAACACTGTAGCCATTTTAGAAAGTATTAAGAAACAGATATTTCAAATTCAAAGCAAACAGAGCAGACCCTGATCAGACAGCTCCTATAGGAGCTGTCTGATCTGGGTCTACTCTGTTTGCAAATGCGTGAAAATATATTTATATGAAGGAAAGGGTTAAACGATATAGATCTGATTTTACACTTTGTACGTACGCACCATGGCTAAAAATTCTTCTGAGAGTGTTGAACCTGTAGGCTGTGATGAAGTTTTATTATTTTATTATTATTTTGAGGACAATATTAAATGCTATAAATATGCCAGTTGTCAAAGTGATATGCGTGTCCTTTTAACCCTTTCTCTCATATAAACGTGTTTTCACGTATTTGCAAACAGAGTAGACCCAGATCAGACGGCTCCTAGAGGAGCCGTCTGATCAGGGTCTGCTCTGTTTGCTAATAGAATTTGAAAGATATGTTTCTTTACTTTCTGAAATGGCTACAATGTTCCACCTTCGATATTTCTTTATTACTCTTTTGTGAATGAATATTCAGTAGGTATTGAAATTTGGAATAAACTTAGAACAGGGAAAGGGACAACCCATTCCTTGTCCTTGCGCCAGTCTGTGTATGTCTTAAGTTAAATTACTATTCTTGACATGTATATTGGGATTCCGAATTCAGTGAGTTAACCCTTTTCTCCATGAATACAAAGCAGACCTACAGGAGCCATCTGATCTGGGTCTACTCTGTTTGTAAAGGCGGGTCAAAATAATCATGTAGCTCAGACATGGGACGAGTCGGAACAATTTTGAGAGGTTCCAAGAATTCTTAACCCTGGTGTACTCCATAAATATGCCTTTAACAAATTCTTTTCAAACAGAATAGACCCAGATCAGATTGACTCCTGTTAATAATGAGCAATTCTGATCAGGGTCTGCTCTGTTTGCTTTTGATATAATATACCGGTAGATATGATTCTACAGTTTCTGTCATCACCAAAAATTCCTGTATCCATGTGCTATTTTAACAATTAATTTAATGGATATTCACAATGCCATTACTTCTTACATGAATATTCAAGGAGTAAAGGGTTAATGGAGAAATAATGGGATTATTTGATGGAGAATTTTACAGATCAGAGGCGGACTTCTCATCAGGGTTCTGGAACCGTTTTTACGTTTTGATACCTTTACAAAAACAAATTGATGGAAAACATTACTATGGGATTATTGAACGAGATAGAGATAGCATAGGAATGTTTCTTAGTGAACAGAGGGTATGAGTACATTGCAGTAGACCCACTCTAAAACGGACAAACAAAAGTATCAATACTGGTCTTACAGACAGGTGGCATCTTAATGCAGGATGAAAGTCATGCAGAAAGCTCCTCCAGGAGCTTTCTGCATGACTTTCACCCTGCATTAAGCAGCCACCTGCCCAACAGACCCAATTTTTTCTTTATTAATTTTCCTGGTTTAGAGGGGTTTTACAGTCTCAGGTCGAACCTTGGGTGTGACCTGTCAGATGTGTTTGACTGTCATCATAGTGGATAATAATATATGGCTGGGTGGGTGTTATTGACTTTTCTACTTGCTTAACCCTTCAACTCAAAATTCGCTGCAAAATTTTGTCGTCTGCAAACTTTGTAGTCTGCTTCATTTATTTAGTTTTCTTTATTTTTGCTAAAAAACAAAATGTAGACACAGTAACAAGCAGGTTGAGTCCTCACGGATGCGATGCCAAATTTTTCATCATTTTATCTGGATCCAAACTGTTTGCATAGGTAATCACAGATGTAACATTGGCAACAAAAGAGTTTAATGATTATAAGAAGCGCCCTTTTGTAAACAGAGTAGACCCAGATAAGACAGTACCTGTGTAGGTCAGCCAATTCTGATCAGGGTCTGCTCTGTTTGCTTATGAAATAATAATACATATGAATCTCTACGTACAGTTTCTACTCTTGCTTGCTTATAGAATTATTTATATCTGTTTCAACAGTGTCTGCCATAGCCAAAAGTTCCATTTGCCATTATTCAAAACTAGTTGACTTGTCCATTATTTCTTTTGTGAATATTCATCAGGTAAGTTAACCCTTTCCTCCATAGGCTATTTTTAGACCCAATCTCTTTGAAAGAATCTACCCAAAAGGAGCATTAACACAATGGTTTCAAACTACAAAATTCTAAACTTTTACTTTTCTCTAGTAAATGCTCCTTTTGGGTAGATTCATTCAAAGAGGCTGATCAGGGTCTAAAAAATAGCCTATGGAGGAAAGGGTTAATGTAGATTTTTCCCGTCTGATTTTCAAAATTCATGATCAATGTCAGACATTCTGGATCCGATTCAATTGACATCATTCTGTTCTGGACAAAACTGTTTTGCGTTATTCACGAATTTGCTGCAAGCACACAATGATCTTGAATTCAATGTATCACGGAAGATTGTAGAATATGTGAATTATTAGTGAATCTCCATCATTGTAGTGTTGCAGTGAGCTCAAAATCAGTGAGGACTGTACAGAAATGTATTCAGAAAATCTAATCTAATATACAGTCCACTCTCGTTATGGCGAACTTGCTTGACACGAATTTCTCGTTGACACGAAGTATTTGTAAAGTCCCAACTTTTCTTCCTATAATATATTCTATATAAATTTAAGTTTTTAAGTCTAGTTCGAACTGATCACGTTTTCGTTAAGTCGAAGTCATTTTCCGTCCCCAAAGTGTTTGTTTGCATGTAATTATCGGTGTTTGTATCGAAGTCACACCTCTCAGTCTGATTGAGTTCGAGGTGGGAAGTGGACCTTTTGATCCGACCCTGGCAAAGTACGCCAGGTGATCACGACACACGTAATTACAGTGTTTTGTGGGTAAACAATCACTGATGTCAGATAATTATTCAAACTGTGGAACAATGCCCCATTGAATGAACGTTATTTAGTAAAATGACACATTACCGTTCATTCGTCCTAAGTGTCAATCATGACTACTGTAGTAAGAAAGATAACTCAAGCGTCCTCGCTTCCGGACGATTTTGTAGAGATTGGAGAAAAAGTAATGCCTGTTCCTTATTTTATTACCAATACATGCAGTTCAACATTGAATTTAATTTGTCACTTGAGTAATAGCGAAACAGCTCACGGCGAAACATGTAAAATGGTGACTACATTTTGAAACGTCTGGTTTCCCGAATAAGGATGCTCTCTTAAATGTACCGGAAGTATGCGAATCGGCAAGCAGCTAGTTCACATGTGATTGCGTATTTCCGTTGCCCGTTGTGGAAAAGGGATTTCCCATAGAAATGGCGTAAACAAACGATGCGCTTTAAAAATCGCCAAACCAACGGCGATTAATTCAATGATAATGGCAAAAGGGATCTGAAAATTGGACAGGGTCTTGTAAATTAGGGCGTAGTGAAGGGTAGGAAAGACAGAAGTTTGTTCAAACAGTAATGGATCAACACGCACATGTACAATTTTATATACATAGAGTGTGATTCTTCTACACAATGTGAAGACTAAACTGTACATTAGCACATTAGTATGCTTGTAATATGACAGCTTGTTTAAGGTGAATGTAATGAAAGAAACTGGATTTTTTTTGAAAAATGGCATGTGATTTTTGAGTCGAACTCTCGATGAGTCGAAGTTTTTAACGGGTCCCTACGAACTCGACATAACGAGAGTCGACTGTATTATATTTTTTATATTTCTGTACCAAAACCTATCTTGTTGCAACTGCATCTCTAATTAGTAAATTGCAGCAAGACAGGGTTTGGCTGAAAAATAAGAGACTTTGATAAATATACATCTTTGTCTAAAGCCCTCAGGAGTTGCACTTATTATTAATGAACCCTAAAAAAGTTTGTTCACTTAATGACATCAGCTGTTCTAGATTTTTAACCCACAGAACACTAAATAAATTGAAAAAGATCAGGGCCATTTTTAGTGAGTGAACAAGATGCATCTATCGATCTCTCAAAATCTGATATTTCTCCTCCAAACCCTATAATCTTGCTACAACTTATTAGAATTGCCTCTCCCACGTGATTCTAATGGGTTGCAGCACTATAGGGTTTGGCAACTCTGTTTGCAAAGGCGAAGAGCTTAAGGCGTGTTTATTGAGTAAGTACTGGTTAATGCAGTTTTCCGTTGAGAATGCCGAAAGATTAACTGACATATGATGAGCATTAGCCCTTTCCTCCATAAATACGCCTTTCTAAGCCTCTTTAAATTATATAACTACTTTTTGAAACCATTGTGATAAATAGAGCATTTGCTCCTAATAGGAGCAAATGCTCTATTTATCACAGTAGTTTCAAGAAGTGACTTTTACAGAGGCGTAGAATTTAGGCGTATTTATGGAGGAAAGGGTTAAGAATTTGTACCAAAAGACAAATTTGCAGCAGGTGACAAAATTTAGCATGCAAAGAGTTAAGTTAAGACAAGATATTTTGAGATGATATTTTCTTTCATCAAAAAGATATTGAAAGAGTTTAACCCTTTCCTTACTATCAACGCCTTTTAACGCATTTGCAAACACAGTAGACCCAGATCAGACAGCTGCTGTAAGAGTCATCTGATCAGAGTCTGCTCTGTTTACTAACAGAATTTAAAAATGGCTACAATGAATGTTCCTCCTTCCATATTTCATTATAACTATTTTTCCAGGAATATTCAGTAGGTATTGAAATAAGGTATTTAACTCTTTGCACGCTAGCGGTGAAACCGTGATTACATATGCAAACAGTTTGGATCCAGATGAGACGCCGCATAATGCGGCGTCTCATCCGGATCCAAACTGTTTGTCACTTTGACCATATTTTTGCAAAGAAAAGAGAGAAAGTTTCTTTTTAAAATTGAAGCAGACGACAACTGTTGCAGACGAAAAATTACTTAGCGTGCAAAGAGTTAATAAACATAGAACAGGGAAAGGGTTTAAAGACTTCTTAGTTCAATAAATGAATGGCTGCTTTATCCCTTTCCCTGTTCTGTATTTATGCCAAATTTCAATACCTACTGAATATTTATTAACAAAATAGTTGTAAAGAAATATGGAAGGTAGAACATTGTAGACATTTTAGAAAGTAAAGAAACAGGTCTATCAAATTTTATTAGCAAACAGAGCAGACCCTGATCAGACGGCTCCTGTAGGAGCCGTCTGATCTGGGTCTACTCTGTTTGCAAATGCGTGAAAACATGTTTATATGAGGGAAAGGGTTAAGACAGATTATGTTGTAATCTAAAATCTTCAGTGATACATAACTTAATGAATACTAAGTCTTTTTGTATTTGAACTCATCGTGTGCTTGCAGCAAATTTGCAAATAACAATGCAATACAGTTTTGTCCAGAACAGAATGATGTCAATTAAGTTGGATCCTAAGCCTGTTTGACATTGGTCATGAATTTTGAAGAAAACCTCTACATAAAGAATTTGTACCAAAAGACAAATTTGCAGATGACAAAAAACTATGTATGCAAAGAGTTAAGCAGACGGCATATTTTGAGATGATATTTTCTTTCATCAAAAAGATATTGAAAGGGTTTAACCCATTTATTAACCCTTCGTTTGCTGAATTTTAAAATACATTTCTCCTTCTTTACCCAGTCCCTGTTGTATAATTACATATATCTTCACTTTGTACAAGTATTTCGCTGTGCAATCACTGCTGTGGAGTACACTGGTTGCACAATCAACTTGTAAATAGTGCAGACCCTGATGAGACAGCTCCTGCAGGAGCTGTCTCATCTGGGTCTTCACTATTTACAGGTAGGTATATTGACGTGAATAGCAAGCGAAGGGTTAATTATCAACGCCTTTTATCGCATTTGCAAACAGAGGAGACCTAGATCACACGGCTCCTATAGGAGCCATCTGATCAGGGTCTACTCTGTTTGCTAATGGAATTAATGATAGTTTTTATATATAGTTTCTTTACTTTCTAAAATGGCTACAATGTTCCACCTTCCATATTTAATTATTACTGTTTTGTTCACCAATATTAAGTAAGTATTGAAATTTGGAATAAACATCAAACAGGGAAAGGGGTTTAATTTTTTGCATGCTTGGATGCCAAATTTATGATAATCGTACGCGTTTGAAAATATTTTGGATCCAGATGAATTGCTGAATAACATGGCGTCTCTGATCCAGGGATCCAAACTGGTTGACACCTTGACTGGCTGAATTTCTGAGGAATAAGCGAAGAAAAATAAACTGAGAGTTGAAGCAGACGATAGCCGTTTGCAGACGACAATTACTTTGTGTGTTTATTACACATTTATCAAATTCCATTAGCAAACAGAGCAGACCCTGATCAGACAGCTCCTATAGGAGCCGTCTGATCTGGGTCTACTCTTTGTGAAAGCATGAAAATGCGTTTATATGAAGGAAAGGGATAAACTCAGAATTAAAGCAGACGATAACTGTTTGCAGATGACAATTTATTTTGTGTACAAAGGGCTTGATAGTCCCCAAATTTTGCAGCTTTTGAGTGGGTGGCAGAATAATGGTACTTGAGAATCTGCCCTTATCAAATTGATGTCTGCAAAAAGAAATTGTTTGCTTTAATTCACAAAATAGATTTTCTTCTCCATGTATTTTCGAACATAACATCAGAGTGTTAAATGGTTTGGATCTGGTTGAGATGCCGAGGGACTCGGCAAGTGATCTGGATCCAGACTCTTGCTGATGTCATAAATAATGATCTGAAGTACCCATAAGGTTAACCCTTTACATGTAGGAAACAGATGAATCAAACAGTGCAGACCCAGATCAGAGGGCTCCTAGAGGAGCCCTCTGATCAGGGTCTGCACTATTTGAAATACAGTTCATTTTCTGCAATGATCAATGCTGTTTTAGTGGTTTGCTTCATTAATATTCATAGAGGGAGGAGTCAAATAAATACAATTCAGCGTACAATAGGTTAAGTTGTGTGGGATATAACTTTACTATCAAATTTCAAACAGTCATTTTCGTATATAGGACATTCTGTCTCCATACTGTGCTTGTGTTAGGACTCACTTATATTTTACTCGACTGCAATTTGGATTTAATGAGACGTATTATACTAAAATGTAAGTAGATCTGCAACTGTAGTTTTGTCATTATCCCATTCTCTTGTGAATTATTCATGTGAGAATAAATGTATGAATATTATAAGTAGCTGAATTTTATTATAATAATCATCATGAACATGGGCATTTTTAACCATAGCAGAAACTGTAGAATAATAGAGCTATATATTTCCATAAGCAAACAGAGCAGATCCAGATCAAATGGATCTTACAGGAGCTGTCACATCTGAGTAATTCTGTTTGCAAGGGCTTGAAAAGGTATATCTAATTTTCTTGACGTTCAATTTGATCAAAATTTTGAGAAACATTTGGCTGAGTGTCAGACAGCTTGGATCCTGATGAGACTACAGTGTTATTCATCATCTCATCCAAAATGTCAGTTCATGAGTTTCTCTTGGTGTTGGGAATCAGACCAGTTTTTACTATTGATTATTGGTTTGACGCAACCGATTAACCCTGTACTCCATAAATACGCATTTCTACGCCTTTGCAAACAGAGTCGACTCAGATCAGACGGCTCCTATAGATCAGGGTCAGTGACAGTGCTCTGTTTTCTTACACAATTATATGGATCTGATTGAACAGTTTCTGCTATGGCCAAAACTTCATGTGATTATATGCTATTATAACAAATTAATCTTATTAATGTTCATGACATCCTATAATTTCTTACATGGATATTCATGGAGGAAAGGATTAATAATCTATTATTTTAAACAGAGCTCAAGATATGGGATAATCAGATAATTTTTACTTTACCCTTTACCTGTTCAATATTCATGTAAGAGATAATGACATCATGAATATTTATAAGCTGTATTTTTATGTAAACTTTTCAAGGAGTTGTTTGCTCTAACTTGCAAAAACTATAAAATCAGATCTATATCAGGTCAAAAGCAAACAGAGCAGACCCAGATGAGATGGCTCCTGTAGGAGCCATCTGATCTGGGTCTACTCTGTTTGCAAATGTGTGCAAAGGTGTTCAGTATATGAGGGAAAGAGTTAAGCTTTTGTATCAACCAGACTGTATGCTGTGACCATTCATTAGAGAGTCACTGAATTCTAATGAATGGTTACATTACATACGGCTTAATGACATTATCATGATTATGCAGGTTCAGGACTTTTACTACATTAAAACTTAAATTCCCATTAAATAGCCTAACGAAAATTACTGATGCTGCTGTACAAATTATACAGTTAACAATCGATTATGGTAAAATTACTAATAGTTGGTCAAAAATACTGTTAATAATAGATGGTAGATCGAAAAATACTTTAATAATCAATAATTGGAACAACGCTTTAAAGTTTCTGTCATTCACTGGTCTACACTATTTGTCATAACTTAAATTGGACTTTTCCATTAGATGGGCCAGTCCACTTTGATTATTCAGCCGTCAAAGGGTAGTATAACCCTTTCCTTCATATAAACACTTTTTCATGGCTTTGCAAACAGATTAGACACAGATGAGATGGCTCGATCCTGTAAGAGCCGTCTGACAGATTCTGCTTTAAATGTTTGCTTATCCCTTTCCTCCATAAATGCACCTTTCTACGCCTCTGTAAAAATCACCTATTGAAACCATTGTGATAAATAGTGCATTTGCTCCTATAGGAGCAAATGCTCTATATATCACAATGGTTTCAGACTACAAATTAAAAAAAAAAATCCTTTACTCTAGTTTAAATGCTGTTTTTAGGTAGATTTATTCAAAGTGTTTGGATCTAAAAATAGCCTATGAGGGAATGGGTTAAAGAATAATATGAATCTGCCTATACCAAACAATCCTGTGTTAATATACCATTGTAAAAGCTAATTTATATTCATGATTTGATATTAATTTGATTATTCTGACATGAACGCTCATCAGGTAAAGGGACTTTCCTTCATATATATACAGTAAAACCCCTCTAAACTGGAATTCTAATAGAGAAGAATTTAGAACTTTTAGTTTTAGGCAGGTGGCTGCTTAATGCAGAGTGAAAGTCATACAGAAAGCTCCTGGAGGAGCTTTTTGCATGACTTTCACCCTGCATTAAGCTGCTACCTGTCTCTGAGACCGATGTTTTTACCAAATTTAACGTCCAGTTTAGAGAGGTTCTTAACTGTATATGCATTTTCAGTAGACCCAGATCATACAGCTCCTATATGAGGAGCCATCTAATCTAGGTCTGCTCTGTTTGCTTTTGACATGATAAAGATCTGATTTTACAGCTTTTGTCAAAGAAAAAACTTTCCTTGAAAATTTTGTTATAAATTTACAGCTAATAAATATTAAATTTCATAATGTCATAATTTTTTACATGAATATTGAACAGGGAAAGGGTTTAAGTGAATCACTATGATGCAAGACACTAATTGGTTAATTACATACTAGGCCTGATGTTTTAACCCTTTCCCTGTTCTATGTTTATTTCAAATTTCAGTACTTACTGATTATTTATAGACAAAAATAGCTATAATGAAATATGAAAGGTGAAACGTTGTATACATTTTAGAAAGTAAAGAAACAGATCTATCAAATTCCATTAGCAAACAGAACAGACCCAGATCAGACGGCTCCTATAGGAGCCGTCTGATCTGGGTCTGGTCTGTTCACGAATGCGTGAAAATGCGTTTACATGAAGGAAAATGTTAAAAAAAAAACAAAAAAAAACTGTCTTATTAATTTTTTGAAGTGCTGGAAATAGAAATTTTAATTGCACTAACCTTTTCAATGCGGGAAACGAGTCATAATGTGATGTCTGCTGCAAATGGTGAAGACCCAGATGAGACGGGTCCTTATTAGAGAGGCTCTCTCATCTGGGTCTCCCTATTTGTCATGTTACACTTTTCTTTTAAAACAATCACTGAATATTTCATGATAAACTTGAGAATTTTGGAATAGTCCGTTTGAAAATGCAGGGTTGAAAGGGTTTTAAATAAGATGCAAAACGTCACCAATAGTGACACCAGATCTGACATTTACTTTTTGCAGGCGAAACTAATTAATACCTATGCAAAAAGTTTGGATCCAGATGAGACACTGCAAAATGCGGCGTCTCTTCAGGATCCAAACTGTTTGATACTTTGACTAAATTTCTGCAGAGAAATTAGAGAAATTTTAGCGAAAGAATTGAAGCAGACGACAATTATTTGTTGCAAACGAAAAATTACTTAGCGTGCAAAGACTTAAGTAGGGCAAATGTTTGTGGTTGAACCAGCTCAGAGGACCAATCTTTGATGACCTTTGTAGACAGTTTGGATCTAGATGAGATGATTTTAGAGTAAGCAGACATTTTAACCCTTTACTCCTTGACTATTCATGTAAGAAATAATGACATGAATATTGATTAGCCATTTCCCTCGTATAAACGTGTTTTATCATGCATTTGCAAACAGAGTAGACCCAGATCAGATGGCTGTCTGATCAGGGTCTGCTCTGTTTGCTTATTAAGAACTTGATACATCTGTTTCTTTACGAAATTCTGAAATGGCTACAATGTTCCACCTTCCATATAAAAATTATACTTAACTATTTTCTCCATACATATTAAGTAGGTATTGAAATTTGGAATAAACATAGAACTTGGAAATTAGGGTTAGAGTAATTGTTATATTTAAGATAGCACATGCACACAGGAATTGTTTGCTATGGCAGAAACTGTAGAATCATATCTATTTTATGTCAAATAGAGCAGACCCAGAACAGAACAGAAATAATAACGTCATGAATATTTATTAGCAGAATGTATATACATGTAATGGCATATCATATTTACAGGGGATTGTTTTGTATTAGTTGAAACTGTATAGTCTGATCTATCAGACAGCTCCTACAGAAGCTGTCTTATCTGGGTCTACTTTGTTTGCAAAGAGATGAAAAAGCGTTTATATGATGAGGGAAAGGGTTAACCCTTTCCTCCATAAATACGCCTTTCTACGCCTCTTTGAAAGTCACATTTTAAAACCATTGCGATAAATAGAGCATTTGCT
The DNA here is from genome assembly GCA_963576725.1 of Azorinus chamasolen. Lineage (NCBI taxonomy): Eukaryota > Metazoa > Mollusca > Bivalvia > Cardiida > Solecurtidae > Azorinus > Azorinus chamasolen. The sequence goes on along the minus strand of OY755253.1, from coordinate 52,265,463 downwards.
CCTATAGGAGCAAAATTAATGCTCTATTTATCTCAATGGTTTCAAGTAACAAAATTCTAAAAAGTTCCTTTTCTCTAGTTAGTGCTCCTTTTCGGTAGATTCATTCAAAGAGGTTGGGTCTAAAAATAGCCAAATGGAGGAATGGGTTAATAATTGTTTTCTGTCTGAATTTTAAAGTTGTCACCATCAGAATGATTCTGTAAATTCCAAAATTTAATTTAGTTTTCGTTTATTTCTCTTCAAAACTTCAATCAAGAGTGTCAAATGGTATGGATTCCTGATGAGTTCTCAAACTGTTCCTTAAAGTCATTAACTCTTCGCTTGCTCATAATTCATGTCAATATACATACCTGTAAATAGTGAAGACCCAGATGAGACAGCTCCTGCAGGAGCTGTCTCATCAGGGTCTGCACTATTTACAAGTTGATTGTGCAACCAGTGCACTCCACAGCAGTTAGATTGCACAGCGAAATACTTGTACACAGTTAAGATATATGTAATTATACAACAGGGCACCAGGGTAATTATAAGAAGGAGAAATGTGTTTTAAGATTCAGCAAGAGAAGGGTTAAAATAAAAAACTTCAAGCTTGCATTGCAAAGAGTTAACCCATTCCTTTTGATGCCTTTGTAAAAGTATTTTTTATTAAATCATTGTGATAAATAGAGATTTGTTCCATAAGAGCAAAATAATGCTGTATTTTATCAATGGTTTCAAACCTATACCATTCTAAAAAAATTCTCCAGTAAATGCTCCTTTTCTGTAAATTTATTCAAAGAGTTTGGGTCTAAAAATAGCCTATGAGGGAATGGGTTCACCCTTTCCTTCATATAAACGCCTTTTCATGCATTTACAAACAGAGTAGACCCAGATCAGATGGCTTATAATTATAGTGGCGTTTGATCAGTGTCTGCTCTGTTTGCTAATGGTAGATCTGTTTCTTTAGTTACTAAAATAGCTACAATGTTCAACTTTCCTTATTTCATTATAACTATTTCGTCCATGAATATTCAGTGGTTGTTGAAATTTGGTTTAACCCTTTCCCTGTTCTATGTTAATTTCAAATTTCAATACCTACTAAATATTCATGGCCAAAATAGTTATAATGAAATTTGGAAGGCGGTACATTATAGCCATTTAAGAAAGTAAAGACACAGATCTTTCAGATTCTAATAGCAAACAGAGTAGACCCAGATCAGACGGCTCCTCTAGGAGCCGTCTGATCTGGGTCTACTCTGTTTGCAAATGCATGAAAAGTTCAAAACACGTTTATATGGGGAAAAGGGTGAAACATAGAACAGGGAAAGGGTTAAGGAGTTATAATAGTTTAACCAATAGAATTGCTGAAATACTTGTTTAAGAGGTATCATTATATCTTCCTTCACTATGGATAAACTTTCTGATGACCTTTGGAAGGCAGTTGGGATCCAGATAAGCTACAAAGCTGTAGTGTAAACTCCTCGTGGTCTCCGCAGGATTAAAACAGCTAGGTTGACATTGTTGAATATACAAGTCATGTAGTATGGGAGTCAATGACTGATTTAAAATGAAGCAAATGACATATTTTGTTACAGATGAAAGTTACTTAATGCTGATAGGCTTAATTGCTGCGCATGAGTAACTTTTGGTGACACATCAATTGAAAATGAATGTGAGTGTATCATAACATAGTGTATGTGAGTATTCAGTGAAAAGTAGGACTTACCTAGACTAAGATTTAATGGTCAGATGCTGGAAATATCAGGTAATACTTTCCTTCATACAAACACCTTTTCATGTTTTCACAATGGTTTCAAAACTACAAAATTCTAAAAAAAAATCCTTTTCTCTAGTTAATGCTCCTTTTCGGTAGGTTTATTCAAAGAGGTTGTGTCTAAAAATAGCCTATGAGGGAAAGGGTTAAATCAGCACATTACTAGCCAGAGCCCTACATAAGGGAGCTTATACAGAGCAATTTTAGATTATAAAAGATGTGTATTCTATTTCTTAACCCTTTTCCTGTTCTTTATTCATGTAAGAAATACATGTAATGACAACATTAATATTTATTAGCTAAATTTTTATAATATAAACTTTTCAAGGGAGTTTTTTGCTTTGATGAAAACTGTAGAATCAGATCTATATCATTTCAAAGCAAACAGAGTAGACCCTGATCAGACGACCCCTCCTATAGGAGCCATCTCAGATCTGGGTCTACTGTGTTTGCAAATTCATGAAAAACACATTTATATGAAGGAAAGGGTTAAACCGAGGTCCTAAATAAGTGAGATGCATAAATTTATACATTTTTTAGGGAATTACTCCTATATTTCTCCACCAAAGCCTAAGGAGTGGTCACAGCATGGAGTTTGGTGGAGAAATGATGATTTTAGTTTCTAAAATAGTACCTTTATCTGTTAAGCTCTGCTAAAATCATAATTTCTCCACCAAGCCCTTAGAATCTTGTGATTTGACGGTTTACAATCATCGCGTAGAGATGATTCTAAAGAGTGGTCACAACATAGCGTTTGGTGCAGAAATAAAGGAGCCATTCTTGAAAATGTTAAATTTACGCATCTTATTTGACCTCTGATATAAAAATGCTATAACCAACATTTCTCTCAATAAAACAGTGAGTGAGTTCTGTTGTCTCGTCTCATGTAAGGTCATGACAGAAGATTTGATGAAGAGATATAGAAATCATTGTGTGATAAGTTTTAAAGGGCGTTTATCTCTTTACTCCATGAGTATTCGTGTCAGAAACAGTACCGTATGATTTTGAATTAAATGAGTTTTAAACCTTGACCTTGACAAGAACTCCAGAATCAGATCTATATAATTCCAAAAGCAAACAGAGTAGACCCAGGTCAGAAGGCTCCTGTAGGAGCTGTCGGGCCTGGGTCTACTCTGTTTGCAAAGGCATGAAAAGGCTTATTTATGAAATAAAGGGTTAAGGATGTTAATCTGGGATCATTTAAGGGTCCTTAACTCTTTTGCATGCTAGCGATGAAACTGTGATTACCCATGCAAACATGTACAGTTTGGATCCGGATGAGATGCCGCGTCGCATCAGGATCCAAAATGTTTGTCGTCTTGACCATATTTTTGCAAAGAAATGAGAGAAAGTTTATTTTAAGAATTGAAGCAGACGACAATTGTTGCAGACAAAAAATTACTTAGCGTGCAAAGAGTTAACATTTATAACGGATGTATGGATTAACTCTTTGCATGTTGAATAATCTAAAAGAGTGAAATGGCCCATCAGTGTATAATTTAATTAAACAATAGAGTCCATTGAGTGAAGAAGACAAAAAAAATTGATGCCAAAACAGTGCAGACCCTGATCAGAAAGCTTTCTCTAGGAGTCCTGACTGATCTGGGTCTATGCTGTTTGCAGATCTAGATGCCTGGTGATTTACATTACTTCCTGCATTCAAAGGGTTAACTATTTGTATGCATGCAGTAAATTTTTCAGAGGTCCAGATTGAAGATGTGTAAATTAAATTTTTTCAAAACTTTTAAAATCCTTAAAAAAAGTATTTCTCCACCAAACCCTATGCTGTGACCACTTTTTAGAATCGCCTCGAAGTGATGATTCTAAAGAGTGGTCACAGTATAGGGTTTGGCGGAGAAATAAAGGAGCTATTCTTGAAAATGTTGAAATTTACGCGTGGTATGGTATTTCAAAAGGTTATTGACCCTAAATATCTAAATATTATAAGGAATACGGATGTGGATTATTGCAGCCAATCAGAGAGCCAGGTCAAAAATGTTCAGAAATCTGAATTTTAACAATGCAGAGATCATTGTAGATGCACGTCTTTTTACAGAAATCAGGAAAAATTCTTTGCCATTTATATGATTATGTATTAAACCTTTACCTCATGAATATTCATGTAAGAAATATATCATGAATATTGATTAGTTTAACTTTTTTTAATGGTATTTGAAAATAGGATATTCTTTACTTTGGCAGAGTTCTAGTTATAAGTAATCAGTGGAGGCGATTCTAAAGATTGTTCACAGTACAGGGTTTGGTGGAGGAGGAGCTATTCTTGAACATGTTTAAATTTATGTATCTGCTTTCTTACAAACACTTTTTCACTCCTTTGCAAATACATGTATAGTAAACCCAGATTAGATGGCTCCTGTAAAAGCTGTTTGATAAGGGTTTGCACTGTTTGCTTATGAAAGCATAATAGATTTCTACCAATACTTAAACAATTCATGTCTCCATACTGTGTCATTGTAAAACTTCTGCTAATAAATATTCATTATGTCATTATTTCTTACCTGAATGTTCAACAGGGAAAGGGCTAACCCATTCCCTCATTTTGATGCCTCCATAATAGTCACTTTTTATACGCCCACCTAATAAAGGTGGTCGTATATTGTCGTGGCCCTGTCCGTCCACATTGTGTTTGTCCGCTGTTTTCTGGGAAAACTATTTGACAGATATTAATGAAACTTCACACAAATGTTAAATGCATCAAGATCTGAAGCTGAGTTGATTCTGAGGTTCATTTGATTTTTCATTTCAGAGTTATGGCCCTTGTCCTTAAAAAATATGCAAATAGTTTGTCTGCAGTTTTCTGGAAAAACTATTTGAGAGATATTAATGAAACTTGACACATATGTTTAATGCATCAAGATCTGAAGCTGAGTCGATTCTGAGGTTCATTTGATTTGTCGTTTCAGAGTTATGGCCCTTTTACTTAAAAAATAATGCAAATACATGCAAATAGTTTGTCCGCTGTTTTCTGGGAAAACTATTTGAGAGATATTAATGAAATTTCACGCACATGTTTAATGCATCAAGATCTGAAGCTGAATTGATTCTGAGGATCATTTGATTTTTCGTTTCAGAGTTATGGCCCTTGTCCTTAAAAAATAATGCAAATAGTTTGTCTGATGTTTTCTGGGAAAACTATTTGACAGATATTAATGAAACTTCACACAAATGTTTAATGCATCAAGATCTGATGCTGAGTCGATTTTGAGGTTTGTTTGATTTGTTGTTTCGGAGTTATTGCCCTTTCACTTAAAAAAAATGCAAATATATGCAAATAGTTTGTCCGCTGTTTTCTGGCAAAACTGTTTGACAGATATTAATGAAACTTCACACAAATGTTAAATGCATCAAGATCTGAAGCTGAGTTGATTCTGAGGTTCATTTGATTTTTCATTTCAGAGTTATGGCCCTTGTCCTTAAAAAATATGCAAATAGTTTGTCCGCAGTTTTCTGGAAAAACTATTTGAGAGATATTAATGAAACTTCACACAAATGTTTAATGCATCAAGATCTGAAGCTGAGTCGATTCTGAGGTTCATTTGATTTGTCGTTTCAGAGTTATGGCCCTTTTACTTAAAAAATAATGCAAATACATGCAAATAGTTTGTCCGCTGTTTTCTGGGAAAACTATTTGAGAGATATTAATGAAACTTCACACAAATGTTTAATGCATCAAGATCTGAAGCTGAGTTGATTCTGAGGTTCATTTGATTTTTCATTTCAGAGTTATGGCCATTGTCCTTAAAAAATATGCAAATAGTTTGTCCGCTGTTTTAATGGAAAAACTATTTGAGAGATATTAATGAAACTTCACACAAATGTTTAATGCATCAAGATCTGAAGCTGAGTCGATTCTGAGGTTCATTTGATTTTTCGTTTCGGAGTTATAGCCCTTGTCCTTAAAAAATATGCAAATAGTTTGTCCGCTGTTTTCTGGGAAAACTATTTGAGAGATATTAATGAAATTTCACGCACATGTTTAATGCATCAAGATCTGAAGCTGAATTGATTCTGAGGATCATTTGATTTTTCGTTTCAGAGTTATGGCCCTTGTCCTTAAAAAATAATGCAAATAGTTTGTCTGATGTTTTCTGGGAAAACTATTTGAGAGATATTAATGAAACTTCACAAAAATGATTAATGCATCAAGATCTGATGCTGAGTCGATTTGAGGTTTATTTGATTTGTTGTTTCGGAGTTATTGCCCTTTCACTTAAAAAAATGCAAATATATGCAAATAGTTTGTCCGCTGTTTTCTGGCAAAACTGTTTGACAGATATTAATGAAACTTCATACAAATGTTAAATGCATCAACACCTGAAGCTAATTCGATTCTGAGGATCATTTGATTTGTTGTTTTAGAGTTATGGCCCTTGCACTTAAAAAAATAATGCAAATCTGTGCAAATATGAGGATGGCCATAACTTTTTCATTTGAAATGATATTTACTTCAATTGTTTTAAATGGTTAAACCTTAATGTGAATTTTCACATATATTGCAGGGGTTTTGATATGTCATTTTATTCTAAAGTTATGGTCCTTGAACTTTGTGTGTTCGTTGCTTTGTTAGTCGATCAACTTTTAGTTTGTCTGTTGTTTTCTGGGAAAACTATTAAAATGATATAAATGAAACTTAACACAAATGTTTTAAGCAACGAAATCTTAAGCTGAGTTTATTTTTTGAGGTTCATTCAGTTTGTCTTTACAGAGTTATGGCCGTTGCACTTTACAAAAATCTACAAAAATGAGGATTAGCTGTAACTTTTTTATTTAATAAGATATTCACTTCATTTTTTTAAAAAATAGTATCACCTTAATATGGAAATCAAGATCTGAAGCACAGATTAGAAAATGTCAACACTTATAAGGCATGTTGAATCAGAGAAAGTTTGCAAGTGGGCGTATTATGTACCGTATGCGGTACTCTTGTTCAAACCATTGTGATAAATAGAGCATTTGCTCCATAGGAGCAAATGCTCTATTTATCACAATGGTTTCAAAACTACACAATTCTTTTTTTAGCTCCACTTTTTCAAAAAGTGGAGGTATTGTCATGACCCTCTCGTCGGCGTCGGCGTCGGCGTTGGTTAACCTTTTTGTTAAGGTCCTTTTCTCAGAAACCATCAAAGATATTTGGTTCATATTTGGTATGTATGTTTACTATCACAAGGGGAACCCATTTCACAAGGGTAGGTAACTCTAAAATTAATATTGTCATAGTTATGCCCCTTTTTCGACTTAGAATTTTCATTGTTGGTTAAGTTTTATGTTCAGGTCCATGTCTCAGAAACTGTCAGAGATATTTGGTTCATCTTTGGTATACATATTAACTGTCACAAGGGGACCCCATTTCACAAGGGTAGGTAACCCTAAAATTAATTTTACCATAGTTATGCCCCTTTTTCGACTTACACTTTTCATTGTTGGTTAAGTTTTATGTTCAGGTCCATGTCTCAGAAACTGTCCAAGATATTTGGTTCATCTTTGGTATACATATTAACTATTACAAGGGGGACCCATTGCTGTTGTTATCTCCCCTTTCTGACTTAGACCTCCACTACACTATCCAGCACTAAAGAAAGTGGAGCGCGCTGTCTGCGGACAGCTCTTGTTTTCCTTTTGTCTAGTAAATGCTACTTTTCAGTAGATTTATTCATAGATGTTGGATCTAGAAATAGCCTATTAGGTAATGGCATTGAAGCAGTATGGTTATCCCGAATATCCCTAAGTCCTATCAGTATGGTCAACATGCAGCTGTCAGGTACTGAAAGGTGTCTGCATTATTCACATGGTATTATACAGTCATCCATAATGCTCGGATAAATATGTAAATAATAAACAATTTCAAGAATACAGTAAAACCTCTCTATAATTGCCACTAAATTGTGTTAATTAGTTGGTATTTAGGGCAGGTGGCAGCTTAAAGCATGGGGAAAGTAAAACAGAACGCTCCTATGGGAACGTTCTGTTTTACTTTCATCTTGCTTTAAGCAGTCACCTGCCGTTAACACAAAATACTTGATGTAATTTAGTGGCCGTTATAGAGAGGTTGTACTGTAGCTCCTTTATTTCTGCATCCAACCCTTTGCTATGACTACTCTTTAGAATCGTCTTGATGGGACAATTCTAGGGAGTGGTCACAACATAGGGATTGATGGAGAAATGATGATTTTAATTTTTGAATTCACATCTTTAATCGACTGCTCTGGACAATCGTCGTGTGGCTGCAAGAAATGTGCAACATCGACAAGTGCTGCACAAGCATGATTTTATAATGTAAGAACTTTATGATGCCTGTATATCAAGTCTACAGTGTCTGCACATAGTCCAAAGGGAGACAAATTGAGAGAGGGATTAATAATGCTGGACTACAATACAAGGGTTCCTGGGTTTGATTCCTCGCATGACCAAGTCCTTCGGATGAGACTTTATAAACCGAGGTATGAATAATCGTATCAGTGCTTTACGCTAGGCATCTAAAAGAAACAGAGAAATTTGTGATAATAAGAGTCAGGCATCGCACCCAGGTTCTCTGAATATCAGCTCCCTTCTCTCCAGGGCATCCAATTGGCCCATAGTTGGCAGAAATGGACGTTAACACAATCAACCAATCCAAAGGGAGACCATGCATGGTGTGACTGCCACATATTTAACTAATGATTGTTTAAGGGCTTGTACTAATGTCTGTTGAGGTTGTTGTGGTGAATCTGTGGTTTTGAGGAATGCATGGGGTGTCACTGTGTGGTGACTGCATCGCGAAGTTGGTTGTGATGGTAGTAATAATAGTTAAACAGTAGAAATAGTTAACCCATTCCTTTATGACATATTGACGCCTCTGTAAAAATCATTTTTAGCTTGTCTGATCAGGGTCTTCTCTGTTTGCTATAGAATTTCATTATTTGAAAGATCTGTTTCTTTACTTTCTAAACTGGCTACAACATTATTCCACATATATATATATATATCCATATTTCATTAAACTATTTTGTTCATGGATAATTTTGTCCATTGATATTCAGTAGGTATTGAAATTTGGAATAAATATAGAACAGGGAAAGAGTTAAATACTCCTTAACACATTACCTCATAGGCTATTTTTAGATCAAGCCACTTGAATAAATCTACCCAAAAGGAGCATTAACTAGAGAAAAGGAAAATTTTTAGAATTTTGTAGTTTGAAACCATTGTGATAAATAGAGCATTTGCTCCTATAGGAGAAAAATGCTGTATTTATTACAACGGTTTCAAACGGGTGACTATTTCAGAGGCGTCAAAAGGCGTCAATATGAGGGAATGGGTTATACCTCATAGATACACATTTTTAACACTTTTGCAAACAGAGTAGACCCAGATCACACAGCTCCTGTAGGAGCCGTCTGATCAAGATGCTCCATTTTCTTACAATGAAATGATATAGATCTGATTCTACAGTTTCTTCCATAGTCAAAAATTCACTTGTTGGTTAAATGTCATTGTAAAAATTCAGCTAATTAATAATTTTTCAACAGGCAAAGCATTAAGTAAAGGTATTAATTTTTCTGGCTGGTTTTTTTTGTCTATTATAACTCACTGTAGACAATGTATTTTGAAGTTGCAACTGGAAGGTTTTCAATACCTTGATTTACTGGAAAAGATTTTGCATTAAAACAATTAATTAAACCTTTTGATTGTGAAGCATTATATTCGTAACTGTCATTTGCAAATATAGTTTAGACCAAGGTCAAAGGGTTCCTATAGGTTCCTCTGATCTGTGTCAGCACTGCTTGTCATTGAAAAATTCTCTAGCAAGTTAAACCATGCGCCATCAAGTTAACCCTTCGATTGCTGAATTTTAAAATACATTTCTCCTACTTTACCCATGCCCTGTTGTATAATTACATATATCTTCACTGTGTACAAGTATTTCGCTGTGAAATCACTGCTGTGGAGTGCACTGGTTGCACAATCAACTTGTAAATAGTGCAGACCCTGATGAGACAGCTCCTGCAGGAGCTGTCTCATCTGGGTCTTCACTATTTACAGGTAGGTATATTGACGTGAACAGCAAGCGAAGTGTTAAGCACTGATGTGTTATTCCACTTTGAAAATAGCGTTTGCGAAAATTACATGTTTAGGAATACAATCATTCGGTAACGTTTAATTTATTACATTTTATGATGGCTTTTAAGCTTAGTTTAAGTTTACATAAACCTGCTGATTTCAATGTTACTGTGATCCTGCTTACAATATGAATATTCGTGTAAGAAATAACTTATGTATGTATATAAACTCGCTGAGTTTTTATGATGGTATAATATATGCACAGTTTATAAAGTTTGGTCATAGCAGAAACTGTAGAGTTAGATCTCTATTATTTCATAAGCAAACAGAGTAGACCCAAATATGGGTCATCTGTGTTTGAAAAGGTTTTGAAAGGTATATCTCATAATGGAGTAATGGATTATATTTGCTTAATCCATTCCCCTCATAGGATGATTTTTAGATCCAACCACTTTCAATAAATCTACCAAAAAGGAACATTAATTAGAGAAAAGGCATATTTTAGAATTTTGTAGTTTGAAACCATTGTGATAAATAGAGCATTTGCTCCTATAGGAGCAAATGCTATTTATCACAATGGTTTCGACAGGTGACTTTTACAGACTGGCGTAGAAAGGCGTATTTATGGAGGAAAGGGTTAGGGATTTTTAATTGCAAACAGTTTAGACCCTATTCAGAGAGGTCCTCAGGAACCCTCTGATCTGGGTCTACACTGTTAGAAAAGGTCGGTACACTCATTGCCCACATTCAAAGCGTAAACATCTAGAAAAAACTTGCACGAACACAAAAAATGGATAGTTTAGTCAATTTACTTGTGAAACCCCACCCATTTTAATTGTTGCCATTTTCAATTAGTTTTTCTTAAGTTTTGTTAACCCTTTCCCTGTTCTATGTTTATTACAAATTTCATTACTTATTGAATATTCATGGAAAAAGATAAAGTAAAGAAACAGATCTATCGACTTCCATTGGCAAACAGTGCAGACCCTGATCAGACGGCTCCTACAGAGCCATCTGATTTGGGGTCTACTCTGTTCGCAAATGTGTGAAAAAGCATTTATAATGATGGAAAGGGTTAAAATTAACTAACAATGTCCCCAGCTGTCAAAATTTGAAATATGTACTTGCCAAAACCACAAGGGCTGCATTTTGTGAATAAATATTTCTTAACAGGTGTCGCATTCACATTTGAAATTTGTTCTTACATTTTTATGATACAGGTATTTGACTGTTAGCAAGCTGTAAGCCATTAACCCATATTCCCTCATAGGCTAATTTTCGACCCAACCTCTTTGAATAAATCTACTGAAAAGGAGTATTTACTAGAGAAAAGGAATTTTTTAGAATTGTGTAGTTTTGAAACTGATTTGATAAATAGAGCATTTGTTCCATAGGAGTAAATGCTCTATTTATCACAAGTTTCAAAAAGTGACTTTTACAGAGGGGTCAAAAGGTGTCAATATGAGGGAATGGGTTAACCCTTTCCCTTATATATATAAACCTTTCTTTCACACCTTCTTGCAATTCATATACATGTACTGATAGATACAGATCAGATGGCTCCTTTCTTACATGAATGTTAAATAGGGAAATGGTTAAAGAAAAATGTTACATGACAAACAGTGCAGACCCGTCCTCTAGAAGCCCTCTCATCTGGGTCTACACCGTTTGCAAAGGGCATTAGCGACTCGATTCTCACACTAAACTCTTTAATGGATAAAATGTTTTGAGATGCAAGGTAATTTTGCATTGATGATATGCCACTATAAGTCTTTCAGCATCTTGTCTGGATTCAATTATTTTTACAAAGAAATTTAATCCTTACTCTATAAATATGCCTTTTAACCCTTTCCCTGTTCTATGTTTATTACAACTTTCGATACCTACTGAATATTCATGGAAAAAATAGTTATAATGAAATATGCAAGGTGGAATATTGCAGCTATTTTAGAAAGTAAAGAAACAGATTTATCAAATTCCAATAGCAAACAGAGCAGACCCTGATCAGACGGCTCCTCTAGGAGCCGTCTGATCTGGGTCTACTCTGTTTGCAAATGCGTGAAAACACGTTTATATGAGACAAAGGGTTAATGTCTTTACAAACAGAGTAGACCCAGATTATATGGCTCCTGTAGGTATAATATAGATCTGACTACAGATTCTGCTTGAGCCAAAATGCCCTCGGTGTTCCTATGAAAATTAATCTAATAAATATTCATGATGTCATGTCTTACATGAATATTCAACATTTTGAAACCATTGTGATAAATAGAGCATTTGTTTGATAGTAGTAAATGCGCAAATTATCACAATGCTTTAAGAACTACAAAATTCTAACATTTTCCTCTTTTTTTTCTCCAGTAAATCTCCTTTTCAGTACATGTTACTAAGATTTATTCAAATATGCGGAGTCTAAAAATAGCCTTTTAACATAAACTGGAGTTTCTGCATCTGATTCTCCAGCAGATGTTTAGAAGTTTCTGGATCCATACCCCATATTTTATTTGGATGTAAATGAGATGTGGGTCTTGCAACTTTTCTCCTGTCTCGGCACCGTATAACCTATATAGTGTTGTGATGCAGTAGAACCCATCTTACTGACTCACCGGGAGCAAGGTCAGGACCTGTAAGAAGGAGGTTGACAAGTTTCTCTCTTGTAGGTCAACAATAAGTTATTTTTTTTCGTGGCAGTATGCACTGGTACATTATCATGCAGTTAAGAACAACATTCTTCGATTCAAATTCTTGGTCTTAACCCTTTCCCTGGTATAAATGCTTTTTCATGCATTTGAAAACAGAGTAGACCAAGATCAGATGGTCTGATCAAAGTCTGCTCTGTTTGCTGATGGAATTTGATAAATTTGTTTCTTTACATAAAATGACTACAATGGTCCACCTTCCATACATGTATTTCACTATTATTATTTTGTCCACAGATCTTCAGTAGGTATTGAAATTTGAAATAAACGTAGAACAGGAAAAGGGGTAATTTTTGTACATTTGCATTCATTCTTGGCAAGGCTATCAAAGCAGTAATTTGCAGTTACCGTGCTACCTTTTGGCAGAGCTACAGATAAAGGTGCATTATCATTCAATTACTAAAATCGTCATTTCTCCACCAAACCCAATATGTTGTGACCACCCTTTAGAATCGTCTCTTTGAGATGATTCTAAAGAGTGGTCACAACATAGGGTTTGGTGGAGAAATAAAGACGTTATTCTTGAAAAATGTTTTTATTTACGCATCTTATCTGTCCTCTGCTTTTGGAATAATTAAAGTGTGTCTGAGTGTCTTAACCCATTACCTCATAGGCTATTTTTAGATCCATTACCTCATAGGCTATTTTTAGATCCAACCACTTTGAATAGATCTACCGAAAAGGAGCATTAGCTAGAGAAAGGGAAAATTTTAGAATTTTGTAGTTTGAAGCCATTGTGATAAATAGAGCAAATGCTCTATTTATCACAATGGTTTCCTCTAGGAGCTTTCTGCATGACTTCCACCTTGCATTAAGCTGTCACCTGTCTCCAAGACCGATATCTATACTAAAGTTAATGTCCGGTTAAGAGAGGTTTTACTGTATATCATGTTCAGGAGCCATATAATCTGGGTCTGTTTGCAATGGCGTAGAAAAGCCTATTTATGGAGTAAAGAGTTAATTAATATTCATGATGTTATTATTTATGTATGAATACACATGAAATAAATGAATCTTTCTGTTGTGGGATAAGATTTGTCTTGTGAAGTTCAGTTTTGTTGTCCGATGACTGTCACATGGTATTGTGAAAGTGCTGGGAAGGCTGTTGCGGGATGAGAATTTTTATGTGAAGTTTTGTTTTCCGATGTCTGTCACATGGTACAATGCTGGGAAGTCCCGGACAGATTTGTTGTTTATGGAGATTTATTCACAGAGTGCAGTCCTGTGTCTAAGTGATGTAATTTAGTTGTCTGCAGTCAATTTGTAGGATATTCACATTTTGGTTTACATGTCTTTGGACAATAAAGTTTTATTGTGTTGTTTTGTTTTGGTTTGGTTTTCTTTAGTAAAAGAGAATGGACTGGTATTATCTCAGCGTCAAATTGGTTTTGCTGGGATAATAATTATTGTATTAACCCTTACCTTCATATAAACGCTTTTTCATGCATTTGCAAACAGAGGAGACCCAGATCAGACAGCTCCTATAGGAGCCGTCTGATCAGGGTCTGCTCTGTTTGCCAATGGCAATAATAGATCTGTTCCTTTACTTTCTAAAATGGCTGCAATGTTACACCTTCCATATTTCATTATAACTATTTTGTCTATGAATATTCAGTAGGTTTTGAAATTTGAAGAAACATAGAACAGGGAATGGGTTAACCATGTAAGAAATAAGGCATTAACCCTTTCCCTCATAAATATTTAAGAAGAAATAATGACATCATGGGTATTGTCAATAAATTAAATTTTTGTAATGGCACATGGACACAGATGGTAGAAACTGTAGAATCATATTTATATAATTTTACATAGCAAATAGAGCTGATCGTGCCTGATCAGATGGCTCCTAAAGAAGCTATCTGATCTGAGTCAACACTGTTTGCAAAGACATAGAAAGGGGTATTTATTGAGTAAAGGGTTAAAAAAGAGACAAAAATCTAAAACCTATTTTATTTTTCCCACATTAAATGCACATTAAATGCATGAGTCTCAACTTTTTACCTCATGTAGTCACCCTCTTTTTATGTGTTTGCAAATTAAGGCATAGAAAAGCGTATTTATGGGGGAAAGGGTCAAAATCCGGAATGAAACCATTTTGCAGAGTTTTCTGCATTAAGCTGCCACCAGTCTGAATGACCGTTTTTATATCCAGTTTAGAGGGGTTTACTGTATTTCTTAAGCAAACAGAGCAGACCCTGATCAGACATTTCTACTGGAGCCATCTGATCTTGGTCTACTCTGTTTGCAAAGGCATATTTATGGAGTCAAGGGTTAAAGGGATTTTACTGTAGAAGTCTACTCTATTGCCTTGAAATCGTAACTCCTGCCTTATGTACAATTGGGAAGGAGGTTTGGTAAATTCTGGCAATAGTTTCAACTAACTGAATTTTAGAAATCTTTATAAGGTAATAGGGTAATTAATGACAAAATATGTGGCTTTAAGGCTAAAGTAGAAAGATTTAATCAAATTTACTTCATTCAATTATTAATTATAGTTTGTTTGTTTCATCCATAGGACTGTGAAAATGGGCACTGGAGCAAGGGAGACAACTGAAGCAGAGGATGATGATGACATGCCAGTTGGCACTGAGGGTAAGTTATCTCCCTTTGTTTAATGTACGGCCTTAATCCTTTCCTTCATTTAAACACATTTTCACACATTTGCAAACAGAGTAGACCCTGTAGGAGCTGTCTGATCAGGGTCTGCTCTGTTTTCTTATGGTATCATATATAGATGTGATTCTACACTTTCTGACAAAGTTAGAAAATCTTGTTGTCATGTACCATTATAAAATTTCAGCTAATGAATATTCATGACATCATTATTTCTTACATGATTATTGAACAGAGAAAGGGTTAATTCATATGGGGTGAATTCAAACAGGATGAATGTATGGTAGTTCTTGTTCTTACTGAAACTCTTAACCCATTTCCTCATAGGCTATTTTTAGATCCAACCTCTTTGCATAAATAAATCTAACGAGCATTAACTAGAGAAAAAGAAAGTTTTAGAATTTTGTAATTTTAAACAATTGTGATAAATAGAGCATTTGCTCCTATAGGAGCAAATGCTCTATTTATCACAGTGGTTTCATAAAGTGACTTTTACAGAGGCGTACGTAGAAAGGTGTATTTATGGAGGAAAGGGTTAAGTACTGTATTTTCTTTCGGAAAATATCTTTATTTCTGAGAATGTCTCCCATGGGATAGAATTGTTATACATGAATACATTGTTAAGAAAATAAACTTAACCTTTTACTCCATGAATATTCATTTGACATTGTAAAAATTAATTAGCTGAAATTTTATAATATCATATGAATGCAAAATCTGATCAGTGTCAGCTCTTATTTGCTTATGAATTTATATTAGATCTCATTCTACCAATTTCCATTTCTATCAATGGTAACATAATCTAATAAGTATTCATGATATCATTGTTTTTTACATGAATATTGAACAGGGAAAATGTTAACTTGGCATGTCACATTGGTCAGTAGTTGCTTAAAATCTTTAACCCTTAAATTTACTCCATGAATATTTTATTAAACCATTCCCTCATATTGACGACTTTTGATGACTTTGTAAAAGTCACTTTGTGAAACCATTGTGATAAATAGAGCATTTGCTCCTATAGGAGCAAATGCTCTATTTATCACAATGGTTTCAAACTACAAAATTCTAAAAAAAATCCTTTTTTCTAGTTAATGCTCCTTTTCTGTAGATTTATTCAAAGAGGTTGTATCTAAGAATAGCCTATGAGGTAATGGGTTAAGCAGTAACCCTTCTCTTGCTGGATTGTAAAATGCATTTCTTCTTCTTTACCCATGCCCTGTGGTATAATTACATATATATCTTCACTGTCTACAATTATTTCTCAGTGCAATCACTGCTGTGGAGTGCACTGGTTGCACAATCAATTTGTAAATAGTGCAGACCCTGATGAGACTGCTCCTGCAGGAGCTGTCTCATCTGGGTCTACACTATTTACAGGTAGGTATATTTACGTGAACAGCAAGCGAACGGTTAAGTAAAAATTGTAAAAGATTAGGGTTTTAGCATGAGAACTACAAAATTCCCTATCTTCAACCCTCTGACATGCCCACTCATATGCAAATAGATGAACATGGTCTTGTTTGTAGAGTGTGTAAAAATTGATTTTGTTTTATAGTTTGTAGAGTTTGTAAAAATTGATCTGTTTGATCAATTTGGCCTGAATCATTGATAACATATTTTCACATTTTTGTCCTTTATTTCTCCATTAAAAAGAGACATTTTAGGTGCATAAATTAAAACATTTTTCTCTTTGAGACGATTCTAGAGAGTGATCACAACATAGTTTTTGGTGGAGAAATGACGATTGTAATATTTGAAATACACTTGATCCTTACGGTTCTGTTTTCAGCCATTTCAATACCCAGAGGTCAGAGGCCGTCAGACAGTGGGTGAGTATATAAAGTAGTGTATTAGACACTATGAGAAAAAAACTTATTGCATAGAAAACAGTGTAGACTCAGATCAAACATTGCATCTTTGATCAGGGATCAGATCATAAAATCTTTATATTTCACATGAATGTTCATTAACACATTCCCTCCTAGCGACGCATTTTGGCCCCTCTGTAAAAGTCACATTTAGAAACCATTGTGATAAATAGAGCATTTGCTCCTATGGAGCAAATGCTCTATTTATCACAATGGTTTAAAAACTACACAATTCTATTTTTTTCCTTTTCTCTAGTTAATGCTCCTTTTCGGTAGATTAAATCAAAGTGGTTGGTTTTAAAAATAGTCTAGGAGAGAATGAAAAAAAGGGTGAACTCTTTATCTGATAGATACCTTCTGCAAACAGGGTTACTAGACCTTGATGAGGCTACTTCTATTGCAGGTGTCTGATCAGGGTCTGCTATCATATGAACCTGTCTTAAGTGGCCATTCATTTATTGATAATAGGAGTATTAAAAAACAGGTGGTTGCTTTATGTGGGGCAAAAGTAATGCAGAAAGCTCGTACTTTTTGCCTGCATTAAGCTTACCACCTGCCTTACTGCAGACCTATAATTAGACCTCTTAAGACAGGTTCTACTGTAAGTCTGATTCCACAGTTTCTGCCAAAACCAAAAAATCCAGTCTATAATCTTTAAAAAAAAAAAGAAGAAGCTAATTAACCCATTAAATTTTGAGCCCACAATCCCATATATGGGACGTAGGCAAACAGTATAGACTCTGATCAGACACCGCATTATGCGGCGTCTGATCAGAGTCTACACTGTTTGCTGATAGGAATTTCAATATAAAACAAAATGAAAATGAAAATTTAGACCAGGCACCCCTAATAGATAAAAAATGGACTAAATCCAATACATAAGCATGGAAGAATCCAGTGGGCGCAAAAGGGTTAATTAATATTTGTCAGTCATTATTATCCTACATGAATATTCATTAGTCTAATAGAGTAAAGTGCATACAGTAGAACCTCTCTTAAGCGACATTATATTGAGTGGGCACAGGAATCTTAAAACACAGGTGGTTTGCTTAATGCAGGGCAAAAGTAATGCAGAAAGCTCCTATAGGAGCTTTCTGTATTACTTTTGACCTGCTTTAACCCTTTCCCTTATATAAACGTTTTTTCACGCATCTGCAAACAGATTCTATGGATAATGGGCACAAACATCCATTACATACAAAGATGCATCAAATTGCGCATTACCCCTTTGAACGCTGAATGCATGTATTCAAAAGAAATGGTGTTTAACCCTTTCCTTCATATAAATGCATTTTCACTCATTTGCAAACAGAGTATACCCAGATCAGACGGCTTCTAGAGGAGCCGTCTGATCAGGGTTTGCTCTGTTTGCTAATGAAGGCTAATCAATATTTGTTTTAGGCATTATTATCTTACATGAATATTCATGAGAGTACAGGGTTAATAAGCTGGTGAAGAGATTGGAGAGAGATGCTTTGATACAGATAAGTGACTGCATGTGATGTCCAGAATGTAAATCGGTCTGCGTGATAAAGTGTTGAAAATATGTCAAGTGCCTCTTGTATCTGACATTGGCTTAGATAGATGTCCAGTAAAACCTCGCTAAATCGAAGGTTTAATAACGGAGAAATGAGAATATTTCAGGCAGGTGGCAGCTTAATGCAGCGTGGAAGTTATGCAGAAAGCTCCCAGAGGAGCTTTCTGCATGACTTTCACCCTGCATTAAGCTGCCACCTGTCTTAAAGACAGATAATTATACTAATATGAGTGTTCGAAATTAGTGAGGCTTTACCGAACATTAGTTTATCATTCCTAGAACTAACTCTTGTCTTGCTGTGAACATTTTTCATCTTCTGCATTTTTTGCATCTGATCCGAATTGCTGAAGCATTTGAGAAACTTGTTTGCTGATGGAGAAATGGTTTTTATCCTGATCTTCATAAGCATCTTAAATTTGGTGTCTGATCTGGATTTGAAACTAGAAATTATTAAATCAGCAGGAAAAGGGTGAAAGGCCAAATGCATCAAATGTAATTTCATCAGTCTCCAATTTTAAGAGACATGCAGTTATGTAATCAACTATAGTATGGTAAGTTTATTTATTTTTGTTTGTTTGTTTATTTCTCATTCCCTTACTTCATAAATACCCCTTAATTTCTATGCTTTTTCAGACAGAGTAGACCCAGATCAGACGGCTTCTGTAGGGTCTGCTCTGTTTGCTTATGAAATGATATAAATTCTACAGTTTCTGTCTCAGTCAAAATGTGCTTTGTTCATAATTATGCCATTATAGAAACATGATTTAACTAATATTCATGATTTCATTATTTCTTACATGAATATTCATGGAGTAAATTTTAGGGTTATCTCAGTTTTTCTTTGATCAATTTTATATATTAATAAACCATATACTTGATACAGATGCATTTTTATACATTTGCAAACAGTGTAGACCAAGATCTGGGTCCATGCTTATAAAACTTTTAGTTGAGTCTGAGATCGTTCCCAAGTTTTTGATTGGTCAGATTTGAGCCTTTGGCTCAAATCTGACCAATCAAAAGCTTGAGAACTCAAATCTAACCAATCAAAAGCTTGAGAACGAAACTCAGAATCAACTAAAAGCTTTATAAGCATGGACCCAGACAGGAGCTGTCTGAGTTGGGATGTGCTCTGTTTGCTTATGCTTATGGTATATCTGATTAACAGTTTCTGTTTGAGCCACTTTGTCCTGTGTTCATATTCTATTATAAGATTAATCTATTAACCCTTTACTCCATAAATACACCTTTCCAAACAGAGTAGACCCAGATCAGAGGGTTCCTGTAGGAGCTGTCTGATCAGGGTCTGCTCTGTTTCCTTATGCTATAATAAAGATATGATTCTACAGTTTCTGTCATGGCCAAAACAAGGTACAGATAAGCCTCTCTATAATGGCCACTAAATTGTATCAAGTATTTTGCCTTAAAGGCAGGAGGCTGCTTAAAGCAAGGTGAAAGTAAAACAGAAAGCTCCTATAGGAGCGTTCTGTTTTACTTTCACCTTGCTTTAAGCAACCACCTGCCCTAAATACCAACTAATTAACACAATTTAGTGGGCATTATAGAGAGGTTTTACTGTATGTCCATGTACTTTTAGATCAAATTAATCTCATCAATAATGATGAAGTCATCATTTCTTACATGAGTATTCGTGGAGGAAAGGGTTAATATTCATGATGTCTATTTCTTACATAAATATTATACAGGAAAAGTGTAAGATATACATGAGGGAAAGGGTTAATTAAATATATATTCCTGAAAGAAAGGGTTAATTGAATCCATGATGTAAAAAATAACAGAATATCGACTTTTGACAGAACAACTTACTGACCATATTCTGAATTTTGCTTTAACAGAGAATCGGATGGGCGGCCTGCTAATAAAAGACTACGCTGGGTATCGGCCATAGAGAAATCCCAGGGAACCAGCCTGACCTCAAGTTTTACCAGCAACAACAGCAGGTAGGGTGTAATAAAATGCCGTATTAGCATATCGCTGTCATCCATGTGCATGAATGAAATGACAGGAAGTTTACATTTTCTAGTAAAAATATTGCTGTCAGTGTGAGGGCTCATTCATTCTGTTTGTTTTCTGTCTGTAAATCTTTCCACGCTATGTGTATATTTTTTGCAAAGAGTTTGAATCCAGATGAGACACTATGTTACTCAGCGCAGAGGACCAGATAAGATGCATAAATTAAATTAAAACATTTTCAAGAATAACTTCTTTATTTCTCAACCAAACCCTACGTTGTGACCACTCTTTAGAATCGTCTCAAAGAGGCGATTCTAAAGAGTGGTCACAACATAGGGTTTGATGGAGAAACGGCTATTTTAGTATTTGAGTATGCATCTTTATTATCTCTGCACAGAATTCAGATTGTTTCGCTGCTTTCTTTAATCTTTCATCTCATGAATATTTATGTATGAAATAATGACATCATTAGATATTAATTTGCTGATTTTTATGAACACATGATTTTTTGGCCTTGGTAGAAACTGTACAATCAGATCTGTAGAATTCCATCAGCAAACAGAGCAGACCCTGATCAGAAGGATCCTTTGATTTGGGTCTCCTATTTTTTGCAAATACCTGAAAAGGCATTTATATGAAGGAAAGGGTTATAAGATATGCAGACAAATGCATGTAGTTTTTGTTCACCACAATTCTGTAGCGTGGGAAGAATTAAATTGTGTAAACAAACCGGTAGCCTGTAGTTTTATCATAGTCAGAGGTCAAGACAAGATACGTAAATTTAAACATTTTCAAGAATCTCTCCTTTATTTCTCCACCAAACCCTATACTGTGACCACTCTTTAGAATCGTCTCCTTTGAGACGATTCTAAAGAGTGGTCACAGTATAGGGTTTGGTGGAGAAATGATTATTTTAGTATTTGAATACGCACCTTTATCTGTAGCTCGGCAAAGTTATAAAATTTTATGGTCAATTTATGGCCGTAGCACCACAACTTTTCGAAAAGTTTTGCATTCTTGTATCTATCGCTTTCATGGATTTTGCATTTATTGCTGTCTGCTTGTATTCCATTATACACAAATAACTCAGTTTTCAATATTTCGGCCATAGCCTTTTAGACCATTATGGTGCTTAAATGCTAAATATGTAGTGAAGTTTTAATTACGTATTATTTCTTGAAAAAGGCTACGGCCGAAATATTGAAAACTGAGTTATTTGTGCATATTGCTTGTATTCCTTTTCAAGTAAATTTCATCTGCAAAACCGTTTACTCTTTCTGCACTTTTGCAAACAACAACACAATACAGTAAAACTTCTATATAACGGCCACTTAATTGTGTTATGTATTTAGGACAGGTGGCTGCTTAAAACAAGGTGAATGTAAAACAGAACGCTCCTACAGGAGCGTTCTGTTTTACGTTCACCTTGCTTTAAGCAGCCACCTGCCTTTTGCTCAAAATAATTGGTGTAGTTTAGTGGCCATTATAGAGAGGTTTTACTGTACATTGTTTGTAAAGTTCCTTAGACTTCTTTTCTGATGGCACCTCTCAAGTAAACAGGACATGTGCTGCAAGTAACATGCTTTGTAAGTTGTATTCAGATGGACAATCTCAGGCAAATAGTGCAGACCCAGATCAAACTAGGTGTCTGAATATTTGGGTACCTAGGGAAGAATGTATTTAATATTATCTGGTATTTACAATAATTATTCGGATAGACAAATATAGGTCAGATAGTGTAGACTCAGGTCAAACTGCTCCTGAAGTTCGATCAGGATCTACACTATTTGCTACTGATTTAACGCTTTCCTCCATGAATACGCCTTTCTACGCATCTGTCACTTCTTGAAACCATTGTGATAAATAGAGCATTTGCTCCATAGGAGCAAATGCTCTATTTATCACAATGATTTCAATACTACACAATTCTAACATGTTCCTTTTCTTTAGTAATCGCTCCTTTTGGGTAGATTCATTCAAAGGGTTTGGGTCTAAAAATAGCCTATGGAGGAAAGAGTTACGGTTATAAGAATGGTATCAAATTGAATTATTTAGAGAGAGGACACTGAATGTCTGAATAATTAGGCCTGTAGGGCATATGGGGGTATGTTCCTGTTGAATGTCAAGGTCATGGGTAAATATAGTATTATATATTATATTTTTTCTTCCATGTTTTGACAGCAAAATGACAGGTATACTAGTTTGAAGTTGAGTTGTTACAAGATGCTAGATTACTGACAGGCTGTTTATTACTAATTCATTGATGTGAATATTAATACTTTGCCTAATGTAAGAAACAAAGACATCTTCAATATTATATATATTAAAGCTTCGCTTGCTATTCACGTCAATTTACCTACCTGTAAATAGTGAAGACCCAGATGAGACAGCTCCTGCAGGAGCTGTCTCATCAGGGTATGCACTATTTACAAGTTGATTGTGCAACCAGTGCACTCCACAGCAGTGATTGCACAGCGAAATACTTGTACACAGTGAAGATGTATGTAATTATACAACAGGGCACGGGTAAAGAAGGAGACATGTATTTTAAAATTCAGCAAGAGAAGGGTAAATTAGATGATTTTATAATGTGATATCAGAGGAAGTTTTTACTGTGTCGGAAACTGAAAAGTCAGATCTACATATAATTTATTGGGTACAGGATAAAACCTTTGATGAATGGATCATCATCGTTTAACTACAGAGTCCATACAGTATAAAAGGGTATAATTATGTCTCCCCCCATATTTATATGGGGGAGACATATTGTTTTCGTGAGAGTTGTCTGTCTGTCCGTCTGTCCGCACTCACCAAAGGGTAGTTGTGTGACTTTTTCTAACTAGTCGCACAAGTAAAATCATTAACCTGGCCATCTCTTGTGACATTAACCTGGCCATTTCTTGTGACATTAACCTGGCCAGTTGTGGGACATAGGGTCAGGGTTAGGGTTAGCTTCCAGATCATTCTATTCCAAAGTTAGAGCCAAAAATAGTTTTACTTGTGGGACTAGTCCCACAAGAAAAGATCAAAGGAAAAAGTCACACAACTACCCATTTGTTAGTCCGTCTGTCCGTCTGTCTGTCACACTTTTTGTCCGGACGATAACTTCAATATGCCTGATGCCAGTTGATTGAAACTTCATATATGGAAAGAGCATAATAAGAGGAAGTGTCATGCACAAGGTCCATAACTCTGGCTTCACTAATATTGGAGTTATTGCCCTTTGTAAAAAAAAATCACACTTTTTTGTCCGGACGATAACTCCTATATGGCTCATGCCATTGGATTGAAACTTCATATATGGAAAGATCATGACAAGAGGAAGTGTCATGCACAAGGTCCATAACTTTGGCTTCACTAATATTGGAGTTATTGCCCTTTGTAAAAAATATCATAATGTTTTGTCCGGACAATAACTTCAATATGCCTGATGCCAGTTGATTGAAACTTCATATATGGAAAGAGCATAATGAGAGGAAGTGTCATGCACAAGGTCCATAACTCTGGCTTCACTAATATTGGAGTTATTGCCCTTTGTAAAAAATATCATAATTTTTTGTCCGGACAATAACTTCAATATGGCTCATGCCATTGGATTGAAACTTCATATATGGAAAGATCATAACGAGAGGAAGTGTCATGCAGAAGGTACATAACTCTGGCTTCACTAATATAGGAGTTATTGCCCTTTGTAAAAAAATCACACTTTTTTGTCCGGACGATAACTTCTATATGGCTCATGCCATTGGATTGAAACTTCATATATGGAAAGATCATAACGAGAGGAAGTGTCATGCACAAGGTCCATAACTCTGGCTTCACTAATATTGGAGTTATTGCCCTTTGTAAAAAAATCACACTTTTTTGTCCGGACGATAACTTCTATATGGCTCATGCCATTGGATTGAAACTTCATATATGGAAAGATCATGAGAGGAAGTGTCATGCACAAGGTCCATAACTCTGGCTTCACTAATATTGGAGTTATTGCCCTTTGTAAAAACAATCACAATTTTTTGTCCAGATGATTACTCCTATGTGACACATGCCATTGGAGTTAAACTTCATACATGGAACGATCATAATAAGAGAAAGTGTCATGCATAAGATCCTTAACTCGAGCTTCAATAAATTTAGAGTTATTGCCCCTTGTACATTTGTTTAATTCTTTCTTGTCCGGACGATAACTCCTACATGGCTCTTGCCATCGTATTGAAACTTCATACATGGAAAGAGCATGATGAGAGAAAGTGTCATGAACAAGGGCCATAATTCTGGCTTCAATACTTTTGGAGTTATTGCCCTTTGTTACATTTTTTGGCCGATCAATAACTCCTGTTTGACTGATGCTATTGGAATGACATTTTATTTTTGGAAAGAGCATGATGAAAGTAAGTGTCATGCACAAGGGCCATAAATCTGGTATCAGTATTTTTGGAGTTATTAGCTGTTATCATTTTCTTCTTGAAAAATGTAGTGTGGAAAACGCATAATGAGGGGAAGTATCATTTATCAAGACCATAACATTTTTAGTGATTTCCCTTTACATATTGTTTTTATTAGAGGGGAGACATCCGTTTTTTTGACAAAAACCTCTAGTTTGCTAGATGGTTTTGAATGACAAACAGTGCAGTGCCTGATCAGAAAGTTCTGCTGGGACTCCTTTGATCTGGGTCAACACTGTTTGCAAATGCCAGTAAACTCATTTCTAGCAAACAAAGCAGTGTTTGGGTCATCTTCAAGTAATGTTGGGGACTTCATTTCCCAGATAAATTGTTCTGTTATCTGTAGTGGAAAGGGAGGGGGTGTTATTCATAGCTTTTACTTCAGATCTAAGCAGCCAGTGTGTTTGTTTTAAATTTTCTCCAATATTAACAAGATATTTGTTTGTTTAATCCTAACACTTAACTAAGCATGGCCTGACTCACATTTGCAAACAGCTTGGAAACAGATGAAATGCCAAGTAACTTGATCATGAGTACAGGAGCCATCTGATCCGGGTCTACTGTGTTTGCAAAGGTATAAGAATAGAGTTAAAAAAGTTAACATAGTTATATATATTCAGAGGTCTAGATAAGATATGTAAATTGCAACATTTTCAAGAATAACTTCTTTATTTCTCCACCAAACTCTATGTTTTGACCACTCTTTAGAATCGTCTCTTTGAGACAATTCTTTAGAGTGGTCACAACATAAGGTTTGGTGGAGAAATGACAAATTTAGTGTTTTAGTACGCATCTGTAGCTCTGTATATGGCTGTGACAAAAAGTAATTATGTATTGTATTTTTCATCTGATATATACATGTTTGAAGTTCTTTTCAGTTTCTGATAATTATATGCACAAGCCTTTTTCTATGAAAAAAAAACTGTTTTGCATATTAGATATGTAAACAATATATATCTTCTTTCGAATCTGTTTACCTGTTTTTCTTTTCCTGTAATACAGTTTTATCAATCTGACTGCAAAAGTTATGGTCACTGAGCCTATAACATCAGTTTCAAGCTGATGGATTTTGCTTTTGCATGGCTCTTGTTTGTAATGATATGAAATTGACATTCATTAAAATGACATCTTATTCTGTTCTGTCCAACAAACCTGAAAGAGTTACCTATATTTGTCACTTTTATATGCATGGTTATCTCCCTTTTCTCTACAGGAAGTTACCCAAATTGCATGGATGGTAAGTGGTATGATCGCAAGCAGCACCCATGATAACTTTGTAGTTGGATTTTATTCCATTCTAAACTTTACCTATTCTTTGCAATTTGTCTGTGACTAAACTTATGTCTTTGATTGGTATGAAGAATGTGACTTAATTAATTGCACTCATATAGCTGATTGATAAAAGTTAATTTTATATTGATTGGTATGAAGAATGTGACTTGCACTCATATAGCTGGTTAATAATAGTTAATTTTATTATGCCCCCAAAGCTAGGCTTTGGCGGCATATAGTGATCGCACCGTGCGTGTGTGGGTGTGTGTGTGTGTGGGTGTGTGGGTGGGTGGGTGTGTGGGTGGGTGGGTGTGTGGGTGGGTGTGTGGGTGTGTGTACCTTTTGTCCGGAGTATATTTCCTTTGTCACATCAGCTACGGATACCAAATTTGGTGTGTGAGTTCATCTTGGGATGGGGGAGTGTCGCGTACCATTTTCATGTCACTGTGACCTTGACCTTGACCTTTGACCTTGATTTTACAAAAAGCTTGTCCGGAGCATATCTCCTTTACCTTACCAGCTACAGATTCCAAATTTGGTGTGTGAGTTCATCTTAGGATGGCGGAGTGTCGCGTACCATTTCCAGGTTACTGTGACCTTGACCTTGACCTTGACCTTTGACCTCGATTTTAAAAAAAGCTTGTGCCTTACCAGCTACAAAAAGCTTGTCCGGAGTATATTTCCTATACCTTACCAGCTAAGGATTCCAAATTTGGTGTGTTAGTTCATCTTGGGATGGAGGAGTGTCGCGTACCATTTTCAGATCACTGTGACCTTGACCATGACCTTTGACCGATTTTACAAAAAGCTTGTCCGGAGCATATCTCCTTTACCTTACCAGCTACAGATTCCAAATTTGGTGTGTGAGTTCATCTTGGGATGGCGGAGTGTCGCGTACCATTTTCAGGTCACTGTGACCTTGACCTTGACCTTTGACCTCGATTTTAAAAACCGCTTATACCTTACCAGCTACAAAAAGCTTGTCCGGAGTATATCTCCTATTCCTTACCAGCTAAGGATTCCAAATTTGGTGTGTGAGTTCATCTTTGGATGGAGGAGTGTCGCATACCATTTTCAGATCACTGTGACCTTGACCATGACCTTTGACCGATTTTACAAAAAGCTTGTCCGGAGCATATCTCCTTTACCTTACCAGCTACAGATTCCAAATTTGGTGTGTGAGTTCATCTTGGGATGGCGGAATGTCATGTACCATTTCCAGGTCACTATGACCTTAACCTTGACCTTGACCTTGACCGATTTTACAAAAAGCTTGTCCAGAGCATATCTCCTATACCTTACCAGATACGGATTCCAAATTTGGTTTGTGAGATCACCTTCAGATGGCGGAGTGTCGCGTACCATTTTCAGGTCACTGTGACCTTGACCTTGACCTTCGACCTCGATTTTACAAAAAAGGTTGTCCAGAGAATATCTCTTATACCTTACCAGCTGCGGATTCCAAATTTAATGTGTGAGTTTATCTTGGGATGGCGGTGTGTCGCGTACCATTTTCAGGTCACTGTGACCTTGACCTTTGACCTAGATTTTACACAAAGCTTGTCTGGAGCATTTCTCCTATACCTTACCAGCTACGGAATCCAAATTTGGTTTGTGAGTTCATCTTGGGATGGGGGAGAGTCATGTACCATTTTCAGATCACTGACCTTGACCTTGACCTTTGACCTCAATTTTACAGTCCGGAGCATATCTCCTATATCTTACCAGATACAAAAAGCTTGTCCAGAGCATATCTCCTATACCTTAAACGTTGACAATCAACCCAGGGTCCTTTTTAACGTTGAGAATGACTTAGGGTCCTTTTTAACTAAGTTTTGACGCTTGGCTCTTTTCTTAGCTATCATAATCGTCAAAGGTTCTGTTTCTAATGTTAAGAACTGACTCCTGTGTCATTTTTAACAGCATCAAAATTTCATGTTACACCTGCATTACATTGTATTGTTTTTCCACCAAAATGCATTTCGGTGTCAAACACTTTGGGGGCATTTGTCACCCGTGACGACCCTCTTGTTTTCTATTATATTTTCTACTCGTTCACCACAATGGATGATTTTGAGGTAACACTCAGAGTAATGGGCCAATACTACTTAACCCATTCCCCCAATAGGCTATTTTTAGACCCAACCTCTTTGAATGATTCTACCGAAAAGGAACATTTACTAGAGAAAATATTTTTTTTTAGAATTGTGTAGTATTGAAACCATTGTGATAAATAGAGCATTTGCTAAGGAGCAAATGCTCTATTTATCACAATGGTTTCAATTAGTGACTTTAACAGAGGTGATGAAAGGTGTATTTATTGAGGAAAGGGTTTACAGACGTGTAAACCCTTTACCCGATGAATATTGATATACAATTTAATGACTTCATGAATATTCATTAATTGATCTTTTATAATGCCTATGATCACTGGGACATTTGGCTATGGTACAAACAGAGCTCCAGATAAGATGCGTAAATTAAAATATTTTCAAGTATAACTTCTTTATTTCTCCATCAAACCCTATGTTGTGACCACTCTTTAGAATCATCTCTTCGAGACGATTCTAAAGAGTGGTCACAACATAGGGTTTGGTGGAGAAATGACGATTTTAGAATTTGAGTACGCACCGTTATCTGTAGCTCTACTGTAGAATCAGATCTATATATATTATTATAGTATTCCGTAAGCAAACAGAGCAAACCCTTATCTAAGTCTACTCTGTTTGCAAAAGGACCAAAAGTTATCCTAATGGGGGAAAGGGTTAAGATATTAAGGGAATACACATCACTCACAATTTAAGTACAGTAAAACTCGGTTATAACGAATTCCAAGGGAATGAAGGATTTACTTCGCTATAAACATTATTCGCTATATTGATAGTACGAAGTTCGCTATAAATTATGACTTTGACACACGACAGTTCAATATTTATTAAACCGTAATTCAGACATGTATGCGTAGCGATCAAACTCCCAAAATGCACATCATTCATCGTACAGCTTACGCTTTGTGGAAGAAATCAGTCATTTGCTTTTGAACACATGTTGCTGCTTGAAACTTGCCAAAAAACTGTTTCATAAATGAGTGTTTAAAAAAAATCAGGAGCATTTGGTCGTTGCTCTAATGTCCGATGCAAATTGGGTATAGCGGACAAAGACTCCGCGTATGTGGGCAGGGGCAAATATTCCTTATAGATCTGTGTCGTCATCGGAGTCAACGGTAGATTCTATTTTTAGCGGAAAATGCTGAAATAATATGCGAACGGGGAGGGGATAACAAAACCAAAAGACTTCAAGTATTTATTTTGAAAATAAAAAACGAACATCATATCTTAACAATGTTTAGCTATAACCCGTACTTTTAAGTGCATATATTTATATATATATGCCCCGCGGCTAGCGGTGTTTAATTATACCCTACCACCGTGAAGAATACATGCTTTACGGATCGCTTCACATTTCGCCCCAACACTAGTGTGTGTTTTAACACCTATGCGACATGGTGTTAATGGTGCGAAATACACACGTGCTTGAAGATAGCAGCAAGGTGAAACTTCGCTTTAATGAAGGAATTTTAAAGTGTTTTGTGAATAATGGTACTGGAGAATCAGTTCGCCATAAGCGAAAATTCGCTCTAACCAACTTCGCACTAAACATTATAGTCTGTATAGAATTTATGAAGATATCGACCGGGGAACGAAATTTAGTTCGCTATAAGCGGGAATTCGCTTTATCAGAGTTCGTTATAAATAAGTTTTACTGTATCTTAGTTCAAAGATCATTAGAAGCAGCACTAAGACTCGTCTTGAAGAGAATATTTGAGAGAAGATCTGGCTATGGAATCTAAAGAGTGGCCACAACACAGGATTTGGTGGAGAAATTATGGTATTAGTACTTGATATATGCCCCTTTTGTCAATGAGAGTGGCCACAACATAGGATTTGGTTGAGAAATTATGATATAGTACATGATAATTATATGCCCCTTTGTCTATATGAAAGGGGTCACAACTCAGGATTTGGCTGAGAAATTATAATTATGATGTAATTATTTGATATATGCTCCTTTATCATTGGTTCTGGGTTTTACATTGGTCACAATATAGGGTTTGGTGGAGAAATGACAATATTAACACATTCCCTCTTATTGCTTCTTTTGATGCTTCTGCAAAAGTCACATGAAACCAATGCATTGTGATAAATAGAGCATTTACTCCTATTGGACGCCTCTTGATGCCTCTGCAAAAGTCACTTTATGAAACCATTGTGATAAATAAAGCATTTGCTCCTATTGGAGCAAATGCTCTATTTATTACAATGGTTTCAAAACTACACAATTCTAAAATTTTCCTTTACTGTGGTAAATGCCCCTTGATGGTAGACTTATTTAAAGAGGTTTGGTCTAAAAATAGCCAATTAGGGAATGAGTTAATATTTGATATATTACTCTCTATCTGTGGCTCTGGGTTCTAAAGATTCGTTTCAACACGATTTGGTTGAGAAATTATAGTATAAGTACAGTAAAACCCGCTAATGCGACCACCCAGAAGAGATATAATTCTTGGTACTAAATGCAGGTGGTAGCTTAATGCAGGACAAAAGTAATGCAGAAAGCTCCCAGAGGAGCTTTCTGCATTACTTTTATCCTGCATTAAGCAACCACCTGCTTATAAAGATACCCATGTTTATTCATTAAGTGGTCGCATTAGAGGGGTTCTACTGTATATACCGGTATGCCCCCTTATCTGTCTACATGTATTATTTAATTCCGCCTTATCTGTCTATTATTCTGCCTTATATGTCTATTATTCTATTATATGCCCCCTTATTATTCTTGGTTTTTACATTAATTGTTCACATTATAGGGTTTGGTGGAGAATTGAAATATTAATATTCTATACACAGCCCTTTGTATATTGCTCTGGTTATGGTCTTCACTCCATGGTTATTCATGGAAAAAGTTGGCTATTATAAATGTTAAGTAACTAGTTATGTAACACTCAGAGTAATGGGCCAATACTACTTAACACTTTCCTCCATAGGCTATTTTTAGACCCAACCTCTTTGAATAAATCTACCGAAAAGGAGCTTTTACTTGAGAAAAGAAAAATATTAGAATTGTGAAGTTTCGAAACCATCGTGATAAATTATCATTAACTAGAGAAAGTAAAATTTTAGGATTTTGTAGTTTGAAACCATTGTGATAAATAGAGCATTAAATTTTGCTCCCATAGAAGCAAATGCTCTATTTATCGCAATGGTTTCATTAAGTGACTTTTACAGAGGCGTAGAAAGGGGTATTTATGGGGGAAAGGGTTAATATTGTTATATAAAACATGAATACAATTAGCTATGCCAGAAAGTATAGAATCAGATCTAAGCTTATAATTCTATCAGCAAACAGAGTAGACGGACTGACCAGATAGCTCCTACAGGAGTAATGTCTGATCTGAGTCTACTCTGTTTGCAAAATTTGTGTATCAGAGGGTGTCTCTATGAAGTCAATGGTTAACACTGTGAAATCAGGAAACAATACTTTGTGTACTGACAGTATATATGCATGTGAAAACATTGTAGACCCAAATCAAAGGACTGTTTGTGATACAAGTTATACCTGTTAACCCTTTCCCTGTTCTGTGTTTATTACAAATTTCAATACCTAATGAATACTCATTAACAAAGTAGTTATAAAGACACATGGAAGGTGTGACAAATTGTAGACAATTTAGAAAGCAAAGAAACAGATCTATCAAATTCTGTTAGCAAACAGAGCAGACCCTGATCAGACGGCTCCTCTAGGAGCCGTCTGATCTGGGTCTACTCTGTTTGCAAATGCGTGAAAACACGTTTATATTAGGGAAAGGAATAATACTGACTTGACTCTGTTTTTTAATATTTCTGGACTATTCCATCTTGAAAATTCAGCATTTAAGGGATAAAGCTCCTCAAATTGGGACGTTGGTCACTTTCAGTGGCAGGATTTGTTTTGCATTTAACTAATGTGATGATGAGATTTTCTCGGGAGAGATCTCTATATAATTTCATAAGCAAACAGAGCAGACCCGGATCAGATGGCTCCAATAGGAGCCATCTGATCTGGGTCTACTCTGTTTGCAAATGCATTGAAAAGCGTATGTATAAGGAATAGCATTTACCACATTCTGTCTTCTGTCTATTGCAACTCCTTCTTTATGTAACGCTAGCTAGTTTCTAGAATGATACTGGTACGTTTCTATCTTTAGCCCATCATTCTGTTTTTCGAATAAAAAGTACAAGCATAATTATGCTATTGTACAAGTACAAGCTAAAAGTATAAGCTGTTGTCATAACTTTGACATCCGCATTGTAGTCGTCATTGTAATTGTTGCCATCCGTAATGTTAACGGCTAGAAGCGAAGAGATGAGCATTATGGCACCTGCATATGGTGCTCGTGTTTGCTAGCCAGCATGAACCCTGGTGAGAGGCCAGATCACTATAGGTGATGGTGTCTCTTATGGATTCAAATTGTTTACAACATCTGACAGAGCTATAGATAACGGTGCGTACTTAAATACTAAAATCGTCATTTCTCCACTGAAACCTATGTTGTGACCACTCTTTAGAATCGTCTCTTGAAGAGTGGTCACAGCATAGGTTTTGGTGGAGAAATAAAGAAGTTATACTTGAAAATATTTCAATTTACGCATCTTATCTGGAGCTCTGATCTGATCCAGATCGACTCTGTTTGCAAAGGTGCCAAATGGCGTCTGTATGTGGAAAATGGTTCACATGTTCATTGAATGAGAAGTTTTTGTTGTGGTAATCTTTGTCTTCTTGCATCTCTGTACGAATGACACTAATTTAAAATCATGCTCTGTTCCTCTTGTCTTGTTAGATGCTATAGATAAAGCTGTTTATTCAAATTTCTCCATCAAACCCAATGTTGTGACCGCTCTTTTGCATTAATCGTCTCAAAGAGACGATTCTAAACAATGGTCACAACATGGGGTTTGGTGGAGAAGTAAAAGAGCTATTCTTAAAAATGTTTTAATTTACACATCTTAACTACTCTTCTGAATGTAGGAAAGTTTCATATACAGATTGTTTACATAGGCATAGATTGTGAGGCCAGTTGTTTGCAATATGCAATGTTTGTTTTCGTAATTTAGCATCTGATAGTAGAGCTATGGATCTTCTTTCATTACTGTCTAGTGGTTCTATCTAATGAAATGGTAGCACTTCTCTCAAATTAAACTTTTCTGGGTTTTGGAACATAAATTACTCTTTACTTACTCTAATTTCCCTAAGTATTCGATTATCAGGAAGAGAAATTCTTATGAAACCCTATCAGATAGTTTTACAAATCTTAATGAGACATTTTTGAATTTCTATGTGACATTTTCTCTTAGTATGACCGTATCCGGAATGACACAATTAGGAAAATAGTGCAGACCAAGATCAAATTAATGGCTCCTGAAGAATAGATTATTGCACTATATATTATATATTCTCAGACTTCATAATTATAAAATAAAGAAATACATGTACTTATAACACTAATTAAGTATTTGGACACCAAATTTCCCCTCTCTATCCATTTGTAAAACTTTAGACTGACATCTTAGCAAATAGTTTAGACCCTAATCGAACAGTTCCCTATATGGAATTGTTTGATTTGATTCTGTAATAGTTCATCTGCCATTATAAAAATTCACCTACGGTACATGAATTCTAAACTGGAAAAGGGTTAATTTTGTTTTCTAATATTTCCCTTGGGAGGAATGTGGTGGGTTGATATCAGTTTCGAGCTCATTAAGCCAGCTGTATTCATTAAATTGCATATGGAAACTTAACCCTTCGCTTGCTGAATTTTTAAACAATATTTCTCCTTCTTTACCCATGTCCTGTTGTATAAATACATATATCTTCACTTTGTACAAGTATTTCCCTGTGCAATCACTGCTGTGGAGTGCACTGGTTGCACAATCAATTTGTAAATAGTGCAGACCCTGATGAGACAGCTCCTGCAGGGGCTGTCTCATGTGGGTCTTCACTATTTACAGGTAGGTATATCGACACGAATAGCAAGCGAAGGGTTAATAACTCCTATAAATACATTTCAATACCGACATCATGAATATTGATTAGATTAATTTTTATAATGACGCATGAATACATGGATGTTTGTCCATGGCAAAAACTGTATAAATCATATTTTTTTTATTTCATAAGCAAACTTAGCAGACCCTGATTTGATAGCAGTCTGATCTTGGTTTACTCTGTTCACAAAGGCGTAGAAAGTAGGTGTATTCATTATGAGTGAAAGGTTAATCAATAAAAGGCATGCATTTAAGATAATTTGCGGGGGATTAAAATATTGAATAATGAAGTTTTGCACTCTCATTTAACACTGCATGGTTTGAAAAGAAAATGCATCATGCGTTTTAAGGAATGTCAATTACCCAAAGTATTTGGGCAGAGTCATACTTAGGCAACTAGTGCAGACCCAGATCAAACTGCTCATCACGGAGCAGTTTGATCAGGATCTGCACTGTTTGCTACTAATCGGTGTAATTCAAACTTATCAGTAATATTTCCAAACTGAGTTATTAAGCCTTACAGACTGATGGAAGGGGTCGACTGTGTCTGAATTCTTTGGGTAATTTAGGGTATAAATTTTTGACTCTTTGCAAGCTAAGTAATGTTTCGTCTGCAATACTTGTCATCTGCTTCAACTCTTAAAATAAATTTTCTCTCATTTAATTGCAAAAAAGTATGGTCAAAGTGTCAAACAGTTTGGATCCTGATGAGACTCATCATTAGATGTCTATACTGTTGACATACATATTCACATAATTTCGTAAATTAACAGAGTAGACCCCGATCAGACAGATCCGGTAAGAGCCATCTGATCTGCGTCTACTCTATTTACAAAGGCATTGAAAAGCACTTGTATGACTGAAAGGATTAACCTTTATAATGCTAATCTTGACTTAGCTGACATTTGAAAATAGCTTGGATCCAGATTAGATGCCAAATAATTTGACCTCTAATCTGGATCAGAGCTGTTTGACACTTAATTAGTAGTTTGTTAATGGTTTAATGGATCGGGAGTGAAACTCTCAGTAAATCAGAGATTGAGTAGACATGCAGAGCTCCTGATAAGATGCGTAAATTTCAACATTTTCAAGAATAACTCCTTTATTTCTCCACCGAACCCTATACTGTGACCAAAGTATAGGGTTTGGTGGAGAAATGGTGATTTGAGAAGTTGGTATGTCATCTGTACGTGTAGCTCTGGCCATGTTGTGTTTTAGCATGAGAAGGGTTGAATAACTGGGGGTATTGAACTGCCTATGGTAATTTGTATCTCATTGCAACTTGTGCACCGTCATCCGTTTGTGTAGGTATAATACTTCATTCAATTTATTGCAAATTTCTTACAGGATATTTCAAGGATTCAGTTTTAATCATCCTGACATCCACGATGAATTTTCAAAATGAATTTAGCTACAGCAAAATTTCTATTGGTTGAATCCATTCAGTTAGAAATTTTGAATTTTAAACTTTAAGTTTGTCGACCAAATCTAAAACAATTCTAAAAGTTTGCTTTAGGATTTTTTTAAGCCTTTCCCTGTTCTATG
This sequence comes from Azorinus chamasolen, assembly GCA_963576725.1. Classification (NCBI taxonomy): domain Eukaryota; kingdom Metazoa; phylum Mollusca; class Bivalvia; order Cardiida; family Solecurtidae; genus Azorinus; species Azorinus chamasolen. Next base: position 52,229,615 of record OY755253.1, on the reverse strand, counting down.
TTTAGCCCTAATTTCAATACCTACTGAATATTCATTACCAAATAGTTATAAATAGATATGAAAGGTGGACCATTGTAGACATTTTAGAAAGCAAAGAAACAGATCTTTCAAAGTCTGTTAGCAAACAGAGCATACCCAGATCAGGCGGCTCCTCTAGGAGCCATCTGATCTGGGTCTACTCTGTTTGCAAATGCGTGAAAACAGGTTTATATGAGGGAAAGGGTTAATCATTGCAGAAACCAAAGACCTATGATAACTGTTACCATAGGTCTTTGCAGAAACTGTAAAATCAGATCTATATTATTCCGTTAACAAAGCACAGACCCCTGATCATTGAACAGCTTTTACAGAAACTGTCTGATATGGATCTACTCTGTTTTCAAAGGCATCAAAATGCGTCACTGTGAGATAAAGGTTTTAAACACTTTTCTTCACAGACATTGATCTTTTCCTGCCTTTTCAAACAGAGTATATCTAGATCAGATTGCTCCTATAGGAGCCATCGGATCAGGATCCGCTCTGTTCGCTTAATATAAAATTCACCTAATAAATATGCATTGTATCATTATTTCTGACATGACTATTAATGATTGGAAATGGTTAAACCTTTGCTGCATAAATACACCTTTCTACACCTTTGCAGTAGACCACTATCAGGGTCCATGCTTATAAAAGTTTTAGTTGAGTCTGAGTTCGTTCTCAAGTTCTTGATTGGTCAGATTTGAGCCTTTGGCTCAAATCTGACCAATCAAAAGCTTGAGAACTCATATCTGACCAATCAAAAGCTTGCTTATGATGTTATATAGATCTCATTCAGTTTCTGTCATGATGAATAATAATAATATTGTTTATGGCCATGGTGGTTCCATTATAAAAATTCAGTTAATTATTTTCATGATGGCATCATATCTTGCGTGAATATTACATGGGAGTAAAAAGTTAATATGATTTTCCAAAGACAACAGTGCCGAGAACTCCTACAGAAGGTTAGGTTACAAAGATCACACAGTTAAATCTGTTTACTCCCTGACTAGTTATGTGGTGACAAATTACATTTGATCACATTAGCCATGGGATTATGTTAATCCCTGAAAATTAGTAACTGCATATAGTGAGTCAAAGGATTAAGAGAGTAATTTTCCCTTCAGCTGTTAATACCGGACTTAGTTTACAAGTAATTTGGATCCAGATCAGACGCTCTTAACTTTGCCACTCATTCAAGTTTTGGGAAATCTGAAATTGTTTGAAAATGACACAATAGAGAATTTCGAGAAATGGATAATTTTGTTAGCAAGTTGAAGATCAATGCCGGAAAATTAGTGTACTTTCATTTGCAAACAGTGTAGATCCAGATCAGAGGAGGTATTTGATCAGAGTCAGCTCTGTTTGTCTCTCAGATTCCTCTAGCATGTTTAATCCCTTTCGTACTGAATGGACTGATGGGTCGTTCCATTTTGAATATTCAGCATGCAAAGGGTTAATCCCTTCCAGTCATCATGTGCAGTGCCTTAACTGAAAAAAAATCTTAACCATTTTCCTGCTGAAAAATAAGGTCTGCTCAAATTCTGGTCTGCTGAACTTTTTGCTGACTTCCGATTGGTTCAGAATTTCGGGAACTTACGATCTGAGTGTCAAACAGCTATGATCCAGATGAGAGTAATTTGGCGTCTCATCTGGATCCAAGCTGTTTGACAATGGTGGTAAAGTGACGTATAGTTTGAGAAGGGTTCATTATAGAAATTGACAGTTTGAAGTGAGAGGGAGGCAATATTGTGGGAGTGTGAAATTCATGAAGGAATAGAAATTAGGAGGAGTCAAAATCATAGAGAGTTTACGTTTGAATTTAATTGGAAGATTTAAAATTTTGAAAGTTTTGTGTGTAATATCTGTTGGAGGAGCTAATATTAAATTTGTTTATATTAATGTGTAAATATTGGGATTATACCAGTCTGTGGTGCTCAAGTGGTTGCAGGTTTGTGCTTTAGAGTTGACCCTATTTTTTGCAGGAATACATGTATTTATATAAGATTATGTAAATTAAAACATTTTCAAGAATAACTTCTTTATTTCTCCATCAAACCCTATGTTGTGACCACTCTTTAGAATCGTCTCTTCGAGACGATTCTAAAGAGTGGTCACAACATAGGGTTTGATGGATGGAGAAATGACGATATTAGTATTTAAGTATGTTTCTTTGTCTTTTACGAGCTCTGATATAAGAAATAATGACATTATGAATATTAATTAGATGAAATTAGAATAATGGCATATGAATGCAAGAAGTTTGATCATGGCAGAAACTGTAGAATCAGATCTATATTATTCCATAAACAAACAGACCAGATCCTACTGGAGTGTAATCTGGCTCTACTCTGTTTGCAAATTCATTAACCCATTACCTCATAGGCTATTTTTAGATACAACCTCTTTGAATAAATCTAACGAAAAGGTGCATTAACTAGCTAGAGAAAAAGAAAATTTTAGAATTTTGTAGTTTGAAACCATTGTGATAAATAGAGCATTTGCTCCTATAGGAGCAAATGCTCTATTTATCACAATGGTTTCACAAAGTGACTTTCACATGTGCAGAGTCGTCAAAAGTCGTCAATATGAGGGAATGGGTTAAAAGGCAGATATATGGAATAGAGGATTAGTGGTGCTACTTGACTTATTTAGAACAAAGACATATTTTACTCAGTTTTAAATATGCATATCCTTCTCAGCTATTCAGCCCATCACAAAGAGAAATTAACAAATAATGTATAATTATATGAATATAAAGTAGCTTAACCCTTTACTCAATAAATATGCCTTTTCGGACTTTCAGACCTTTGCCAACTGAGTAGACCCAGATCAGACTTACCTTCATATAAATGCCTTTGCAAAGAAGAGTAGCAGCCATCTGATCAGGATCTGCTCTGCTTGCATATTATAATAGACTTGACTCTCTACAGTATCTACCAATACCAAAATTTCTTGTGTACATAATTATGCCATTATAAAAGTTCACCTATATAAATATTGATGTTGTCATTATTTCTTACATGATTATAGTACAGGGAAAGAGTAAATGCGGGATGAAAGTAATGCAGAGAGCTTTCTGCATAGCTTTCATCCTGCATTAAGCTCCCACCTGTCTTAAAAAACAAAACAAAATTGGACTTATTTTTGGATGATTGTTGTAGACTGGTTTTACAGTATTTTTGTGAGAAAGAGGATTTTGATTAGCACAGAATGATGTTATTGTTTCAGAACAACAGAATATACTTTGTTCCAAGTATGAAACAGAGGTCCAGATAAGATGCGTAAATTAAAATGCTTTCAAGAATATCTCCTTTATTTCTCCACCAAACCCTATGTTGTGACCACTCTTTAGAATCGTCTCTTCAAGACGATTCTAAAGAGGGGTCACAACATAGAGTTTGGTGGGAAAATGGCAATTGTAGCATCTGAGGACACAGAAGTCCAGATAAGACGCTTAACCCTTTCCCTCATATAAACATGTTTTCACGCATTTGCAAACAGAGTAGACCCAGATCAGACGGCTCCTAGAGGAGCCGTCTGATCAGGGTCTGCTCTGTTTGCTTATGGAATTTGATAGACCGGTTTCTTTAGTTTCCAAAATGGCTACGGTGTTCCAACAACCATATTTCAATGAATATTCAGTAGGTATCAAAATTTGAAATAAACGTAGAACAGGGAAAGGGTAAAATTAAAACGCTTTCAAGAATATCTCCTTTATTTCTCCACCAAACTAGGAAGAGATGATTCTAAAGAGTGGTCACTACATAGGGTTTGGTGGAGAAATGGTGATTGTGGTATCGGAGTACGCACAGGTATCTGTTGCATTTGACTTTCTGAATCAATAAATACATAAAAAAGACTTTTATCATTTCCTTACATTGCAGTGTTGAGCAGCTTTTACATCAGCGAGAGATGGATCCAGAGACCCTATTGTCAAACTTGGGGTTTGGTGCTGATCCAAACACTGAGGACCCTTATAACAAAATTCCAGAAAGATTTATTGTGAACCCTTGTGCAGCAAGAGGGGTCAACTTGCAGCAGTTTGTTTCCAGTCATCCGGAGCTTCATCGCTTGTTGCCAGTGTTAGAAAGAACGATGACACCACCAGACTGCAGTAATGGAAGAACTCAACTGAACAGAAGTGATAGCCAGTCTGCACCCATGCTGAAAACAGGTCAGTGTACCAGTCCAACTGTATTTTTAGAAACTGAATCCAATGTAGATTTTAATGATAATATTGGCAAGGAAGAGTTTGAAGTTTTTGTAGGTGCAGACAAGGAGGAGAATCCGGGCAAAGATAATGAAGGAGCACTGAACAAGAGCAAGCTGCTAGAGTTGAGTGGAATTGTACCAGAAAGGTACCTCATCAAGTCTGCCAAGAAACGAGAGTCCTTGACAGATAAAAATGGCACAGCAGGTAGTGATAGAGTTGGGGATTGTGATAATGAAAACTGTGATGGGGAAAGGAGTCTGAATGATATTGATCATGAATGTCTTGAAGAACTTAAAGAACATGGAAATGACGAGGTATGCATCACATCTAGGTTACCTTGCCATCTCCTGTCAGATATTTGTAGCGAAATTGATGTAAGAGAATGTAACTCTGAGGGCCTCGATATAAGGGAGACAACTTTAGATGTTGCTTCTCAAGACGAGACTTGTCTAGATTGTTCAGGGGAAGTAGATGATGTTTCTGATAAGAATAAATGTATTTTTGGCCCAAAGTCTGCAGCTATAGATGTTGTTAAGGCAGGGGTAGGTTGTAGGATGGTGGAAGATATAAAGTCTGAGGTGATGGGAGCGAGAAGTTGGTCGTCTTGTTCCTCAGACTCCGCCACTCACAGCTACGAGATGACACTAGAGGAAAATGAGACACTTGTATAATTTAGTGTATTGTTTTTGTGAAGAAACCAAGAAAGAAGAATTTGAATGTAGATGTTAATTGGGTGGTTGTTTATATTTCAATATAGATTTACAGAGATTTTGGCAACTCAATTGAGCTATTCCATATCTTAAGCCAGTTAAAACAGTTCTTGGGACAATTTTAGTAAAGAACCAGCAAAGAAACTTCAAAGCAGTCTTACCAATGTTCATTGAGTGGTTTCAGAGCTGATGTCATTTGAATAAAAGGTTGACCAATGGATGGATGATGGATGGTGTCTTTAAAGTCATATGTCTATCTGCTCAAGAATACTGTGAATTATACTGGTAGAATGTAACACTTTAAATGCGGGAAATAATTGTACTGACATTTGCAAATAGTGTAGACCCAGAGCAAAGGAATTTTAGTGAAGCCCACCGATCAGGGTCTATACTGTTTGAGTCTTTAAACCTTTCCCTATTCAATATTCAAGTAGTGAATAATGATGTCACAAATATTTATTAGCTGAATTTTTAATATAGCATATGTATACGGAATATTTTGGTATTGATAGAAAGTGAAGAGTTGGATATATTATAATTCCATACGCAAACATGGCAGACCCTGGTAATACGGCTCCCACAGGAGCCATCTGATCTGGGTCTACTTTTATTGCAAATGTATGAAAAGGCATTTATATGAAGGAAAGGGTTAATTTTTTTCCTGCAAAAAAGGGAGAAAGAGAGTTAACATGGTTGGAGACTATGAAAGATAGTAGATTAGAGTTTATTGTAAATGGATATGGTGGGGATACAGAGCTGTGGATAAGAGAGGGAGTTAGGAGGTAAGAAACCCAGTTAACCAATTACCTCATAGGCTATTTTTTGACTCAGCCTCTTTGAATAAATCTACTGAAAAGGAACATTAAACTAGAGAAAAGGAAAAGTTTAGAATTGTGTAGTTGTGAAACTATTGTGAGAGATAGAGAATTTACTCCAATGGAGCAAATGCTCTATTTATTGCAATGGTTTCAAAAAGAGAGTTTTACAGAGACGTAGAAAGGCGTATTTACAGAGGAAAGGGATAACCTTTTCTCTCATGAATATTTATACAAATATTCATGACTTCATGAATATTCATTAATCCTTTCCTCCATAAATGCGCCTTTCTACGCCTCAGTAAAAGTCACTTTATCAAACCATTGTGATAAATAGAGGTTTCACAATGGTTTCACACTACAAAATCCTAAAATTTTACTTTTCCCTAGTAAATGCTCCTTTTGGGTAGATTCATTCAAAGAGGTTAAGTCTAAAAATAGTCTGTGGAGGAAAGGGTTAAGGGTTAAAACACTTTCTGTGTCCAGTTTTGCTGGAACTCAGAATCATTGCTTGGAGGCAATTTTAATGGCTACGAGCAAGTTAGAGATTGTCTCTCTTATCTGCAGTTCTTGGGGTCTGTATTGACTTATGAGGGGATTCATTCAGTGTGTGCCTGAAATTACTACCGTGATTTGTGTAGAACTGTGATTAGTTGGAACGATGCAAGGATAGGAAACGGTTTGTTTCGCGAGTTGTGTTTGGTTTTGGTTTTATATTTTATACTTGTAAGACCATTTTAATATTCATATTGTATAGAGAAAGTTATCATGATTTTAGATATAGATATAGTGACCCAGAGCTGTAGGTCAGATGAGTATTCGGGCGACGATGTTTCTCCACCAAACCCTATCTTGCAGCTACTCATTAGAAGCATCTCTCAGATGAAATTAAATAAATTAAAACATTTTGAAGAATAACTCATTTATTTCTCCACCAAACCCTATACTGTGACCACTCTTTAGAATCGTCTCGAAGAGATGATTCTAAAGAGTGGTCACAGTATAGGGTTTGGTGGAGAAATGGCGATTTTAGGATTTGGGTACACACTTTTATCTGTAGCTCTGTATCTTGGTGCTATTCATTAGAATCACCTCTCTGAGACGATTCTAATGATTAGCAGCATGATAGGGTTTGGTGGAGAAATAAGAGATTTTAATCCTTTACTCCATGAATACTCATGTCAGAAATAATGAATATTAATTAGATTAATTGTTATAATAGAACCAGCTGGGCATAGGAATTTTTGGCTATGGTAGAAACTGTAGAATGATATCTACCGGTATATTATGTCATAAGCAAACAGAACAGACCCTGATCAGATGGCTCCTACAGGAGCCGTCTGATCTGGGTCTGCTCTGTTTTAAAGGCATAGAAAGGCGTATTTATGGAGTAAAGTGTTAATAGGTCAGTACACATCTTATCTAAAGCACTGGATATATTTTGTAATTAGTTTTTCATAGTGCTAGACCACAATGCAAACAGTGGGTCCTTTAACTGCATTGGCAGATGTCTGTATGTTGGATGGCATGCATTGGTTGGATGTGCAGATATCGTGCACCATTGCTTGGTATCAGAGATTTATATCAAACTTTGTATGCAGGTATTTGTATCTGGTGTAAGAAGCTGCCATCTGAGGTCCTTTACAGGTCAAGGTCATTGAAAGTTATTGCTTCAGGAAGCTTGTTTGTGTGTAATTCTGTGTGTTTTGTTTGTCAGTTTCTTTCGCTGTGTTTCATTTGTTCATGGATTAGACTGTAAATTGTACATATGAGATGTTCCATGAGAAAAGGTGACCCTGTGGTTTTGCAAACAGTGTAGACCCAGACTAGCCTCTGCCTGTGATTACAGGTTAAGCTGTAATAGGCTTTAGTAAATAATTGCAAGTGCTGCATGAATGATGGACGGTGAAGAACCTTGTAAAACCAAGAAAACACATTTTTTCTTGAAAGTGTTCAAGTTGCCATTGCAATGGAGCTGATGGATGTGTTCTGGTTGCCATTGCAAAGGAACTGATAGAAGTGTTCTGGTTGCCATTGCAATTGAACTGATGTATGTGTTCTGGTTGCCATTGCAATCGAACTGATGTACGTGTTCTGGTTGCCATTGCAATGGAACTGATGGATGTGTTCTGGTTGCCATTGCAATGGAACTGATGGATGTGTTCTGGTTGCCATTGCAATGGAACTGTTGGAAGTGTTCTCAGGTTGCCATTGCAATGGAAGTGTTCTGGTTGCCATCGCAATGGAACTAGTGGACGTGTTCTGGTTGCCATTGCAATGGAACTCATGGATGTGTTCTGGTTGCCATTGCAATGGAACTCATGGAAGTGTTCTGGTTGCCATTGCAATGGAACTCATGGATGTGTTCTGGTTGCCATTGCAATGGAACTGATGGAAGTGTTCTGGTTTCCATTGCAATGGAACTGATGGACATGTTCTGGTTGCCATTGCAATGGAACTGATGGAAGTGTTCTGGTTGCCATTGCAATGGAACTGTTGGAAGTGTTCTCAGGTTGCCATTGCAATGGAAGTGTTCTGGTTGCCATCGCAATGGAACTAATGGACATGTTCTGGTTGCCATTGCAATGGAACTCATTGATGTGTTCTGGTTGCCATTATAAAAGAACTCATGGAAGTGTTCTGGTTTCTATTGCAATGGAACTTGTGGAAGAGTTCTGGGTGCCATTGCAACAGGGCTTTAGGAAGTACTTTGATTTCCATTGCAATGAGCTAATGGCAGTGCTCATGTATTTGTAAGCATTCCGGTTTAATAACCTACTTGGTGTTGTGATCATGTTATTCAAACATTTCTTGTTCGTAACGATGTCTTTCTACATTCAATATCAGTGTATGCAAGTAAATGTTCATTTTCATTAATCTATATTATTGTAGTTTCATTACTGGTACTGTATTCTCCCAAATAACACACCCACTTATCTTCCAATAGTCAAGCCAATTGTATGAAACTTGGCATGTGCAAAGAAGAAAAAAGGAGAGTCCATTATTTTATCTCTTTCCATCTTAGAGCTGTAGTTAATATACATACTAGTTTATATAAATTTTCATTTCTCAGCCAAACCCTACCTGTAGATAGTAGAAGTACTTTCTATCTAAATCTCATTTCACAGCAAAACCCTATCTGAAGATAGGAGGCAGACTTATCTACCTAAATATCATTTCACAGCCAAAACCTAATTGAAGATAGTAGGAGTACTTATCTATCTAAATCTCATTTCACAGCAAAAACCCTAGCTGAAGATAGGAGGCAGGCTTATCTATCTAAATATCATTTCACAGCCAAAACCTATCTGAAGATAGTAGGAGTACTTATCTATCTAAATTTCATTTCACAGCAAAACCCTATTTTAACTTATTCCCTCATAGTGACGCCTCTGTAAAAGTCACTTTTTGAAACCATTGTGATAAATTGAGCATTTGCTATTTATCATAATTGTTTCAAAACTACAAAATTCTAAAAAAAAATCCTTTTCTCTAGTAAATGCTCCTTTCCAGAAGTTTTATTCAAAGAGGTTTGATCTTAAATAGTTTATTAGGTAATGGGTTAAGATAGCTGCTTACTTATCTACCTAACTCTCATTTCTATGGCATAGGTTAAGAAGTAATACATCATGTTTGACCTAAAAATGATTTAGTACATTTTCCAAGATGACATGATAATAGAGTATGATTCATCTGAAAGAAAAGGTTGGTAGATAATGCACACAGAATTTTTTTGTCTGCTACAATTGTCGTCTGCTTCAATTCTTAAAATAAAATTTCTCTCATTTCTTTGCAAAAATATTGTAAAAGTGTCAAACAGTTTGTATCCTGATGAGACAGCATATTATGTGTCACCTTGTCTGGTAAAAATCTCTTTTGAAACCAAATGCTCTATTTATCACAATGGTTTCAAAACTATACAATGCTAAAAAAATCCTTTTCACTAGCAAATGCTCCTTTGAGGCTGATTTATTCAGAGAGGTTGGGTCTAAAAATAGTACAGTGCTCCCTCTCTACAACGACACCCTTTAGGATACGAAGATTGTATGTGATGTTCAGAGGGAGTTGTTATAGGGAGGGAAAATCTAACATAATTAACTTGTTTGCAGATCCCCAGATAAAGTGTATTTCGAGAACTAAAACCGTTATGCCTCAATCAAACCCTATGTTGTGACCACTCTTTAGAATCGTCGCAAAGTGACGATTCTAAAGAGTGGTCACAACATAGGGTTTGATTGAGGCATAAAGAAAATATGATGGAAAAAAGTTGTGTCTGGAGCCTTGTTGTTTCAGAAACAGTGACATGCGTTGTTGTAAGGAGGGAATCGTTATTGAGAGGGCCGTTGTAAGGAGGGAGCACTGTATAGGAGGGAATAGGTTAACGATGGAGAGGGGGGTGTTGGGTGTCTGAATACTTATAATAATTAGAGAAAGATCATATTATTGTGCCATACATCTGTGCCATATACTTGTGCCATACTCTTATTTATGCTATATCTTCTCATAACATACATGTATTATAGATAAATTAGCTTTTTAACCCTTTACTCCATGAATATTCATATAAGAAATAATGACATCATGAATATTAATTAGATTAGTTGTTATAAAAATGCATAGACACACGAATTTTGACTGTGACAGAAACTGTATTATCATATCTACATGTATATTATATCATAAGCAAACAGAGCAGAGCCTGATCAGAATGCTCCTAGAGGAGCTGTCTGATCTGGGTCAACTCTGTCTGCAAAGGCATAGAAAGACATATTTATGGAGTAAAATGTTCAATAAACCCTGATAAACTGCTCCTGTAGAATCATACCAATATTATATCATAAGCAAACAGAGCAGACCCTACTGAAGCCATCTGGTCTACTCTGCTGGCAAAGGTGTAGAAAGGTTTATTGATGGAGTAACGGGTTAACCTTTTTTTTTTACCCCAATGAATATCAATTAATGAATTTCTTCATGTATGAATATTCATGGACTGAATTTTTATCATTACACAGTAGCAATGCAATCTTTGGCTGTGACAGAAACTTTAGTCAGATCTGTTTATTCCAGAAGCAGATAGAGTAGACCCTGATCACACAGCTGCTCCTTTAGGATCAATTAGATCTGGGTCTACTTATTTGCCTACAGATTGTCTGAAAGTTAGGGTATTCACAAGCCTAATCAGAGGTCCATATGAGATGCGTATATAAAAACATTTTCAAGAATAACTTCTTTATTTCTCCACCAAACCCTATGTTGTTACCACTCTTTAGAATCGTCTCTTCGAGACGATTCTAAAGAGTGGTCACAACATAGAGTTTGGTAGATAAATGATGATTTTAGTATTTGAGTACGCACAGGTATCTGTAGCTCTGTTTAGATATTGCATTCAAACTTTGTATATGATTGAATAAACCTTGCCTCAGGATAGGTTTTTAGGCCTCTCAAGGTCATTGTCAACAAGAGTTTGGTCTTTTTGATGTTTTTGCATTTTTGTTTTATTTCACATTGTGCTTTATACTAGTGTTGAAGTGTTAATCTTTTCCCTTACTGATATAAATCTTATATTTTATCTTGTTGTTTTCAAGCATATAGTTTTCATATACTGTTCCTGTTAATTTGTCTATACTGTATTGACTATTAATCTTGCCTCCACTTTTTTATAAGAGATGGGAGCATTTAAATTTACCCTTGTTAGTCCATCCAGTGTGGCGTAGACTGGCTGAGTGGTTTATAATGGTCATCACTTAGCCCCTCTCTGCACAAAATAATGCAATTTGTTCTGTATACAAAAAAAATCTAAAGGGTCTTCTTCCACCTGTGGCTATCTGACGTCGCGATATGAAATACTGTTGAAGCGATGTAAAACCCAAGCAATACAAACAAACCTACCATCCATCGCCCATGCTTAGCTCATTAGGGGTTTTTTTTGGGGGGGGGGGGGGGGGGGGGATTTGCTTGCAGTGCTCTTTTTGTGTCATGTGCTCTTTTTGTGTCATGCGTTACTCTGTGCGTTTTTGACATTGCGGTATAGAACTTTTTTTTGTGGAGTATGTGAACTTGCGAGCATTGGGTTATAATAATTGCACTCAGTAACATTGAAGTCACAGTCATAGTCATTGACCATAACGTAGTTACGAATTCGGGACGCCTTTGTCTTATGGACACATTTCTGAAATGATTTTGCAACAGAAGTGCTAAAGCTAATCTTTGTAAACCCTTCACACCATAGATATTCCTTTTAACACTTATGCAAACAGAGTAGACCAAGATCAGACGGCTCCTATAGGAGCCGTCTGATCAGGGTCTGCTTTGTTTGTGAATGAAATAACGTAGATCTGATTCCAGTTTTCCACATGGTCAATAATTGTCTTGTTCATTCAAAATTTTAAAAATTCAGCTAATTAATATTCATAATGTCATTATACTTAATCAATATTCGTGGAGTGAAGGGTTTACAAAAAAATCTTGTTTACATTAATTTTGTTGTTTACAGTTTTACATTTTGTGCAATGTTTTGCATATACTCAATATAATAATATTAATCTTTACCAAATGTTGTGTATTGTTAAAATTATGTTGCGAAAAGGATTCTTAGAAGCCACAGTATGTGAACCAGAAAACTCATTTTTTTGCAAACAGTGTAGACCTAGATCACTTCCTACATTGATCTGATCAAGATCAGTCAGGTTTTGAAAAGGTTGTGTAAAAATTGCTTTAGTTGAATGACAGTTCAGATCCTGATCAGAAAAGACTCTCCTACCTGTTGATTGATCTGGATCTACACTGTTTGTAGTTGTCGAAGTGTACTGCAGCTTATTGGTATCAGTTAGTTTTCAAATATGACCGTAATTTAGTGTAAAACTTCAGACAAAAATCCTTAACCCTTTCCCTGTTGTATATTCATGTAAGAAGTAATGACATCATGAATATTTATTAGCTGAATTTTTATAATGGCATAATTATGTACAGAGGATGTTTTGGTTCGAAATATTATGAATTCTTAAGCCTTTCTTCCATAAATATGCCTTTCTAGGCCACTGTAAAATCACCTATTGAAACCATTGTGATAAATAGAGCACTTGCTCCTATAGGAGCAAATGCTCTATTTATCACAATGGTTTCAACTACACACTTCTAAAAAATTTCCTTTTCTCTAGTTAATGCTCCTTTTCGGTAGATTTATTCAAAGTGGTTGGATCTAAAAATAGCCTTTGAGGTAATGGGTTAAGCAAACAGAGCACTCTGACTCTGATTTGATGGCTCCTGTTTGCTTAATATGGGATAATATAAATCTTGATTCTTAAGTTTTTATCAGGTCTTTTGTTAATGGCGTTACAAAATTTGATCTATTTAATATTCAAAAAGTCTGGTTTTTTACATGAATATTCATCAGTTGTAAGCTAGATAGGATGATGTTTCATATGGTTCATTTGGTATCACAGCTAAAAGGTCATGGTCACTGGTCAGTATCGGTTGTTATGTAATAGATACAGTAATCATCTTTATCTGTCTAAACTAATACTGTAATCTAAAAACTTCAATAAAAAAAAAAAATCTTACATGAGTGTTCACAATTAACTAGGATGTAACTATTAAACCTATAACCCATGAATATTCATTAAAGAGAATGATGACATCACAAATATTATTTAGATTAATTAGGAAGTTTTTGCCAATGACAAACTACAATTATATCTATATTATATCAGACTAAGCAAATAGAGCATAAGTGTCTGATCAGGGTCTGCTCTGTTTGCTTCTGATATTTGAATCTACAGTTTCTGCCATGACCAAACATTCTTGTATCCATCAATTTAATTGATATTCATGATATCATTATTTTGTTACATGAAGTGTGTATGAATTGCAATTTATGTCAAATTGACCTACAGACGAATACTGCTTAATATCATATGCCTATTTATCACTCATCATATGCTGGTTATGTTATAAACTGCAAATTATGATCATACTTTTAGTGGCTGTTATATGATGCTACAGTATAACCTGTCTGAAGCGGCCATAAAAAGAGGTCTAATTATTGGTCTGTAAGGCAGGTGGTAGCTAAATGCAGATCAAAAGTAATGCAGAAAGCTCCCTGCATTATTCAACCATCCGGTGTTTAACCCTTTCCTCCATAAATACGCCTTTCTACGCCTCTGTAAAAGTCACTCTATGAAACCATTGTGATAAATAGTGCATTTGCTCCCATAGGAGCAAATGCTCTATTTATCACAATGGTTTCAAACTGCAAAATTCTAAAATTTGTCCTTTTCTCTAGTTAATGCTCCTTTTCGGTAGATTCATTCAAAGTGGTTGGATCTAAAAATAGCCTATGGAGGAAAGGGTTAAGGCTCCTATGTTCAATGAATGAATGGCCGCTTATTTCAGAATAGGTTCTGCTGTAATTAGTTTAATTTTATGCTGATATTAATGTCATTGCTATTTTATGCTGATACTAAAACCACATTACCTTTGCTTATTATGCTGATACATTATGCTCTTTATGCTGATACTGGTGTTCAGAATACAATGCTCACTGTTTTTTCCTCTATTTTTTCTGAATTTGTGTCTATTTATTAATCCCTTTCCTCCATGGAAAAGTAATTTAAGAATTTATTATTGCATGAATATTCCTGGACTAAATGTTTTTAATTATATACTGGTATTTAATTTACAAGAGCCATCTGATCTGGGTCTACACTGTTTGCAAAAGTGTAACAAAGTATTTGTATAAGGGAAAGGGTGATCCCTTCTCATATAGGTAATATTTGCCACATTTGCAAACAGAGTAGACCCAGATGAGAGAACTCCTGTACGAGCTTTCTGGTCATAATGGGTCTGGTCTTTTTGCTTATGGAATAATATACCGGTAAATATGATTATGAAATTTGTTACATCCAAAATTTCCTTGATTATATGAACAGCAGTTAACCCTTTCCTCCATAAATCCACCTTTCTATGCCTCTGTAAAAGTCACTTTATGAAACCATTGTGATAAATAGAGCATTTGCTCCTATAGGAGCAAATGCTCTATTTGTCACAATGGTTTCAAACTACAAAATTCTAAAATTTTACTTTTCTCTAGTAAATGCTCCATTTGGGTAGATTTATTCAAAGAGGTTGAGTCTAAAAATAGCCTAAGGAAGAAAGGGTTAAAACAATTCTGATCATGAATGTTTATGCAGTATTAAACTCTTGACCCTTTACTACATAAATACGCCTTTCTACGCCTTTGCAAACCGAGAAGACCCAGGGTCTGTTCAGGGTCTGCTCTGTTTGCTTATAATATAGTATATAGATACTATTCTACAGTGTCTGCCATGACCGAAAAATTCCTGTGTTCATGCACCATTATAACAATTATCCTAACTACAGTAAAACCTCTCTATAACGGCCACTAAATTTCATCCATTATTGTGTTAAAGGTAGGTGGCTGCTTAAAGCAAGGTGAAAGTAAAACAGAATGCTCCTATGGGGACATTCTTGATCACTTCCACCTTGCTTTTAAGCAGCCACCTGCCCTAAATACCAGTTAATTAACACAATTTAGTGGCCGTTATAGAGAGGTTTTACTGTAATATTCATGATGTCATTATTTCTTACATGAATATTCATGGAGTAAAGGGTTCAATTATTAATCATGGAGGAAAGGGTTAAAGGGTAAAAAGAAAATGACCAAAGAATTTTCATAAGATGACCGTTTGAAGCTTTTAATTATCATGGCTTCATACTGCTTGTAATTAGCCCTTTCTCTCATACAAACGCTTTTTCACATCTTTGCAAACAGTGTAGGCCCAAATCAGACGGCTCTTACAGGAGCTGTCTGATCAGGGTCTACTCTATTTGCTTATGCAATTATGATAAATCTGACTCTACCTTTTCTTCCAGTACCAAAACATCCTGTGTACAAATGCTGTTAGAAAAATTAGCTTATAAATATTTATGATGTTATTATTTCTTACATTAATATTTTTAAGGGAAAGGGTTAATTATCATGGCTTCATATGGCTTGTAATTAACCCTTCGCTTGCTATTTGCGTCAATATACCTAACTGTAAATAGTGAAGACCCAGATGAGACAGCTCCTGCAGGAGCTGTCTCATCAGGGTCTGCACGATTTACAAATTGATTGTGCAACCAGTGCACTCCACAGCAGTGATTGCACAGCGATACACTTGTACACAGTGAAGATATATGTAATTATACAACAGGGCATGGGTAAAGAAGTAGAAATGTATTTTAAAATTCAGCAAGCGAAGGGTTAAGCAACTTTATTCATTGAACAAAACATTGACAGTATTATTGATCTGTTGACCAAATATTTTACAAATGATTTCACTAGACTCTATAAATAGTTTGTAATATTGTATCATTAAATCATATATCATTATTTCCACTCTTTTTCTCATGAATATTTAATGATTTATACATGAATTCATGAATATTCAATGAATTGATTTAGATTATGGCCAGTGAATTAAACTTTTACTTAACATGAAAATTAATTAACTGAGCTAATTAGAATCTTTATCTTGACCGATACTATAGAATCTGGGTCCATGCTTATAAAGCTTTTTAGTTGAATCTGAGTTCGTTCTCAAGCTTTTGATTGGTAAGATTTGAGTTCTCAAGCTTTTGATTGGTCAGATTTGAGCCAAAGGCACAAATCTGACCAATCAAAAACTTGAGAACAAACTCAGACTCAACTAAAAGTTTTATGAGCATGGACCCAGATCTATGTTATGCAGTAAGAAATCAGACCAAACCCTGAGCAGACGGTACTCTGTTTGCGAAGGCGTGGAAAAGCATTTACAGTAAAACCTCTCTAAAATGGCCACTAAATTACATCAAATATTTTATGTTAAAGGCAGGTGGCTACTTAAAGCATAGTGAAAGCAAAACAGAATGCTTCTATAGGAGCGTTCTGTTTTACTTAAAGCAAGTTGAAAGTAAAACAGAATGCTCCAATAGAAGCGTTGTGTTTTACTTTCACCTTGCTTTAAGCAACCACCTGCCCTAAATACCAACTAATTAACACAATTTAGTGGTCGTTATAGAGAGGTTTTATTGTATATTAGGGAAATTGTTAGTTGTTTTAACCCTTTACTCCATAAATACGCCTAAAATTTTTATGCCTTTGCAAACAGAGTAGACCCAAATCAGACAGCTTCTGACAGTACGTAGGAGCCCTCGGATCAGGGTCTACTCTTTTGCTTATGGAATAATATAGATCTGGGTCGATGCTTATAAAACTTTTCGTTGAGTCTTAGTTCATTCTCAAGTTTTTGATTGGTCAGATTTGAGCCAAAAGCTTGAGAACTCAAATCTGACCAATTTTTATACGCCCACCTAATAAAGGTGGTCGTATATTGTCGTGGCCCTGTCCGTCCGTCCGTTCGTTCGTTCGTTCATTCGTTCGTTCGTTTGTTCGTTCGTTCGTTCGTTCGTTCGTTCGTTCGTCCGTCAACATTTTGTTTGTCCGCTGTTTTCTGGGAAAACTATTTGACAGATATTAATGAAACTTCACACAAATGTTTAATGCATCAAGATCTCAAGCTGAGTTGATTCTGAGGTTCATTTGATTTTTCATTTCAGAGTTATGGCCCTTGTTTTAAAAAAATGCAAATAGTTTGTCCGCTGTTTTCTGGGAAAACTATTTAAAAGATATTAATGAAACTTCACACAAATGTTTAATGCATCAAGATCTCAAGCTGAGTCGATTCTGAGGTTCATTGGAATTGTCGTTTCGGAGTTATGGCCCTTTTACTTAAAAATAGTGCAAATACATGCAAATAGTTTGTCCGCTGTTTTCTGGGAAAACTATTTGACAGATATTAATGAAACTTCACACAAATGTTTAATGCATCAAGATCTGAAGCTGAGTTGATTCTGAGGTTCATTGGATTTTTCATTTCAGAGTTATGGCCCTTGACCTTAAAAAATATGCAAATAGCTTGTCCGCTGTTTTCTGGAAAAACTATTTGAGAGATATTAATGAAACTTCACACAAATGTTTAATGCATCAAGATCTGAAGCTGAGTCAATTCTAAGGTTCATTTGATGTGTCGTTTCGGAGTTATGGCCCTTGTATTTAAAAAATAATGCAAATACATGCAAATAGTTTGTCTGCCGTTTTCTGGGAAAACTATTTGAGAGATATTAATGAAACTTCACACAAATGTTTAATGCATCAAGATCTGAAACTGAATTGATTCTGAGGATCATTTGATTTTTCTTTTCAGAGTTCTGGCCCTTGTCCTTAAAAAATAATGCAAATACATGCAAATAGTTTGTCTGCTGTTTTCTGGGAAAACTATTTGAGAGATATTAATGAAACTTCACAAAAATGTTTAATGCATCAAGATCTGAAGCTGAGTTGATTCTGAGGTTCATTTGATTTTTCATTTCAGAGTTATGGCCCTTGTCCTAAAAAATATGCAAATAGTTTGTCCGCTGTTTTCTGGGAAAACTATTTGAGAGATATTAATGAAACTTCACAAAAATGTTTAATGCATCAAGATCTGAAGCTGAGTTGATTCTGAGGTTCATTTGATTTTTCATTTCAGAGTTATGGCCCTTGTCCTAAAAAATATGCAAATAGTTTGTCCGCTGTTTTCTGGGAAAACTGTTTGAGAGATATTAATGAAACTTCACAAAAATGTTTAATGCATCAAGATCTGAAGCTGAGTAGATTTTGAGGTTTATTTGATTTGTCGTTTCGGAGTTACTTAAAAAATAATGCAAATATATGCATATAGTCGTTCGCTGTTTTCTAGCAAAACTGTTTGACAGATATTAATGAAACTTCATACACATGTCTAATGCATCAAGACCTGAAGCTAAGTCGATTCTGAGGATCATTTGATTTGTTGTTTCGGAGTTATGGCCCTTGCACTTAAAAAAATAATGCAAATCTATGCAAATATGAGGATGGCCATAACTTTTCATTTGAAATGATATTTACTTCAATTTTTTTATATGGTTAAACCTTAATGTGAATTTTCACATATATTGCGGGGGTTTTGATATGTCATTTTATTCTAAAGTTAAGGTCCTTGAACTTTGTGTGTTCGTTGCTTTGTTTGTCGGTCAACTTTTAGTTTGTCTGTTGTTTTCTGGGAAAACTATTAAAATGATATAAATGAGACGTAACACAAATGTTTTAAGCAACAAAATTTGAAGCTGAGTTTATTTTGAGGTTCATTCAGTTTGTCTTTACAGAGTTATGGCTGTTGCACTTTACAAAAATCTGCAAAAATGAGGATTAGCTGTAACTTTTTTATTTAATAAGATATTCACTTCATTTTTTTTAAAAAATAGTATCACCTTAATATGGAAATCAAGATCTGAAGCACAGATTAGAAAATGTCAACACTTATAAGGCATGTTGAATCAGAGTACGTTTGCAAGTGGGCGTATTATGTACCGTATGCGGTACTCTTGTTGTTTATGGCAGGAATTGTAGAATCATATCTAATTATATCATAAGCAAACAGAGCAGACCCTGATCAGACGGCTCCTACAGGAACTGTCTGATCTGGGTCTACTCTGTTTGCAAAGGCATAGAAAGGTGTATTTATGCAGTAAAGGGTTAAATATATTCGTACATGTAAGTATGGTATACAGATGCTCTGTTGTAAAGTGTCACCTGGTCATCATATACCATAAGCTGTTTGTCATGGAAACATTATTGGTTGGAAAAGGACATGAACTTAAAATAAACTGTGAACATTTCACCTCTTTATGATTAATGGACGTATCCCTTCACTGACTTAAATGACCCTATACCTCATACATATTCAAGTCAGAAATAATGACATCATGAATATTAATTAGCTGAATTTTTATATTTTAGTGCATCATGAATTCAGGAAATTTTGACAATTTTTGGCAGAACCTAGAATTAGATATATATTATTTCATAAACAAACAGAGCAGATCCTGATCAGATGGTTCCTATAGGAGCTGTCTGATCTGGATCTGCTCTGTTTGCAAAGATGCTAAAAGATGTAGGTATGAGATAGAGGGGTTAACTTTTTGAAGTCGTGCAAATTATTGAAACCTTTGACAAAGTCTATGAAAAGAATTGGAAGAAAAAATTGACTTGGAGAGTGCGAAGTTCACTTACAACAGTCCACAGGACAGTTACATTGCATACCAAGAGGTAGTCCATTTAAAATTCAGCATTGTATGGGTTAAACATCCCTAAATATTCACTGTAAGCATGACCTGTTTGAATTTTGGATTTGTCCATTTGAAAATTCAGGGTTAAAAGTGTTAACACTGACAGGTATGACTTCTTGATGCATGGGGATCCAAAAATCCTCGCAGATGTGTGGGGCTCACGACTGCCATATTTTACGACCCTCCGTGATTAATGACAATGCTTTCAATGATAGCAGTACTCCATGTGACGGTTTCACACCTTGGCGTCTTTCTTCATATTTGGAGTTGTCAGTTTTTATAACAGTCAAGACAGTTCTTGGAATAGTGAATAGTATTCTTGGAATGTAGTTTCAATTTGTTCAGCTAGTCATGGATAATTTTAAGGATTTTTTCCGGAAACGTTCCGTTTTTCGGAATGGAAATATCAGTGATTTAAATGTTAGAATACTTGTATTCTTATTATTTATATATTTTCAATGAAATGGAATGACATGGTAACTAAAAGGATATAATTTGTTTTCTTCATTATTAAATTTTTCATGGGCCATTTTATTTGTTCTGTTCATTAACATTAACCCTTTCCTTCATACAAATATCTTTTCTTGCATTTGCAAACAGAGTAGACCCAGATCAGACAGCTGAGCTACTGGAGCCATTTTATCAGGGTCTGCTCAGCTATTTGCTTTTGACATGACATATATTGATCTGATTCTACAGTTTTTGTCTAAAAGCAAAATTTCCTTGAAAATTTTACATCATAAAATTTCAGCTTATAAATATTCATGATGTCATTTCTTACATGAACATGATGTCATTATTTCTTACATGAATATTGTACATGGAAAGGGTTAAAATTAAAGTGTTGAGACGAACTGCTTATGTTTGAGTACATTGTATCATGAGGAGTCCTGTGCAGTTGGCTGTCCATCAATTTCTTGGTTAATTGTTCAGGTTTTTAGGGTTGTTTTGTTTGTGTTATTCTCCCGGGTGCATTCACCTTTGTCTGTCTGTCCATCTATCACTGCATCTGTCGTTCTGTAAGTCTCTCACACTTTGTATGCTATGCCTAACTGCAAAAGTATTTGACCTAGAATTATGACACTTGATAATGATGTGTTGATAATTTTATGAAGTAATGAATTGATATTACTTTTTCATAGGACTTACCTTAGCTATAGTCACAGAGGTCCAGATAAGATGTGTATATTAAAACATTTTGAAGAATAACTTCTTTATTTCTCCACCAAACACTATGTTGTGAGAGACGATTCTAAAGAGTGGTCACAACATAGGGTTTGGTGGAGAAATGACGATTTTACTGTTTTGAGTATGCACTTTTGTCTATATTGCTCCGAGTCAGATGCAAGCGGGAGAATCCATAACCTTTGGGCTCTTTGCTAGTTTAACCGGGACGTTACACCATGTAATACTATATTCATATAAGAAATATTTATATCATGAATATTAATTAGATGAATTTTATAATAGCATGCACATAATTAGACAGTTAAATATACAAAAAAGAGATAGGGGATATCCTTTAGTCTGAGGTCAAGGTCACATTTAGAGGTCACAGAGATTGCCATATGTATACTCTTGTGCACTAAGTAATTTCAGTCATGTAAGAAAGAATGAAATTATGAATATTAATTGGTTGGTTTTTACCCTTTACTCCATAATTACATTTTTTCTAAGCCTTTGCAAACAGAGAAGACCCAGATCAGATGGCTCCTACAGAAGCCGTCTGATCAGGGACTACTCTGTTTGCTTATGATATAATATACATGTAGATCTGATTCTACAGTTTCTGCCTTGGCCAAACATTTCTGTGCCCATGTGTTACCCTAACAATTCATCTAATTAATATCCATGATGTCATTATTTCTTACATGAATATTCATGGGATAAATGGTTAAGAATAAAATGACACAAAGGTTAATGAGTGGGACTTAAGGGGTGTCTTGTTATTGTAGATTTAACCCTTTCAGCGCCAAATTTCTAATTGTCGTCTGCAATCCAAGTTTGTTAAATCATTCAGTAAAATAATTAGGAAATGAGATCAATAAATGCAAATTTCAAAGGAATAAAGCACATATATAGAAATTGAGACAAATAGCGAAGTCCCTGATCAAACGCCACCTTTTCAAGGTGGCGTCTGATCTGGGACTGCACTATTTGTCGTTGTGCATTTATACGACTGCGGCAGTGAAAGGGTTAAGTATATCTTTGGACAGATTCATTTATCTAGTCACTGGTTGTGGTTGGTGTACAAAGGTTAATGTGTTAGTTTTTCTTGGACATTGTCATAACAACAAGTCTCATTTGAAAAATATAAAACCACAAAAATTGAAACAAAAGTCAAATGACGTAAAAACAAACACATAAGACAGACTGATGTGTGATAATAGGGTACTTTCTGATAAACAATAAGGTACATATAGTTTTGATCCAGATGAGATGTTTAATAATTTGATGGCTCTTGCAAGGATCCAATAAGATATTCAATATTCTGATAGTTTTATAATGAAATGTAGAGAATGTACTTTAACCCTGTCCTCCATAAATACGCCTTTCTACACCTCTGTAAAAGTCACTTTATGAAACCATTGTGATAAATAGAGCATTTGCTCATATAGGAGCAAATGCTCTAATTATCACAATGGTTTCAAACTACAAAATTTTAAAAGTTTCTTTTTCTCTAGTTAATGCTCCTTTTCGGTAGATTTATTCGAAAAGGTTGTATCTAAAAATAGCCTATGGAGGAAAGGGTTAAGAATTTGTAGCAGTTGACAATTACAGCAGATGTCAAATTTAGCAAATGAAATTCCTCATTGTTTTTGGTTTGATTTCAGCAAAATGTTTTTTTCAAGTTTTATGGGTATACTTCAAATATATGGACACACAGTCCTCCTGTTTCATAGGTTTCCTGTACGAGCCATCTGATCTGGGTCAACATTGTTTGCTTATGGAATAATATAGATCTGATTCTATAGTTTCTGCTTTGGCAAAAAAAAGTGTCAACATGCTATTTTAAAAATTAAATCTAATTAATATTCATGGTGTCATAATTTCTATCATGAATATTCACGGAGTAAAGGGTTAGAAAGAAAGGTTGGTAAATAAGGTACATGTCCTTGAACAGATAGGGCAAGCGGAGTTTTGAAATTAATCAGCAATTTTCAAGTAACATGCATGATCATGATATTAACCCTTTGCCTGCTAAGCACGATGTGACAGGCACTTGACATTGACTTGGATCCTGATGCATCATCGAGTAACTCAGCGTTTTATCAGGATCTAAGCTGTTCAGCACTCTGTCAATAGTTTCTTAAAAGTTTTAACGAATCGAAAAATAATGATCTGTAGCAGATCAGAGTTTGAGCACACATAATTTTTTTTAGCAAGCAAAGGGTTAACCCTCTGCCTCATATAAATGTGTTTTCAAGCATTCGCAAACAGAGTAGACCCAGATCAGACGGCTCCTATTGGAGCCGTCTGATCAGGGTCTGCTCTGTTTGCTAATGGAATTTGAAAGGTCTGTTTCTTTGGTTTCTAAAACGGCTTCATTGCTTCACCTTCTATATTTCGTTATAACTATTTTGTCCATGAATATTCAGCAGGTATTGAAATTTGTAATAAACATAGAACAGGGAAAGGGTTAAGTGCATATCTCAGCTGATAACCAAGTAACCCATTGGCTCTATTTTTATAATGGCATACATAGATCATACATGGGTGTTCATTACAAATGTTTTTTATGAAACAAGTGTATTATGATAAATATGACACTAGCTTTAGCAAATGTCATATTCGGTATAGTAAATTAGTTTCATAAAAACAATTTGTATGAACACTAATGTAAGATTGTTTTTATCACATAACCCTTAAAAAGGTGCCATAGAAAGTGAAACAGGCTATATATAGCTGATGACTGTTTCGGCCATTGTTACAACAGACGATGCACAGAAAGTGTATCGGTCATGCAGGGCTACGATTGGCTAATGATTAAATGTATCATGCATTGTTTCCACAATCATATTCTCTTTTAAGATTCGTTATTGGTCAGATTCAAACCACTAATTTGACTAAAAATTGTTCTAGTGCATTTTCGTGTGCATCTTTGAACTGCTTTTGTTGTGCTCTGCAATGAGCTGCAACTTGTCAAAAGACACCTTTTGACACTTATTCAAGGAATATTAACCCTTTGCTTGCTGAATTTTAAAACACATTTCTCCTTCTTTACCCATGCCCTGTTGTATAATTACATATATCTTCACTGTGTACAACTATATCACTGTGCAATCACTGCTCTGGAGTGCATTGGTTGCACAATCAATTTGTAAATAGTGCAGACCCTGATGAGACAGCTCCTGCAGGAGCTGTCTCATCTGGGTCTTCACTATTTACAGGTACGTATATTGACGTTAATCGGAGAAAGGGTTACGTTTCTTCTCTCACTCAAAACAGGGAGAAGTCCATTTTCTCCCAAATCGCTTTCTAGCTTGATCCCTTGTTGACTTGTCTGTTCTTGGGACCTATAAAATAGCCTTTAAACACTCTTGTCGACTTTATCTTAAAAATTGTTGATAAAAATCCCTCAGCAATAACTAGAGTATCTCAGACAGTTTTGATAGACATTTAAAAGAGGAAGTGAGGACCGATCCAAGCTGTTACACAGTAGCCATGAGTTTTGATTGGGCATTGCAAGGTATTTTTTTGATGGCTTATCAGTGACTGCAAATAGAGATTAAGGTATTGATCCGTTGAAATGGATTTTTTTAAGGTGTCTCTTATCGTTAATATATTGTCCATAATATCTCATTATTTTTTTAATGTTCTTTGTGGTTGTTGGAGTTCTATTTAGCTTAAGGTTAGCTTGGTTTTCATTTTCATTCATTGACTCAGAGCAACAGATAGATGTGCATACTCAAATACTAAAATTTTTATTTCTCCACCAAACCCTATGTTGTGACCACTCTTTAGAATCGTCTCTTTGAGACGATTCTAAAGATAGGTCACACCATAGGTCTTGGTTGAAAAATCAAAGGAAGCTATTCTTGAAAATATTTTAATTTACGCATCTTATCTGAACCTCTGATTGACTGTTTATATATTATATTGTCTCATCAGAACTGGCTGGATGATATAGTTGTTTAGAGATGCCTTTTGGCACCTTTGCAAACAGAGTTGGAGCCATGATCTGGGTCTGCCATATTTGCTTATGAAATAATATAGTTCTGACTCTACAGTTTCTACAGTAGTAAAACATCCTTTGTACATAATGCTATTAACCCTTCGCTTGCTATTCACGTCAATGTATGTACCTGTAAATAGTGAAGACCCAGGAGCTGTCTTATCAGGGTCTGCACTATTTACAAATTGATTGCACAGCAAAATACGTGTATACAGTGAAGATATATATAATTATACAACAGGGCATGGGTAAAGAAGGAGAAATGTATTTTAAAATTCAGCAAGCGAAGGGTTAAGCAACCACGTGCTTTTTTAACACTCCTATGTCCAATAAAGGAATGGCCACTTGAAGACAGGTTCTACTGACTATAAGATTTAGCTTACTAATATTCATCATGAAATGATGTCATACATGAATATTCATTAGGGAAAGTAGGCTATAGTAACAGCAGTGTCTGTTTGTTTGTCCGTCTTAGACTATAGTAACAACAGCAGTGTCTGCTAATGTTTGTCTGTCTCGTCAGATCACGTCTCAGTATCAAGTTATTCAGTATGAGATTTCAGTCAAACTTCACAAATTATGGTTATTTATCCCTTTATTCCATTCTAAGCTTTCTCAAACAGAGTAGACCCAGATCAGACGGCTCCTATAGGAGCCGTCTGATCAGGGTCTGCTCTGTTTGCTTTTGACATAACAAAGATAATAGATCTGATTCTATAGTTTTTGTCAATGCGGATGATTCCCTTGAAAAGTTTACATTATCAAAATTCAGTTAATAAATATTCATGATGTTATTATTTCGTACATGAATATTCATGGAGTAAAAGGTTTTAAAAAAACCCAACTTAGCGCTTCATTGTTCACTGTCATAGATCACCTTGCAATGAAACAATGCAGTGTTTGCCGTTTCCATATTTGTTCCACACAGTGAAGGAGTGCCTGATAACCTTTGACACTTAATTGGCAAATTGTTGGCAAAGACTTTTAGCTCACCTGGCACAGAGATCCAAAGTTGATTGGATCACCTGTTTGTTAACATCTCTTTCCCTAATGAACATTTATGCATGAATTAATCACTTCATGAATATTCATTAACTAAATTTTGATGGGTCAGTTTTTGGCTAAAAAACTATAGAATCAGATCTATATCATTTCATAAGTAAACAGAGCCGTCTGATCTGGGTCTACTCTGTTTGCTCAGAGTATTTTAAGGAAAAGGTTAAAATGATATCTCCATAAAGAACTGAATGTCCGATTTGACCAAACTTCACAGAAATGATGCTTAAATTGGCCTCTGTCTTATAAACTGCAGAATGGAACTTTGTAGGAATGATTCTTAGATGGTCCTCTATCAAAGTGAAAAACAGCGGCCTGAACAACATTGGTAGATGTATTGGTAGATCATATTAACCAAGTGAGCGATGTAGGACTGCCGTGACCCTGTTGTTACAAGTTCATCTCTAGCCTGCAAGGCGTTCATTCAGTGATGGAAACCGTGAAGAAAACAAATAAAAAACTCTGGTTTTTATGGATCAGTTCACATTATTGCAATCATGAATGAAAATATTAAATGTATACTGTCACATCTGGTGTCAGAATAAGTCTTGGGAACTCGTAAACAATGATTTATTTTTATTTATTGCAAATCTTGCCTTTTGAAAGCTGAATTTTTCAAGTTTTGAATGGTCCATCATTGTTTTAAACGCCTTTTCACGCATTTGCAAACATAGTAGACCCAGATCAGATGGCTCCTATAGGAGCTATCTGATCAGAGTCCGCTCTGTTTACTAATGAAAGTTGAAAGATGTTTCTTAAATCTAAATTTAGGTTACAATTTTCCGTCTTTCGTATTTCATTATATTACGATTTTGTTCATGAACTTTTTTGTCCTTGAATATTGAATATTCAGTAGGTATTGAAATTTGAAATAAACATAAGAACAGGTAAAGGGCTGAGATAAAATTCCCAAAACAGCCACTGTACATAGTTTTTATTTAATTCACAGATAAACGTAACAAGATTTTGATGTGAGTTGTGTTTCGGAAATGTTGAACAAGTTTAAATAATGGCATTGCCTAAAACGGTTTTTGCATTAAGCCTTTCAAAGCTGAATTTTCAAATGGACTGTTCCAAAATTCACACAGGTCAAACTTACAGTGAATATTTTTTCCTTACTGAAAGGATTAATTTGTTTCATAGCAAGATTAATTGATGTAACACAGCAAAATAATAATTTAGATCCTGTGTTTTACCCCTTAACTCCATGAATATTCATATAAGAAATAATGACATCATGAATATAAATCTTATTAACCCTTTCCCTCATATAGACGTGTTTTCACGCATTTGCAAACAGAGTTAACCCAGATCAGACGGCTCCTAGAGGAGCCGTCTGATCAGGGTCTGCTCTGTTTGCTAATAGAATTTGATAGATTTTTTCTTTGCTTTCTAAAATGTCTACAATGTTCCACCTTGGTATATCTATATAACTATTTTGTTAATGAATATTCAGTAGGTATTGAAATTTGGCCTAAATATACAACAGGGAAAGGGTTAATTGTTATAGTAGCACATGGATTCAAGAATTTTTTGCCATGACAGAAACTGTAGAATCAGATTTATATAATGTCATATTTAGCAAACAGAGCAGACCCTGATCAGACGGCTCCTATAGGAGCCGTCTGATCTGGGTCTACCCTGTTTGCAAATTCTGAAAATGCATTTATATGAAGGAAAGGGTTAAAAGAAAGCAAGATAATTGTTTACTGAAGTAGACAACCTCCCAGGTCTGTAAATTCTTACGATGTGACGATCTCTTTTCTTGCCGCCTTGGTAAACTGTTAGTGTCTAGATCAGACGTGAAGTTATCGGACTGTGAATCAGGATCTAAACTGTGTTGTATTCCGGTAAATTTTTGAAAGAAAAGATGGAAAGAAATTGAGCTGAAAGCACAATCATGTTGTCAACAAAAAGTGTAAAGCTGGTGAAGAGCATGTGTATGCAACTTTATGATCAAATAAAACAGCAGAATGTTTGCGCAATAACCTTTTGTATGAGAGAAATGAGACACCTGTTATTTGCAAACAGTGTAGACCCAGATGAGAGGACTCCTAGAAGAGCCGTCTGATCGGGGTCTACACTGTTTTGTCATTCAGAAATCTTTAACAAATTTACTTTTTTCGTACTAATTGAACTCTTATCAGTAAACATTGATGAGCGGTTCCATTCTGAAAATACAGCTCTAAAAGGTTTAACTTTCGTATTCTCATCTGGATCCAAACTGTCACATTCTTTTTTGAAAAGATATGGAAGAAAAACGTTTATTTAGAATTGAAGCAGACGACAATATTTGCAGACGACAGTTGCTGAGATTGCAGAAGGTTAATTGTCCGAGACATTCTGTATACAAGAAATATAGAAGTGTTGAAGCTTGTTTTGAAAAAAAGTTGAGTTCATTTCATTGGTGAAGTCAGCACATGGATTTAAACCATGCTTCACCATAGGTAGATAAGTACATAGTTAGGCCAGGTGACGGAAACTGTTGACAAAAAATGGATCGGAGATATTACACTTTTCCACCATTCTTGTACTACGATGATGAGCCGGAATATGACTGGAGAATTCCAGGTAAAAATCAAATGTATTTACAAAGTTGTTTGTTGTGGTTGTTGCTTCTATTTATTTATTTATTTTTTAGTGAATGTCACTAATTCTAGTTTGATTCTTACTCCTGTGTATTGTTTGCTTGTATGTGTTTTTATTTCAACACGATCCTTTACTCAGAAATTGGTTCATGTACTGCCACTATATGTTCAGTTGTTCTTAGCTTTTAGTTTCCAATTTAGCATTGTTTTGTTCATTGTTAATAAACACTAGGAATAATTTTTAATAACACCAGGAATCATTGTTAATAATCACTAGGAATCATTGTTAATAAATGCTTGGAATTATTGTAAATAAACATACTAGGAATCATTGTCAATATACACTAGGAATGTTAATAAACACTAGGAATCATTGTTGATATAAACATGGAATCTTTGTTAATACACACTAGGAATCATTGTTAATATACGCTAGGAATCATTGTTAGTGTACACAAGGAATATACGCTAGGAATCATTGTTAGTGTACACAAGGAATCATTGTTAATATATACACGGAGTCATTCTTGATATACACTAGGAATCATTGTTAATATACATGTGGAATCATTGTTACTATATAATACTCTAGGAATCATTGTTACTATAAACTAGGAATCATTGTTAGTATACACTAGAAATCATTGTTAATATATACGTGGAATCATTGTTAATATACTTGTGGAATCATTGTTGATATACATTAGGAATCAGTGTTAATATTAATCATTGTTAATATACACTAGGAATCATTGTTATGGTTTGCCAGTATTAGACAAGCATTTGTTTGAACTATTTTTTATCAATATTATTTCCACTTACATGTATAGGGTATGCTTTTGTTGTTTAGTTTGTTGTATATTTTGTGCACTTCAGAGCACAAATCTTCGTTGTCTTTTAGACCATTGTTCATGTTGTAGGTAAATCCTCTTTCCATTGACCACTGAATAGAAGTCCATTTCTAGCTTAACCCTTTCCTCCATAAATACGCCTTTATACGCCTCTGTAAAAGTAACCTGTTTAAACCATTGTGATAAATGGAGCAAATGCTCTATTTATCACTGATTTCAAACTACAAAGTTTTAAAATATGCCTTTTCTCTAGTTAATGCTCCTTTTCGGTAGATTCATTCAAAGGGGTTGGATCTAAAAATAGCCTATGAGGGAATGGGCTAACACTGTACCTCATCAATATTCATGTAAAAGATAATGAAATTTTGAATATTGATTACGTGAATTTTTATTATAACATGTTAACAAGAGAACATACCGGTATCGCCCTGGTAGGAACTTGAGAATCAGTAATATATTATATCTCATAACGAAACAGAGCAAACCCTGGCTCTACCAAACCCTATACTGTGACCACTGGTCACTGGCAAACCCTGGCTCCACCAAACCCTATACTGTGACCACTCTTTAGAATCGTCTCGAAGAGACGATTCTAAAGAGTGGTGACAGTATAGGGTTTAGTGGGGAAATAAAGGAGCTAGTGTTGAAAATTGTTTAAATTTGCGCATCTTATCTGCTCCCATATGTATTCAAAGAGTGGTCACTGAGAAGGGAATTCTATTGTAGTAGTTGTTGTTAGCTATGCTTTTCATTATATATAGTTTTGTTGTGTTATTGTTTAATGTTGTTTTGCTTTAACCCTTTACTCCATGAATATTCATGTAAAAAATAATGACATCATGCATATTAATTAGATTCATTGTTATATTTGCTTATGAACACAGGAAATTTTGGCTATTTGGCCATGATAGAAACTTAGTAGAGTCATATATCTATATCATTTTATAAGCAAACAGAGCAGACCCTGATCAGATGGCTCCTACAAGAGGTGTCTAGTCTAGGTCTACTCTGTTTGCAAGAGCGTATTTATGGAGTAAAAGTTTAACCTTTTGAATGCAGGAAGCAAGTAATTAACTGGCATTGGCCAACAGTGTATACCCAGATCATTGGGTTCCTAGAGGAGCCCTCTGATCGGGGTCTGCACTGTTTGTCATCCAAAATCTCGCTTTGCAAATTAGTCTTTCGTGAATTTTAAGGAAATGTGGAAGGTAGAACATTGTAGCCATTTTAGAAAGTAAAGAAACATGTCTAGGTCTACTCTGTTTGCAAGAGCGTATTTATGGAGTAAAAGTTTAACCTTTTGAATGCAGGAAGCAAGTAATTAACTGGCATTGGCCAACAGTGTATACCCAGATCATTGGGTTCCTAGAGGAGCCCTCTGATCGGGGTCTGCACTGTTTGTCATCCAAAATCTCGCTTTGCAAATTAGTCTTTCGTGAATTTTAAGGAAATGTGGAAGGTAGAACATTGTAGCCATTTTAGAAAGTAAAGAAACATGTCTTTCAAATTCCATTAGCAAACAGAGCAGACCCTGATCAGACGGCTCCTATAGGAACCTTCTGATCTGGTCTACTCTGTTTGCAAATGCGTGAAAATGTGTTTATATAAAGGAAAGGGTTAAAACACACTTATACACCATTTCTTTTGAATACATATATTCTGCATTCAAAGGGGTGATGTGCAATTTGATGCATATTTGTATGTAATGGATGTTTGTGCCCATTATCCGTAGAATCAATCTGGTTTGTAGAGGATTTCAGTTTTGTATATTAGAAAATATCGTGTAGTTGTGTATTCACTGGGAACCGTTTAACCCTTATTTAGCTGTCACTCTGATAATTTCGTTTCACTTCGATTCATTCAATCTCTTGAGGAATTATTAACCCTTTCCTCCATGGATATTCACATAAGAAATAATGACATCATGAATATTAATTAGCTTAGTATTTATGATGGCGCTATAAACAAAATAATGTTTACCATGACAGAAACTGTAGAATCATATCTATATTATATCAAAAGCAAACAGAGCAGACCCAGATCAGACAGCTCCTATAGGAGCCGTCTGATCTGGGTCTACACTGTTTGCAAAAGAATAGAAAGGCGTATCATATTTATGGAGTAACGGGTTAATCATTTATTCCATTGATGTCTTTGCAAACAGAGTAGACCCAGATCAGACAGCTCTTATAGGAAGCAACATAGATCTGATTATGCAGTTTCTGTCATAGCTAAAAATGATGGGACCCTGTGTGCATATATCATTATAAAAAATTGTCAAATTGATCATCATGATGTCATTATTTCTTCACATGTATATTCATGAGGTAATGGATTAACTCTTTCCCTGTTGAATATTCATGTATGAAATAATGACATCATTAATATTTATGAAGTGAAATTAAATAATGACATCATGTAAACAGGATGTTTTGGTATTGATAGTGTAACTGTAGAGTTTGATCTGTTATAATTTCATAGAGCAGATCCT
Source organism: Azorinus chamasolen (assembly GCA_963576725.1). Classification (NCBI taxonomy): domain Eukaryota; kingdom Metazoa; phylum Mollusca; class Bivalvia; order Cardiida; family Solecurtidae; genus Azorinus; species Azorinus chamasolen. The sequence goes on along the minus strand of OY755253.1, from coordinate 52,197,504 downwards.
GTTCCGAAGGCTCCTACAGGAGCCATCTGGTCTGGGTCTACTCTGTTTGCAAATGCCAGACTCTAGTCAGGGTATGCTTGATAAGGGTTAAACAGAATAATACTTATGTTAACTGTAGTCTTGTTGCCATGGTGATATTTTCAAGAAACTAATAAACCCTGTTACATTTTTCATCTTAAGAATTCGTGCATTAGCCTTTTACTCTGTTAGAAATGTTAGAAATACAGTAATTACATCATGAATATTTATTAGCTGAAGTTTTATATTGACAAATGAACTTACATAGTTTTAGCCATGGCAGAAACTGTAGAGTCATATCTATATCATTTCATAATCAAACAAAGCAGTCACTGATCAGACAGCTTCTTCAGGAGCCGTCTGATCTGGGTCTACTCTGTTTGCAAAGGCGAAGAAAGGCGTATTTATTGAGTAAAGGGTTAATCTTGCAGTGTTGTACAAGTCACACTTTTTTGTTTGCAAAAGGGTATTTCTGGAGTTACGGGTTTTAACCCTTTCCTCCATAGATATATACTCCTTTCTACGCCTCTGCAAAAGTCACCTGTTGAAACCATTGTGATAAATAGAGCATTTGCTCCTATAGGAGCAAATGCTCTATTTATCACAATGGTTTCAGAACTACACAATTCTAAAAGTTTCCTTTTCTTTAGTAATGCTCCTTTTGGGTAGATTTATTCAAAGAGGTTGTATCTAAAAATAGCCTATGAGGGAATGGGTTAAGGTCATTGCAAACAGTTAGACCTGGACCAGAGGGCTCATGTATAATCAGGATCTGTTTGCATATGAAATGATATAGATATAATTGCTACATTTTCTGTAAAAAGATAAAACTTGCTTGTGTTAATATGCTATTCTTAAATTTCATGTAATTAGTGATCATGATGTCATTATTTCTTTCATGAATATTTAACATGGAAAGTTTTAAACGGTAAGTTTATAAACACAGAAGATCATGTTTAAATTGTCCCCTCTAATTAATTAAGTGAATGTAAGTGAATCTTTAGACTTTAATGTTAACACTTTAATCCTTGTAACACCCCTGCAAACAGTAGGAGCCATCTGATCAGGGTCTGCTCTGTTTGCTAATGGAATTTGAAAGATCTGTTTCTTTACTTTCTAAAATGGCTAAAATGTTCCACCTTCCATATTTCGTTATGACTATTCTGTCCATGAATATTCAGTAGGTATTGAAATTTGAAATAATAGCTATAGAACAGCGAAAGGGTTAGGTATAAACAGCATGTATTTGCTAGTAATTTTATCTTGATGGAAATGAGTTGAACATTTGTTACCACTAAATGTCATACTTTTTGTTTCACTGCATTTCAAGTTTCTCATATCTCAGCATGCAAAGAAATTGTCATCCACAAAATTGTTATCAGCTACAAAATCCAAACTTGATTTTACTTTTGATTCTTTTCCAAAATACCGTTAGAGTATAAAGGAGTTTGGGATCCTGATGGGACACGGAGTTGCTCCACATCTCATACTGATCCAAACTATTTATATATCACAAATTTCGCCACTAGCATGCAAAGGGGTAAAATGTGTTTTGCTGTGAAAACGTTTCTGCCCTCAAAACTTTCATCTGCCGCACAAATAAACATTATCCAAATTCGATAGCTGTATTTCAATCCATCTGCATAACCCTTTACTCTATAAATACATATATGCCTTAGATTCTACACCTTTGCAAACAGAGAAGACCCAGATCAGACGGCTCCTGTAGGAACCGTCTGATCAGGGTCTTCTCTGTTTGCTTATGAAATGATATAGATATCATACGGTTTCTGCTATGGCCAGATTTCCAGTGTCCATGTGCCATTATAAAAATAAATCTTATTAATATTCATGATGTCCTGATTTTTTGCATACATATTCTTGCGAGTTAAGCATATCTTTGGCCATGATTATTTACTAGCTGAAACTTTATAATGATCATGTATATTTGTTCATGGCAGAAAATTATATTATTTCATAAGGAAACTCTGCAGACAGCTGATCAGAGTCTAGTCTGTTTACAAATGTGTTAACCCTTTCCTTCATATACACGTGTTTTCACACATTTGCAAACAGAGTAGACCCAGATCAGACGGCTCCTATAGGAGCCATCTGATCAGGGTCTGCTCTGTTTGCTTATAGGAATTGATAGATCTGTTTCTTTGCTCTAAAATATCTACAATGTTCCACCTACCATATTTCTGTATAACTATTTTGTTAACGAATATTCATTAGGTATCGAAATTTGGCCTATATATAGAACAGGGAAAGGGTTAATAAAGGTGTTAATGGAAAACTGGTTACCCTTATTACCCAAAGTATTCGAAGCTGTCTAATCAGGGTCTGCTCAGTTTGCTTATTAAGTAATATAAATGTCAAAACATGTATGATTCTATAGTTTCTGTCATGGCTGAAAAATTCCCGTACTCCTCCGATATGAATATTCATGGAGTAAAGAGTTAATATTTTTAGACTGACAATTACTTGTAAGTCATACATGAGACTTTTATAAGTGTATCGTCTATGTATAATTCTGGTGCTAATTGCTCAAATTAGGTCATATGAATTTTAATATGAGATATCATAATTTGCATGAATTTACATAAGGAAGTTTTATACTGTTGAATTCTTGAATATACTTTCAGTACATAATTTTAAATTTGTTGTATCTGAAAGTAGTTCATTTTACTTCAGAGAGATGCCTTTTAATGTTTTTTTTACAGAGTAGATGCCTTTTGACACTTCTGCAGTCAGAGTAGACCCATATCAGATGGCTCCTACAGGAGCTGTCCGAGCATGGTCTGCTCTGTTTGCTTAAGGATTAAAATACAATAGAACCTCTCTAATGTGACCACTTAATGAATAAACATGGGGGTCTTTATAAGCAGGTGGTTGCTTAACCCATTCCTATTTTTAGATCCAACCTCTTTGAACAAATCTACCGAAAAGGAGCATTTACTACTGAAAAGGAAAATTATAGAATTGTGTAGAGTTGAAATAGGAGCAAATGCTCTATTTATCACCATGGTGACACAAAGTGACTTTTACAGAAGTGTCAAAAGGCGTCTATATGCGGGAATGGGTTAATGCAGGACAAAAGTAATACAGAAAGCTCCTTTTGTCCTGCATTAAGCTACCAGCTGCCTAAAGCACCCAGAATTATACCTCTATTAGGTGGTTGCATCAGCGGGGTTTTACTGTAGATCCGATTATACAGTTCATAATAAACAGAGCAGACCTTGATCAGATAGCTCCTGGGTCTGATCTGGGTCTACTCTGTTTGCAAAGGTGAGAAAATGTGTTTCTGTGAAGGAAAGACTTACTTTGTTGTAATTAATTGATTTCATTTTGTTTTAATTAATTTAATTAATTGATTTTGTTATATCTCTTGTGCAGGTACAATGCAGAGGCAACACACATTCTCTGGGGTGTTACACGGGATGAAGTTCGTCCAAGGCATCCACAGGCCGTTGGCGCCCACCCCAGGTACGTCTACCTTATATCAAAACATCCCTCACCCCCAAAACGAATATCTGGTGTCTACTCTCTTTGCAAAGGGCATTAACCAATTCCCTCATAGGCTATTTTTAAACCCATTCTCTTTGAATAAATCTACCGAAAAGTAGCATATTAACTAAAGAAAAGGAAATATTTTAGAACTTTGTAGTTTGAAACCATTGTGATAAATAGAGCATTTGCTTCTATAGGAGCAAATGCTCTATTTATCACAATGGTTTCACAAAGTGACTTGTGCAGAGTCGTCAAAAGTCGTCAATATGAGGGAATGGGTTAACCCATAAAATTTCCTTCATGAATATTCATGTAAGAAAAAATGATGTCATGAATATTTATGTCAGAAATAGTGACTGTATGAATGTTAATTAGCTTATTTTTAACAACATTATTAACCATGGTGTACACTGTAGAATCAGATCTGTTACATTTCAAAAGCAAACCGAGTAGACCCTGATCAGACGACTCATACAGGAGCCATCTGATCTGAATCTACTCTGTTTGAAAATGCATGAGGAAGGCGTTTATATGAAGGAAAGGGTTATAATGAAAGGGTTTTAACTTTTAACCTATTACCTCATAGGCTATTTTTAGATCTAACCTCTTTGAATAAACCTACTGAAAAGGAGCATTAACTAGAGAAAAGGAACATTTTAGAATTTTTGTTATTTGAAACAATTGTGATAAATAGAGCATTTGCTCCTGTGGGAGCAAATGCTCTATTTATCACAATGGTTTCTACAGGTGAATTTTGCAAAGTCGTCAAAAGACGTTAATATGAGGGAATGGGATAATGAAAAGTTAAGTTTGGTCAATGAGGAAGAATTCTTCTTTCATGTGTAAAAATGACAAAAGTAATTTCAATTTTGGCCTGAAATTTATTTCAGTTGTGTCACCCAGGTTTCAGACTGTTTGACATTTCTGTTCTTCACTCTGACATTTGTGTAATGAGTTGTACAGAACAGTAATATATCAACTGCGATATGAATGTAATTAAGATCCTATCAACATCAACCCTTACTTCGTGAATATTCATGTAAGAAATTATGACATTATGAATATTAATTACATTTGGCCATAGTATCATATTTATATTATTTTATAAACAAACAGAGCAGACCCTGATCAGATGGATCTTACATGATCTGGGTCTACTCTGTTTGCAAAGGCGTAGAAAAACATATTTATGGAGTATATGGCTAAGACCCTTTCAACTCTAAACCTTCTCGTGCTGAATATTAACGCTTTACTGCATGAATATTCATATAAGAAATTATGACATCATGTATATTAATTAGATTAATTTTTAAAATGGCATATTAGCACATGACATTTTTGCCAAAGTAGAAACTATAGAATCAGATCTATATTATTCCATAAGCAAACATGGTAGACCCTGATCAGATGGCTCCTATAAGAGCCATCTGATCTAGGTCTACTATGTTTGCAAAAGCGTAGAAAGGTTCAACCCTTTCCCAGTTATATATTTAGTCCAAATTTTAATACCTGAATATTCATGGGCAAAATATTTAAAATGAAATATTTAAGGTGGAACATTGTAGTCATTTTAGAATCTAAAGGAACAGATCTATCTATATATAGGAGTAACGGAGTCATATTAAATAGAAGGTGCTTCCAACATGACCCATTAACCCTTTGAACGCAGGAGATAATTAAGTGTACTGTCATTTGCAAACAGTGTAGACCCATATCATAGGGCTCCTAGAGGAGCCCTCTGATCAGGGTCTGCACTGTTTGTCATGAAAAAAATCCTCTTGCAAATTATACCTTTTAGCAATGCTGGACCATTCCACTGCGGAAAAAAAATCGGTATTTAACCCATTACCTCATAGGCTATTTTTAGATACAACCTCTTTGAATAAATCTACCGAAAAGGAGCATTAACTAGAGAAAAGGAAAATTTTAGAATTTTGTAGTTTGAAACCATTGTGATAAATAGAGCATTTGCTCCTATAGGTTTCACAAAGTGACTTCTACAGAGTCGTCAAAAGTCGTCAATATGTGGGAATGTGTTCAGGCTATAACCGTTTATTCAATAAATACACCTTTCTACAATTTTGCAAACAGTGTAGACACAGAGCAGATGACTCATATAGCAACCCTCTGATCAGGGTCTGCTCTGTTAGAAAGGCGTATTTATGGAGTAAACGGTTAATTTGTTTCCCCATCATTCAAAAGTTTGGTTGTGGTGGCAGAGGGGGAATCATTCATTTGACAGATGACAGAGACCAGCTGCAACATCTCTGAATCAATGCAAGATCAGGAGTCAACAGCATCAATAGTATTTCATTGACTCTCCACTTGATCAATATTCATGCAAGAAACTAGGACATGATTTCATTTTCTTCCGCGTTCTATCCTATCATGCCCATTATATCCTCAGTTCTGATGCGGTGATAAATGCACAGTCTGGTGTAGGTTGGTTTGGAGAGAGACGTCCAGACTTTCTGCCGAAGCTTATCCGGGTTTAGACAGCACTGTAGGATGTGAAGAGGTGTATATTCCTCCGATCCACATTGACAAACACGAATAGGACATGATGAATATTTAGTTGCTGAAGTTTTATAATGGGACACAGGATGGTCTGGCCATTGCAGAAACAGTAGAATCAGATCTACACAATGTATATGATTCTCTGATCAAACAAAGCAGACCCTGATCAGATGGCTCTTACAAGAGGCATCTGATCTGGGTCTATGCTGTTTGTAAAGGTGTCGCTATTACTTGATAAATACTCCTTTTTGCACCTTTGCAAACAGAGTAGACACAGATCAGATGGCTCCTCCTGGGGTAAAGGGTTAATTGATATTGAGATTTAATTGAAGCAATTGTAAAATTTGTGCCAACAACAATTTTTTAGCATGCAAAGAATTAATGTGAACCGTTCTGCGAAAAAAATAATGTCTGCTCAAATTTCGATCTGGTGCAATTTCGACTACTTCTGGCGCAATTTGTGAAACTATTAACCGAGTGTCAAACAGCTTGGATCCAGATGAGATGTCATGCTGTTTGCAAAAACTAGTCGGGCCATAGATAGTGCCATCAGGGTTCATCCTTTTCGTTCATATAAACGCCTTTTCACGCATTTGCAAACAGAGTAGACCCTGATCAGGGTCTGCTCTGTTTGCTGTTGAGATAATATAGATAAGATTCTACAGATTTTGTCAAAGAAAAAGAATCCCTAGCAAACAGGTAACATTATAAAAATTCAGCTAATAAATATTCATGTTGTCATTATTTCTTACATGAATACCGAACAGGGAAAGGGGCTGAACACCAGAAATAGACATCAAAGCATGCATCATTTTCTGCACAGACTCACGGGAGCCTAAATCCGTGTTGGTATTTCTGAAATGAAACCTAAATAAAAACAATTACCTAATGATTGTCATGTTTAATTTTAACGATCATGTAAGAAACCAGGAGAAACACTGATCTAACAATTTGTCTGATGAATGTTTTGTAATGTCTGAGGAGGAAATGTGTGTACACAGTAAAAACTCTGAGTCTCTATACTGGATGTTAAATTCAGTATACATATCAGTCTTGGAGGCAGGTGGCATCCTATTAACCCTAATTTCCTCCATAAATACGCCTTTTCTATGCCTCTGTAATAACCACTTCTTGAAACCATTGTGATAAATAGAGCATTTGCTCATAGGAGCAAATGCTCTATTTATCACAATGGTTTCAAACTACAAAATTCTAAAAAAAATCCTTTTCTCTAGTAAATGATCCTTTTGGGTAGATTCATTCAAAGAGGTTGGGTCTAAATATAGCCTATGGAGGAAAGGGTTAATGCAGGGTGAAATGCACACAGAAAGCTCCTTTCTGCATGATTATAACCCTTTCCCTGTGCTATGTTTATTCCAAATTTCAATATCTACTAAATATTCATGGACAAAATATTTGTAATGAAATATTACATGGAAAATTGTAGCCATTTTAGAAAGTATAGAAGCAGATCTTTCAAATTCCACTAGCATAATTATAGTCTAAGCAGACCCTGATCAGACTGTCCTTTAGGAGCTTTGTGAAATGTGTGAAAACATGTTTATATGTGGGAAAGGGTTAACCTTGCATTAAGCAACTACCTGCCTAAAAGTATTCTTCCTTACTACAATTCTGGATTAGAGGGGGTTTACTGGAAATAAATTTAATTCCTTATCTCATGAATATTCATGAATAGTAATAAGTTGGATTTAATTCTGACATTATGATCAAAAACATTTTCGGCCATTGCTTGACCTGTAGAATCTGTTCTACATAATTTCATAAACAGAGCAACAGAGAGACAGAACTACAGATAAGCATACTCAATTGCTAAAATCGTCATTTCTCCACCAAACCTTATGTTGTGACCACTCATTAGAATCGTCTCTTTGAGACGATTCTAAAGAGTGGTCACAACAGAGGGTTTGGTGGAGAAATAAAGGAGTTAATCTTCAAAATGTTTTAATTTATGCATCTTATATGGATCGCAGCAGAGTAGACCTTGATCAGATACCTCTAACAGGAGCCGTCTATTCTGGGTCTTCTCTGTTTGCAAAAGTGTCAAAAGGTGTTGCATTGGAGTAAAGGGTAAAGACTAAGACATGGACTATATATGACAACTTTGTATTTCCCTGTTTTTGAAAGTATGCATTATAAGTCATTAAATTGCATGACAAAGTCTTTGCATGCTATTGTAGAATAAATTGTTATTTGCAACACGTTTTCGTCTACAGCAATTTTGAAAGTTAATTTTCTTATTATTTCTCTTAACCATTTCCTCCATAAATACGCCTTTCTACGCCTCTGTAAAAGTCACCTGTTGAAACCATTGTGATAAATAGAGCATTTGCTCCTACAGGAGCAAATGCTCTATTTATCACAATGGTTTCAAACTACAAAATTCAAAAAAAAAATCCTTTTCTCTTATTTATGTTCCTTTTCGGTAGATTTATCCAAAGAGATTGGATCTAAAAATAGCCTATGGAGGAAAGGGTTAAACCTTAACTCCATAAATACACCTTTCGATGCCTTTGCAAACAGAGAAGACCTAGATCAGATGGTTCCTGTACGAGCCATCTGACCTGAGGGTCTGCTCTATTTGCTTATAAAATAATAGGAGCCGTCTGATCAGAGTCCGCTCTGTTTGAGTATGATATGATTATAGACATGATTCTACAGTTTCTGCCACGGCCAATATATTCTATGTACATGTGCTATTACAACAATTAACCCTTTCCCTCATATAAATCTGTTTTCATGCATCTGCAAACAGAGTAGACCCAGATCAGACGGCTCCTATAGGAGCCGTCTGATCAGGGTCTGCTCTGTTTGCTAATGGAATTTGATAGATCTGTTTCTATACCTTCTAAAATGACTACAATGCTCCACCTTCCATATTTCATTATAACTAATATGTCCATGAATATTCAGTATTCAGAAATTTGTAATAAACATAGAACAGGGAAAGGGTTAACCTTATTTATATTCATGATGGTCATTATTTCTTAATGAATATTCATGGAGTAAAGGGTTAATTCATTTTCTGTTATACTTCAGATGAAGAAGACAAGAAGATCAGTCAGATTCCCAGTGTCCTGGATTTTCCAAATCGTAAAGCACTTGCCAGACAGGGATTTTACGGAAGCGAGTTTGTTCTCAAGAATAAGGGCGATGAAGGAAATGATGGAAATTCCTCCAAATCTAAACCTATCAGTGCTGCACAGAGGCGAAAACAGTTTCTGCATAGCTGCAAGAGCAAAAGCAAAAACTGGTCACTCACTGATGAGGTTGATCCGGAGAATGTGCAAAATGGTGAGCTAAATAGTGAGCAATCCAGCGCAAGTGGAGACAGTTTTGACAGAGGTCTGATACTGCGTAGCTTCAGTGAGAGATTTAGTTCAGAGTCGTCTCTTGAAAGTGCAGACTCGTACGGCGATGAGAGAAGAAGGCTTATAAAGCAGAACTCTATAAGTAACCTTCGTAAACAATATCAAGAAACAATTCGGCAAAGTATGGACGGAGAATTCCCAGTGTTTGAGGAGGATTACATTGAAGAGGAAAGTGACAAAAAATTATCCATTAGTGATGTAAGGAAAAAGCAGGTGACAAGGTTAATGTCATCAGAACAAGATGATGGCGATTATTTTGCACATGTGCGTCAATCCAGTTTAAAAGAGACTCAGGTGTCCAGTCTGAAACGAGCGCAAAATTCAACTCAGTCAACTATTACAGGTTCGCCTTGCTCACCAAAAGATTTAAAATTTTCTTTTGATAACACTTTAAATGATGGAGAATCTGAATTTGGATTTTCCTCCCATCCAAAGCCTCCCAAAAGTCCCCCAAGAAGTCAGGCGGACATTGTGCCCTCAGTAAGTGTCATTGTCGAGGAAGACCCTAGCAGTGAAACCAGAGAGGACTCAGGGGAGGTAACTTCATCCATTTCAAATCCAAATGAGTTAGAGGCCCCTGCCCTTGTGCTGAGGTCAGATTCGTGCAATACCCTGGTCTCTCAGGACACAAGTGAAAATGAACACTTGGAAGGGGAGCTAACTCCAAGACCAGATGATACTGCTGGAGTTACCCCCCATTATGCATTTTGTAATCAAAAACTGAGTCAAGGGGACAATTTCTCTGAGTCGACAGGCTCTACTGGGACATTGACCACAGGACAAGATAACCTTGATGGTGTCATTCCAGCTGAGGTTTTAGATGATGAAGACAAATCTAGAAATGTTGGCGAGGAGCTGTCACAGTTACCGGAAGGTCCAGGGGTTACCATGGATACGCTCAAGCCAGCCACCCTGTGCCCACCACAGGAATCATTTGAGCTGGAGGAGGTAAAATGCTTTTTAACTATTTACGTGATAGATAGGCCTTTTCAGGCTTGGTTAGATATGCTTTCTCATGCTTGTGCAAACAAGAGTAAACCCAGACCAGATGATTCCTAAAGCAGCCGTCTGATTAGGGTCTGCTCTCTTTATTTATGGAATGATATGAAAGAAAAAAGTTTTTAACCCTTTACTTCATAAATAGGCCTTTGCAAACAGTAGACCCAGATCAGACGGCTCCTATAGGAGTCGTCTGATCAGGGTCTGCTCTGTTTACTTATGATACAATATAAATATGATTCTACAGTTTCTGCCATGGCTCGAAATTTCTGTGTCCATGTGCTATTATTACAAATTATTCTAATAATATTCATGGTGCCATTATTTCTTACATGAATATTCATGGAGCAAAGGATTAAAAACAGGGGACTGTTTGACCCTTTACCTTATCAGAGGTCCAGATAAGATACTTAAATTTAAACATTTTCAAGAATACATGTAGCTCCATTATTTTCCCACCAAACCCGATACTGTGACCACTCTTTAGCATAGTCTCAAAGAGACGATTCTTAAGAGTGGTCTCAGTATAGAGTTTGGTGGAGAAATAACAATTTTAGTGCTTGTCTCTAGCTCTGCTTATGAATTTAACCCTTTCCCCTATATTAACACTTTTTCACACATTTGCAAACAGAGTACACCTAGATCAGATGGTTCCTATAGGAGCCATTTGATCAGGGTATGCTCTGTTTGTTAATGGAACTTGATAGATCTGTTTCTTTAGTTTCTGAAATCGCTTCAATGTTCCTCCTTCCATATTTGTTAATAATTATTTTGTTCATGAATATTCAGTAGGTATTGGAATAAATATAGAACAGGGAAAGGGTTAAATGCAACTGATGGAGTAGCAAAGAGTGCTTCGGGAACAGTTTGATCAGGATCTGCACTATTTGCATAAATATTTGGGGTATATCTTTACTCCATAGATATTCCTTTTAACCCTTACAATGCTGACTTTTCAAATGGACTATCCCAAAATCCAAACAGGTCAAGCTTATGGTGAATGTTTAGGGTTTTTTCTAAAGAAATGTGTACCATGACAAACAGTGCATATCCTGATGAAAGGGCTCCTCTAGGAGCCCTCCCATCTGGATCTACACTGTTTGCAAAGGACATTAGTGACTCGTGTCCCGCACAGTAAGGGTTAATACCTTGCCAAACAGAATAAACCCCAGATCAGATGACTCCTATAATAGGAGCCGTCTGATCAGGTTCTATTCTGGTTGCTTAATGAATTATATAGATGTAGATAATATTCTACAATTTCTGCCATGGCCAAAATTTGTCTTGTACAAATGCCATTATAAAATTTATATGCTAATAAATATTTATACATACATAACTGCATACATGTATCAATTTGTATAGCTAATTATGTCTTATATGTTTAGATATCCAGTGCTGAAGACTTAAATGGCAACAGCCTACAACCCAAGTCCCAGGGGAAAAGAGGTATGTGATTTGCCAACACCTTTATCTTTCACTATGATGGATTGCAATCTGCGATGTCATTCATCATTGAATTTTCGCAGAGGAACTGATAAACGTGCATACTCGAATACTAAAATCGTCATTTCTCCACCAAACCCTATGTTGTGACCACTCTTTAGAATCGTCTCTTCTAGACGATTCTAAAGAGAGATCACAACATAGGGTTTGATGGAGAAATAAAGGAGTTGTTCTTGAAGATGTTTTAATTTACGCATCTAGTCTGGACCTCTGAATGAACATATCGAATAGAACCAATTCTGATGAGACTGGGTTTCTTGGTAACTCATCAGAAGCCGAACTGTGTGCAAAGACTTGCACATGGCACCAAGAGAGTCAAACAGTTGAGTCGGGTGAAACAGATGAAACTGTGTGTTTACTTTTCTCTATGTTTCACCTGCAGAATATTCATGTACAAAATAGTTACATAATGAAATATGGAAGGTGGAACATTGTATCCATTTAAGCCACTGAAACAGATCTATCAAATTCGATTAGCAAACAGAGCAGACCCTGTTCAGTTGGCTCCTACAGGAGTGTCTGATCGGGGGCTACCCTGTTTTCAGATGTTTGAAAAGGCATTTATATGAAAGAAAGGGTTAATCTTTCAAATAATGTTTTTTCCCCATTTCATTTATCTCTTTCCCTAATAAACATTTATGCATGACTTGATCAATTCATGAATATTCATAAATTTAATTTTTTAAAAGGTTACACTCCAGGGAATGTTCGGCTTGGACAAAAATTGTAGAATCAGATCTATATACATTGTAACTTCATAAGCAAAAGGAGTAGAACCTGATCAGAGGACTCCTACAAGAGCTGTTTGATTTGTGTTTACTTTGTTTCCAAAGGCATGAAAAGGTACAGTAAAACCCCGCTAATGTGACCACCTAAAAGAGGCATACTTCTGGGTGGCAGGGGCAGGTGGTAGCTTAATGCAGGATAAAAGTAATGCAGAAAGCTCCTAGAGGAGCTTTCTGCATTACTTTTGTCTTGCATTAAGCAACCACCTGCTTATAAAGACACCCATGTTTCGTCATTAAGTGGTCGCATTAGAGGGGTTCTACTATATTTACATGAAGGAACCTGTTAAATTGCAATATAAACATCAATTTAAACTTGTTTGACTTCAATTTTACAGGACAAATGGAAAAGTCAGCCAGCACTCACTCAGACAGTTCAGGATTTGCAGATCTTGACCCCGCAGGGGAGGCAACTCAGAGCGCCTTTACAGATATACCAAAGGTAAATGTCAGTCCTAATTGTCTCCCTTTAGTGCATGCTTTGATTTGTATCATAAGCAGAGACTAGTGTACAATGTGTCTTATGATCCTTGGCTTGCGTATCGAGAGTTTAGTGCAAACTATCCTAACTAGAATCTAAATCTTAGTCTACTCTGTTTGCAAAGGCATAGAGAGGCATATTTATGGAGTAACGGTTTAACCCTTTCCTCCATAAATACACCTTTCTACACCTCTGTAAAAGTCACTTTATGAAACCATGGTGATAAATAGAGTATTTGCTCCTATAGGAGCAAATGCTCTATTTATCACAATGGTTTCAAACTACATAATTCTAAAAAAAATCCTTTTTCTCTAGTTAATGCTCTTTTTCGGTAGATATATTCAAAGTGGTTGGATATAATAATAGCCTATGGAGGAAAGGGTTAAAGTTTGGATCCAGATGAGATGATCAGTAAGTCAACATCACACTGTCCAGTATCTAAACTGTTTGACTTTCCCAACATGGTTATGGCAAAAAAATTAAAAGTATTGCTTTTAGAATTAAAGTTTGAACAATATGGATATGGAAACAAGTTAACCCTTTCCTCCATAAATACGCTTTTCTATGCCTCTGTAATAGTCACATCTTGAAACCATTGTGATAAATAGAGCATTTGCTACTATAGTTGCAAATGCTCTATTTATCACAATAGTTTTAAAGCTACAAAATTCTAAAAACAAATTCCTTTTCTCTAGTTAACGCTCCTTTTTAGTAGATTAATCCAAAAGGGTTGGGTCTAGAAATAGCCTATGGAGGAAAGGGTTAATTTAGTGGCATGTATGATCTATATGAAGGAACGTATTTATTTGTTGCTGTGTCGTGTAACCGTTTTTGTCTCTTCATAGAAACATGTCTGTTAGTAATGCTTGCATATATTTCATCGTAGAATAAACATATAAATAGTAGTGTTGTGCATTCCAGATGTAATCAGCTCATTCCCGCCTGTTATCCCTTTCCTCCATCAATATTCATCTAAGATACAATGATGTCATGAATATTAATTAGATTAATTTGCTATAATAGTTCATGGACACAGTAATTTTTGGCCATGGCAGAAACCGTAGAATCATATACATGTATTATCATATTATAAGCAAACAGAACAGACCCTGATCAGATGGCTCCTACAGGAGCCATCTGATCTGGGTCTACTCTGTTTGCAAAGGTGTAGAAAGGCCTATTTATGGAGTAAAGGGTTATGTCCATGCAAACAACATCTAGTATACTGACAGACACGTCTGATCTGAATCTACTCTTTTTGCAACGACATCAAAAGATGTCTTAATCCCATTTCCTCATATTGACATCTTTTGATGCCTCTGTAAAAGTCACTTTTTGAAACCATTGTGATAAACAAAGCATTTGCTCCATAGAAGCAAAGGCTCTGTTTATCACAATTGTTTCAAAATGATACAATTCTAAAAAAAATCCTTTTTTCTAGTAAATGCTCATTTTCAGTAGATTTATTCAAATTAGCTGGGTCTTCAATAGAATATGAGGTAATGGGTCTAAGAATAGCCTATTAGGCAATGGGTCTAAAATTAACCTATGAGGGAATGGGTCTAAAAATAGCCTATGAGGGAACGGGCTAACAAGTAAAGGGGTACACATGTACTGAAAACTATGTATTTTGAAATTTCTGTTGCATGTTTGGTATTTTCAGTTTTCTGAGATTGATATTTCAATCTGACATTTAACTCTGGTATGTATGATGGCTAACTGTTCTAACATTGTGTTAATTTGTAATCCATTAACTAATTTACTCCATGAATATTCATGAAAGAAACAATGATGTCATGAATATTAAAATCAATTAGATTGATTGTTATAATGGTAAATGAACACAAAACATTTTGGCCTTGGCAGAAACTGGAATTGTATCTATATTGTTCCATAAGCAAACAGAGCAGACCCTGATCAGATGGTTCCCGTAAGAGCCATCTGATTTGGGTCTCCTCTGTTTGCAAAGGCATTAAAAGGTGTATTTATGGAGTATAAGGTTACCTAATTTACCTTCACAAGCTAAATCTTTTCTGTTACATAACTTACGTTTCAGATGTTAACCCATTCCCTCATATTGATGACTTTTGACGCCTCTGTATAAGTCGCTTTTTGAAACCATTGTGATAAATAGAGCATTTGCTCCATAGGAGGGAATGCTCTATTTATCACAATGGTTTAAAAACTACACTATTCTAAATTGTTCCTTTATTCTAGTAAATGTTCCTTTTCAATAGATTTATTCAAAGAGGTTTGGTCTAAAAATAGCATATGAGGTAATGGGTCTAAAATAGCCTATGAGGTAATGGGTTTAATTCTAATACTGTCACTATGGATAAAACGAATCTTTTACAGATGATAATCTATCACTACCCTATTTGAACTAAATATTCGGACAAACATAAGAAAATAGTGCAGACCCAGATCAAACTGCTCAGGAGCATTTTATTCAGGGACTTTTCTATTTGCTACTACCGTAAAATCTGTAATAGAGGCCCCGTGGGCAAAACATTTTGTAAAGTGGGGGCCTTAATTAACTATTTTCCCTTTAACCCTTTCCCTGTTCTATGTTTATTTCAATTCCAATACATACTGAGTATTCATAGACAAAATAGTTATAATAAATTATGGAAGGTTGGACATTGTAGCCATTTTAGAATCTAAAGAACCAGATCTATCAAATTCTATTAGCAAACAGAGCAGACCCTGATCAGACGGCTCCTCTGGAAGTGTTATAATATTTGCTATTATTGGAAAATGGATATCCGATTCAGTGACTAGTTCAATTTCCACTTCCACACAAATATTTTTCACAAAAAAGGGTGGGGTCCTTTATTAGGGTATGGGCCTCTATTACAGATTTTACGGTATTTTTGTCTATTTAAAGTTGTCAAATTGGTGCATATTGAATTAATAACCTTTAAAAATTGGTGGAGAGGGGAGATTAGGTGTACGAATATTTAGAGTATATGTGATATGTTTTATTGTTTATATTATTAATGAACAAAAATAAGGAGATGGCATTTACCCTTCGTTTTATAGGCTACTGTAATTGTAAGTATTTGGACAAATTCAGGCAAATAGTATAGACCAAGATCAAACTGCTCCGGTAGTTTGATCTTGGTCTATAGCTTTACAAACCAGTAGTGATTGAAGAATTTTATGTCCAAATATTAAGGACGATTATGGTAGTCATTGAGTGAGATATGCAACATGTGATCAGAGTGTACATGTACACTGTTTTCCAGATGGGGTTATTTAACACCACATGTGATAATAACGGTCTAAATCATGTAGATCCAGACTCAGGTTTTTTGTTTGAAAAGGAATTTGGGCAAGTCTGGATCTGCATTGTTTTGTAACTTGGGAAATATCTTCAAGTTTGGCATTGCTCCTTTTTATGCCCCCATTGACAATAGCCAGGGAGCATTATGTTTTGCACCTGTCGCTCTGTCCGTCTGTCTGTCCATCTGACTGTCTGTCCGTCTGTCACGCTTTTATGTGCAGTTGGTTGTCACAGTTTTTTCATTGTCTTATATTTCACTAACCACTATAGCTATTGGCATGGAATTGCATATACACATAAACCACCATCCATATTTTCATTGCACACCCAGCCCATGCTGCCCGCAAGCCCAAGGTCAAGGTCAAATGACATGCAGCTAGGCAAGCACCACCACGGGGGCATCACTGTGTCTGTAAGACACAGTTTTCTAGTTTAACAATAAGTTGATAAGTTTGACAAAAAACTAAATTAATTTATAGGGAAATAACTCTCCATTATTCAAACCAGTAAGATCCGATTTTATTCAAAGGGAAATAACTCTCCTTCATTTGAACCCATGTTTTCTTTCCATATTTTTCCTCCCCATTTTATTAGCCAATTATGGTATTTTGATGGTAACGGATAATTGCCATTTAACCAATTACTTCATGAATATTCATGTAAGAAATAATTACTTTATGAATTTTGATTAAGTGGCATTTTATAGTGGTATATGAACAGGAGAATATTTGACACTGGAAATTACTATATCATATCTTTAAAATTCCATAAGCAAACAGGGTAGACCCTGATCAGACAGCTCATACAGGAGCTGTCTGATCTGAGTCTACTTTGTTTGCAAAGGCATGAAAAGATGTATCTGTAAAGGTTTAATGATATGAAAGGGTATAATTTGTAAGAGGATTTCAAATGACAAACAGTGCAGACCCTGATCAGAGAGCTCCTCTAGGAGCCTTCTGGGTGTGGGTCTACACTCTTTGCAACTTCCAATAGGGTTATTGGTACAAACAAATACAATACAATTTTGAACACAAGAATAAGCATCTACAAGTTCTGATTGATGACATAATGTTTTGTAAGTTGTACTAAGCACTTAAATTATAGTACATGTACTTAAATTATACAACTTATTTAACCCATTCCCTCTTATTGACACATTTTGTCACCTCTATAAATGTCACTTTTTGAAACCATTGTGATAAATAGAACATTTGCTCCATAGGAGCAAATGCTCTATTTATCACAATGGTTTAAATACTACACAATTCTTAAAAATCCTTTTTTCTATTAAATGCTCCTTTTCAGTAGATTCATTCACTCTAAAAATAGCCTATGAGGTAATGCATTAACATAACATAACAGTAACTGCTTTTATTAGCTCACCTGAGCATAAAGTGCTCAAGATGAGCTATTGTGATTGTGCTGTGTCTGTGTCTCACAGTCCTCCATCTTCAACAATTTATTTAACCCTTTCCTACATAAATACGCCTTTCTACGCCTCTGTAATAACACCTTGAAACCATTGTGATAAATAGAGCATTTGCTCCGACAGGAACAAATGTTCTATTTATCACAATGGTTTCAATACTACAAAATTCTAAAATTTTACTTTTCTCTAGTAAATGCTCCTTTTGGGTTGATTCAAAGAGGTTGGCCCCATCTAAAAATAGCCTATGGAGGAAAGGGTTCAAATAGAATACTGTCAGACTTTGTTAGGGAAACAAATCATGGCAACTTCATTGCAGACTGATCTTATTGATGCTTTAGTATATTGTCTACTATTGTCTGCTATCTTGTATTGTTTCTTGGCACTGTTTGTCATGTTATACTTTTCTTTTTAAAAAATCCCTGAATATTCATGGTAAGTTTAACTTTTTTAGAAATTTTAGAATAGTCCATTTGAAAATTAAGTGTTGAAAGGGTTTAATATTAACCCTTCACTTGCTATTCACGTCATTTTACCTACCTGTAAATAGTGAAGACCCAGATGAGACAGCTCCTGCAGGAGCTGTCTCATCAGGGTCTGCACTATTTACAAGTTGATTGTGCAACCAGTGCACTCCACTGCAGTGACTGAACAGCGAAAATACTTGTACACAGTGAAGATATATGTAATTATACAGCAAGGCATGGGTAAAGAAGGAGATTTGTATTTTAAAATTCAGCAAGTGAAGAGTTAATTTCTGTATAAAAAATAAGAAATGGGGAAATTGTTTGTCATAGCAGAAGAGAATAACGTATAGGCAAAGAGAACAGACAGGAGCTTCCTGATCTGGATCTTCTCTGTTTGCAAATGGAGGACAATATTTATACAGCTGTCTCAAATTGCATGATTTTTGTCCATTTATTGCAGCTACAATTATGTCTCTACTTGCTTATGTGTCCACAGGATATATGGAGGAAAACTCGATGACCATTTATTGTGACTTATATTTCTTCGTTGTTTTATCTTTCAGGAAATTTTTACCTCTTCTAGTGCCAAACCAATGTTAGCCAAACAAAAGTCATTAAGATTTGAAAACCAGAACCAACTGACTGAAAATATCATGACAAATAGTTCCCATGACAACAGAATTGATCTGAATGCAATATCACAACAACAGACAGAGGCCATGGAGAGGCAAATCCAGACTGACCAACTGGCAATGATGGAAAAAATGATGACTCCAGCTATTGAAGAAGCGAAAACTTTATATGTTTGTAGTAGAAATCTTGATAAGGCTGAGTCTGCTTTAGATAAAATGGAAAATACAAATCCCAAACTTGCTTCCATCTCTTACATTCCTGATGATCATACATCGGAGAGTGACAAATCCGTTGTTTTCACTGTAAATGTGCCGCTGGAGACGGCACCAGTACAGATAGAGAAAAAACTGTTGAAACCGCCAAAACGATATGTTTCAAAAGTAAATATGAAAGTCTTATTATCGAAGGACAGCAGTGACAATCAGAGTACTGTTAGTGAACGGTCGGAAAATTCCTGCATTCTTAAAATCGGGCCAGTTGAACATGAAGAGTTCGGAAAAGATGATGATAATGAAGAATTTGTGTTGAAGCCAGAACTTAATATTGGTGCAAGAACAAGTGAACAAAACATTGTTCAAGACAGTTTTAAGCCTGTTTCTCATATTCAGAGTTTGGATTTACATTCAGCAGCAACCAGAGGTCTAACAGATGTTCACAGACAAAGTCTTAAAGTTAAGTCTGATGTTCGAAATAAGCAGAAAGCAAAAGAAGCTCTTATAGCAGCTACCAGTCAAACAGCCGACTGGTTGCTTAGCAACGATAGACAAAACCAAGCTAAACAAAATGGTCATACTGCTTCACATGTTAGTTTTGTTCGTCCTATTTGGGCATCCACACCAGATTTGAAACAACAACCAGGTGAAAATCCCAGAGCAGTGATGGGTAAAATTCCGGCTTTTCAAGACCGCAACTATTCACATTCATTAGACATTGAAACCGATGAATACAATCAAAATTACTTGCAACAGGAAGAGTTTTTCAGGGGAGGTAATCTTCCAGCATCCAAGTCACACGGAAACACCAAGCACCTTCCGTATCAGCATTCTGCAGATGTCAGTTGCTTCGAAAGCAGACTGCAAGCAGCTGACATGAGACGAGACTCTTTAGTGTCGTCGTCCGATGAGAGTGTCAATATTCCTCGTTATTCCAATGTAGAGAGTTCGCTAGGCATGCCAGAGGATCATATGCACTATCTGAAGTTGGCTAGACTTGTGAATGGACCGAATCTCCTACTAGTAAGTGGACATAGGATATTTATCTTAAATTTTCATAGTGGTATTATTACTTACACAAATCAAGGCCATGCTTATCCCTTTACTCCATGAATATTAATGTAAGACATAATGAATATTAATTGACAAATTTGTTAAATTGGCACATGGACACAGGAAAATTTGGCCATGCCAGATACTGTAGAGTCAGATCTATATTATATCATAAGCAAACAGAGCAGACCCTGGTCAGACGGCTCCTATAGGAGCCGTCTGATCTGGGTCTACTCTGTTTGCAAAGGCGTAGAAAGGCGTATTTATGGAGGAAATGGTTAACCCATTCTCTTATATTTCTTTACCTCATGAATATTCATGTAAAGCATCAATTAAATGGACCATGGGAAAGAGAATATTGTCACTGTTGTGGAAACGGCATAATCATATCAATGATGTCCCATAACCAAACAGAGCAGACCCTGATCAGACGGCCCCGATAGATCCTATAGAAAGATATAATATAGATCTGGTTCTATAGTTTCTGTCACAATGGAAAAATATTTTGTTTATTGTACCACTATAAAATTCAGTGAATTGATAATCATGATGTCATTATTTATTGCCTGAATATTCATGGAGTAAAGAGTAAACCCATTCCCTCATATTGACACCTCTGTGAAAGTCACTTTTTGAAATGATTGTGATAAATAGAGCATTTTGCTCCATAGGAGCAAATGCTCTATTTATCACAATGGTTTTCTAAACTACACAATTCTAAAATTTCCCTTTTCTGTAGTAAATGTGCCATTTTGGTAGATTTATTTAAAGAGTTTGGGTCTATAAATAGCCTATGAGATAATGGGTTAAGGAACAGTATGAATCTGGAATCCGCGTTGTTTGCCTAAGTGTATCTGTCCAAGTATTTGTGGTATTTAGGGAACTCTGCTTTTACCTAACCTGATACATGTACATATTCAGGAGCTGTCTAATCAGTGTCTGCTCTGTTTGCTTATAAAATAGAAATGTATTCACTTCACGTCATTTAACCTTTCCCAGTTCACTATTCATGTAAGGAATAACGACATCATGAATGTTTATTTGCAGAACTTTTATAATGTCATGAATGCAGGATATTTTTGCTCAGACAGAAACTGAAAAATCAGATCTATATTATACCATCAGCAAACAGAGCAGATCCTGATCAGATCTGTTTACTTAACCCTTTCCCTGTTCTATGTTTATTACAGATTTCAATACCTACTGAATATTCATGGACAAAAAGGTTATAATGAAATATGGATGGTGGAGGACTGTAGTCATTTTAGAAAGTAAAGACACAGATCTTTGAAATTCTATTACAAACAGAGTAGACCCTGATCAGACGGCTCCTCTAGGAGCCATCTAATCTGGGTCTACTCTGTTTGCAAATGCATGAAAACACGTTTATAGGAGGGAAAGGGTTAATAGGAATGTTATAGATCTGAGTTACGTTTTCCACCATTGTGAAAAAATTCTCTTTTTGCCTATGTTCAATTTTATTGATTCTGTCCCATGGATATTAATGATTGATGTGATAAGATCTTGAATGAATGCTAAACAAGGAAATATTTAATAATGCTGTACATGTATTTGGTAACATGTGTTTTTCAGTCATCTGTAATGAACCAAAGAATTAGTTTCATGAATGATAGTTATATAACACACAGCTCCGCAGAGAAGAGGGGGGTGGATACAAAGATACCCAGGCGTGATGCCCGACTCTTATTATGTCTCCCCCCATATTTATATGGGGGAGACATATTGTTTTCGTGAGAGTTGTCTGTCTGTCCGTCTGTCCGTCCGTCTGTCCGTCACACTTTTTGTCCGGATGATAACTTCAATATGCCTGATGCCAGTTGATTGAAACTTCATATATGGAAAGAGCATAATGAGAGGAAGTGTCATGCACAAGGTCCATAACTCTGGCTTCACTAATATTGGAGTTATTGCCCTTTGTAAAAAAATCACACTTTTTTGTCCGGACGATAACTCCTATATGGCTCATGCCAGTGGATTGAAACTTCATATATGGAAAGATCAGGACGAGAGGAAGTGTCATGCACAAGGTCCATAACTCTGGCTTCACTAATATTGGAGTCATTGCCCTTTGTAAAAAATATCATAATTTTTTGTCCGGACAATAACTTCAATATGCCTGATGCCAGTTGATTGAAACTTCATATATGGAAAGAGCATGATGAGAGGAAGTGTCATGCAGAAGGTACATAACTCTGGCTTCACTAATATAGGAGTTATTGCCCTTTGGAAAAAAAATCACACTTTTTTGTCCGGACGATAACTTCTATATGGCTCATGCCATTGGATTAAAACTTCATATATGGAAAGATCATAATGAGAGGAAGTGTCATGCACAAGGTCCATAACTCTGGCTTCACTAATATTGGAGTTATTGCCCTTTGTAAAAAAAAATACAATTTTTTGTCCGGATGATTACTCCTATGTGACACATGCCATTGGAGTGAAACTTCATACATGGAACGATCATGATAAGAGAAAGTGTCATGCATAAGATCTTTAACTCGAGCTTCAATAAATTTAGAGTTATTGCCCCTTGTACATTTGTTTAATTCTTTCTTGTCCGGACGATAACTCCTACATGGCTCTTGCCATCGTATTGAAACTTCATGCATGGAAAGAGCATGATGAGAGAAAGTGTCATGAACAAGGGCCATAATTCTGGCTTCAATACTTTTGGAGTTATTGCCCTTTGTTACATTTTTTGGCCGATCAATAACTCCTGTTCGACTGATGCTATTGGAATGACATTTTATTTTTGGAAAGAGCATGATGAAAGTAAGTGTCATGCACAAGGGCCATAAATCTGGTATCAGTATTTTTGGAGTTATTAGCTGTTATCATTTTCTTCTTGAAAAATGTAGTGTGGAAAACGCATAATGAGGGGAAGTATCATTCATCAAGACCATAACATTTTTAGTGATTTCCCTTTACATATTGTTTTTATTAGAGGGGAGACATCCGTTTTTGTGACAAAAACCTCTAGTTATCAATAGAGTTTCTCTTATTATTGAAAGAGTTTCTCTGGCTCTGGTTCTTTTTAGATTCCCGGTGTTAAGCACTGATACGTGATATCTGTCCATGGACCTGGGCTTATAAAGTCTCATGAGCAAAACTTTATGCATGAATTGGTCATTTCATGAATATTCATTAATTTAACCCTTTCCCTGTTCTATATTTATTCCAAATTTCAATACCTACTGAATATTAAAAAATATATAAACAAAATAAAAAATATAACAAAATATTAACAAAATAGTTATTAAGAAATAGGAAGGTGGAACATTGTAGCCATTTTAGAAAGCAAAGAAACAGATCTATCCAATTCTATTAGCAAACAGAGCAGAGCCTGATCAGACGGCTCCTCTAGGAGCCGTCTGATCTGGGTCTACTCTGTTTGCAAATGCATGAAAACACGTTTATATGAGGGAAAGGGTTAACCCTTTCCCTCATATAAAGCTCTTTCACACCTTTACAAACACAGTTGACCCAGAGCAGGGTCTGCTATGTTTGCTTATGAAATAATATAGATATGATTCTACAGTTTCTGCCTACAGGTGCCAAAACACATAATGCCAGCGTTAAAACTGCAGCTAATAAAATTTTAATGTTCATGATGACATCATTCCTTTCATAAATATTAAAGGGGACAAGGGTAAAACAATAACCTTTACACGTACAGACTCTTAGCAGAGGTCCAGATAAGATGTGTAAATTAAAACTTTTTCAAGAATAACTTTCTTTATTTCTCTACCAAACCCTGTGTTGTGACTCGTCTCTTTGAGACGATTCCAAAGAGTGGTCAAAACATAGGGTTTGGTGGAAAAATGACGATTTTAGTATTTGAATATGTACCTTTATCTGTAGGTCTATCTTAGGTAGTTAACCCCCATCTCCTCTGAATATTCATGTAAGAAAGACACTGTTTACAAAACAGTAGAACCCCTCTAATGCGACCACTTAATGAATAAACATGGGTGTCACTGTCTTTATAAGCAGGTGGTTGCTTAATGCAAGGCAAAAGTAATGCAGAAAGCTCCTAGGAGCTTTCTGCATTACTTTTGTCCAGCATTAAGCTACCACCTGCATCTAGCACCCAGAATTATACCTCTTTTAGGTGGTCGCATTAGCGGGATTTTACTGTACATGAAAAGGTGTTTATATAAAGGAAAGGGTTAATGAAAGAATAGCAGACTAGTCAATATGGAACATAGGCATTGAACTTATCTACATTTGTATTTTTCTTTCTTCTTTAGTCAGACAAAATCTTAGGTTATTCCGTAATAATAAGCTATTAGACGGTTATGATTATAAATCTACCAGCCATAATTTAAAAGGTTGAGTTTGTTTATGTAATGACTTTCTTGGATTACTAACTTTACAAAGATTAACCCTTTCCCTCATATAAACGTATTTTCACGCATTTGCATTTGCAAACAGAGTAGACCCAGATCAGACGGCTCCTAGAGTAGCCGTCTGATCAGGGTCTACTCTGTTTGCTAATAGAATTTCAAAATTCTGCGTCTTTACTTTCAAAAATGGCTACAATGTTGCACCTTCCATATTTCAATATAACTATTTCGTCCATGAATATTCAGTAGGTATTGAAATTTGGAATAAACATAGAACAGGGAAAGGTTTAATCCTTTCAGTAAGGGAAATGAGTCACTCATGGCCTTTGCAAACAGTGGAGACCCAGATGAGAGGGCTCCTAGAGGAGAGGTGTATGGTGATGGCTCCTAGAGGAGCCCTCTCATCAGGGTATGCACTGTTTTTCATGTAACACTTCTCTTTAAACAAAATCCTGCAATATTCACATTGAAAGGGTTGGTTATGGTAATTCAGTATTTTAAATAGACTGACCAGAGGCCTAGATAAAGGAATATCTGAATAACCCTAAGTATTGAGACAGACAAACCTTTGCTTATATCGCAGACGCAGATCAGAGTGATCTGAAGGAGCAGTTTGATCAGGATCTTCTCTTATTGCTTCTACATTAATCTAATTTAACCCATTCCCTCATAGGCTAATTTTAGATCTAACCTTTTTAAATAAATCTACTGGAAAAAAAGGAAACTTTTAGAATTGTGTAGTTTTGAAAGCATTGTGATAAACAGAGCATTTCGAGGGTTTGGTGGAAAACTATTCTAACTCCTTCACAAAGTGAAGGAGTTAGGATAGTTTTGCACCAAGCCCTCGATTTGCTCCTATGGAGTAAATACTATATTTATCGCAATAGTTTCGAAAAGTGACTTTTACAGAGGTGTCAAAAGACGTCAATATGCGGGAATGGGTTAAAGTTATCAAATGGTACCAGCTGAGTTTTCAGCTTTACAAACCGATAGAAAAGCGACATTGGGAGTCAAAATATGTAGCGTAATTACAGTAGAACCCCTCTAATGTGACCACTTGAAAAATAACCATAGCTGTCTTTATAAGCAGGTGGTTGATTAATGCAGGATGGAAGTTATGCAGAAAGCTCCTAGGAGCTTTCTGCATAACTTCCATCCTGCATTAAGCTACCGCCTGCCTTTAAAACCCAGAATTAGACCTATTTTTGGTGGTCACATAAGAGGGTTTTTTGGTAGATTGGGTGTCAGAATATATAGGGTATTTACATTGGGTGTCAAAATACATTGGGTATTTACATTGGGTGTCAGAATACATTTGGTAATTATATTTGGGTATTTACATTGGGTGCTAGAATACATTCGGTAATTTGACATTAGTGTCAAAATACATTGGGTGTCAAAACACATAGGGTATTTTACATTGGGCATCAGAATACATTTGGTAATTACATTGGGTGTCAGAATACATTTGGTAATTTCATTGGGTGTCTAACTACATTTGGTAATTACATTGAGTGTCAAACTTCATTGGGTAACTACATTGGATGTGAAATTATTTTGGGTAATTACATTGGGTGTCAAAATACTTAGGGTAATTAGGGTATATAACATTCTTTCTCTATTTCTCGAACAAACCCTATTTTTTTTAGCCTCTGTGACAATTATAAAGTGTACCAACAAGATAGGAATCTTTGCAGAAAAATAATTGAATTGATTTTGCGGAGAAATAATTAAATTTTTGCGGAGAAATAAATCCTTTCCCTGTTCTATATTTATTCCAAATTTCAATACCTACGCAATAGACATGGACGAAATAGTTATAATGAAATATGGAAGGTGGAACATTTTAGCCATTTTAGAAAGTAAAGAAACAGATCTATCAAATTCTTTTAGCAAACAGAGCAGACCCTGATCAGACCGCTCCTATAGGAGCCGTCAGATCTTGGTCTACTGTTTGCAAATGCGTGAAAAAGGGTTTATATAATTATGAAGGAAAGGGTTAATTATTTTGATAGGTCAATACCACTCTTATATACAGCTCTGATTGCCTGCTATTTCGGTCAATTCATTATCCTAGCACAGTAGGGCCAAACAACAGCTGTTGGTGTACTTTATTAACACTTCAAACACGAAGAAACAGTGCACTGCAAAACTGTCACTGGCTTATAATCAGTTTGAAGGACATTTTTTCTTACATTTATTATCAAAAATTGTGGAAGAGTTTAAAACAGTTTGAAACCTGTAGAGAATCCATGTTACACAGTATCTTATTTTGTATTAAACTGTATACGAAAGTGGCCATAAATTCATTCACATTGCAGAATACAGTAAAATCCCTCTAAACCAGAATTCTTGTAGAGAAGAATTTAGATACTTATAGGCAGGCGGCTGCTTAATGCAGGGTGAAAGTCATGCAGAAAGCTCCTCTAGGAGCTTTCTGCATGATTTTCACCCTGCATTAAGCTGCCACCTGTTACCAAGACCGATATTTATACAAAATTGAATGTCTGGTTTAGAGAGGTTTTTCTGTATTGAGGAATGTGCATTTTGTATGTAGGTGTTAAATGGCCTTATAATGAAATAAAAGAGCTGTGGCACCTAGGTTCTAAGGTATGTTTAATTAAGTATATATAATGGTGAATGGTGGAGTGTTTACATAGAGTGGACTGTGTTTAAAAGACCTGGCATTTTGGCTCTAAGGTTTGTTTAACCCATTCCCTCATATTGACGACTCTGTAAAGGTCACTTTTTGAAACCATTGTGATAAATAGAGCATTTGCTCCTATAGGAGCAAATGCTCTATTTATCACAATGGTTTCAAACTACAACATTCTAAAAATTTTCCTTTCCTCTCGTTAATGCTCCTTTTCGGTAGATCTATCCAAAGTGGTTGGATCTAAAAATAGCCTATGAGGAAATCCTTTTACTTCATGAATATTCATGTAACAAATAATGATGTAATGAATATTAATTAGATTCATTTTTATAATGGTATATCATGAATGCAGCAATTTTTGGCCATATCATGCATGGCAGAAACTGTAGAATCATATCTAAATTATAACATTTTTATGCAAGCAGAAAAGACCCTGATAGATTACCCCTACGGGAGCCATCTGATCTGGGTCTATGCTGTTCGCAAAGGTGTGAAAATGTGTTTGTATGAAGGAAAGGGTTAACCTTGTTCTGGCAACTTTGTGAATGGTTTGGATCCAGATTAGACGCCAAGTAACTCGGCATGTCATCAGGATCCAAACTGTCTGATATTCTAATTTTTCTGACACTATTTTTGGACAGCAACGGAAGAAATATTTATTGCGAGCAGACAGCAATTTCTCAGATTGCAGATGTTAAAATAGAAAGTGGGGACAGTGTTTATTTAGAGTGGACAAATGTTTTTATTGCAAGTCCAGAACTGCACATATTGTTAAAGACAGGATTATTTTTTCTTTATTGGTATTGTTGTTATTCAAAGAGTTGGGTGGATAAGGACTCTGTTGATGGTAAAAGAATAGTTTTTGTCACTTACATTTCTATGAAATTACCTGTCTAAATAGTTTGCCAGAGCAAAAGATAAAGGTGCATACTCAAATACTAAAATTGTCATTTTCCCACCAAACGCTATGTTGTGACCACTCTTTAGAATTGTGTCTGTTCAAGGTTTTGTCTTAATTTACGTACCTTATCTTGACCTCGGAGTTTACCATATCTTGTTGGTACTCATTGGAATCGCAGCAGTGAGTTGATTCTATAGTAATTAACCCTTTACTCCATGAATATTCATGCAAGAAATAATGATGTTGTGAATATGATTTGGATTAATTTTTTATAATAGCATATTGACACAAGAATATTTTTTCCATGGCAGGAACTGTAGAATCATATCTCTATATTATATCCTTTGCAAACAGAGCAGATACCTGATCAGATGGCTCCTACAGGAGCCGTCTGATCTGGGTCTACTCTGTTTGCAAAAGCATAGAAAGGCATTATTATCGAGTAAAGGGTTAAAGATAATAGACCCAGATCTGAGTCTACATGTCTGCAATGGGAAAAAATTATCTTTTTCATTATAAAATCTCAGCGTATTACTATTCATATACATTAATGAATATTCATGTAGTAAAGGGTTAAATATACCTGTAATATTCCTAGTAAGATTATCTTACAGACCTCTCATCTATCTGGATTGCTGTAGATGTCCAGAGAGTTATTTAAAATCATTTAAAGCAAACTGTGATAGGATTCACAAGCTGTTAACAAAGCTGTTAAACCAGGACACATTGTTTCACACCTGTCAGTCAAAACATAACTCTGATTTTTAATTGACACACTTCAATCAATCAGTGGCAATTACCTGAGCAATTACACACATCACCAACCTTAATTAACCCTTGACCTCACAGAGACACAGAGTAGAACCAGATCAGATGGCTCCAACAATTAACACTTTCCCTGTTCTATGTTTATTACATGGAAGGTAGAACATTAATTATAGCCATTTTAGAAAGTAAAGAAACAAATCTTGTATTCCATTAGCATAAGAGCATCTGCAGAGTAGACCCAGATCAGACGGCCCCTGTTTGAGCTGTCTGGTCAGGGTCTGCTCTGTTTGCCAATGGAATTTGATAGATCTGTTTCTTTATTTTCTAAAATGTCTACAATGTTCCACCCTCCATATTTGATTATAACTACTTTGTCCATAAATATGCAGTAAGTATTGTAATTTGGAATAAACAAAGAAAGGGTTAATATAATATATGATTTTTCTTACATGAATATTCATGAGGTATAAATTTAAACATTAATTGACTGGTCACATTTGACTGATCCAGATGATTATATTAGATCAAAAGCAAACAGAGCAGACCCTGATCAGACGGCTCCTATAGGAGCCGTCTGATCTGGGTCTACTCTGTTTGCAAATGCGTGAAAAGGTGTATTAATGGAGCAAAGGGTTAAACACTCAAATACTTCATTTTAAATTTTATGATGTCATTTTTCTGACATGAATATTCATATGGTAAAGGTGGTCACACTTGACTGACCCAGACAATTATGACATACTTCTGACACACTCTGACTTAATAATGATTGATGATAAAACACAAGCTGTGAATTGAATCAAAGGGCAGTTTGGTTTTCAATGGTCAAGGTGGCAGTTGGTCAGTCAGAAGTTTGCAAGCTGTGACCAACCTGGCTTGGAAAAATAGTGATTGAAGCCATTGGGTGTCTTTGATGTGTTGTAAAGGATGACATCATGCAGCTGGGTAAAACTAAAAAGACTTTAACTGACCGATTAGTTGCCTACAGGACAGTTGTAGGTTAAAGACTGAAGACAAGATTGACAGGAGAAATAGCAATCATTTGATAATAATTAGAAAATACAGTAGAATTGGCTAGCAAAGGTGAGGTATTAAAACTCTTTGATTAATTTTTTTATAACTGAGACTGTTTGCATCTGGATCTATGAATTAAAGGGATTACCCTTTCCTGAGACCATGAATATGCCTTTCTATGCCTCTGCTAACAGAGTAGACCCAGATCAGGTGATCAGGGTAATATAGATCTGATTCCATAGTTTCAGAGTATTTTGGCAAAAATTGTATGTGTTAATATGCAATTTTAAAAATTAGTCCTAATCAATATTCATGATGTCATAATTTCTTACATGAATATTATGGATTAAAGAACTATAGTTTACCCTTTACTCCATGAATATTCAAGTAAGAAATTATGATGTCATGAATATTAATTAGCTAAATTCTTATAATGACACGTGTACTTTGAAAGTTTAGCTGTGGCAGACACAGTAGAATCAGATCTATATCATTTCATAAGTAAACAGAACAGACCCTGATTAAACGGGTCCTGCAGGAGCAGTCTGATCTGGGGCTACACTGTTTGCAAAGGTGTAGAAAGGAGTATTTATGGAGTAAAGGGTTAAAGTGGTTTTGCAGACAGACTCCTCTACCTATGTTATATGAAAATTGATATGTCATAATACTGTGTAAGTAAGAAGAAATAATAAAATTCTCATAAAGGGAGAAGTCAGCATTGATTTTATATTGACGCTCATTTTCGGAGCAGTTGATGGTCTGTCACTATTGATTAACCGTTTACTTGTTGAATATTTATGTAAGAAATAATAATCATATGAATATTATTTTTATTAACAAAGGATTTTTTTATCTGTAAATTTAGATCAGTATGCAAACAGAGCAGACCCTGATAATTAAAACAACTCTTATAGCATCTGTCTGATCTGGGTGTACTTCTGTTTGTCAAGGTTATATCAGGGAAAAGCTTAACCCCTTTCTGCAAACAGAATAGACCCAGATCACATGGCTTCTCTAGTGCCCTCTGATCTGGGTCTACACTGTGTGCAATTGACATGTGGCATGTATTTGAACTATTTCAAAGGATTAATCTCAGTGGCTTTTATGAGTGTGACCCAATTAATATACCACAAATAAGTTGTTGGTAACATTCTGGATTATATATTACATGTACACAGATCTTGTTTGCTTATCTTATAATCCTAGACTTGGATATTTATAACATTGTCTGTTCAATGCCATTGTTGTGCTAGACTTGGATATTTATAACACTGTCTGTCCATTGCCATTGTTGTGTTGTACAAGCTTTAACCTCTTCCTTCATCTACATGTAAACATCTTTTAACCCTTTCCTCCATAAATACGCCTTTCTACGCCTCTGTAATAGCCACTTCTTGAAACCGTTGTGATAAATAGAGCATTTGCTCCTATAGGAGCAAATGCTCTATTTATCACAATGGTTTCAAACTACAAAATTCTAAAAATTTCCTTTTCCTTTTGGGTAGATTCATTCAAAGAGGTAACGGTCTAAAATAGCCTATGGAGGAATTGGTTAATGCCTTAAGAATCGAGCAGACCCAGATCAGATGGCTCCTGTAGGAACTGTCTGATCAGGGTCTGCTATGTTTGCTTATGGAATTATATAGATATGATTCTACAATTCCTGCCATGGTAAACACTTCCTTGTTTTTATAAAAATTAAATTAAATTATTAAATTAAATTATATTCATTCATTCATTATATTTTACATGAATATTCGGGAAACTTTAACAATGGCTATTACTTATTTACTATTCATGCAGATCTTACAAAACTTCGCACACTTGTTCACTGTCACAAAGGTTACAATGGAACATATTAGTATTGGCACCCACATGCAATATTCATGATGTCATTATTTCTTATTTGAATATTCATGGGACGATATTAAAACTATTTTTATATTCCTTTGTTTTTAGAACCCTGACACTAAGATGCCAATAGTGAGGTACACGCCAAACATAAGGATGAAGAACTGGATAGATGTACCCAAGAACATGGTATGTACCGGTATACAATACAACGTAACAACTTAACACATTCTCTCATAGACTATTTTTAGATCCAACCACTTTAAATAAATCTACCGAAAAGGAGCATTAACTACAGAAAAGGAAAATTTTAGAATTTTGTGGTTTGAAACCATTGTGATAAATAGAGCATTTGCTCCTCTGGGAGCAAATGCTCTATTTATCACAATGGTTTCAACAGGTGATTGTTGCAAAGGCGTCAATATGAGGGAATGGGTTAATCCTTTCCTTCAATTATAAACGGATTGTCACCAATTTGCAAACATAGTAGACCCAGATCAGACTGCTCCTTTAGGAGCCATCTGATCAGGGTCTGCTGTTTGCTTATGAAATTATACAGATCTGATTCTACTTTCTTTACCAATATCAAAACATCCTTTGTAATATAATGAAATTTCAGCTAATAAATATTCATGACAGTATTTCTAACTGAATATTGAACAGGGAAATGGTTAATGAATGAACAGGTGGTTTTAAACCTTTACTCCATATATACACCTTTTTATGCCTTTGCAACCAGAACAGAACAGAACATATCTTTATTTCGTCTCAGGTACTAACATGTACAACATGAGGGAGACATACATACATACATTATATATAATAGACCAGAGTAGACCCAGATCAGACAGCTCCTATAGAAGCCATCTATTCAGGGGCTATTTTGTTTGCATTTGACATAACATACATATGATTCTATATTTCTATAATCATATTTTGTTCAATGCTGTTAAAACATTAGCCTTAACCCTTTACTCCATAAACATGCCTTTAAAATCAGATGGCTCCTGTAGGAGCAGTATGATTAGGGTCTGCTCTGTTTGCTTTTGATATATTATAGATATGATTCTACAATTTCTGTCTTAACACATCAATAGGTTTAAAATTTGGTTTTTAAGTTGTTATGCAAAGTAACAACCTAAAATTTTATTTGTCCTTTGTCAAGTAGAAAAGAAAGACCCACTTGTCCGTCTGGGTCGGACAAATCAGTTATAGGATTCCCACAAGATTCACTTGTCCATTGGTGTAATTTTCAAGGCCGGGCAAGTCAGGCATAGTATTTTGACAGCCCTGCTATGTGGGACTTTGTGTTTATGATATGACATGTATTTATGATATGACATGTGTTTATGATATGACATGTTTATATGTCTCTGAGTGTCGGTGTAATTTCCAAGGTTGGACAAGTTGGGCAGCTTTCACACCCTTGCTATGTAAGACTGTTTATAATATGACATATGTTATGTTTATGACATGGCACATGTATATGACATTACACATGTTTATGACATATGCAGATGTATGACATGACTCATGCTTATGTTGTTGTGGCACATGTTTATGACATTACACATTTATGACATTGCACATGTTTATGACATTACAGATTTATGACATTGCAGATTTATGAAATTACATATTTTTGACATTACACATGTTTATGACACATATTTATGACATAACTCAAGTTTATAACATGACACTGTATTTGCAGCATCTTGAGGAGGAGACTAGACTGATGCAGCACGCAGTACAGAGATACCAGGTGGAACTGTCGGTGATGGAGACCATGCTGGCAACAATGTACCAGAAAGCTAAAGAAGACCTGGAACAGGAAGACAGGTAAGCCATGGTTGTTGTTAAACCATTCCCTCATATTGACACCTTTCTATGCCTCTGTAAAAGTCACTTTCTGAAACCATTGTGATAAATAGAGCATTAATCTATTTATCACAATGGTTTCAAAATACATAATTCTAAAAAAAAATCCTATTCTCTAGTTAATGCTCTTTTTCGGTAGATTTATTCAAATTGGATGGATCTAAAATTAGCCTATGGAGGAAAGGGTTAACCCATTCCCTCATTTTGACGCCTCTGTAAAAGTCAATTTCTGAAACCACTGTGATAAATAGAGCATTTGCTCCAAATGCATTCTTTATCACATTGGTTTCAAAACT
Source organism: Azorinus chamasolen (assembly GCA_963576725.1). Classification (NCBI taxonomy): domain Eukaryota; kingdom Metazoa; phylum Mollusca; class Bivalvia; order Cardiida; family Solecurtidae; genus Azorinus; species Azorinus chamasolen. The sequence continues at coordinate 52,163,485 of OY755253.1, read as the reverse complement.
ATAAAATTCTAAAAAAAATCCCTTTCATTAGTAAATGCTCCTTTTGGATTGATTAATCTGAAGTTTAGTCGTAAAATAGCCTATGAGGAAATGGCAAAATACCTTTGCAAGAATTTGCAAACAGGATAGATACAGATGAGAAAGCTCCCGTCAATTGCAAGTTCACTAGTTTCCTGCATTTAGAAGGTTAACCCTTTCCTTAATGTTAACGCCTTTTCATACATTTGCAAACAGAGTAGACCCAGATCAGACGGCTCCTATAGGAGCCATCTGATCAGGGTCTGCTATGTTTGCTTATGAAATTATACTAGATCTGACTCTACACTTTCTGCCAATACCAAAAACTATATGTATATAATCATGCCATTATAAAAATTCAGGATTGATTCTACAGTTTCTTCTAGGCCAACATGTCCTGTGTTCATATACCATTATAAGAATTTAGTTTCTTAAATTTCATGTCATTATTTCTTGCATGAATATTCATCAGGCAAGGAGTTAATTGAATGTGATAATTTTAAACACTGTTATGGTGATACAAAAGAGAGGAAAAAAACACACATTGTTTATCATCTCTAACATGTCACATTTGACAAAGGGAGACAACTCAACTTTTTATATCCTTGTTTTTGCAGAGCTGAGGTTGAGGAGTTGCAGACCCTGTGGAGAGAGGTGCGGAAGGAGGTGAGCAAAATGGAGGTGCTATTGACTGACAGACTGAAATCCCTGAGGTCAGGCAACGACAGTTACAGCCCATTAGACGCGCTCCAGATCGTACAGGCAGTGAGTAGAACTAAGGTCCTATTGGTGCTTAACAGGAACTATTTACTTGATAGTCGCCATTGCAAACAGAGAAGACCCAGATCAGGTAGCTCTTGTAAGAGCCATCTGATCAGGGTGTGTTCTGTTTGTTTATTGAATAACCCTTTCCCTCATATAAATGTGTTTTCACACATCTGCAAACAGAGTAGACCCAGATCAGACGAGGAGCCGTCTGATCAGGGTCTGCTCTGTTTGCTAATTGAATTAGATAAATCTGTGTTTATACTTCGTAAAATGGCTACAATGTTCCACCTTCCATATTTCATTACAACTATTTTGTCCATGAATATTCATTAGGTATTGAAATTTGTAATAAACATAGAACAGGGAATGGGATAATAAATGTGATTCTGCAGTTTGTGCCATGGCCAAAAAGCCTATGTTCATGTACCATTATAAATATTCATGATGTCATTAATTCTTATATAAATATTCATTGAGAAAAGGGTGCATGTTTAAACAGAGGTCCAGATAAGATGCTTAAATTAAAACAATTTTGAGAATAACTTTTTTATTTCTCCGCCAAACATTATGCTGTGACCACATTAATCCTTTCCTCCATAAATACGCCTTTCTACACCTCTGTAAAAGTCACTTTTTGAAACCATTGTGATAAATAGAGCATTTGCATTTATCACAATGGTTTCGAATTACAAAATTCTAAAATAATCCTTTTCTCTAGTTAATGCTCCTTTTCGGTAGATTTATTCAAAGAGGTTAGATATAAAAAAAACAACCTATGAGGGAATCGGTTAAATAGAGGTCCAGATAAGGTGCTTAAATAAAAACAATTTTGAGATTAACTTCTTTATTTCTCCGCCAAACATTATGCTGTGACCACATTTAGAATTGTCTCAAAGAGTGAAGAAAGAATTATTGTAGTATCCCATTTATCTGTTGCTCTGCATATACCATTATAAAAATTCATGATGGCATTATTTCATGCATGAATATTCATGGAGTATAGGGTGCATGCTTATCCCTTACTCCATAAATACACCTTTGCAAACAGAGTAGACCCAGACCAGATGGCTCCTGTAGGAGCCATCTGATCAGGGTCTGCTCTGTTTGCTTTTGACATGATAATGGTCTGATTCAACAGTTTTTGTCAAAGCAAAATACTCCCTTGAAATTAAAAATTCAGCCAATATACGGGGAAGTCATATTCTAGTAATTAGTGGCATACATATTGTACTTTCTTCTGACAGATGATTGACCTCCTACGAGAACAGCTGTATCATCAGCAGATGTGTATTACCAAAGACAGTCGCCTGCACACAGACGAGCCAGAAGAGATCCGATCCAACCTCTCCTGCAGTGAGATCTCCACGACGTCAGCCTCAACCAATAGTGCCTGGATGTCTGACCTCTCTCAGCAGATGTCAGAGGTCAAGGAGTCAGTGTCAAGGTCACAAGAAATTCAAAGACAGGCTTTACAGGAGACATTCTCAGAGGTAATTGTTGATTTATTGGGTCATTGGGAATTAATCAAGAATAGAATTAACCCGTTGAGATTCTGTTAAGAAGTAATTGCAGTAGGACTGTGTTATGGATATTTGTTTGCAAAAAAGTAACATTTTTGCATGTCCGGAGTAATTTCTCAGAAATTGTATGTTTTTCTATGAAATTTTCCAGAATTATGGCCCTTCGTTTGCGAAAACTGTAACTGTTGTATCTGTTTGGAGCCATTTCTCAGAAACTGATTGTAACTTTTCTTTTTAAAAATCATAATTAGAGTGTCAGACAGTTAGAAACGTGCTTAGATTCTAAATAACTTGGTGTCTTATCTAGATCGCAACTCTTTACAATATCTATATAAGATAAAAATTATAATGCATTTTAGAATTTCAACTATTACCAACAATTTCTGTTATTAACCCTTTCCATTATATAAATACCTTTTCATGCATTTGCAAACAGAGAAGACCCAAATAAGACGGCTTCTATAAGAGCCATCTGATCAGGGTCTGCTTGGTTTGCTTATAACATTACAATTTCTACCAAAAACTTCTGTATACATAAGGCATTATAAAAATTCAGCTAATAAATATTCATGACATTACTATTTCATTCATGTCATGAATATTGAATAGAGAAAGGGTTAAATATATATCAAAATGGCAATAGATTGTAGTTATAGAAGTACATGTACAAGTACTATATTTATGTGTTTTCTATGTTTCAGCTGAAGTCGAGCCTACTGTCAGAAATGAAAGGAGAAATTACATCTGCAACAAACTCAAAAATGCTGCAGCTACAACTACAAGCCCGCGATAACGAGATACAGCGACTCCGCATGGAAATATTACTGCAGAATGTTGAATCTGGCAAGACCAGGAAGAAGCTCTTGCTGGAGAGTGATGTTTGAAAACCAAAACAGTTCAAAGTGTTTTAATGTCTAACCCCTAAATGCCTATGAAAACAGAATAGATTCAGATCAGATGGCCCATATAAGAGCCATCTGATCAGCATCTGTCCTGTTTGCTCAATATGGAATGATATATATCTGACAGTTTCTTCAATGGCCAAAAAGTGTTGTGTTCATAATTATGCCATTATAAAAATGGAGGTATTTAACCCTTTACTCCATAGATACACCTTTCTACATATTTGCAAACAGAGAAGACCCAGATCAGATGGCTCCTATAGGAGCCATTTGATCTGGGTCGTCTCTGTTTGCTTATTGATATGATTCTTTAGTTCCTTCCATGGTCAAAATTTCTTTCATTCATTAGCCATTATAAACATCTAATCTCATAAATATTCATGAAGTCATTAATTGCTTTCATTAATATTCATAGAGTAAAGGGTTAATATTCATGATGTCATTATTTCTTAGATGAATATTCATAAGGTAAAGGGATACAAAAATCAAAAAATCATATAGTGCTAGTTGTAGGTATTACTGTGTATGAGAGATGCCCGGGAGTGTTCAATGATATAACAGGGCTCCAGATAGGGCGAGGAAACCAATTATTAAATGACAACGTTTTCTCATTCAACTCCATATGAACACCTTTTAAGCCTATTGCAAAAAGAGTAGACCCTGATCAGATGGCTTCTACAGATCTGCTCTGTTTCTTACTGAAATAATATACAGTAAAACCTCTCTATAACGGCCACTAAATTGTGTTAATTAGCTGGGATTTAGGGCAGGAAGCTGCTTAAAGCAAGGTGAAAGTAAAACAGAACGCTCCAATAGGAGCGTTCTGTTTTACTTTCACCTTGCTTTAAACAACCACCTGCCTTTAACTCAAAATACTTGATGTAATTTAGTGGCCGTTATAGATCTGTAGATCTGATTCTTTTAACACCTTTGCAAACAGTGTAGACCCAGATAAGACGGCTCCTAAAGGAGCCGTTTGATCAGGGTCTTCTCTGTTTGCTTGTGAAATAATATAAATCTGTTTCAACACTTTCTTCTGTGACCAAAACATTCTCTTGTTCATGATGCTATTTATAAAATTAATGTGATGGAGAAATGTAAGGTCTATGTCAGTGTGATGGAGAACTATAAGGTCTATTGCCTTTGTGAATACTCTCCCTATCTGGATCTCTGATATACAGGAAATTGTGACTTACAGGAAGAACCAAAGGGAGAATCAAAAATATGTTTGTACTCGTATTTAAATTTTAGAGTTGGACCTTTAGTGCTCTCTTGAAATAATTACAGAACCATAAGATGCTTACATTACATAATTACTAATATTTTTCAAGTGTTTACAAATAGAGTAGACCCAGGTCAACTTGAGCCGTCTAATCAGGGTCTGCTCTGTTCAATTATGACCATGATATATATATCTGATTTTACAATTCTTGTCAAAGCAAAAAATTATCCTGAAAATTTCACATTATAAAAATTCAGCCAATAAATATTCATTATTTCTTACATGAATATTGAACGGGTTAAGGGTTTGGAAACAGATTAAGAGAGATTAACCCTTCCCCTGTTTAATATTCATGAAAGAAATAATATTGTCATGAATATTAAATGAGCTGAACTGTTTGAAAGCATTATTAGCAAAGAAATGTTTTACTGTGGCATACAGTGTTCAATCAGATCTATATGATTCCATTAACAAACAGAGCAGACCATGATCAGACAGCTCTTATAGGAGCTGTCTGATCTGGGTCTACTCTGTTTGTTAATGGGTGAAAACACGTTTATATGAGGGAAAGTATTAACCTTTTCAATTTTAACTAAATTTCACCTGCCAAAGGTTTTGTTTTGTAGATCTAGATCGGTTTACAATGTTGTTAAAAGTTTACTCACAGTGTTCAGTAAATAAACCTATTTACGTAGGATCTCTACATTGACAGATGGTGCTTTGTGAGATTTGCAACCAGTGTAGACCCGGACTGGATGTCGTTTCTGGAAATGTTCAGTCTGATCAGAGTCCACACTGTGGACTGAGGTAGATAATAAATTGGTACATGTTCTGGTGATTGGTGATTGGCAAACAAAGTAGAATTTAAAGAGATGTCATGCAGAAGCTTTGGCATTGATCTATGCTATCACTGTTTATCAGGAGGTGGGCAATAAAGGGCATACATTTTAAAATTATGGTACCTTTCAAGTTTAGAAAATGATACAAGTTTAATCCTATACTCCACATTCGCATACTTTTGTGACAGAGTAGACCGAGATCAGGCAGCTTCTGTAGGATCTGCGTCTGTTATGTTTGCTGAAGAGATGATATACAGTTTCTATTATGGCTAATAGTGTTATGTTCATATGCCGATATAAATATTCTGCTAATTAATATTCATGATACAGTAAAACCTCTCTATAACGACCACTAAAATTACATCAATTAGTTTGTGTAAAAGGCAGGTGGCTGCTTAAAGCAAGGTGAAAGTAATACAGAACGCTCCTATAGGAGCGTTCTGTTTTACCTTCACCTTGCTTTAAGCGACCACCTGCAATAAATACCAAATAATTAACACAATTAAGTGGCCATAATAGAGAGGTTTTACTGTACCTTAATGAGGTAAATAGTTCATACAAATGGAAGCTTAACACAGGATGAGAGTTAGGCAGGAAGCTCTCCAAGGAGCTTTCTTCATTACTTTTCTCCTGAATTAAGCTACTCTGTGTGGTCACTGAAACCATGAATATTTATGTAAGAAATAATCATCATGAATATTAATGAACTTTTATAATGGAAATATGAACATAGGAAGTTTTTTATCATGACAGAAATTTTGGAATCAATTCTATATTATTTCAGAAGCAAACA